>CM077098.1:62863266-64063266 GCA_039513925.1 Platanthera zijinensis | reverse complement strand
AAGATGGAATAGACACCACAAGGACTGCTAAAGATTTGTTGTGGTGTGGATTGGTTCCAACCACTAATATTGTAGGTACCTTAAACAAGAAGGGTATGAATACCCAAGGTAAATTTCTTTCTGAAGTAATTGGTAAAGTGTTGCTCTATAAAACTGGAGCACATGATAGAATTTCTGCTTCAATGTTTGAGCTGATGACAAGAGTTGTATTCAAAGTCAAGACTAACTAGAACAAGATTGTTTTTGAAAGAATAGCAGAGAGTATTAAAAAGCCCAATATGGGAAGAATTATAAGTCTCTACTTTGTTCAAGTCATTCCTGACAGTCTTAATCTTAAGCTTGGATCAAATATTAATCACATGAGAAGGATGGACATAAGGATTTTAGCAAGATGAGACAGATTTTTGACAAGGGAAGCACCAGAACCAGAGAAGAAGAAGGAGAAAAAGAAGGAGGAAGTAGTAGTTGAGGAAGAAGATTCTTTCAGAAATTCTAAAGCTCAAGTTAGTTTCAGTTCAGATAAAAATGTTGATGGAGAACAAGAGAATTCTCCAAGGCCCACACCTAGAACAAGTGATCAGGTGTAGGGGAGAAAATACAAGAAATGGATCAAATTGAGGGGGAGAACCTCACTAATTTGCCAGAACTTGAAATAGACACAATAGATACCATAATAATGGAAGTTGTGCAAGAGCTGGACCAAACAAAGGTTCTTGAAACTGATATGTCTAAAAGGGAGTTTGAAGATACAAAGGTTATAAAAGGATTATTCAGTTTTAATCAACTCCAGCTCCTGCTCTAGATTCAAGTTCACTGCTAGTGCAACTACATATTATGCTTGACCAGCACAAAATTAAACTGGAGAAGTATGTAGAAGAAAGGAACAAGGAGCTGCAGTTTAACTGGCTCAGGGAATTAAGTCTATCAGATTTGAAGTAAATCTACTTAAGACATATATGACTGATTTATTCCAGAAGGGAGCAAATGTTATGGTTTACATTGCTAAACAACACCAAGAATCAAAGAAAACAGAAGAATAAATAGCTGTTAAACAAGGTTATGTTATGGAGAATCAAACAAGAATGAATGAGAATATGATAATTATGTTGGATCGTGAGGCGCCCTTAGAGGGGGGTGAATAAGGGCTTAAAATTTTACTTAACACTATTAGCAAGACTTATCCAAATCCAAGAAAACACAGAATTGATTTTTCATAAATAGAAATCAACACTTAAGAATATATTGAAATAGATGACAACAATAATTTATACCAAAAATGTCATATATGCATACAACAAAATCTCTATAGAGCTAGAGATAAGGCTTATAAATAAAAATATAAATTGATGATTTTACCGGTCCTTCTGCCTAAAACCAGCAGGCTAAAGCGAATCTCTCCCTAGATCCTGCTCCTAGCCTCTCCTTGACCAAATCATGATCTAGACGCTGTACAGTGGGCAGCGATTTCTCCCTAAGCCGCACAAGGGCTTGGATGCCACACACACGGCTGCGATTCTCTCATAAGCCACACAAGGACTTAGACGCTACATGCAAGGTGGCGATTTTCTCTCTTAGTTACAATGTAAAGTAAGAAATAAGAAAATAGAAAAACTTCTGAAATGAAAACTCCCTCTTAACGGTGCGCTGAAGATGCTGACGAATCCTTGTGAGGAATGCTTCGAGGGTTACGTACGTGTCGTCAATCTTTCACGCCTTAGCCTTCTTGAGAGTATGGAGGTAATTCTTGATGTTGGAGCTCTCTGGATGAAAATGAACAGCACGCTATTCTCCAAGTAATTCCAATTCGTGATGTCAACCGAAATTTTCATCAATTTTATACTTTGATGATATCGCCGACGATAATGACTATCGCCGATCGAAGACATCGCATATGCTGACATGTGTCCCACGAAATCGCCATTTTCGCACTTCAGATCGAACTCCTATGAAACGGGCACTGTCGCCTGGCGACATCGATGTCGCGGGGCGACAATGACAAAAACTTTCATTCCTCTTGTCAAGAGATAGCTGTCACTTTCGCTGTCGCTGGATAGCGATACTGGCTGTCACCGGCGGCAATGCCATATCTCTTTTTTCTGTTTCGAATCAAAGCTCTAATGTCACTTTGGTTATCCCTGTGTTATCTGCACACCAAACACCCAATAATCAAATACAAACGAGATTTGTTATTAGCAAACCAAGAAGCGTGGAACGCATGCTCCAACAATCTCCCCCTTTTGATAATAACAAATCTACTTAGACAAAAATCATGAATAACATATTAGGTGATACGATTAGCTAGACTACGCGCAGTAGTTATATGTGCACAACCTTCCTTGGATATAATAGATGAATGGAAAACTCCCCCTACACATAGTGCCCCCCTAATCAAAACACTCCCCCTAAATGAAGGATAACTTCTTGAGAATGAATGATTTCTTAATGTCTAAAGTGCAACGTAAATTCTCCCCCTTGGTATTATTAAAAGAAAGCACAGAGATTTGCGGAAGCAAAAGAAGAACACTCAGAAGGAGCAAACAAAGTATAAAAACAATGTATATAAGTGAATAATGAGATTTATCACTAATATTGATACTAACGTTCATCCAGTTGAATTATAGACACATACTCTTGTTAGGGCTAAGTGTGAATCATTTTCGGTCCAATTCTCATAAGAAGAAATTTTAGAGAAGATAATGGGGTGTACAAGTGAGAGTTTTTTGATAACACATATTGAGTTCTTACATGTATATGAATACGTAGAATGTGAAAAAACTACATAACATAGATGTAGGAAGAACAGGCGAGACTTGCTCCGAGGATTTCATGGCACATTGAAGTAGATAAACCATATATAAATTTACACAAGACACTTTACAATTCTTTCCAAGGTGCTCAATCTCATAATGCTTATTAAGACTTATTAGGAGGGTAAGTAGTGCTTGGTGGATGATTCTTGTCAGCCTAATTAATGCAATCTTGAAACCATCAATAGATATGATGAATGGTTGAGGTGACCTGATGTCCCTTTTTTTGTGTTTTTGTTTTCCTTTTTTTTTATTGGCATGACCAAGGTATCCGAATTCACTTGTGTGATTATACATGCTAAATTAAATATAAGTAGTGCATAGAAAACAAAGAGTAAGTGAGATCGTTATCTCTAAATTCTAGTGGTTATGGTAGAACATTCTCAATTTACATATGCATGAAGGGGAAATCATATGTAGGTTGTCACAAATGCGAGTGAGATACCATTATCTGAACTAAAATATTTCTCATACTTAGAGGCATGTGAAAGATAATAACACAAATAGGGCACAAGAAGAGTAGTATTATAGAATATTAGTTGGTTGAACGTTGTAACAGGTAACTCTTAAGTATGGAATATACATTGAATCATGCTTAAAAACGCAAAATGAAGAGGAAGAGGCCAAAATTAAAAAAACATTGTCGCTGGCGACAACGGATATCGCTGATCGGTGACAGTGGGGAAATATAAAACTTGGCTTTTTAGGGTTAAGGCTATCGCGAGATCACTTCTTCCTGAACACCTGCGGCGGAAAACAAACCCTTGCTACAGGAAATCCAAAATCAAGGTATTTTTCATGAAATTTCTCTTTCCTTTATGAAGATTTTTGTGATCTAAACCTTTGGTAGAGGAAATGGTAGACATAATGGAAAATTTTTCATATTTTGGTTGGCCCTATACTTGTGTTTTAGATCTTTATGTGAATATGTGAGAGAAGATGACCTTTGGGAGAGATAAGGGCATAGATCGAAGAACGTAGAGAAGTGGTATGGTTGTGTAGTGTAGAACACCTAATTCTTGACTGGTATACAAAACACCACATTCAAAGTTCTAGATTTTGAATTTTTACTATCGCCGGCGATAGTGAGTGTCGCCCAGCGACAGTGGCTAATTTCGTTTTCATTTTTTTTTCGTTTGCAAAAATGGCATCCAGTTCTAAAGTACGAAGGAGCACTAGAAGTGACCTGTATTCCTCGTATCATACAATTCCGGGAATTCAGAACGCAATTGTAGGAGTGGGCAAAGTTATTGAATTTGATTATATCCAGTATGCACACATCCATGACCTGTTTGCCATGGCAGGTATAATGTCAATCATACTCCCTGATTCGTTTTCATCAGATTTTATTAGGGAGTTTTATAATCAGTTGATGGACCCTAATCATATGGATTTGAATGGTGGAGTACAATCTTTGATTCACGGAATAGTAGAAATAACACACCATGACCTTAGGGAGGAGTTCGGCTTGATTGCACATGAGAATATGTTGGATGTGGTGGATAAATATAGGAAGGATAGAGACTCGACATTACTAAATATGGTGTTACACGAAAACTCCATGAAAACTTTAAATCACTCTACGAATACGCTTACTCCAGATGAACGTTTAGTGCCAGAGATTTTGAAAAATACGGTGTTTCTCAAATCGGGTGACACGAGGACGATCACAGCTCAATTGAGTTATATGACATATATGATATTGGAGCGAGAACCCTTTGATATGGCGGACTTCATCCTATCGATTATCCTGTACACATTTAGGATAAAAAGCCCTATGTGGAAAAAATTGAATACACTGCCTATGGGGGCGGTCATTCAACGTATCTTGCTCAAGAAATACTCTTGGATAGATTCAAGTTTCTATTTGCATGACTGTGTGCCCAGTATCTACTATACATATGGTTCATCGACCTTTGGTCGATCAGCAAGAGGGGGTTCTACACAGAGCAGTGAAACCGTGACAGATATCTGAAACCCACTAATGTCAAGGGCTGGTTCATTACATGAAAGTGTGGACGATTTGCGACAGTCTTTTGAGGAGCATAAGAGAGATGTTAAGAAAAGAATTTCTTGTATTAAAAAGTTCTTTAAGTTCTTGACCAAGAGCCTTAAATTGAAGCCGACTCCAGCAAAGGTGGCTGAATGGGAGAATCAAGTTGCAGAGCCTCCTCGACAATCTACTCGTTGACCTCATCGTACACAAAGTAGTGGTTAAAGCTCAGCTAAAGGCTAGGATGAATCAGGTGCAGTGGAAAGCATAGATTTCTGAAGAGTTTTGATGAATCTGGACAATTACCGATATTGCTCGGTGAAAGTTACTATCGCCGGCGACAGTGTTTTGTTATGTTTTTTCATATTTCTGTTTAGTATTCTGTGATGTAATATTTTATGAATATAGATGTGATGTTATTATTATTGTAGTGTAGTTTATGACTCGTCAAATTAACGTATTTTAATGCTTTCATCATTTTTTTGTAATTAGGATTAGTTTTTTTATTTGTGTATTAATGCAAAGCATTAACTTGATAAATCAATTATTCCTAGTTCTAGTCTAAGATGAGAGAAACAGGAGTCTAGAAGTGGTTTTGTGAATATATCAGCTAGCTGTGCATCGGTGCTTATAAAACTAACATTAATGGTTTCTTGTTTAATGCGGTCTCTTATAAAGTGATGAAGAACATCTATGTGTTTAGATCTAGAATGATGAACAGGATTATATGTTAAGTCAATTGCACTTTTGTTATCACATTTTCATTCAATTGATTCATGAAAAACTCCAAAGTCCTCTAAAATTTGTTTAATCCAAAGAGCTTATGCACAACAACTACCTAGTGCAATGTATTCAGCCTCAGTGGTGGGTAGGGCAACAGAATTCTATTTCCTACTTGACCACGAAACTAGTGAAGGGCCAAGAAAGTGATAAGTGTCACTCGTCCTCTTACGGTCTAATGAACAACCAGCATAGTCTGAATTAGAAAAACAATGTAGGATAAAGGTATCATTGTGTGGATACCACAAGCCTAAATTAGATGTACCGATAAGATATCTAAAAATTCGTTTAACCGCTTTTAAATGAGACTCTTTGGGATTATCCTGAAATCTAGCACAAAAACGTATAGCAAACAAAATATCAGGTCGAGATGCGGTCAAATATAATAATGATCCTATCATTCCCCTATACAACGTTTGATCTATAGAAATACCACTTTCATCTTTTCCTAATTTCAATGAGACACTCATGGGGGTATTTGCTTATTTTAGATTTTCAAATCCAAATCTTTTTAAAACATCATGAATATATTTTGATTGATTGATAAAAATACCATCATGTTTTTGAGAAATTTGAAAACCAAGAAAATAAGTAAGTTCGTCTATCGTGCTCATATCAAATTCATTTTTCATAATTTCAACTACACCATCACATAGGTTCTCATTAGTGGATCTAAAAATAATATCATCAATGTATATTTGTAAAACTACAAGGTCATCATGAACATGTTTAATAAACAAAGTATAATCAGCACTACCCATTTTGTAACCATTTTTTAATAAATAAATAGTCAATCGATCATACCATGCTCAGGGTGCTTGCTTCAAACCATAAAGGGCTTTTTATAATTTAAAAACATGATCAGGATATTTAACATCAACAAAGCCAGGAGGTTGTTCTACATAAACCTCTTCTTTAATATACATGTTTAGAAAAGCAGTTTTAACATCCATTTGAAATAGTCTAAGCCGTTTATGGCTAGCAATTGCAAGGAATATTCTAGCGCCTTCTAAACGTGCTACGGGTGAAAAAGTTTCATCAAAGTCTATTCCTTTAATTTGTGAATGCCCTTTTGCTACAAGTCTAGCTTTGTTCCTAGTGACCCTAGATTTACTATCCATTTTTTTTTGAATATCCACTTAACACCTGTAGCAGGATGATTAGGTGGTCTTTTTACTAACTTCCAAACCTTATTACGTTCGAATTGATTAAGCTCATCAGTCATAGCTAAAAACCAAGAATTATCACTTAAAGCGGTTTCAACATTTTTAGGTTCAATATCAGAAATAAAACACATATTTGTAAATAAATCATGTAATGATGAATGAGTTCTTACCCCACTTGTTGGTTCTCCAATTACCAAATCTTGTGGATGATCTTTTGAGAATTTTAGCTCAGTTGGAGGCACATATTCTTGCACTTCTTCCTCTTTTTCATTTTCTTTTTCTTCTTCTTTGTCTCATAGAATTTCATCATCATCCGACTTTTGTAGAGGGAATGGCTCTTAATTTTGACCTGTATTATTAGTTTTTACACAAGGGAAAAACTCATCAAATTTAACATGAATAGATTCTTCAACCATCTTTGTCCTTTTATTATAATTCCTATAAGCTTTACTTGTTGAAGAATAGCCAATAAAAATACTTTCATCACACTTTTCATCAAACTTGCCTAAATTAACCTTAGTGTTCAAAATAAAACATTTGCACCCAAAAACCTTAAAATAAGATACATTGGGTTTCTTTTGGAAATATAGTTCATAAGGATTTAATTTTAAGAAA
This sequence comes from Platanthera zijinensis, assembly GCA_039513925.1. Classification (NCBI taxonomy): domain Eukaryota; kingdom Viridiplantae; phylum Streptophyta; class Magnoliopsida; order Asparagales; family Orchidaceae; genus Platanthera; species Platanthera zijinensis. The sequence continues at coordinate 64,055,905 of CM077098.1, read as the reverse complement.
GGTCGAAGCATAACTCGATTATTAAGATAACATGCAGTACTAATTCCTTTGGCCCAAAATGACTTAGGTAATTTGTATTCTGATAACATAGTACGAGCTAGTTCTTGCAAAGTTATATTTTTCCTCTCTACCACACCATTTTGTTGAGGTGTGCGAGGAGTGGAAAATTCATGTTTAATACCTAACTCATTGCAAAAAGATACAAATTTTTTGTTATCAAACTCTCCTCCATGATCTGAACGAATGCATTTTATTTTCAAATCAAGTTCATTTTGAACACGTATACATAATTTGGAAAACTCTAAAAATTCATCAGATTTAGACACTAAAAAGATTGTCCAACATAAACGAGAGAAATCATATATTAAGACAAAAGTGTACTTTCTACCCCCTAGGCTTTGTATAGTAATTGGACCAAACAAATCCATATGAATCAACTGTAAAGGCCTGGTAGTGGAAACACCCTTTTTGCTCATAAATGAAGATTATGAAAATTTTCTTTTTTGACATGGTGAACATAAAGAAGATAGATTTCTATGTAAAATAGGTAAGCCTTTTATTAGTTTATTTTGAGACAATGTTACAATCAGCTTGGAACTAGAATGTCCAAGTCGTCTATGCTACAAATCTAATACATCATTTTTAGACAAAAAACATTTTAAAGAAGAGTGTGATAAGTCGTTAAACCTAATCATGTAAACATTTTGAAATCTAAGAGCAGTTAGAACAATATCTTTTGTCTTGGTATCAATAATCTTGCATTGGTTTGAAGATGAATCAAATAAGACATTTAGACCAACATCACATTACTGACTTATAGAAATTAAATTGTGCTTCAAACATTTAACAAACAACACATTTGAAATAGTAAACGATTTGTTACCTACTACTCCACTGCCAATGGTCTTTCCTTTTCCGTTATCACCAAATGTAACTATGCCTCCTTTCTTCATCTCTAGGCTATGGAACTTTGATTTGTTGCCCGTAATGTGTTTGGAGCACCCTGAGTCCAAGTACCACATGTCTTCTTTGTCCTTAGCCTGCCAACACACCTAGGAAGATGATGAGATTAAAGATCTGGTTACCCAAGTGGTTCCTCCCATAGTGTAGGTGGAAGGCTTAGGTACCCAGATTTGTTTAACAGAACAATATCCCGTTTTCTTACAAGTGTGTGTTGTGTGATGATGAGTCCTCTTTATATACCTATTTTCGGACTCATCTAGGCTTATTTTCTTGTCTTTGCACACCGTTTAGCATCATTTGCACTCCTTTTGGTTCGCTACGGTTTTCCACGTCTTGTGCACATTTTTAGCCTATTTCTGTGTGTGTATGTATTCCATTCTTGCTATGATTATTATTGTTTGTCTGTGACTGCCATGATCGACATCCCGTCCAGTTTTCCTGCAGGTTCTGGGATCGTGTGGGCGTCCGGCATCGAACTTTCCCCATTTTTGGCAAAGGAGTCAATGGTCGTGCGTTTTTACCCACGCACGACCATCGACCTCTTTGGCGCACGATCATCGGTCGTGCGCAGTCATGACCTCTCCTGGGAAAGTTCTGTCCCGCCATATCGCACGATCACCAGCTATACCGCGCACGATCACCGCTCGTGCGCTGCCGGTCGTGCGCAGTCATGACATCTTTTTCCACTTTTCTGCCTCCATTTCGCACGATCACTGACCATATCGCGCACGACCACTGGTCGTGCGCCAGTGATCGTGCGCGCTGTTTAAATCTGTTTTCTATAAATAGCGCAGGTCCGCCCTAATTTAGATCAATCGGGGATCACGCGATTTTTCCGCCGTTTCTCGTCCCGAACGAGGGTTTCCGCCGTCTTCCTCCATCTCCCACCTTAGGGAGGGTCTCCGGGCAAGCTTTCAATGCCAAATCAACGCCGGAGCATCCTCTCGGCCTCCTCCTTCATCCTAGAGCTTCAAGCGGAGTTTTGACCTAGCTTTCTCCATCAAGTTAGGAGGAGCTGGAGCCGTAATCTACGGGTCATTTCAACGAAGAAGACGGGTCCATTGGGAGTGAGTGACAGCCTCCTCTACCCCGGACGCAGTTGAGGACCGAGCTTGGACTCGGATTGACAACCCGGGATTCCAACCGTGAACCCTCAACAAGGCTTCGGATTCGGTCGATTCGCACACCTCTTCCTCTTGTATTTGATAGCTTAGCTTAACTCTTTGTATTGATGAAGTACATTTTATTGTAGTTAATGATCTTGCACTTTATCATGTCTATGTGATTTGTGTATTTTCGTTATTATTGCTTGAGGTGCGCCTTAATATTCCATCCACCATCCACCCTTGCCGCACTAGCAATTGCTAGTGGCGTGCGTTGCGAAGAGGTGCTCACGACCCTCATTCCGCCGTTCTCTCCACCTCATCCGCTAGCCTACTCTTCCATCCGCCAAGCGATTCGGTGCATAGCGGCCCGTGTAGTTTCCATCCCGCCTGGCGAAGCAGTGCATAGCGGCCTGCATAGTAGGATTTCCGCCGTTCTCTCCACCCCATCCGCTAGCCTACTCTTCCATCCGCCAAGCGATTCGGTGCATTGCGGCCCGACTAGTCTTCCATCCCGCCTGGCGAAGCATCGCATAGCGGCGTTGCATAGGAGTAGTTGTTAGATTTTTACTTTATTTTCCACAACCATCAAAACCCCCATCGTTACCTTCGCCCCGAGGACTTCAATCTCAAGTCCTCCTCGACATTAACTCATCCCTTACTGTGTTCCTCAAGAGACCGACACTCGGGGATTTATTCCCAAACTTTATTACTTGTGCGACCGGTGCGCTTGCCGTTTTCCACGCATCAAGTTTTTGGCGCCGTTGCCGGGGAACACAGTCGTTTGAGTTTTTGAAGAGGTAGATTTGAGATAGAAGCCCTTTTCCATCTGTTCATTCCATGTTTTATTTTTCTTTACTTTAGTTTTTATAATTTGTTGCTTATTTTTCTTTATTCCTTTTCTAATTTTTTATATTCCAGTAGCAGGTATTCCTTTTTATTTATCTGCTTGTGTGTAGTTAATTTTTGCTTAGAAAATTCTCGTGGTGAATTATTTCTTGCTGCACCATGTATTCTTATGCAAATATCCATTGCCGTTGGTGCGGGGATTATAGGCATAACAGTGATGAGTGCCCCACTGAAGAATGGGAGCATAATTCTCGTGGTTCAGTGTATGGAGCACCGTTGTCTTATGGTACTTCATACACCGTACCCCAGTCTTATGGTCACTACTCTTCTCCGCCTACATCTTTTTCATATTCCTCTCCGGTCCTACCTGGACCGAGGAGTAATGGAAAACGGTGTTTGTGTTGTCATAGCACCGACCATGTGTTGAAAGATTGTGCAGAATTTCAGCGCCAGTTGGAGGCGGATGATGAACCGGATATCCGGATTGTCTCATCCACCTCTCAAATGGCCGCTCCTTCTGATTCTGATGATGTATCCGCAGTACCACCTTGTCTATGGGGGACTGCTGTGGATACACCCATCAGACTTTCTACTGGTCAGTGCGACGACATTGCGGCGCCTTCTCTCCTTGTGCCTTCTTCCCCTATTTTTGATTCACCCCCGGAGGAACCTGCGCATATTATCTCTGATGATGTTGCTCCTCCGCTTTCTTTGCATGAATTACCTACTCCCCTTTCTAGTGAGTTGGTTGATGATGTTGTGCCCTTTGGGAATTGGGAACATGAGGATGCGTCGTGGTGTGACGAGGACATTATTCTCATCAATGGTGAGTACTATGTCTTGGAACACCGTAACGTACCGAGGTGTGATGAGGAAATCCTTGCCGGCGAGGAGATTTCTACTTCCTTGTTGGTTGAGGAGGTCCGAATCACCACCGAGGACCTCATGGTCTCAGCTTCCCCTCGCCATGACTCACATGACACCGACGATGATCATTGTTTGGAGCCTGCTGGGAGTGAGACCGGGACCACTCCCCGATTAGTTCCTTATGTTCTTCGTCTCCTTTATTCCTTGACCCCCCTTCTCCTTCTGCGCCTGTGCGGGTTGATTCCCTGCAGGTGAGTTGGGTTGACTTTGAGCCTTGCGCTCAGGTTGTCGGCGAGTGCCTCAGCTTGCATGAGGAATTTCCTACTCCTTTTGCAGTTGAAGCCTCTGCCTTCACCTTCGCCCCCAACGAGCCTGTGGTGGACGATACCTTGCTAGGCAAGGATTCTTTTTGTGATGAGATGAGCGAGGACCAGGTCTCCTCCTCATCTTATTTCCTGCTTCCTCTACCTGAGCTTTTCAGGTATTATTATCTAGGTAGAGGGGTAACTGTGCTATCACCGTATCGGTACCCGTTACCGACACGGATATTAGGACAGTTGCCTGTGCACTTTTCTTTTCATAGGCCCATTAGCTAGAACTTTTCTTTTGCTGAATAAGTCGTGCTGGGATGACAATAACCCCAGTGCTTATCTTTCATTTTCTGCATTTTTCTTTTTTTTATGTCTAGCTTAGTTAGTATTTCTTTTTGTATATTTTTCTTTTGTTTTTGCGGAGCTCACCCCTGCAGGTATTCATGGAAACTACGCATTGGCGGGGTTGTGATTCTTCGTATGGCGGGCCTGCTCCTAGTTTTCACGCGTCTTCTGGTATGCTCACTAGCTGAGCATTGGGTAACCTCTTCCCTTAGCTCTTTTTGGTTTAAATTTCTCTATCATTTGATGTGTTGTTTAGTCTAAGTCTGGGGGAGAGCATGTTTACCTTTTGCACGTGCACATTTCTTTTGCATACTAGAAGCTTTTCGTGTTTTATTTTGTTTATGTTCATTGCATCGCACACCACTGCACCCATATGAGCGCGAGCTTAGCGGTTTGCGTGTCATGAGTTGAACCTATATCTTTGTTAGATTTGGAAAATTTATGTGCTAGTTTAGGATTGTGCGACGGAGTAAAATGTTGGCCTTGCTGTGTTTCTAGTCAACTGCTCTCGTCTCGTGTAGAAATTTGAGTAGATTTAATTTTTCTGTATGCTTATAGTTTTATATTTTTCTATTTGCGTACATATTTCTTATTCTACTCAAAAGTTTGTGAATCCGGTGTGAATCAAACGGTAACGTAGGAATGTGTGTAGCCGCCACTAGACTCGTATTGCTTGAGTCGGGAGGAAGGATTATCTTTCTCGGTTGCTAAGAACTTGCCCCAAGCTATTCTTGAAGCATTGGTACACGGTTAGTCTAGCGTGAGAGTGATGTAGGCCATCATTTTGGCCCGGTTGAGCTTTGTACCGTTCCTAACATCGCCCTTGCTAGCCCCTTTGTGCCTACCCTTCCTTTTGATTCAGCTCCACTATATTCGCCAAAGCCTCATAGCCGATCCTAATCGCACACCCAATTCGAGCTTTAGTAGTTTACATTTTATGTTGGGTTGTGATGTGGTGATTTGTATTTGTGATATGTGGTTGTGCCCAAAAGAAAAATGTGCTGATTTTGTAAAAAGAAAAAGAAAATATTTAAAAGAGAAAAAGAGAAAAGAAAAAAAAGAAAAAAAGAAAAAGAAAAAGTTTGATTGAAAATATTTATTTGAGAAGATTTGGATTTGGAGTAGGCGGTGCACACACCCATGTTGTACAAATCAAGTCTGGGGGTGTGGTGCACCTGGTTATATTGTGGTTTGCCGAGGGATTCTTTTAGGCTAGCTCATTTGGGTTAGGTGCATAAGCCTTTCTTTTTATCATTGTTTATCTCACCGTAACCCAAGCCCCATTATTACCCGAAGTCCTACGGACTTGCGCTTGAGTTGACTAGTGCTGTGGAGAGAGTGCGAACGGGCAAGCTTATGGTTTCCGACATTGGTGGATTCCTTTGGGGGTAATCTTGAGCCCCGGTCTTCGGCAATGCTCACCTTAGTGGCCTGTCTACTTTCTTCCAGCGTAGGACCGGATGATTCACCGTGATTCCACTTGTGAGTAATAATAAATTTTTAATACGCATTGTGAAAAATATAAAATATTTTGTATACTTAAAAATTTCCTCTACTTTATTTTTTTATGCACGCGAGCATGCGACTTCGCATGGTACTCCGTTCTGCAATTTCTTTGTTAGCTAGTTCTTTTTCCCCGTCTGCTTAGGTTTTGTTTGCTCGGGACGCGCAAACGGTTAAGTCTGGGGGTGTGATGAGTCCTCTTTATATACCTATTTTCGGACTCATCTAGGCTTATTTTCTTGTCTTTGCACACCGTTTAGCATCATTTGCACTCCTTTTGGTTCGCTACGGTTTTCCACGTCTTGTGCACATTTTTAGCCTATTTCTGTGTGTGTATGTATTCCATTCTTGCTATGATTATTATTGTTTGTCTGTGACTGCCATGATCGACATCCCGTCCAGTTTTCCTGCAGGTTCTGGGATCGTGTGGGCGTCCGGCATCGAACTTTCCCCATTTTTGGCAAAGGAGTCAATGGTCGTGCGTTTTTACCCACGCACGACCATCGACCTCTTTGGCGCACGATCATCGGTCGTGCGCAGTCATGACCTCTCCTGGGAAAGTTCTGTCCCGCCATATCGCACGATCACCAGCTATACCGCGCACGATCACCGCTCGTGCGCTGCCGGTCGTGCGCAGTCATGACATCTTTTTCCACTTTTCTGCCTCCATTTCGCACGATCACTGACCATATCGCGCACGACCACTGGTCGTGCGCCAGTTATCGTGCGCGCTGTTTAAATCTGTTTTCTATAAATAGCGCAGGTCCGCCCTAATTTAGATCAATCGGGGATCACGCGATTTTTCCGCCGTTTCTCGTCCCGAACGAGGGTTTCCGCCGTCTTCCTCCATCTCCCACCTTAGGGAGGGTCTCCGGGCAAGCTTTCAACGCCAAATCAACGCCGGAGCATCCTCTCGGCCTCCTCCTTCATCCTAGAGCTTCAAGCGGAGTTTTGACCTAGCTTTCTCCATCAAGTTAGGAGGAGCTGGAGCCGCAATCTACGGGTCATTTCAACGAAGAAGACGGGTCCATTGGGAGTGAGTGACAGCCTCCTCTACCCCGGACGCAGTTGAGGACCGAGCTTGGACTCGGATTGACAACCCGGGATTCCAACCGTAAACCCTCAACAAGGCTTCGGATTCGGTCGATTCGCACACCTCTTCCTCTTGTATTTGATAGCTTAGCTTAACTCTTTGTATTGATGAAGTACATTTTATTGTAGTTAATGATCTTGCACTTTATCATGTCTATGTGATTTGTGTATTTTCGTTATTATTGCTTGAGGTGCGCCTTAATATTCCATCCACCATCCACCCTTGCCGCACTAGCAATTGCTAGTGGCGTGCGTTGCGAAGAGGTGCTCACGACCCTCATTCCGCCGTTCTCTCCACCTCATCCGCTAGCCTACTCTTCCATCCGCCAAGCGATTCGGTGCATAGCGGCCCGTGTAGTTTCCATCCCGCCTGGCGAAGCAGTGCATAGCGGCCTGCATAGTAGGATTTCCGCCGTTCTCTCCACCCCATCCGCTAGCCTACTCTTCCATCCGCCAAGCGATTCGGTGCATTGCGGCCCGACTAGTCTTCCATCCCGCCTGGCGAAGCATCGCATAGCGGCGTTGCATAGGAGTAGTTGTTAGATTTTTACTTTATTTTCCACAACCATCAAAACCCCCATCGTTACCTTCGCCCCGAGGACTTCAATCTCAAGTCCTCCTCGACATTAACTCATCCCTTACTGTGTTCCTCAAGAGACCGACACTCGGGGATTTATTCCCAAACTTTATTACTTGTGCGACCGGTGCGCTTGCCGTTTTCCACGCATCATGTGACCAAACTTATTACATTTGGCACACGTGATGAAAGAAGTAGAAGGGTTTGTAAAAATGATTTTTGAATTTTTACTGGGAGCAGCAGTGTTGGTAGACTTATTATTTTTACAACTAAAAAGTGAGTTTTTGAAATTTTTCTTATTGTCGGCGACAGTGGATGTCGACGGCCGATAGTGATCTGGTGAGTATCCAAGTCCGAATTTTGCAGAACCATATCATTTGCTTGCTAAACTCATATTCTGTGATTTTTGGCCCATTCCAAATTTTTTTGTGGCCCTTTCCAAATTTTGGACTCATCCTCTCAATGCAGTGTTTTCAGCAACAATTGTGTCGCATCGGTTTGCAAAGGACTTTTTACTATCATCTACTTGAGATTGAGAAAGCATTAAGGACCTCTCTAAGGCTTCTTTCTCTTTTGTAAGAGATTCTACCTGAGAATGATACTTAGAGAGATATTTCTCAGGTACTAGTATCCTTTCAAAGAGGGACAATCCTCTTGACACGTTGCTTTCTCCTTCCCAAGTTTTTTCACTTCATCTTTTAATATTTTATTTTCTTTTACAACATTTTTATTCTCAGTTTTAAGTAATTGATTTTCATCCAGCATTTTACCTAAGTATTTGCAGTTCTTAAAAATACAGAATATAAAATATCATAAGTTTCAGGAGTTACCTCAGTGTCGCTCTGGACACTGCTCTCATCACCATTCGACAAAATGCACTTTCCCATCAGGCGCATTTTGGCCTCCTCTTCAGTTTCTGACCCTAAACTGCTTGACTCCTCAGAAGTTGCGTCATCCCATGTTTCTGCCTTTAGAACTTTCTTTTTGTCTTTCTTTTTGTGTCGCTTCTCCTTCAGCTCTCTCAGATACTTTGGGCACTTGCTTTTGATGTCGCCAATTCTTCTGCAATTATAGAACTCGGGTGGTGGTCTTTTGTCTTCATCCTCTCCATTCGCTTGGGCTTTTTATTTCCTATACCCAGATTCTTGCTTCTTAAAAAATTTCTTGAAGGAACTTCTTCTTTCAGGGTTTCTCATGAAATTCCTGAATTTCTTTACAAACAAACTTTCTTCATCTACATTGTCACTCTCATCGGACTCACTACCTACTTCCTTCTTGGACTTCAATGCCAAAGCCTTCTTCCTTGGCTCCAGGCTATACTCTTGTTGTTGAATCCTCAACTCTACTTCATGGGTTTTCAGATTTCCTATCAGATTCTCAATTTGTAGAGACATTAGATCGTGTGACTCTGTGATTGCAGTCACCTTTGGATTGAACTTTGGAGGAAATGATCTAAGTATTTTTCTCACCAAATCTCTATTTGAGAAACTCTTTCCTAGAATCTTTGAGTCATTCACTATCTTGTTGAACCTTGTGTACATGGAGTTTACATCCTCATCAACCTCCATTTTGAACTTCTCAAACTTTGATTCTAACTGGAAAAGCTTCGAGTCTTTTACCTGCGATGTACCTTCATTAGTAACTTCAAGGAGATTCCATATATCATATGCAGTTTAACACGCACATACACGATTAAATTCGGTCCTATCTAACTCACAGAATAAGGCATTTATTGCCTTTGTGTTATTTTTATAGAGAAGCTTATCAGTTTCATCCCATTTATCCTTGGGTTTTTCCATTGTGATACATCGTACAATAGTTGTGCGGGCAGTGTAGCATGTTTCTACCATGCCCCAAACATCGATATCTAGCGCTATTAGAAAGCATCGCATTCGAGCTTTCCAATAGTTGTAGTCAGTGCACGTGAATAAGGGAGGTCTACTTATACCTTGCCCCTCAAAAAATGTGTGAGTGTTTTGTGCCATTACTCTCGGTGGTAAAGCCGATTTCAGAGTAACCTCCTCTAATACCAATTGTTGGATCGTGAGGTGCCCTTAGAGGGGGGTGAATAAGGGCTTAAAATTTTACTAAACACTATTAGCAAGACTTATCCAATTCCAAGAAAACACATAATTGATTTTTCATAAACAGAAATGAACACTTAAGAATTAATTGAAATAGATGACAACAATAATTTATTCCAAAAATGTCATATATGCATACAACAAAATCTCTATAGAGCTAGAGATAAGGCTTACAAAGAAAAATATAAACTGATGAATTCACCGGTCCTTTTGCCTTGAACCGGCAGGCAAAAGCGAATATCTCCCTAGATCCTGTTCCTAGCCTCTCCTAGACCAAATCAAGATCTAGACGCTGCACACTAGGTAGCGATTTCTCCCTAAGCTGCATAAGGGATTAGACGCTATGCACACGGCAGCGATTCTCTCCTAAGCAATACAATGACATAGACGGCACACGCAAGGGAGCGATTTTCTCTCTTAGTTACAATGTAAAGTACGAAACAAGATAATAGAAAAACTTCTAAATTGAAAACTCACTCTTAACGGTGCACTGAAGATGTTGACGAATCCTTGCGAGGAATGCTTCGAGGGTCACGTACGTGTCGTCAATCTTTCACGCCTTAGCCTTCTTAAGAGTATGGAGGTAATTCTTGTTGTTGGAACTCTCTAGATGAAAATGAACAGCACGCTATACTCCAAGTAATTCCAATTCGTGATGTCAACCAAAATTTTCATCAATTTTATACTTTGACGATATCATCGGTCACAATGACTGTCACTGATCGACGACATCGCATATGCTGACACGTGTCCAACGAAATCACCATTTTCGCACTTCAGATTGAACTCCTCCAAAACATGCACTATCATCTGGCGACATCGATGTCGCGGGGCGACAATGACAAAAACAGTCATTCCTCTTATTATGGGCTAGCTGTCACTTCCACTGTCGCCGGATGGCGATACTGGCTGTCGCGGGCGACAATGCCTTAGCTCTTTTTTCTGTTCCAAATCAAAGCTCTAATGTCACTTTGGTTAGCCCTGTGTTATTTGCACAGCAAACACCCAATAATCAAATACAAATGAGATTTGTTATTAGCAAACCAGAAGCATGGAACGCATGCTCCAACAAATTATGCATGATACTACTTTGGCAAAAATTAAGACACAAACTATGACTTTGGAGACCAAGATAACTTCTGCCACAAAGGACATGAAAACTCAGCTTCAAACTCATTCATCTTCTTTGATTAAGGATATAAGGCTTCTGACAAATATTTGGATGGTCATTTACTGAGAGTAAAGAATTCTTTAATCTTAGGACTACATTATCTAGATGGTCAAGTATGATTTCATAAAAATGATTTGAGAGATCATATGGAAAGAGAATTCATAAAGGGGGAGAGGGTAATGATAAAGGCTAGCTCTGAGCCTGCCACTTGACTCTCAAATAACATCAAAGACACTTTAGGCCATCCACCCCTATGGTATGATGGAGACAAACTGCTGAATATGGTTGCCAACCAGCTCATTATAAAGCCAGTCAACTAGATGTCAAATTCAATTACAGACCAGCTCACTTTGAGGACATCCAAACGGCTGTCCAATCCATGTATAGTCCTCCAAGTCAAAATCAGAATATAATATATGAGGATGTTGAAATGTCTGAATCTGCTATATTAAAAGAAAAAGAAGCTCAAATGTAAAAGAAAAGGTTTAGGGAACAATCAGAAGCTAGGCCTGACTTTGAAAAATGGAGCCCAATTTCAATTTCAATTATACTCACTGTATAGAAAGTAGTCAATACTAATGCAGCTGATAGGGGAAAATGGTATACTGAGCAAGAGTGGGCTAAGCATCTAAAGCAGCAAGTGGTCGTCTACAAATTCAGAAATGATCTGAAGGTAGGGAAGATCCCAGCTAATTTTGTTGAGCCCAGCAAATACTTTCCCAAGCCTTATCATTATTTTAAAAGGAAAAGGCTTGAGGAGGAAAAGTTCTCTAAAGACAAGTTTGACAAAGGCAAAAAAGATAGCTGATGACAAAAAGCCTGAAGTTAAAGCCAAGATACAATCAGGAAATGGGATTGTCATCAGAGAGCCAAATCTTTCTTAGATCTTTTTTTAACATTATGTAATTTTTGCTTTAAAAGAACAATATGACAAATCTTAAAAATGTAATCTTTTGACAAGATATAATGAAAAGTTGGGTTGCACTTCATTCTATCTGTGCTATCAATTAAGTTATTTTATATTTTGTTCAACTCTTTTGAATTTATATATTTATCATCATAGTTTGGTATCATGGTGTATTTCTTTGAATTGGGGTTATGACTTCTCTAAATAGGGGGAGATTGTTGAGTACATTGGGAATTGTGTACCTGATTTGGAGAAGCCCTTTCAACTCATTGATATACACATATTTGTATTTGATGTATGTTGAGTTTACTTGTACAGGAAAAAGTAAACTAAGTGCAAAAGTGTCGAGACACTAGACAAGTGTCGACACCTTTCTAGAAGCAGTGCTGAGACAAGGAATCAAGTTGTGTCGACACTCAAAACTAGTGTCAACACCCTTATTCAATTAGTGTCGAGATAGGAAGCAAGCTGTGTTGACACCCTTATTCAAATAGTATCAAGACAGGAAGCAAGCTGCATTGATACCCAGGACTTGGGTCGACACTGTCAGACATGGAAGGAAGCTGTGTCGGCACTCAGGACTAGTGTCGACACATTTTACAGAAGTTATGTCGAGACTGGAAACAGCTGTGTCAACACTCAGGAGTAGTGTCGATATATTTGATACAAGTTGTGTCGAGAAAAGACACTAGTAATGTCGACACACTCTCTTGGTGTCGACATCCCTATAAGAGAAGTATCGACACCCAGGACTTGTGTCGACACAATCTAAGTACAGAAGTGTTAGCACTCAGAACTGATGTCAACACCTTCATGTAGAAGCTCTCAGATAGAAATTCTTCTAAGTCCAAAATTAAAAGCCTGACGTTCTAATAACTGTCAGAACTGTCAGATGTCGGTGGATTAACCGGGACAACCGATTACTCTTTCCAAAGCCTATATAAGGAGACCAACATAACAGAAACAAGAGATGACAACAACAATAATCATTCTTCTCATCCAAGTCTGTTAGAAAATTTCAATAGAATTCTGAAGGTAGAGAGGAGGCAGATCGTGGATCAACTTCAATCTTCTCCAGCCAAGTTCTTCTTCTCCTTCAAGAAGCTTTGAAAAAGCTATGAAGGGTTGGATCATTTTCTTCACAGCCAGGATTAAGGGAGAAGTCTACACATCAATATCTGATCAAGAAGAAGTCACCAATCTATTTCTTCCTTGGTGACATTTCAAAACACGATTTCTTTTATTATATTAACTTTTTAGGATCAATTAATAGATATTAGGTGTAGGAGATAGATATCATTGAGTTATAAGCCAAAATTATAAAGACTGAGATAGGGTTGTGAGCCTGAGGTAGGATGAGAGGTATTTCTCTGAATTATAGGAACTGGAAGGTTCTGAGGTTGTAGGGAAATGGTTTGCCTGAGGAGTAGGAGTGGAAAATCATTCTGAGGTAGGGTTCTTGAAGAGGAACCTGAGTTGTAAGATCTTGAGGATCTGAGGTAGGACATTGTTTTATCTAAGTTGTAGGAGCCAGCTAAGCTCTAAGGTATAAGATCTAATTATATGAGGAAAAGAAAGAAGAAGTTTGGCTGAATCTTGCTCATTGCTAGATAGGAGAAGGGGGAAAGTGGATGTACCCATAAATTGGGGAACCACTATAAAATTATTGTGTTCTATATTGTGATGTGATTTGTGCTATTAAATTTAGATATATTCTATTTTTCTTGAATACTATGATTGGATTATTAAACACACAAAGATATTTATGTGATTTAAAGTAGCCAATATTTAAATTGGACCTATTCACCCCATATAGGTCCCTCTCTATCCTAAACAAACACTTTACTGTAACCTTAGACTGCTTTGATCGGAATTTTGGAGTAAGGATTTTCTCGGCTTCAACACTTTGGTGCAGTGAGTGTGGATCACATCAAAGGTGGAAAGTTTCATGAGTAGGCAAGATGGTGAATGGAGATGAGCATGTGAAGATAGTCGGCAACTCGAAAAGTTTTGCCTCAAACACTTCCTTGCAGGAGACCTCGCCATGAAGAAGGTGGACGCAGTAGGAAGGGAAGTTGTCGTTGTCAAGCTGAATCATAATTGGGAAGGACCCTTCATCATCAAAGAGGCTCTAGCCACTAGTAGATATCACCTACAAAATCAAGAAGGAGAGCTGCTGGGAATCACTTAGAGCAGGGATGACATGAAAAAGCTTTATCCCTAAAAATAATATGTAATGACCGTCTATCTGAAAGATTGTTTCTTCTTTGTTTATAAAAGTTCTCACCCCTAGAAGCATGGGTAGATGCGAGTTGTCTTCTTTGTTCTAATCGTCTCAAGTTAGCTAACAGTATTGAAGTCAATCTCCATGATCGGTTTGAGAAACCTACATCCAACCTGATCCTTCTAAAAAGTCCATGGCGAACGATGGGACGATATGTCGGGAGTTAACATCCTTATAAGACTGAGCCCTTGCATTGACGGTCGAGATAATCTCCTCTCTTATTTATCGTCCTAGTTACCCCAATTGCACCTCTCCTCCGACTGGAGGAACTATCAGGAATAGATTTGGATGTCAACCTCCTAAAATTGATGAAGGATTGACCTCACAAAGTGATACCTTGTGTAAAGGCGTCATTGGTCTTTGAGAATACTAAAAGACCTACTCTTAGAGACTGTTTGTCCTGCGAGGCAGGGTGTGTCTCTATTGTTCCTAAGGTGTGATAATGCGCCATGCTTTTGGAAGCAGTTGGGCAATGAAGCTCTAGAAGGTTCGAGTCTGTGGTAGGATGGAGACCTTAAGTGTGTGCATCCAGTTGGACTCCTCGAATGCCTTTCCCTATCTATGGATTCCTTCAAGTTCTTTGTTGGTTGAAGTTGAGTGTTGGCCTCAAGAGTTTACATCTTACGAGACCCCCCGAGTGCAACTCCCTTATCCGAAGGATCGTCGTCGGCAAGCGAGAGAATCTGTCCATTTTCCTTTAAATAAGAGACTTTTTTTTGTATATTTCATCAATGTTTGGAAAATCGAACAAATATGATGATGTGTTTTATATGAGCATACAAGTATGCGACCATGTAGGTACGAGCAACAACGTGCGAGTGTGCGAGTACGACCATACAAGTGTGAGCAGCAATTTGCGAGCAGGCAACTGCGACCATTCATGTGCAAACAATTACATGTGAGCACGCCGGTTCGACTATGCAGGTACAAGTAACGTTGCCTGATTTTATATGAGCTAATATGCAAGCAAAGATCGCACATAACGAGCACTCAACCTCTCTGTGCCAATGAGCCTAGCGAGTATCATCAACAAGCGAGTATGTGAATGAAAAGTAAGAATGATAACACAGTACTGAAAAAAATCTTGTATTAAACGACGAGCATTACAAAGCAAAAAGAAGTAAAGACACCTTGACTAAAGGTTCGTCTACAAAAATTTCCTATGTTACATTTCTATCTATATATATTCACATCCTTGCGGTTGCCAACTGACTTGGCCTTGTCATCGCTAATGTCATGTTGGTACTCTTCGTCTTCGATGAAAACGTCCCTTCCATCCTCTTCATCGCCAACATCATCCTTGCCAACCTTCTCGTCATCACTGTTGTCGCTGCTCACTCCACTGCTGTTGTCTTCGCTGTCGTTGGAACTAGTGGCAGAGGACCGAATGCGATCAGGCGAGTTAGACTCTCTGGCAAGCAATCCAGGGATGAGGTTAGCCATAGTAAAGTGGTTGGCCTCGGGGCCAAGGAAGCCGTTCATCCTCAACTTGGCAAGAATGGCGTTTACCGTTGCTCACGCAATCTCGCGGTGAATAGCGGGCATCTCCTCCCCATTGAAGCGAATCTTCTTTCCCATCCCGTGAGGACTCGCCTCTAGATGTTGCTTAGCTAGGCGAGCATCTGCGGGTCCAGAGCGATCTTTAGTGACCTCCGGGCGAGTCTCCAACTCGGCAACCCAGATTTGGGCGATCTCCAACTAGGTGTTCGTATCAGCAAGCTCTTGCTCGAGCTCGGAGATCTTCTTTTCCATCTTGAACTCGGCAGCCTATGAGTATCATCAACAATAAACAGTCAGGATCCATCAAGTAGAGTGGAGACTAAGTCGCGTAGAGAAGTACATGCTACCTCATAATCCTTCCACCGAACGGATTGTCTTCCGACTCGAGTAGCCTTCCATGAGACGATCTTTAGCACCTCCTACGACTCGAGTAGCCTCCTCACCATATGATGTCCCAACTCGGTATCTCGCAGGAGCGCGTGAGCTGTCTGAGTAGCGAGCACCTCTACGCTGAGATCTGTTGTTGACTCGGCATTGTCTCGCCCATAAAGCGCGAAGGCGACATCATAATCCTCCCCCTTATCATCCTAGTCTTCCGACCAGGCGGGAAAGTTGGTGCTCAGAGTTATCTTGTGTTCGCCCTCCTCCTAGGACATTGGTGGGCATCCTAAAGCGTCCTTACCGCCACACCCAAGGTTATAGTTCGGGTGGAAGTACAACGCCTTGACATCAATTGGTGATTCCATCCAATAGAAGTGTTCGTTGGAGATATGTGTACGCTTCCTCTCATGATTAGGAGACTTGACTTAATCCTTTTCCTTGTCCAACTTATTTTGAGAAGATCCCTCCTTATCGCCAACTCGTGATTGACCCTTAGAGCCTGCGGGGGGCAGGATCTTCTCAACGTCAGCAGACGGGTTCACCGAACCCGATCATGATGACGCGACTTCCTTAGCCATAGTAAGTGTTACTCACGGAAGAATGTGAGTAGATGAAAATGTGGTAGAATAGTTAGTAAAGTCGCAGCTCATATCAGAATCAAATCAGTGACTATAGTAACATCTCGCCAAGTTCTATACCTTCGCCGGGGAAGACCTCATCCAGTGAGTTGACGTTCAGACACCAGTGGATGACATAAAATTGACGGTCGCAGAAGGATTCAAATAGTTTCTCATGCGGACCTTCTAGGATGGGCGGCAGGAAGGTGACATCTGATGGCTGCTACGGCCTGTATGTCACCACTTTGAAGTCGTCGATGACGACGACTAGGTACTCACCCTATCGGTGGACCTTGTTTGCCATGCTGACCAAGGTGTAGACATGGCTGCTAAAGAAGATGATATCCTTGGTGATTGCGGCAAAGGCAATGATCATCCTGAAGATGGAGAGATCAAAGATGATATTTTCTTTGCGGGAATCAGATAAATCGCATGATCATCGCCACCCCATTCAGATTGATCTTGGCAGGGACGATCCCGAAGTATCGTAGGATTTTGTAGTACTCCGGCCACATAGGAAGTCGCGGGATGACTTCAGAGGGGCAGGACAATCTCACCCTCGAGGAAGGTGTTTAGTCACTCAGTCTAGGTGGGAAGCCTTACTGAGTACTCCTCAGATATGTACCTTTTGCAAAACTCCTCTAAGTCTTGCTCGGTAGCAGTGGATTTCTTGAAGATGATCTCGTTAAATTTAATCGCATGGGCCGTCGGCGAGCATTGATATCATCGTTAACCATCTTCTTTGATGAATAAAAGTTCAGGGAGAAAGAGCGAGTAGAAACTCAGATGAAATAATGTGTAAAGAGCAGCGAGAAAGAAAGCACGAGTAAGGACGAAATACTAGCGAGAAGGATTCAGATATCGCCACAGTGTACTAAAGTATCACCTACCCCTTATATTTATAGGAGGAGGCCTGAGTGGGGGGGTGGGGGGGAGGTGTTATATCAATCTCGCTCGATTATCAGCCTAAGTTGCAAGCTAACCGACAGATCAACCCTAGCTACGAACCCTATCTCGCGTAATGTCATTCAAAATATTGGAAGATCGCCTAAACTTGCACAGATAACTCAAGTAATCGCAGGATAACGACAAGCATCAACACAAAAAAAATCATCAATAAAAGCAAATCGCCAGATCAATTGCGAGATACAAACTCACCATTATGTAAAAGAATATTACAGATTGTTCATTACAATATTGCTAGAGGTGAGGAAAAATAAAAGAAAGAGAGAAAATCCAAAGTCCTAGGAGGCCGCTGCTCGGGAAGTGGTGGATAGTGCTCGGTCCAGCCTATCTCGCGCACTCGCCGATAGTGCTCGCTCACCACCGCCATCGCATCAACACACCGATGCAACCAGTCATTTATCCTTGCAAGTTGTTCCGCTGTTCATCTGCTCGCCTGCATGCTATCAAACTCTTCATGATGATGTTGTAGGCGATGATCGGTCATCGATTTTTGTCGCTCTAGCCCGTTGATCATGTGGAAGAGAGCCTCATAAGCCGCAAGCTTGTCCAACATCTCTTTCATCTCCGTCATCCTCACCTCCAGTGCCGAGATCCGGCGATGAGGCTTGCAGATGGAGAGTTGGTTGAACTTTGCCTCCAGCTCGATGTATGCATGAGAAGCAGCTTGGTGGTACTCATGAGCAGAAAACCCAAGGGCATCAATGAAAACCGCTCTAAGGTTTGCAGGGAGACCTGTTAAGACATGAAGAAGCCGTCGAATTAATTAAGAACCAGTATCAGCAGTCGGAAAAATTTAGCAATAGGAGACTTCCTTACCGATGGTATCAAGATCGACAAGGGGACGGGTTGCGGCGATATGATTCTTGCTGGCTTGATGATGAGCCTCCCGGGCACTCGATGATCTGCCCCTATCCACGACCTCCAAGGTCGCGACCTCCAGTCCTCGGCGAGAAGTAGCTCGGGTCCTTTTTGTCCCGATCTCGTGATGAGCTCTCAGGCGGGTTTAGAGGAGCACTAGTTTCCGGGCAGATTTCGGGGCAAGCTTTGTTATTCGGCGGTAAAGGAGGCGGCAGAGGTAAAGGGATGCTTGCCCTCAGTCTAGACGGATTGGTCAAAAGAGGAGGTGGAGGTAAAGGAATGCTTGTCATCGGTAGTGATGAGGTGGTCACAGAGTGAGGGGATTTACTCAGCCCGGGTTGTGAGGTCTTCGTCACCTAGATAGCCTTTTTCTTCATCTCAAGAGTTTGTTTTTTGAGCCCCTTCTTGGGACTAACGTTGATCCAAATAGTGTGCCTAGATTGAGGCTATTGTCTAGCTTCGAGGATGACTAGTGGAGATGATCGCAGGGAAGCGACATCAAGATGCTCGCCAAAGGTAGCAAATGGAGGAGCTACGAGTACAGAATAAACATCAACAAGAAGAATGGAATTCTTCTTCAACTCGAGTCATTGGCAAGATAGTAACATAGTGAGGTAGCGAGATTCATTGAAAGTAAGTGAAAGATCTACCTTAACTCTAGAGGGGGGGGGGGGTGAATAGAGTATTTTAAAATAATTTACAATTAAAAAACTGTAAAGCAGTTGAAGTCTTGATTTATATATATGTGTAAGGTGCTTGCAAAAAGAAAAACTAAGTAAGCAAGAAATAGGAAATCACATAGCACACAACAAAGTAAAAAAGCACAGCAAACCAGATGACATAAGGAGCTATAGTGGTTCCCCAACAACCTGGGTACATCCACTCTTCTACCACCCTAGGTAGGAATCCACTGCAGGAATAGTTTATCAGGTGTCCTGGGCACCAATGAGCTTTTGATAAGGTGCTCAAAAACCAAAACTAGATTTTTTGATAAGGTGTCTTGCCACCACTGAGTTTTGACAAGGTCTCAGAAACAAGCCACAAAACTTTTGAAGGGAGTTTTGAGAAACCCTTTTACAAGAGAGAAAGGAAAAAGAAAATGAGTTGATTTGTTCTTCTCTGTCAACAATCTGAGAGAAGACAAGTTGAAGATGTTGTCAAATCTCCCCCTGAGAACTGTATGGGTTCAGGAAGATGAGCTTTGCTTAGGGTGATAGGCCTTCAGTTGCTTCAGATCTCCAGCAATAGATTATTTCAGCAGAAGCTAAAATGTGTGTTGTCTGGAGTCCTTGATAATGAAGCTTTTGAACACTTGAAGCTTGAAGGAGTAGAACAGCAGATGATCTCTTTCATAATGATGTTCCTTGTGTTCCTGAAGAATTCTGACTCAGTAATTCTGTAAGCTTTTGTCTACTGAATTTATTCTCAGAAGATGAATTCTTGATGATTGAATTTTTTGTTCTCTCTTCTGTATATCTTTTTCAAATCTTGTCTGTTCTCGTTCTGAGAATTATTCTCTAAGGAGTATATCAAATTCTGACTTTAGATGGCCGTTATTCAGTCATAAATGACTTCCATAATTGACAACTGTCTCTGGGGAAGTCTTAAGTAACATTCCAATTATTCTTCCTTGAAACTTGCTCCAGATTGCTTGAAACGGCTACAAAATCCTTTGTCATAAATGCTGAAAATAAATCTGAATGAATTCCATAACTGTCCTGAATTTGAATTCTGAAAATATCGACCTCTCAGAAAATCATCGATCTTAGCTCAGCTATCGTCGACCTGAGCTCAGAGATTGGATTTATACTAGAGACAGAAAACGTCGACCTGAGCTCTACGATCGTCGACCTGAGCTCAGCGACTTGGAAAATAACTAGAGACAGAGCGTCGATCTGAGCTCGAAGATCGTCGAACGGAGTTCGACGCCTCATTGAACTGAGCTCAGAGATCGTCGACCTGAGTTTGACGTTTCGTCGACCTGAGCTCGACGAGAATTGTCCTAGTCTTCAGCACTTGAATCCTGATCTGTAGAAGGTCTTTAGGGCAGCTTTCAAACCTAAATACTAACCCTAAGACTCATTCTAATTGACCTATCAGACTATACAGCAAGGTCAAAACAGAATCCTAATCACATAGTGATCCTTACCCAAATTAGTAATAGGGTGTTCCAACAATCTCCCCCTATTTGGGTTAGGATTACTATTTACATGACAGAATGTGAAATAACAAACATACATCAGATTTAAGCAAAAAACAGAAACAACAATGCAGATAACATATGTTGAGCATTGTAGAAACACAGCAAGAGTCACAGAATCAGTAAGAAAATAAAAATGAGTATCAGCTTAAACAAGTTACTCATTGCCCTTTTTGAAAAGAATTTTTCTGTTGGGATTTAGGGCTTCCTTCTTGGATCTTCGATCATCTTCTGCACCTAAGGAGGTTTGAGATCTTGGCCTTGGGACTACAGTTTCAGGATGCAGCTTCTTATAGTCTTCTGGATCAAAGAATTTTCTTGAAGAATATCTCTCTAATTCTTTCTTTCTATGTTTTGACAAGTTTGTGATGTTGGAAGTATCTCTGTCTTGCTCTTTAGCCTTCTTAATCTGATCTAATGCAGCAAGTTCTTTCTTTCTAGCTGTCCATGATAAAGGATTGTTCTCAGGGTCCTCAAATGGAACTGGGGGTTCATATCTGTTGATTGACTCTGTATCAGTAGGAGGTGCCCTAGTGACAACTGTATCTCTGAGCTTATAAGGGAAAGGATCTGATGTAGAATCAGTAGGGCCTTGTCCTTCCCTTTGGTAAGGATGTTGTCTGGTGAAAGTTCTGTAATCCCTCTGACTTCCTCTATGCTGGCCTCTTCTAGACTGATATCCTCTTTGATGTTGTCATCTGGTTAATATCTCTGTGAAGGTTGGGAGGAACTATGCTTTGAAGTAGAGGACTGAAAATTTGAGCCTCCACTAGATCCTGAATCTAGAGGAGGAGGAGGAGGATGATGGAATTTAGATGATCCTTTTTCATACTTGTCAATCTTTCTCCTTTTCTTCATGGCCTTAAGCTAGTTCTTTGAATATTGCATCCATAGTTCAGTGATTTGGCAGTCATGAAGAATGTAATAGGGTATATCATTGTCATCTTTGGCTTTTACAGGAGGTACTCTCATCATGGCCTTACTTCTTGCTTTCCTTTTCTTGGCAATGGTACCAGAAGAATCATCAAAGTTAGTGTTGAATTGATTACTATCTGAACTCTTGGGTCTGTCATATATATCATCAATACTTTTGATATACTCTTCTCTTTATTTTGACTTCTCAGGAGTAGCAGTAGGAGCAGAGACAGGAACTTTTGGAGCAGCGGGAGCCTCAGAAACAACAGGTTCTTCTAAGTAAACAGCAAGTGCATCAACAGTAGCAGCAACAGGAACAACAGGCAACATATGAATATCAGCAGATTCAACAACTTCAATAGCAGCAGCAGCACAAACAGAAATAATAACTTCCTCAGTCTTAAGAGAACTGATATAAGAAGTAATTAGGCTGGGATCACAGACAGCAACAGGCATAATGGCCTTAGTAAAGTTTTCAACTCCCTGAGCTAGTAAACAGGTGAAGTGAAGAAAGTCAAAATCAGATAACAATGACCTGAGGTCAACTGCTAGTACTGGTACTAGGGCTTGAACTGAAGCATCAGCAGCAATTTCTGGCAGTAATTCCTCTAAAACAGCAGGCACTACCACAACTTCATAGGGCATCTCCCCCTGCCTTGATTTAGTGAGAACTGGATCAAGGCACCCCATAGAATGGATTGCTTGTGGAGTAGATAGAGATGAGAGCCTGTCAGATAACTCCTTGATGGACTTCAGGAGTGGAGCCATGGAGGTCTCCAGTAGGGCTACTAACTTGGGAGCCAGTATCCCATAGAGTTTACTTGCCAGTGCTGAGAGATCCACTTGCTCAAGTGGGACTTGATTAGAGGTGGAGGAAGAAATGACTGTGGTTGGTGATGAATGGGCTGCAGGATGTGTGGGTGGGGATGGTAGGATGTTGGGTTGAGAGATTGGGATGGTGGAGATAGATTTTATGAGTGTGGAGATGGATGAGGTGAAGGATGGTTGGGTGAGAATGTCATGGAGTAATTGTTGGTATGAGGAAGTGGAGGGAAGCTCAGTAGGTAAGGAGGGGGAATCATCCATGAAGGAATCTTCCATGATGTTGAAAGATGGAATGTCTAGAGGTGGATAATAATGAAGTGGATGGAATTGTTGTTCTGTGGTGGCTGGAGGAGGTGAAGGAGTGGACAAAGGAGATGAAATTGTAATGGGGGAGGAGATTGATGTGGAGATGGTTGAGGTGGAGATGGAGGTAGAGATGGTTATAGTGGATGAGGGAATGGTTGAGGGAAGAACTGGAGAAGGTTGAGAAGAGGAGGACGAAGGCAATTCTTCAATGAGGGCAGGGGCCTTAGGGGAAGAGAATGCAACAGTCCTTGTGCCTGAGGCAGTAGTAGTCATGGTTGGCTTGACTATCTGCCTGTCCCATTTCCTAAACAGGGCACAGGTAAGCCTCTTTGATGCATTGATGTGCATCCCACTTGATACCAGCAGTTCAGGGAACCTAGAGTGCAGGAATAACCTTATTATCCTCCCAAAGTTTACCAAACTTTTGTTTACTTTCTTCTTAATCAAGTCAAAGAAGAGCTCTCCCCAGTTCAAATGTTTCTTATCCACAATGGCTCCCATCAAGCAGAACTAATACCTAGAGATGGTATCATGTGCTGAGTGTTTTTCCAACAGCACTTTCCCAACAACATCGACAAGAAATCTATACTCAATAGATAAGTTCTTTTTCAACAACTTGCTAGGGTTAGCGGCAGAATGTCCCATTCTATCTAACATATTTGCAGATTCTTATCCAGATAACTCAACAGAATCATTTCCAGAACTCAATTGAAACACTTCAGTCAGGAGAGTAGGTGTTAGGGATACCTGCATCCCGGCTATAGTACCAACAATCGTATTCTGATCCAAATTGTGCGCTGTGTAGATCCATTCCTTGATCTCATCGGCTGCAATCTTCATTCTCGTTGTCATTATGTGCACTAGCTGCTGTTCTCTGAATAGGTCAAGAATATCTTTGAAAACCTTGTCACTTCCTTCAGAGGAGTCCATGTCGATATCAAAGCCTGTGTCGAATTTCATCTTCGCGAGGGCGGCAACAGACACAGCTATTATGTACCTGCAAAGATGAACAAACACGACCAAGTGCAGTAGAGTTTGGAGGGAAGGAAAAGTTTACAGAGAGTATGAAAGCGCAAAAGAAGAACGACAACCGAAAGAATGATTTTATATTAGGGTTCGATGCCGGAAAGGAAAGATCGTTGAACTCCATTTGACGATGTGGGCTTCTAAAGAAATCTGAGGAGTCTTCAATAACGTCGATCTCCGTTCGACGATATTGGAGAGCGTCGATCTACGATCGACGATCGCTGACCAGAAGAAGATAGCCTAGTGCTATCTGGAAAATGCTGAACTCCGATCGACGCTATTGGAAAGCATCGATCTCCGTTCGACGATCGAGGAGAAAAGCGTCGAGCGCTGTTCAGAGACTAAAAATAGCCTACAGACACTAGAAAATTCAAGTTTTTAGCCTAGTCTTGGTCTGTTTTTAGAGTTTTAAAGTCTTGGGATTTATTTTAGACTTCCTCCATCTAACATTCCTAACTGATTTAGGAAGAAGGTATGTTTCTTTTCATCCAAAGGTTTGGTGAAAATATCTCCCCTTTGCAAATCAGTTGGGATATACTGAATTTCAATTTTATTTTTCTCAACATTATCCCTTAAAAAGTAATGCCTAATCTCTATATGTTTTGTCCTACTATGGAGGACTGGAATTTATGCTATAGAAATAGCGCTGGTGTTATCACAAAATATTTTTGACCCTTCTAAGTTGTAGCCATAGTCTAGGAGCTGGTTTTGAATCCACAAAATCTGTGAGCAACAACTGCCTGCTGCCATATATTCAGCTTCAGCAGTTGAAGTGGACACAGATGTTTGTTTCTTACAGAACCAGGAGAAAAGTCTGTCACCAAGGAACTGGCAAGTTCCACTGGTGCTTTTCCTGTCTACTCTACATCCAACATAATCAGTATCTGAAAATCCAGTTAATTCAAATCCTGAGTCTTTTGGATACCAGAGGCCTAGATTTGGACAACTTTTTACATACCTAAGAATCCTCTTAACTAATGTTAGGTGTGACTCTCTAGGGCTTACTTGGAACCTAGCACATATACATGTAGCAAACATTATATCAGGTCTACTGGCTGTAAGGTACAATAGAGAGCCAATCATTGCTCTATATGTTGTCTGATCAACATGTTTTCCATGTTCATCAGCATCTAATACAGCGTTGGTAGGCATAGGTGTTCTCATACAAGATGCTTCAGACATACCTAATTTCTTAACTAGTTCTTTTGCATACTTTGTTTGAGAAATAAATATGTCTTCAGCATGTTGTTTGACTTGCAATCCTAGAAAGAAGGAAAGCTCACCACTGCTACTCATTTCAAATTTAGAATGCATCAGATTGAAAAATCTTTTGCACAAATTTGAATCAGTAGACCCAAATATGATATCATCTACATATATTTGTACTAGTAGGGTATGGGACTTATGGGTTCTAATAAAAAGAGTTTGGTCTACTCTACCCCTTATAAAATCATTTTTCAGAAGAAAGCATGATAAGGTCTCATACCATGCTCTAGGAGCTTGCTTGAGACCATATAATGCTTTATTTAATTTGAAAACATGGTCAGGATAAGTTGAAGAGATAAAACCTAGAGGTTGTCTTACATAGACTTCCTCTTTGATGTCTCCATTGAGAAATGCACTCTTCACATCCATTTGGTAGACCTTGAATCCTTTGTGAGGTGCATAAGCTAGGAATATTCTTACGGCCTCTAACCTTGCAACTAGTGCAAAGGTCTGGTCATAGTCTATTCCTTCTTCTTGAGAATAACCTTGAGCAACTAGCCTTGCCTTGTTCCTTATAATAACTCCTTGATCATCCAACTTGTTTCTGAACACCCACTTTATTCCAATAAATGAGTGATCCTTACGCCTTGGCACTAGTTCCCAAACTTTGTTTCTCTCAAATTGATGTAGTTCCTCTTGCATAGCAATGATCTATTATGGATCTTGTTCTGCATCTTGAATGGATTGAGGCTCAACTTGAGATAGAAAGCAAGTGTGCATCAGGTTCTGGTTGACCTAATTTCTGATTTGCACACCAGCTGAGATGTCTCCAATCACTTGGGAGATTGGATGATCTCTTGTTGTTACTAAATCAACAGGGGGTGTTGATTGTTCACCAACCTGTGTTGTTATTTCCTCTAGTGGAATAACAACTGGCTCTTCAAGATGGTTCTCTCCAAGATGTTTAACATCTTCTTCATCTTCACTGATTTCATCCTTATGTTGGTTAGGTGAATATACTGAATCCTTCTCTACTATATGCAATCTGTCCAAATTTTCTGAAAGAGAGTTTACCTGCAAGGGTTTTATGGTAGAAGTAGACATCTCCTTGTAAAACATATTAGTCTCATCAAAAGATACATGAACAGATTCTTTAATTTTAAGAGAAGTTTTGTTATAAACCCTATAAGCTTTAATGATCATGGAGTATCCCAGAAACACTCCTTCATCAGCTTTAGCTTGGAATTTTGCTAAGTACTTCTTGTCATTATTGTGAATATAACAAATGCAACCAAAAAGTTTGAAATAGTCTACTTTAGGTTTCTTCCCTTTGAGCAATTCAAAGGGAGTCTTATCCTTCAGTTTATGTATCAAACTTCTGTTCAACACATGGTTGGAGGTGTTCACTGCCTCTGCCCAAAAAGATAGAGGAAGGTGAGCCTTAGTCAACAATGTAGTAGCAGATTCAATTAGGGTTCTATTTTTCCTTTCAGCTACCCCATTTTGTTGAGGAGTTCTAGGAGCTGAGAAAGTATGCCTGATCCCTTCACTCTGACAGAACTCTTGCATAAGAAGAGAATCAAACTCTGTCCCATGATCACTTCTGATCAGGGCAATGCGAGTATTTAACTCAATCTGTATGCATTTGAGAAAATCTGTCAAACACTTAAAGTTATCAGACTTCTTCCTCAGGAAGAATACCCATGCGAATCTAGAGAAGTCATCTACAATCACTAAAGTGTAAGATTTCCCTCCTAAGCTTTGTACTGTAATGGGTCCAAAAAGATCCATGTGTAACAGATACAAGATCCTAGGTGAATCACTCTTATTAAGTGACTTAAAACTATTTTTAGTTTGCTTGCCTAATTGACAAGCCCTGCAAAGTCCTTCCTTCTTGTAGGGGCCAGAAGGTAGTCCTCTAACAAGGTTGTCCTTGGATAGCCTAGCAATGGTTCTAAGGTTTATATGTCCTAGTCTCTTATGCCAAAGATCATTTGGTTTGCAAACTGAATTAAATAAACAGATATCTATATTTGTTGAAAGGAATTCTACAAGATAAATGTTACCTTTCCTTTTACCTGTTAACACTGTTGTGTTATCCTCTTACTTGATCTTGTGATAATACGTTTTGTAGCCTAAACTATTATCGTATTTTATATTTTATATTGTACAAATTATGTCTATTATTAGTTTATTTTTACCCTTTTTATGTAAATTTTATTGCCACTAACTTTTTCCTGTCTTTTTGCAGGTTTTCAGAAAAATTGCCAAAATGGCCTGTCACGCCCCCATGTCACGCCCTCCCTTGGCGTGACCTAGGGCGTGTCACCCGATCCTGAGGACACCTGCTGGAAGGGACAGAAAACGGTCAAAACCGCTGTCACGCCCCCCTGTCACGCCCTCCCTGGGCGTGTCACTAGGCGTGACCAGGGGCGTGTCGCCCTCTGCCGCAAAGCTGCCGCCGCATTAAATGCCCTTCCGCCTCAGCATGCAAATAGTACTGTCACGCCCCATGTCACGCCCGTTACATGGGCGTGACACCTTCCTTTTTCGGCGACTGACGGATTTCCGACCAATGATTTGGACATGACATGCCTGTCACGCCCCCCCTGTCACGGGCGTGACCTAGGGCGTGACCACCGACGTACCGAAGCAATCATCCCTCCCGCCAGAATCCAGAGCCCGAGGTCAAATCCGTACCTGTCATGCCCCCTGACACGCCCCCCCTAGGGCGTGTCGGAGGGCGTGACCAACCCGAGAAATTTTCTATAAATTGAGCCCCCCTCCTCCCCATTTCAGCAAGCTTTAGTTGAGTGGGGGAGGTGCTGCCCCTTTGTTTCTTGATCCTTTTTCATGCTTTCTCTCTCTCTCTCTCCCCCTCTCTTTGTACTTTTTGGTTAACCCTAGTTTAATCTTAGTTTGTGCTAGCTTTTAATGTAATTTTCTTCTTGCTTAGTGCTTAATGTAGGGCTAGAATAGGGTTTAATTTTCATGCACTTGTAATTTTATTTTCATTAGTGTAACTTGCCCTTTTTCATTAATAAAATTGTTCTTCCCTTAGCTTGTGTTCTTCTTATGTTTTTCTACTCATCTCCCCCCTCCACTCCATTATGATTAACTAATCCTCCTTGTACTCGATCTTGATGATCCGAGGTTAGAGCGATTATGTTATGATGTTTTAATCAATCTTTTCTTTTTAGGTTAGGGCCTTGAATTACTCTTGATTAATCACGGGTTGGGGGTATATTTTCGATATATACTCTCCGCCTTTGCTTTCATTCTGGGCTAGCCGAGAGGCCGAAAGAATGAAGTCAGCATTCAAGAGTAAAGGGAGTTGTACGCACCACTCGAGAGAGGCAGACGTCCAAATCTCCCGGATTGGAGTAAAATCCAATAGTGGGGTTCACCGCGTAAAGCGAGTTTTAGGCCTCCGATTTAGACGAGAGTCGGTCGGACCTTCCTAAACTCAGTTGGGCACGACTTCGAGAGAAGCGTGTTCAAGCTTTAGGAACCTCCACGGTCAAGGACCCTTATCCTATTAAGTTTAGATTTTTATCGCATTTTCTTAATCGTCTTTAGCCGAGGTGAATCTCGATCGGGTGCTTTTCCATTTCATATTGTTCTACCTTTTGTAGTAATCTCATATATTGTGCTCTTTAATTAACTGCAGTAATTTCCTTTCTAGCTTAGTTGTTTTCTTAATAGCGTAACTTAATTGCGGTAGTTCTCTTTCTAGTTTGCTTTAATTTCTCCATTGCGCTTAGATTTTCTAAAACCCTAGTTTTTCCGTCGATAAGATAATAGCGTTCGTGTGAGTAAGCTTAGCCAACAGTTCCCGGATTTCAAAACGACACTTGTGTCCCCTTGCTACAATTCGATAGGTATACTTGCCTCTGGTTGCTAGTTCGGTTGCGTTTATTTTCTTCGAACCCTAGCGCGCAACAAGTTTTTGGCGCCGTTGCCGGGGACCCAACTTCCGTTGATATTTTGAAAACACGAACCAATTAATTTTATCTCTTCTCTTTCTCATCCCCTTTTCTTTAAAGTTTTAAAAAATCAAAAAATTATCACCGCTCTTAATAGAAACCAACCTCACAATTTTTCTACGCCACCTAATTCTCTCGAAAAGGGCAAAGGGCTTTAAGCGCCACTGTCTTGTCTAGTACCTTGCGAACCCTTCACGGGGTAGTCCTTGGGAAGTTCGGGAGTTAATCTATAAAAAAAAATCTATTTCAAAAAGAAAAAAAAAATTTAATTTAATTTTCTAAATCTAGTTTTTCTTTCTAGTTTATCCTTTTTCTCTTTCTCTTCTTCTTTTCTGTTCTTTTAGTGCATGACCCGCGGGAGTCCGTCGGTTATTTTGGACTTGGACCACGAAATTGAGCGTACTCTTCGGAGAAGATCGCGATTTCAAGGTCCTACTATCCAAGTGCCGGTTGAGGACTCCGAGTCATTTAATACTTTAAGAATGGAAGAACCCAACGTAGATGAGGCCGTGCAAATGACTATGTCCTATTATGCACGACCGAACCTCGAGGGAACAGAATCGAGTATAGTCCGTCCTACTATAGTAAATAATAACTTTGAACTAAAGCCTAGCATAATTCAAATGGTGCAGCAATATGTGCAATTTGACGGACTTCAAGATGAAGATCCGAACGCACATATAGCTAGCTTTCTTGAAATTTGTGACACCTTCAAGATAAATGGTGTCACAAATGATGCGATCAGGCTAAGACTCTTCCCCTTCTCTCTAAGAACTAAATCTAAGCAGTGGCTTAACACACTTCCGAAAAATAGCATAACCACTTGGAATGAATTAACTGAAAAATTTTTGGCGAAGTATTTTCCGCCAGCTAAAACTGCAAAACTTAGGAACGACATCTCTGCCTTCGGACAAATAGACTCTGAAACCCTTTACGAAACCTGGGAGAGATTTAAAGAATTATTAAGACGATGCCCACATCACGCGCTGCCTGTATGGTTACAAGTGCAGACGTTTTATAACGGGCTAAATCAAAGCACGAAGCAAATGATAGACGCAGCTTCTGGCGGTACTTTAAATCATAAGACCCCGGAAGCCGCTCTTGAGCTTTTTGAGGACATGGCCATGAACACTTATCAGTGGAATGTGCCTAGGTCCCGCCCGAACAAGCCTGCAGGTATCTATGAAGTGGACAACGTCTCCCAGCTCGCTTTGCAAGTAGAAATCCTAAGCAAAAAAATAACGGAGATGACTGCTGCCTCCGCCCCTCAGGTATGGGAATCTGCAACCCCTACTCCAGAACATTTAGATTATGTTAATAATTTGCCTAGAACTGCTTTTAATAATTTTTCTGCTGCGAATTTTCATCCGCCTGGTTTTAATTTTCCGAATAGTTATAACCCCGCTTTAAGAAATCACCCGAACTTTTCATGGAGTAATCCATCGAATGCAATGCGCCCACCTCCGCAAAATGATTTTTCTGCACAACCACCACCACCACCACCACTTCTTCAAAATTACCCAAAACCTCCGAGCTTGGAGGAATTACTTTCTAAATATATCACCACAAATGATGCTACCATAAGAACTTTAACCGGAAGCGTAAAAAGTTTAGAAAATCAGGTAGGACAGCTCGCGAAAATAATTTCTGAGCGACCCACAGGGTCTCTTCCTTCCAATACCGAACCCAACCCGAGAGAGCAAGCGAAAGCTATAACTCTTCGGAGTGGGAAGCAAGTCTCCGGTATGGTAAGTGAAGAGCCCAAGGCAAGCTCCGCTTCTGCTTTTAAAAATCAAAGCTCCGCTTCCGCTTTTAAAAATCAAAGCTCCGCTCCGCTTCCACCCTCTGCTGAAGAAGTAATCACCCCCACATTAGAAAATAATCTCACTCCACCACCCATCTTCAAAAATAATTCAACTCCTCCATACCCCTCTGAACTTAATAGACAACGTCAAGACGATCAGTACTCCCGCTTCTTAGAAATCTTCAAACAAATCCACATTAATCTTCCCTTCCACGAGGCTATTTCGCAAATGCCGAAATACGCCAAATATCTTAAAGACCTCCTCACAAACAAGAAGAAGTTAGAGAATCTTTCGCACGTCACGCTAAACGCCGAGTGCTCCGCCGTTTTAACAAACGGTTTGCCGAAGAAAATCAGTAACCTGGGTAGTTTCTCTATCCCGTGTGTCTTCAGTGATCTTTTTGTTAAACACGCGTTAGCCGACTTAGGCGCGAGTATAAACCTGATGCCCTTTTCGTTGTTAAAAAAGTTAGGGATTGGTAGCCTTAACCCTACGCATATGAGTATCCAGCTAGCCGATAGATCCATCAAGTACCCGTTAGGAATAGTGGAGGACGTTCTAGTGAAAGTCGACAAGTTCATCTTCCCGGTGGACTTTGTCATTTTGGACATCGAAGAAGACATCGAGGTTCCCCTGATCCTTGGCCGACCCTTCCTTGCCACCTCCCGAGCCATCATTGACGTAAGCAATGGTAAGCTCTTTCTTCGAGTAGGCGACGACGAAGTCACATTTCCGATCACCCCTTCGATGAAGAACACCTTAGCGAACGATGACTCATGTTTTTTCGTAGACGCCGTGAGTGATGATTCTTCCTACTTCCTCTCCGACTTTGAAAAAGAATTTTCTACTTTTTGCTCCTCTTCTCTTACAACAGAATCACTGCAAGGAAGTGATGAATCTTCTTATTGTCTTTCTGAGTTTGAAAAAGAGTTTTCTGATTTTTGTTCTTCCTCTTTCCTTACCACTGAATCTGTACAAGAAGCCGTCTTGGCTGCTAGCCCCACCCCTTATTACGTTCCTTATAAAAAAGTTTATGAAGATATCATTTTTGAAAAAGAAAGAATCTCAAAATCATCTTATGAAGAACCCCCTACCCTAGAACTTAAAGAACTTCCCGAACACCTTAAGTATGCTTTCTTAGAAAAAGACTCCAAGTTACCAGTTATCGTTTCGGCCTACCTCACGGATACGCAGAACGATAAACTTCTTCTAGTTCTACGTAAGCATCGCCGGGCTATTGCTTGGCAAATTTCTGATATCAAGGGCATAAGCCCATCTTTCTGTACACATAAAATTCTAATGGAAGATAATTCGCGTAACTCTATTCAACCTCAGCGCCGTATAAACCCGAATATGAAAGAAGTAGTTAAGGGCGAGGTTATGAAACTATTAGACGCAGGAATTATCTACCCTATATCGGACAGTAAGTGGGTTAGCCCCGTTCAGGTAGTTCCAAAAAAGGGAGGGATAACCGTAGTTAGTAATGAGAATAATGAATTAATCCCGACACGGACGGTGACGGGTTGGCGTATGTGCATAGATTACCGTAAGTTAAATGACGCCACCCGCAAGGACCACTTCCCTTTACCGTTTATCGACCAGATTTTAGAACGTCTCTCCGGCCATAGCTTTTATTGTTTTCTCGATGGCCTCTCGGGGTACTTTCAAATACCCATCTCTCCCGAGGACCAAGAGAAAACTACGTTTACTTGTCCCTTCGGCACCTTCGCGTACCGAAGAATGCCGTTTGGATTATGCAATGTGCCGGCTACATTCCAACGATGTATGCTCGCAATATTTGACAAGTACGTAGAAAGCATTATGGAGGTATTCATGGACGATTTCTCCGTGTTCGGCGATACCTTCGATAGATGTTTAGAAAACCTTGAAAAAGTCTTAAAACGATGCGAAGAAACTAACCTTGCCCTAAATTGGGAAAAATGCCATTTTATGGTGAGGGAAGGGTTAGTTTTGGGTCATAAAATTTCTGCTAAAGGTATTGAGGTAGACGTTGCCAAGATAGAAGTTATTGAGAAGTTGCCGCCACCTACAAACATAAAAGCTATAAGAAGTTTCCTAGGCCACGCTGGTTTTTATCGTCGTTTTATAAAGGACTTCTCCAAGATCACTAAGCCCCTCACCCATCTCTTAGAAAAAGACGCTCCATTCATTTTTGATGACTCTTGTATTTCTGCCTTTGAATTAATTAAAGAAAAGTTAATTAACGCGCCGATTATGATAGCTCCGGTGTGGGACCTTCCTTTCGAGATTATGTGCGATGCGAGTAGTTTTGCGGTGGGAGCCGTATTAGGTCAATGCATATCTAAGAACTTCCACCCCATCTATTACGCTAGTAAAACCCTCACATCTGCACAAGAAAATTACACCACAACCGAGAAGGAGCTCTTGGCTGTAGTATTTGCGTTTGATAAATTTCGCCCTTACATTACACTTTCAAAAATCATTGTTTTTACGGACCACTCGGCCCTCAAGTACCTTCTTGACAAAACGGATGCCAAGCCTCGCTTGATTCGTTGGGTCTTACTCCTCCAGGAGTTTGACTTAGAGATTCGTGATAAGCGAGGAGCCGAGAACTTGGCCGCCGACCATTTATCAAGATTAGATAACCCCTTTATAGAAAAATTAAATGAAAAATCTTTTAATGACTATTTCCCTGATGAGAAGCTGCTTTTAGTTAATACATCTACTTCTCCTTGGTTCGCGCACATCGCCAACTATCTAGTGGCCCGGGTGCTCCCAAAAGAGTTCTCCTCTCAGCAAAAGAAGAAATTCTTTTCTGAGCTGAAGAACTACTTTTGGGAAGACCCACATCTTTTCAAAATTTGTGCGGATCAAGTGATAAGGAGATGTGTTTCTTTTGATGAAGGAATTGATATTCTAAAACATTTGCATGAAGGTCCGACAGGTGGGCACTATCAAGCTGCTCGCACCGCTCATAAGGTGCTTTGCGCGGGTTTTTACTGGCCTAGCCTGTTTAAAGACGCGCAAGCCTTTGTGAGCAGGTGTGATAGTTGCCAACGGTCGGGCAATATTTCTAATAAAAATGAAATGCCGCAAAATTATTTCTTAGAGTGCGAAATTTTCGACCTCTGGGGAATTGATTTTGTTGGTCCCCTTCCTTCTAGCTTCGGAAACAAATATATTTTAGTTGCTGTTGATTATGTTTCACGATGGCTGAGGCCCAAGCTCTTCCTATGAACGACTCCCGAGTTGTAGTCACGTTTTTAAAAAAATTATTTTCTAGATTCGGTACGCCACGCGCAATCGTTAGCGATAGGGGTTCCCATTTCTATAACGCGCAATTTTCAAAAATCCTTACTAAATACGGCGTTACGCATAAACTATCCACTGCCTACCACCCCCAAACTAACGGTCAAGTCGAAGTAGTTAATAGAGAAATAAAAAGAATATTAGAAAAGACTGTTTCAACTTCTAGAAAAGACTGGTCAACCAAACTTGACGATGCTCTATGGGCCTACCGAACAGCGTACAAAACCGCCCTCGGATGTACGCCGTATCGGCTGGTCTATGGAAAACTGTGCCATTTGCCCGTAGAGTTAGAACACCGTGCCTTTTGGGCCTTAAAATTTTTAAACTTCGATCCCCACTCAGTCGGTGACCTTCGAAAATTTCAACTAAATGAACTCGACGAGTGGCGCTCTTATGCTTATGAAAATAATAAACTTTATAAAGAGCGGACGAAGAGTTTACACGATAAACACTTAAGGCACCCTAAAAACTTTAAGCCGGGCGACTAAGTCCTGTTATATAATTCTCGTTTACGTTTATTTCCGGGCAAATTAAAATCTCGCTGGTCTGGCCCGTTTTCTGTTTTAGAAGTATTTCCTTATGAAACTGTTTTAATTTCTCACCCTGATAAGGGTAATTTCAAAGTGAATGGTCAGCGTCTTAAACTGTATTTTTCTGGTGATGATGATGTCAGTCCAAACACTATTAAGTTTCTGCTTCACGAACTTTAATCTGAAACTTTTATTTTTTTTGCTAAAAACAATTTTATTGCGGGACAACAATATTTTTGGACAATATTTTTTTTTTTGATGCGTCGAGCTCAACGACGCTTTAACCAAAGGGCGCTCTTGGGAGGCAACTCAAGTTATCTTTTTCTGTTTTCTTTATTTTACAGTTTTTGCCTCGGACGGCTTCGACAAGCTGAAGCTTCTGCGATCGCCTGCTCCAACATTGCTGAATCCATCACGAAGTCCAAAGAAGACATTCGGGGAGCGGCATCTCTCAGTTTTCGCAGCAAATAAATCCGGGGAAGTACCTGTATTTCAATTCTGTCTTTCAATTCTGTACTTTATTTTTCTCTCCTTCTCCAATCCCCTTCTTTAGCCATTGAGGACAATGTCTGTTTTAAGCTTGGGGGAGGATTTCCTCCTTCATTTTTGCGTAGTGTAAATAATCTTCTTTTTGTATATATTGTAAATATTTCCAAAAAAAAAAATGAATATCTTAAAATTCCAAAATCCAAAAAAAAAGAGAATATTCCACAAAATTAAATTAAAAAATATATATGTGTTTTTGAATAGTTTAGACATTTTGGTATTTCAATAGTACCCCTAGTTTTTAGTTTTGTTTTACTCAAAATCTTCTATAAACAACTTAGTTAATTATAATATTTCTAATCGTTCTTTTTAATTATGTTTCACAAGTAAAATGTTGGTCATGCTGTGTTTCTAATTCACGGTAGCATGTTAAGGTGAAATATTTTTCTAAAACTCGCATTTCTATTATGGTTTTTTGTTGTTTATTTCCTTTACTTTCTCAAAAATTCATCATCCATTATTTTCTTTCTCGTTTTTGAATAATTTTTGTAAAGTCAACTTTTGAATAACGTAGTAGATGTGAACGATACAAGTCACCTATTATTTCTATTTTCAAGTTAATTTCATCAATCTTCTTTTATTATCTAGGACTCGCTTTTTGAAAATTTTTCAAACCTTTGTTTTAAATAAATTCAAAAGCGTGAAAATGATTTAGGCCATTTTTGTTTTCGTTTGAGCTTTCCTGCCAACCTAAAAAAACTTTTACCACTAGTTAGCCGTTTTTGAGCCTTTTTCCGATTTCATTTGATAGCTCCTCCTTTCATTTCAGTTTCACCAAAGCCAAAATTTCCAACCTATCGAATCACACTAGCCTTTTTGAGTTTCATAAATTATTTTGACGATTTTGATAGGGTATTTTGTGATTTTTGTGGAGAAAGGTTTTCAAAAAAAAAAGAAGTATGTTCAAAAGTGATGTTTATTTTTTTTTTTTTTTTTTGGCCAACTCAAAAAGGAAAATAAAAATATTTATGGCCTTTGTTTTGAAAAAAGAAAAAAATGAAAAAGAAAGAAAAAAATGTGTATATATTTTTATGAAAATTTTTGAAACTCTTTGCTTTGGTTTAGTGTGATTTTAAAACCTTCACGTTTATCTTTGAATTCCACTCCTAATTATTTTCCTAAACCAAACGTTTCTGTCCTATTTAAGTCCTTTTGATTCACGCTTTTTGATTTTTTATTTAACAACTAAGAAAAGAAAAACAGTAAATCAGTTTTAGTTTTAGATTTAAACCTAGATTTTTGATAATTAAATTGATATAATTATAATACGTTGCTTGGATCTAGTAACAACTCAATGCGTGTTTTTCATTTTCGTTGCTTTACTTAAGTCCATTTAAAAAAATCTCGTTAAAATTTTGGATGATTTGTTTTTATTAAGTAAAGTTTATAAAAGTTTTACCATACCTAAATAATTGTTTTAGACTTACATTTCACCTTTTCCCTACTAAGAATTTCGCATAGTACTTGTGTAGGCATAATTAGAACTTTTTGATTAGTCCTTTTTATAAATATCTAGTTTTTATATTTTTGCTTGGGGACAAGCAAAGCTTAAGCTTGGGGGAATTTGATAATACGTTTTGTAGCCTAAACTATTATCGTATTTTATATTTTATATTGTACAAATTATGTCTATTATTAGTTTATTTTTACCCTTTTTATGTAAATTTTATTGCCACTAACTTTTTCCTCTCTTTTTGCAGGTTTTCAGAAAAATTGCCAAAATGGCCTGTCACGCCCCCATGTCACGCCCTCCCTGGGCGTGACCTAGGGCGTGTCACCCGATCCCGAGGACACCTGCTGGAAGGGACAGAAAACGGTCAAAACCGCTGTCACGCCCCCCTGTCACGCCCTCCCTGGGCGTGTCACTAGGCGTGACCAGGGGCGTGTCGCCCTCTGCCGCAAAGCTGCCGCCGCATTAAATGCCCTTCCGCCTCAGCACGCAAATAGTACTGTCACGCCCCATGTCACGCCCGTGACATGGGCGTGACACCTTCCTTTTTCGGTGACTGACGGATTTCCGACCAATGATTTGGACATGACATGCCTGTCACGCCCCCTGTCACGGGCATGACCTAGGGCGTGACCACCGACGTACCAAAGCAATCATCCCTCCCGCCAGAATCCAGAGCCCGAGGTCAAATCCGTACCTGTCACGCCCCCTGACACGCCCCCCCTAGGGCGTGTCGGAGGGCGTGACCAACCCGAGAAATTTTCTATAAATTGAGCCCCCCTCCTCCCCATTTCAGCAAGCTTTGGTTGAGTGGGGGAGGTGCTGCCCCTTTGTTTCTTGATCCTTTTTCATGCTTTCTCTCTCTCTCTCTCCCCCTCTCTTTGTACTTTTTGGTTAACCCTAGTTTAATCTTAGTTTGTGCTAGCTTTTAATGTAATTTTCTTCTTGCTTAGTGCTTAATGTAGGGCTAGAATAGGGTTTAATTTTCATGCACTTGTAATTTTATTTTCATTAGTGTAACTTGCCCTTTTTCATTAATAAAATTGTTCTTCCCTTAGCTTGTGTTCTTCTTATGTTTTTCTACTCATCTCCCCCCCTCCACTCCATTATGATTAACTAATCCTCCTTGTACTCGATCTTGATGATCCGAGGTTAGAGCGATTATGTTATGATGTTTTAATCAATCTTTTCTTTTTAGGTTAGGGCCTTGAATTACTCTTGATTAATCACGGGTTGGGGGTATATTTTCGATATATACTCTCCGCCTTTGCTTTCATTCTGGGCTAGCCGAGAGGCCGAAAGAATGA
This sequence comes from Platanthera zijinensis, assembly GCA_039513925.1. Lineage (NCBI taxonomy): Eukaryota > Viridiplantae > Streptophyta > Magnoliopsida > Asparagales > Orchidaceae > Platanthera > Platanthera zijinensis. Next base: position 64,018,134 of record CM077098.1, on the reverse strand, counting down.
AGTGAGCATTCAAGAGTAAAGGGAGTTGTACGCACCCCTCGAGAGAGGCAGACGTCCAAATCTCCCGGATTGGAGTAAAATCCAATAGTGGGGTTCACCGCGTAAAGCGAGTTTTAGGCCTCCGATTTAGACGAGAGTCGGTCGGACCTTCCTAAACTCAGTTGGGCACGACTTCGAGAGAAGCATGTTCAAGCTTTAGGAACCTCCACGGTCAAGGACCCTTATCCTATTAAGTTTAGATTTTTATCGCATTTTCTTAATCGTCTTTAGCCGAGGTGAATCTCGATCGGGTGCTTTTCCATTTCATATTGTTCTACCTTTTGTAGTAATCTCATATATTGTGCTCTTTAATTAACTGCAGTAATTTCCTTTCTAGCTTAGTTGTTTGCTTAATAGCGTAACTTAATTGCGGTAGTTCTCTTTCTAGTTTGCTTTAATTTCTCCATTGCGCTTAGATTTTCTAAAACCCTAGTTTTTCCGTCGATAAGATAATAGCGTTCGTGTGAGTAAGCTTAGCCAACAGTTCCCGGATTTCAATACGACACTTGTGTCCCCTTGCTACAATTCGATAGGTATACTTGCCTCATCGGGTTGCTAGTTCGGTTGCATTTATTTTCTTCGAACCCTAGCGCGCAACATCTTGCATAAGGATTTGTTGAATAATACTTGATAGCCTTCATCACAGAGTATACTGATACTGATTAGGTTGTGCTTCAGTCCTTCCACATAAGCCACCTTCTTGAATGTGACTGAGCCAATCTGAACAGCACCATATCCTTTTGTTTGACCGAAGTTTGAATCTCCAAATATTACTTTTGGTCCAAGTTTGGTTCTGAAGGATGTTAGATTCTCCTTGCTCCATGTCATGTGCTTTGAGCACCCACTATCCAGATACCATTGTTGGTTCATTGCTGGATAGGTCTTTACCTGCACATAAACAATTTATATGTTTTTGACCCAGTTTACCTTGGGTCTAGGTTGATAACCTTTAAACTCAGAAATAAAAGACATCCCTGGCTGACTCATATATCCTTCAGGATGGTATCTCCTAGGAGGCACTATCCATTCTGTATAAGGGTTGAATCTTTGGGATGAGGGACTTCTAGGATTGATTTTAGATTTACCTCTGAAAGAATGTTCAAAGCTCTGAGCTCCGTTCGACGATCGTCGAGCTGAGTTCGACGATCTTGGGTCAGATCATCGAGCTCTGTTCGAAGATCGACTATGCCAGAGTTCAGAGTTCAGAAGTCGTCGACCTGAGTTCGACGATTCAGCCTTGGATCGTCGAGCTCTGTTCGACGTTTTCTTTTAAACTTTGTTTTCCTTAGGTAAATCAGGATTCTTCCTAGCTACCTTTACAATACCCTTTCCTTTATCAGAAATAAATTTAATTGGGGTTGTTAATACTATAGGTTGGCTGGATGAAGCACCCAAGCCCAGTGTACTGTTGAATCTTGAGTTCACTGTGCTTGTGATGTCCATCAGTCTGATGCTTCTCCCTGAGAGAACTAAGTTGTCTACCTAAATCACCTAGAGGGGGGTGAATAGGTGAAGTGCATGTCAAATGCGGAATAAAAATTAACACAGTAAAGATCAAGCAATCACACAGACGATAAGAGATTTATAGTGGTTCCCCAATCTTGGGTACGTCCACTTTCCTCACCGATCTAGCAAACCACTAGACTCGGCTACTCCACTATCTCGGATTGAAAACAATCCTACACCTCAGAACCACGTTCCTACAAAACTCGATCCAAATCGGATCTACACTCGGAAGATAAAGCCTTCCTACAAAACTCGGAGAAAAACTCCTACAAAGAAATTTGTTTGAAAAGAAAATACAAAAAATATATTTCCCAGATCTGGATCTTTGATAGTCTTCTTCCTTGAGAACTTTGGCTTGATCAGAATATGTTGAAGATGACTTGAGAGAGATCCACAGATCTGAAAAACGGAATCACCTCGATCGAGAAAATAAATCAGAAATCTTTGAGGCTCGGCGAGATCGAGTGATTATCTTTTGTCTGGATTGCTGGAGAAACAAAGTTGAAAGCAGAGATCGGAGATCGTCGATCCAGACCTTCTTCTGTGAATGACAATGGCGGTGGCGCGAGAAATTAGGGTTCACGGGAACTTTTCTCTTTCTTAAAATAATAATCTCTGTAAGACTTGTTATTAGTCAAATCTGAAAGGACCTATTTATAGGTGGACTCCAACGGTCATAAATTTAATTAGAGATGACACGTGGACCAATCAGAAATGATTAATTCGAAATACACTGTGAAATTGTACTTGGAGAATTTCTGGAATATTTGAACAGATATACTCGAGACAGATAAGAGACCTACTCGAGTATAAGATGTTATATACTCGAGTGGATAGGAGGAGCATACTCGAGTATAAAAAGAGAAGCTACTCGAGTGATTCAGAGATCAACACTCGAGTTATTTTAGAAGTACTCGAGTATGAGAGTATATACTCGAGTAAAAACACTTAGAGAAAATTTCTCAGATAAAATAGGAAGAACTACTCGAGTAGAAGAGTTGGAGATACTCGAGTGAGGGGAAAGTGAACTACTCGAGTATCTGGGGAAGATTACTCGGGTAATCACTAAGCTACTCAAGTATGAAAAACTACTACTCGAGTTCAGAGTCACTTACTTGAGTATATAGGGAACTACTCGAGTAGGTAGACTTAGAAACTTTCTGAGATGAAAAGTGCAGATCTACTCGAGTATCAACAGAACACTTACTCGAGTAACTAACCAACTACTCGAGTACAAGCTATCACCTACTCGAGTACATTACAGTCTACTCGAGTATGTAATCAAACTTACTCGAGTACAGACTCACTTACTCGAGTGTACAAACGAGGTACTCGAGTATGTGGACTTGGAGAATATTTTGGATCTAAGGACAGAAGGATCTACTCGAGTATAAAAAGTGACCTACTCGGGTGACTAGCTATCTTACTCGAGTAAGCTTACCTACACGAGTATACAGAGTCTTCTCGAGTATGTCTAAGGATTTACTCGAGTACTAAGTCACTTACTCGAGTATATGAAGGAAGCTACTCGAGTATGTGAACTTAGAAAAAAATTCTTCTGAAAAACTATAAACTTCAATACTTCAGTCCACCAATCCAGGTGCATGTAGGAAGTGTATCCCAATAGAGAGGCTATACATGGGCCAACACTTTGGATCACACAATGAGGGATTACATTGTATGGTCCTGTGTTTGGTGACCCATTATAGACTGACATTGGTTTACACTTGGCAATAAAAACCTGCACACATACAACTTAAACACAATATCAAATACACCTTAATTCATCTTAGTTCAAGGTCTGACCTCCTACAAATCTGAGGTATTGTGGAGACTAATCCCAACACTCCCATTAAGAGATTCTTCAAACTTCTTTGCCTGGGATAGCTCACTTTTCAGTGAAGCTATCTCCTCCCTACAGCATTCTAACTTCTCAGAGAGTTTAAGGTTGTCTGATTTTAAGGTGCTATGTTCAGACAATTGATTTCTTAGAGAGATAATCTCTTTCTCAGACTTTAACAGGTCTAAACAAAGTGCCTTAAATTCAGATCTAAAGTCCTCTAAATCAAAATCAAAGGAGTCTATTACCTGGTCTTCTTCAGTTTGAGTTTCAGATTCAGACTCTGACTCTTGTTCTGTATCAAAATTTTGTTGGGAGGAATTGATAGCCATCGTGCAGAATTCCTTTTCTTTAGCATCATCTTCATCATCACTTGAGCTTGATGAAGCCTCTGATTCTTCTTCAGTTTCACTCCAGGTTTCTGCTACAAATCCCTTCCTTGTATGCTTATTTTTGCTGGAGGAGGATTTGTTGTAATTGTTTCCCCTGGAGTCCTTGTCTTTTCTCCTATCTTTCCTGTCCTTCTTGTCCTTATTCTGTTTTTCTTGACAGTCAGGCACAATATGGCCTGGTTTCTTGCATCCAAAATAGATTATTTCTTTATTATTTGACTTGTCATACCTTGGCTTCTCATGCCCTTTGGATGACCTCTTTCTGAAATCTTTCCTGGCCATCTTATAGAATCTTTTGGCCAGCAAGCTCATCAATTCTTCATTGCATGTGACCTTGTCTTCAGGTATATCTTCTTTAGCTTGGAATGCTATTGTCTTCTCCTTCCTAATAGCTAGAGAAGCAACCTTTTGTTCTTCCTCTCTATTCTTGATGAGCAGCTCATAAGACTTGAGCTTGCCCAACAAAGCTTCAGTAGTAATCTCAGTTAGGCTTCTAGCATCCTTGATTGGCCAGATCCTTGAGTCCCAAGTGCTAGGAAAGCACATTAGGATCTTGTCATTTAATTCAGTTAGAGAGATCTCCTTGTACAGTTTTTTTAATTCACTGACTATTAAGCTGAGCCTGTTGTACATGTCAGCCACTGATTCAGTTTCTCCCTTTTTGAAGTTCTCATATTGGTTTATGAGATGGGATCTCCTATCCTTCCTTTCATCAGTAGATCCTGAGACAATTTCAGATAACTTTTCCCATATCTCTTTTGCTGAACTGCATTCAGCCATCTTTTGGAATATCTCATCAGACATAGTCTGTGCAAAGATATTCATGGTCTTTGCATCTACAACTTTCCATTTCTTTATTTCTGCATCTGTTCCTGAGGGAGGTGGAACAGCACTTGTACTTGTAATTACTGGGGGTCTTGGACAAACTATCAAAACAGAATTGTAGATGTCCTCATCAATAGAATTCATTTAAAGCCTAATCCTTACCTTCAAAAGTTCAAACTTAGAAAGCTGCTTACTGGAGGTCTGGTGCTAGCATAATCTTTGTTCTGTGCCATGGTTTTGTTTAAAAATAAATATATGATACACAAAAGAAATAACTATCCTCTATAGAGGGTTGATCTTTTAAGAGATCTTTTGGTTCAGGTGCTAGCCTGTTCAACCAATCTGTTAAAGATTCAGATTTTGAGTAACCAACCTCCCTCTGATACCAATTGAAAGTGAGTGAAAGATCTACCTTAACTCTAGAGGGGGGGTGAATAGAGTATTTTAAAATAATTTACAATTCAAAAACTGTAAAGCAGGGGAATTCTTGATTTATGTATATGTGTAAGGTGCTTACAAAAAGAAAAACTAAGTAAGCAAGAAATAGGAAATCACACAGCACACAACAAAGTAAAAATCAAAGCAAATCAGATGACACAAGGAGCTATAGTGGTTCCCCAACAACCTTGGTACATCCACTCTTCTACCACCCTAGGTAGGAATCCACTGCAGGAATAATTGATTAGGTGTCCTAGGCACCAATGAGCTTTTGATAAGGTGCTCAAAAACCAAAAATAGATTTTTTGATAAGGTGTCTTGCCACTACTGAGTTTTGACAAGGTCTCAGAAACCAGCCACAAAACTTTTGAATGGAGTTTTGAGAAACCATTTTACAGGAGAGAAAGGAAAATGAAAATGAGTTGAGTTGTTCTTCTCTATCAACAATCTGAGAGAAGACAAGTGGAAGATGTTGTTAAAGCTCCCCCTGAGATCTGTAAGGGTTCAGGAAGATGAGCTTTGCTTAGGGTGATAGGCCTTCAGTTGCTTCAGATCTCCAGCAATAGATGATTTCAGCAGATGTTGAAATGTGTGTTGTCTGGAGTCCTTGATAATGAAGCTTTTGAACACTTGAAGCTTGAAGGAGTAGAACAACAGATGATCTCCTTCACAATGATGTTCCTTGTGTTCCTGAAGAATTCTGACTCAGTAATTCTGTAAGCTTTTGTCTGCTGAATCTATTCTCAGAAGATGAATTCTGGATGATTGAATTTTTTGTTCTCTCTTCTGTATATCTTTTTCAAATCTTGTCTGTTCTCGTTCTGAGAATTATTCTCTAGGGAGTATATCAGATTCTGACTTTAGATGGCCGTTACTCAGTCATAAATGACTTCCATAATTGACAACTGTCTCTTGGGAAAGTCCTAAGTAACATTCCAATTATTCTTCCTTGAAACGTGCTCCAGATTGCTTGAAACGGCTACAGAATCCTTTGTCATAAATGCTGAAAATAAATTTGAATGAATTCCATAACTGTCCTGAATTTGAATTCTGAAAACGTCGACCTCTCAAAAAATCGTCGATCTAAGCTCAGCTATCGTCGACCAGAGCTCAGAGATTGTATTTATACTAGAGATAGAAAACGTCGACCTGAGCTCTACGATCGTCGACCTGAGTTCCGCGACTTGGAAAACAACTAGAGATAGAGCGTCGATCTGAGCTCGAAGATCATCGAACGGAGTTCGACGCCTCATTGAACTGATCTCAGAGATCATAGACCTGAGTTCGACGTTTCGTCGACCTGAGCTCGACGAGAATTATCCTAGTCTTCAGCACTTGAATCGTGATCTGTAGAAGGTCTTGAGGGCAGCTTTCAAACCAAAGTACTAACCCTAAGACTCATTCTAATTGACCTATCAGACTATACAACAAGGTCAAAACAGAATCCTCATCACATAGTGATCCTTACCCAAATTAGTAATAGGTGTTCCAACACAGTGTGCCTAGATTGAGGCTATTGTCTAGCTTCGAGGATGACTAGTGGAGATGATCGCAGGGAAGCGACATTAAGATGCTCGCAAAAGGTAGCCAACGGAGGAGCTACGAGTACAGAATAAATGTCAGCAAGTAGAATGGAATTGTTCTGTAACTCGAGTCATTGGCAAGATAGTAACATAGTGAGGTAGCGAGATTCATTCGCAGCTGTTCCTGGGACCCGGCAAGGTCTGGGGAAGGGGGAGAAGGCGGCGTAGGAAGGCGAAAAGCTTCAGGAGCTGAGTGCTCGAGAATGTTGCTCAATCCGAGATCATCGAGGAGCTTCTCAGTGTGGGTTGGAATTTTGGAATGGTCGGCTGGGGAGGAGACATCCTCGGTAACTGGAGGCAGGTTGTCAGTTTTTGAGACAAGCGACTTCTTCTTCTTCTTCAACTTATTCCTCTTGAGCGGAGGAAGTTCAGCAGCAACCTCACCCTCTCACGGCCTTTTTGGCCTTGTTGGCTCAAGGAATCCAAACAAGGCAGCAAAGCTCGCTTGGTAGACTTCCTCGGCAAGCTTTGACATCACCTGTGAGTTGAAAAGGCATGCCTCAAAGACCAGCCACCACCCCTATTTATAGAGTTCAGCATGCATCCATCTAACGCGAGTAACTCAGATTCTTATAAAAGCATCTCGTCGAATAAGTGTTGGATGTTTATTTCAGAGCTTCGAAGTCTATAGAAAAGATTGGGGATTGTGTACAACCCATATTCGTTGAGGGTGGACCCCTCTAGAGCCAGGTCAGCAAGAGTCAAAGTCAGCAAGTCAAGATAGAATTCAGAGTCAACACACAAGACAACAGAAGGACTGGGCGAGTATGGCGAGCTCCCCTCACATACTAGGCAGTTAGGCGACTAGACTAGTTACTCGCTCAACCTAAGCGAGCTCCCCCAACAAGTCGCCTAGCCATCAGGGGTGGGGCTATAAATAAGACTCCCTCCTCTTGGATTTGCCTATAAAAAGGACCCCAGTGGTACGAGGAGATGGACTTCGGAATCTCGCAAAAGATCTCGAGCACCTTATTTCCTATACTTTGAGCTGAGCCTTTGGATCCATTCTTAAAAGGGACAGGTCACGATCTAGCGACTATCCATCTTAGTCGCCGCCTTGACATAGTGGCCAACTAGAATCTACCTCGTACCCTATTCAAATATCTTTGGTTATGGAGGGGAAGCTTCTTCTAAGCATCTGGGTACATTGTGGGACCTCCCTGCCGTAGCACCTGGGGTACTTTTAGTTTCAAGTATATTTCTGGGTCATAGCCCATTTTCCTTCGAGCCCGACCGCTGAACTGGTAACCTTAGACTGACTTGATCCGAATTTTGGAGTAGAGATTTTCTTGACTTAAACAGGACCAAAATTGGCATGAAAAAATTATATTTATATGGTGTTGACAATCATACGAACATCGCATATGGAATATCTTATCCCCAAAATTCCATGGTAACAAGATGAGCATGACAATGGTATGTTTATAGCGCGGACACTCTAAGGTTGCACATTTTCCCGATAATCTTCCATCATCTAATTTGGAATAGAATTCTTCGTAAATATTTTTTATAGTGACCGTCCTGGTTATCAATGGTTTTTGGCTTATTTTTCGCAGTATTTTAGGTTATAGCAAAAAACACGTGCAGTTATGTCACAACCCGCATTTTCTCGACATCAAAGATATATCAGAGTAAGTGAAAATACGCATCATGATGCCATGTCAACAGGGGATAACTGCGGACACTCAGGCAATACTCCTACTTGACACATACAGAAAGATCTTTAAGTTATTTAGAGAAAAAGTCCAGTTTAAGTTAAATGGTTACCATATCCCTCGGCTTAGTGGCTCATCTAGTCCACAGAAAAAAATAGTTATACGCTGCGGAAAATATTTCTTTTATGAGATTAATTATCCTACATGAGTGTAAACATCCCCAATGGACAACTCGTGCTATATAAGACCCTAGATTTATAATAAATATAACTAAAAGTCTTTACGCTTACATGAAAGTAGTGACTTCATTTTTGAAAGAGATGACATGTATGATATACTAATAATAGAGTTTTATAAGTTAAAAATATCTAACATGCAGTCCTAGCATAAAACATCCCAGAGAGCAACTAATCCAATTCATCACAAAGGAAACAACTAGCAGTTAGCAAGTATCCAACATCAACAAATCTGTGGGCGTCAACAAACTGACACAAACCCACATAAAACAAAAGTATGCCTGAACTAGGTAAAGTAAACTAAAATAACAACCTACCTCGCTATGGCGAGGTGAAAACCACAGCCAACACTGCTGCTCGGGAACTCCAAAACCAGCTCCGCTACTTGCTCCGAACCTGAGGTATTTGATGACTACTTTTTAGTCATCGTTTTTGGTATAATTTAGTAGCCTATTTCCTAAGTATCATTATAATTTTATGCTTTTGTAGGCTTAGATTTTGTTATTTTATGTTATGTTTTATTATAAACTTATGTTTTATTTTATGTTATGTTCTTATTACAAAACTTATGTTATATGTCATGTTTTGTTTTATTTTATTTATGTTTGGTTATTTTTATCTTTGTGTTATTATTATATCTAATGTTATTTTTATAACTAATATTATAAATTTATGTTATGTTCTATCTTTATTTTTATAACTAATGTTTTAATGATTAATGTTTTAACTAGTATTATAACTAATGTTTGTTAATGCTATGGTTTATTTTGTAGGAAGCAAGTAGCCCACTTCACTATTGATGCAGCCCGGCCACATTTGGAGCAGCTCGGCCACCTTTGGAGCAGCCTATGATGCCTACCCGAGCCCCCTATGCAGCCCAAGCACAAGTCCAAGCCTCCTTCAAGTCCACACCATGCAGCCCGGCCACTATCTAAAGCATTTGGAGCAGCTCGACCACCTTTGGAGCAGCCTATGATGTCTACCCGAGCCCCCTATGCAGCCCAAGAACAAGTCCAAGCCTCCTTCGAGCCCACCTACAAGCCCTACAAGCAGTCCAAGACAAGCCCACATGCTACCCGAGCCCCTACATCAAAGCCCATTCATGGCCGGCCACATATATTTCATGCATGCACCTTGCCACCTTCTTCTCTCTCTCCATATTTAATATATTTCATTCATGCACCTCCACATTCATGCATCCTCCCTTACATGGCCGAACCCCCCTCTACTTCTCCTCCACATTCATTCTCTCTCCCTTCTACACACTTCCATTCATCCCCCCTCTCTTTATTTTATATTTTCCATTTCATTTTCATTTATATAATACAATGCATGTAGCTATCATCTCTCTCCTCTATTAAATACATGCATGAACCTCCTCCCATTGATGTGGACGGCCACCCCTATGTCTCCCTCATCTAGAACATTCCTCCCTCTCCTATAAAAGGAACCCCTTCCCCTCTTGTTGATGTTAAGTAGTTTGAGTTTAAAGTAAATTATGTTAAGTAGTTTTAGTTTTGGTAGAGAGTGCTAGTTCAAGTGTTCTTCCTTCCTTGTTGTAATAGTCTTTTTTTTAGTGCAATATTATCTTGTCTTTTTAGTATTATTATTTTTGTACCTCTTTTATTCAAGCAATGCAAATGTCATTTTCCTTTTCTCTTATTCTCATCTCCTCCTCTACCATGCGTAACTAAATAATTTTTGTGCCCGATCGCGATGATCTTTGCAATGAAATAACGTATCTTTATTTTTATGATTGCAATTGTATTCTTCTATTTTTGATCCTTCCTTGATTCATTTTGTATCGACTCCGTATTGCTAGTATACGGTAGTAGATTCCGATCTCATATTTGAGTAGCCGAGAGGCTCGTGAATATGAAAGATCAATCAAGGAAGGAAGGAGTTGAACGCACCCCTACAGATAGGATGACGTAAATCCTCCAGATTGGAGTCAAATCCAATAGTGCGGGTCACTTCGATAATGCGACTTTAGGCCATTTTGACTTGTAAAGAGATTTCGGTCAAAACGTCTACAAGTTAGGGGATTTAATGCTCTAGCGAGATTACTTCCTAATATCGGATCCGTCACGGTCTTAATAGATTTACAAATGCTAAACTAATTTATTCCGTTATTTTATTTCAAAGTGAATCGTCGATCGAGCACTCTTTTCGCAATAGTTTATTTCTCTTTAAGTTTAGTTCATTTTAATTTTCAAACTCATTAATCGTTCGGTAGGATAATAGAGTCGTTGTGAGTAATAGTATTTACCTGCCCTGAGTTTTTATACGACCTTGATATTTTTCATATCCTATACTATATTTCGATAGGTACACTTGCCTTAATCGAGTATAGATTGGAGAATACGATCTTTTCTATCAAGTTTTTGGCGCCGTTGCCGGGGATTTTTTTTGGCAATATTAAGAAAGCTTCGAGTTTATTACTTCTACTAAAATTTAAAAATTCAAAAAAAAAATTTATTATTATTACTATTATTATTATCCACCCACACCATCTTATTTCTACCCAACCTAAAATCTCTCGAAAAGGGTAAGGGGCTTTAAGCGCCACCATTTTACCTAGTACCGGGCGAACCCTTCACCGGGTAGTCCTCGGGAAGTTCGAGAGCCAATCCATTAAAAAACCCTATTTAAAAAAATATATATATATCTAAAAAAAACAAATCAAACAAAAAGTAATTTTTCTTTTTCCTTTTGGTAGCAGTTTATTTTTTTTATGGAATCATTGTATTTTTGCGCTTTTTGCGGGTCGCCCGACCACTTTTATTCTGAATGTCTTTCGGGAACCCCTCCCTCTTTTGATTTTAATTTTTCTGGGGAAGGTCAAAATGGCCAATTTGACCCTTACTCCAATTTTTATCCTACTTGGGAGGAGGGGAACCCGTATTATTTTTCGCATGATTTTGCCCCGCAAAGCGCCGCGCCTCTAAATTTTGATTTTAATTCTATCGATAATGGGTATCTTGAATTGCAAACTTCTATTGATAATATTAGTTTGCATTTCAAGACCATTATGGATTGTCTTTCTCGTGAGGCCGCATCTTTTTCTTCGTCTTCTTCTTCGTCGCCTCCTATTTCTTCATGTAATAAGTCATCGGATATCCCGGCTTGTCTTGTTCCTCTCGAGGAGGATAACTATTCGGATATCCCGGATTGTTTCCTTCCTCCTTTGGAAGACACCTCTATGGATATTTCGGTGTGCTTCTTACCCGCTGAGGATGACGAGACGTCTCTTATTTCTCCATCTAAAGACGTTGGTGATTCCATTACGCTTTCAAATTCAACTGTTCCTAATTTTTCTCTTTTTAGCGAATCTTCTTTTTCTTCTTCTTTGATTTTAGATAACTCTTCTTTAGTTCTTTCTTCCTCTTCCTCTCCCGGAATTTCACAAGACTCTTCTTCTTCTTGTGAAATTTCCTATGATGAAATTTCTTTTTCGACTTCTTTTATTCCTCTTTCTATTTCATCTTATTTTTTTCTTCTTCTTTTGACGACCCATTCTTTCCCGCTTTACATACGGTGGAGTTCTTCTATAACTCCATCCATTCATTTTTGGGCGTCATTCTCTTGAAGATTGCAACGCATGTCGGTGCGATTCTTCAATTTTCCTTTTTTCTAATTTACTCTCCTAAGCGCATACTTAGGGAGTTACCACTTCACCTTAATTTTTATTATCCATTTAGCTAATGAATAACGCCGGGCTCGGCCGACGTTAAACAGAGAGCGCTCTTGGGAGGCACCCCTTGCTTATCCTTTTTTTTTTCTTTCTTTTTCTTTTTTTGTTTGCTTATTTTGTTTTGTAGGAATAAAACCCACGGCGGTTCGTTTGGCTCCATCAATTCATCTCTTCCTTAGGCCCGAGCTGGTGTCCAGCTCAAGCATGGGGGAGCGACATCTACATTCGGCCCTATGACTCCGGGGAAGTCGTTTTCTTTTTATTTTCTTTATTGCATCCCCCTCCCCTTTCTTCTTCTTTTTTTTCTTCTCTTTTTTTCTTTCATTGAGGACAATGAAATATTTAAGCATGGGGGAGGGTTTTGTTGTTTTCTTTCTTCTTTCTTTTCTCAAAAATATAATTAGTATAGTTTTATTAAGTTTTTTTTTAGTACTGTTTTTTTTTATTTTAGCCTTATCAAAAAAAAACTAGAAAAATCAAAAATTCCAAAAAAAAAAGATCATATTTCAAAAACCCAAAAAAACATTTAAAAATGTCAAAAATTAAAAAATATAATAAACCTCATGCTTAGCTTTTTGTTATTTTCAGAAATTTAGTTTGAGTCAGTTTATAAGCATTTTTATTTGCTAATCTTTATTTCATCATATTTAGTTAAATTTAACTTTTAGTGATTTTGTTTTGAGAATCATCTTATGGTTTAATTTGCTTAGAGTAATTTATTTAGCACTTTTTCTCTTTTATTTTAAATAGTTTCAATTTTGTAGTAATTTGGCTAAACAATTTTGGATTAATTTTACCTCACGCTTTTAGATTCTTAGGAAATCTCATTCTACTAGTGGTTGCTCTCTAGTATTTTAGTTTATTTTCTAAAAATCTTGTTTTACCCCTTATCCTTACCCAATTTCCTTTTTGTTTTATTTGTTAGATCATATGTCATGGGAATAAGGAGATGTTAGTTCCTTATTCTCTGGTACACATATGCAACCCCAAAAAAATGAAGAGAGGAATTAAAAAGTTCATATATGTCGGGGGAAGTGATAGGATGTTAGTCTATCATTTTCTGGTATTACATATATATTATTCAAAAAAAAACAAAATTGTGTGGGGTGTGAAAAGAAAAAAAAAATGATGATCACCTCCAATCAAAGACCTCTTCATGTTAATTTCCTCCCCAAACCCCTTAGCCAATATCATTATCTTAGTTTTAAAATTAAAATATATGGAGAGCATAAGTAGTAGGTTGTCTTCTTCCTTAAGTTTCTTTTAAGTTAAGGTTTTTATAATTTCAATCTAACTTTGTTTGCACTTTACTCCATTTTGAATGCTAGTTAATTTATTAGAGAATTTTTGGCTAAGTACTTCTCTCTTTTCACTTTAAGTTTAAAATTTAGGACTTGATTCTTAAATCCCTAAATTTTATTTTTGGCTAGATGTTGGTGTAAATAAATTTTTAGTTTAATTGCAAATTTTATGATGTCTTATAAATGTTTCTCTTTCTTTTGCTCTGGAATAGCAAAAGCCTAAGCATGGGGGTGTTTGATGACTACTTTTTAGTCATCGTTTTTTGTATAATTTAGTAGCCTATTTCCTAAGTATCATTATAATTTTATGCTTTTGTAGGCTTAGATTTTGTTATTTTATGTTATGTTTTTATTATAAACTTATGTTTTATTTTATGTTATGTTCTTATTACAAAACTTATGTTATATGCCATGTTTTGTTTTATTTTATTTATGTTTGGTTATTTTTATCTTTGTGTTATTATTATATCTAATGTTATTTTTATAACTAATATTATAAATTTATGTTATGTTCTATCTTTATTTTTATAACTAATGTTTTAATGATTAATGTTTTAACTAGTATTATAACTAATGTTTGTTAATGTTATGGTTTATTTTGTATGAAGCAAGCAGCCCACTTCGCTATTGATGCAGCCCGGCCATATTTGGAGCAGCTCGGCCACCTTTGGAGCAGCCTATGATGCCTACCCGAGCCCCCTATGCAGCCCAAGCACAAGTCCAAGCCTCCTTCAAGTCCACACCATGCAGCCCGACCACTATCTAAAGCATTTGGAGCAGCTCGGCCACCTTTGGAGCAGCCTATGATGTCTACCCGAGCCCCCTATGCAGCCCAAGCACAAGTCCAAGCCTCCTTCGAGCCCACCTACAAGCCCTACAAGCAGTCCAAGACAAGCCCACATGCTACCCGAGCCCCTACATCAAAGCCCATTCATGGTCGGCCATATATATTTCATGCATGCACCTTGCCACCTTCTTCTCTCTCTCCATATTTAATATATTTCATTCATGCACCTCCACATTCATGCATCCTCCCTTATATGGCCGAACCCCCCTCTACTTCTCCTCCACATTCATTCTCTCTCCCTTCTACACACTTCCATTCATCCCCCCTCTCTTTATTTTATATTTTCCATTTCATTTTCATTTATATAATACAATGCATGTAGCTATCATCTCTCTCCTCTATTAAATGCATGCATGAACCTCCTCCCATTGATGTGGATGGCCACCCCTATGTCTCCCTCATCTAGAACATTCCTCCCTCTCCTATAAAAGGAACCCCTTCCCCTCTTGTTGATGTTAAGTAGTTTGAGTTTAAAGTAAATTATGTTAAGTAGTTTTAGTTTTGGTAGAGAGTGCTAGTTCAAGTGTTCTTCCTTCCTTGTTGTAATAGTCTTTTTTTAGTGCAATATTATCTTGTCTTTTTAGTATTATTATTTTTGTACCTCTTTTATTCAAGCAATGCAAATGTCATTTTCCTTTTCTCTTATTCTCATCTCCTCCTCTACCATGCGTAACTAAATAATTTTTGTGCCCGATCGCGATGATCTTTGCAATGAAATAACGTATCTTTATTTTTATGATTGCAATTGTATTCTTCTATTTTTGATCCTTCCTTGATCCATTTCGTATCGACTCCGTATTGCTAGTATACGGTAGTAGATTCCGATCTCATATTTGAGTAGCCGAGAGGCTCATGAATATGAAAGATCACTCAAGGAAGGAAGGAGTTGAACGCACCCGTACAGATAGGATGACGTAAATCCTCCGGATTGGAGTCAAATCCAATAGTGCGGGTCACTTCGATAATGCGACTTTAGGCCATTTTGACTTGTAAAGAGATTTCGGTCAAAACGTCTACAAGTTAGGGGATTTAATGCTCTAGCGAGATTACTTCCTAATATCGAATCTGTCATGGTCTTAATAGATTTACAAATGCTAAACTAATTTATTCCGTTATTTTATTTCAAAGTGAATCGTCGATCGAGCACTCTTTTCGCAATAGTTTATTTCTCTTTAAGTTTAGTTCATTTTAATTTTCAAACTCATTAATCGTTCGGTAGGATAATAGAGTCGTTGTGAGTAATATTATTTGCCTGCCCCGAGTTTTTATACGACCTTGAAATTTTTCATATCCTATACTATATTTCGATAGGTACACTTGTCTTAATCGAGTATAGATTGGAGAATACGATCTTTTCTATCAGCATTCGAAAGACAAAAAACCTCAGCAAGAAGGTATAAGCGGTGGAAGAAAGTAAGACAAAGTAAACAAAGATCGAAAGGGGTACCAACCCAAGACCAACGGTACTGAAGTAAAGTACAAAAAAATAA
Organism: Platanthera zijinensis; assembly: GCA_039513925.1. Taxonomy (NCBI): domain Eukaryota; kingdom Viridiplantae; phylum Streptophyta; class Magnoliopsida; order Asparagales; family Orchidaceae; genus Platanthera; species Platanthera zijinensis. The sequence goes on along the minus strand of CM077098.1, from coordinate 64,002,288 downwards.
AGCACCAAAATCGGAAAGGAACACTTACGTGAATCCTCATGTATATCAAAAAAATGCACCAGATGGAGGAGGCTATGAGGTTGAAAACATGATTAAATCATAAGAAAGAATTACAAACTTTATTAGCCACATGTGGTAAACTCTACCAAAAAACACAGGCGAGGTGGTCACTCAACTGGACACACCCTTATGAATATAATATTCGTCTAACTGCGAGGGAGACTCATACACTCCACCATACACCGCAGACGCCCAAAATCCCGGTAGATTTCCACAAGGCACTAATAAAGGAAACGAACATTGCGGAGGTGGTATCATGCACTTACTCCCGCAATCAAGAAAACCCAACAAAAATTTATCTCAAGACTTGGCACATCGGATTCTACTAGATATTTCTAGATCAAAAAGCCTTCAGGAAGGATTTACAACACTAGATAACTCGAATACATTCTACAACAATAGTTAAGGGCGATTAAAGTCAACAATATAATATTTCATCAAATCACTACAACGCTACAAAGTTGAACAATCATGATAAAAACTTAAAAATTCAAGTAAATTCCAAGGGGTATTAAACATATCTACAATTAGAATGACAAAAATGTAGAAGGTTTAAAGAACATAAGTTAAACAATTTCCATCAAGATTAAGAAAAAAGGGGGGAAAGAAGGAAAACCACCACTTGCCTCGGTTATGCCGGAAAAACTCTCCAAATCACTCCTTGTCGTAGATTGGGACTAAAGAAAATGAGAAGGGTCAAAATCTGAACAAAAATGACCGAAATAGAGGTTGAGGTAAAAAACCCTAACGAGAAAACTCAAGAAATGGGGTAAGTATTACCACGATGGCGTAGATCTCGATGAGATCTTTCCGGATCTATATTCGGTGGAAGATTTCGAGCACTGGAGCACTATCGGCGGCCACCGAAAGGATCACGAATGAGAGGGAGTCGCCGCTCTTGTTTCGATTCGGTCTAATCGTGAGGAAGAAGATGAAGTTTTAAGAATATTGGTATTTTATATATATATACATGTAATTATAAAATTTATTTTGTCGAAATAGGAAGAAAACCGTCAATTTAAGTGCGGGCGCACGGAAAATGAAAATAGAGGTTTACGATGGCTTCAAATCCAAATGTTCTCTACATGAAAGTTGTAGATCTCGTTGAGACAAACAAATTTCATGTTAACCATTTTTTTATACGACACCGTTTTGACCCTCAAAACGGTGCCCGAATGCAGCGTAGGACGGATTTCTCGGGAAGGACGGCCGACTACTCGAGAACAAGATTAGAAGTACTCGAGATCATGCAGGGACTACTTGAGAACAGTTTAGAAGTAATCGAGATCAAGAAGAGACTACTCGAGAATAAGGAGCAAAATACCCGACAACTACCAGCAGAATTACTCGAGTACTAGTGCATTACTCGAGTACTAATTTGCATGAACAGTGTTGTTTTGTCCTGGTGAATAGTGGTTTTTACAAATATATCCAAAATTTAAACTATAGAGATGAATAAGAAATGACATTTTTGAATAGTGCTTTAATATTAAAATAATCATATTAATATATATATATTTTTTGAACAAGGAAACACGAGTTCAAAACGGAGGCTCAAACGTGCGCCGAATTAAACGAAACTCGCACCGTAGGCGAACACTGACGCTACGAACCCAACGGCTAAGTCAAAACAAAAATCTGATGAGCTGTTCTTGAGATATAAATTTTCAAAGTCTATGGCGAACATAAATTCCACAAAACTTCGGAAAATCACCGAGGCTTGAATATCTCTCGAATCGCGACGAAACTTGACGAGCAAGTCCAAAATTATTTAACTTAATTTTCAAATGAAAAATTTTCCAATAACAACAAGAATTCGAGAATTTGGCCGACTCGACCGAACGGAAGCAAAAATTGCTTAACGGTGTCGCGTTGTCAACTCGATGTTAAAAGTAATGTCATGACGTCATAAATATGACGATATCAAATCAAATAAAATCATCGAGCAAAATTGGGGCATTACAGTCACTCCCCCTAAAAAGAATTTTCATCCCGAAACTTAACACAACTTCAAAACCAAACTAAAAAAGAGAAAATCAAACACCACCAAAAATATAGAGACATACCAGGACTAAGAGAAGTGGTGCGGATGGGATTCCCTCATTGTCAACTCCAATTCCCACGTCGCGCTCTCGACGTCTTGATTTCGCCAGAGAACCTTAACCATGGGAATGGTATTTCTCTGCAACACTCGCTCTTGACATTCCAAAAAACGGAAAGGCTTTTCCACGTACGAAAGGTAAGGCTGAATCTGGGGCACTGAGTCAAGCACTTGACGATCACTATGAACACACTTCCGCAACTTGCTCACATGGAACACGTCATGGACACTAGGGAAGGGAGCAGATATTTCCAGCCTATAATCTGAAACTCCGATGAGCTCGAGAATTTGAAAAGGTCCCACATACTGGGGATCTAACTTGTGGTTCCTTCCAAACCTTTTAACACCTGGCATCAGAGAGACTTTCAGAAAAACCAAGTCTCAAACGGCGAACTCCAGATCGACCCTTCTTCGATTCACATACTTCTCATAACGCTCCTATGCTACACGGAGCTTCTCCCGAATATTATGCACAGCACAATTCATCTCTTCAAGGGCTTCCGAACCTAGTAGCGGTCTCTCAACAACTTCAGCCCAAAACAAAGGAGTCCTACAACGCCTTCTGTACAAGGCCTCAAACGGGGTCATCTGCAGACTCTCTTGATAACTATTATTGTAAGTGAATTCCATGAGTCTGAGACGCTCCTCCCAAGCACCATCGTGATCCAATATGTAACACCTGATCATATCTTCCACAATCTGATTAACTCGCTCTGTTTGACCATTTGTCTACGGATGATAGGCGGTGGAATACCTCAAATCGGTACCCAACCCCTTCTACAAACTCTTCCAAAAGCGAGACGTAAATCAAGAGTCTCGATCTGACACAATACTAGCAAGCAATCCATGTAATCTAATGACCGCATCAAGATATAACTCAACTATCTTTTTCATAAAATACCTAATCTTAAAGGGAACAAAGTGAGCACAATTTATCAATCTATCGACTATCACCCAAATAGAATCATGCCCACGGGGAGATTTCAGTAGAACGGTGATGAAATCCATTGAAATACTCTCCCATTTCCAACTTGGAATATTAAGCAGTGTAAATTTACCACCAGGCCTTCTATGGTCAGACTTAACACGCTGACACGAATAACCATCCGACACAAACTTTTTTATGTCATTCTTTATTCTATACCACCAAACAATTTGCTTTAGATCTTTATACAGTTTGGTGGAACCAGGATTGTAGGCAATACTGGAACCATGAGATTCATTGCAAATCTTATCCTGAATGTCACCAAAAGCGGGAATACAAAATCTACCCTGATATTTCAGAGTATCTAACTCGTCCAAAGAGAAATTAGGTTGCTCTCCCTTCTCAGTTCTATTCCAGAGATGCAACAAATCAGGGTCATCCTTCTGGTGCACTCTGGTGAGGGAAATCTAAGAAGGCTCTTCTGCTTCCAAACTAGCAGGCACAGTACTACTCTGAACTTCAATGTCCATCAACAAGAATTCTTCCACCAAGGATTGCACATATCGGTTAAAGATTTTGGAAGTCTTCCTACTCAAAGCATCGGCTACTACGTTATCCTTTCCTGGATGATAAAGGATCTCCACTTCATAATCAGCCACATACTTTAACCACCTACGCTAGCGCAGATTTAGTTCCTTTTGAGTGAAGACGTAATTCAAACTCTTGTGGTCTGTATAGATCTTACACAGAGCACCTATAGTAAATATCTTCAAAGCTTCAGCGCATAGATTACAGCAGCAAATTCCAAATCATGCGTAGGATAGTTTCTTTCATGAATATTTAATTGTCTAGACCCGTACGTGATCACCTTTCCTTCTTGCATCAAAACACAACCAAGTCCAATGTATGATGCATCCACATACACAGTGTACTCGACTCCTTCAGTAGGTAAAGTTAAAACTAGAGCAGTACATAATCTCTTCTTCAACTCTTGGAAAGCTTCTTCACACTTATCGCTCCAAATGAACACAGTGTTCTTCTTTGTAAGTCTAGTTAGAGGAGCAGACAATAATGAGAACCCTTCCACGAATCTTCTATAATAACCGGCCAGACCTAAGAAGCTCCTAATCTCTTTAGGAGTAGAAGGTCTCTTCAATTCCATCACAGCAGAAATCTTGGTCGGGTATACGGAAATACCATCCTTGCACACAACATAGCCCAGAAAGGACACCTAGGGTAACCAGAATTCACACTTACTTAGCTTAGTATAGAGTTTGTGCTCCCTGAGGGTTGACAAAACTAAGCGCAAGTGTTGAGCATGCTCCTCAATACTGCATGAATATACGAGAATGTCATCGATAAACACAATCACAAAACAGTCCAAGAAATCTTTTAACACTCTATTCATTAAGTCCAATAAAGAAGAGGGGCATTTGTTAAACCAAAGGATATCACCAAGAACTCAAAATGCATGCATCGGGAGCGAAAAGTCGTCCGTGGTATATAAGCCTCACGAACCCTCAACTTGTAGTAGCCTGAGCGAAGGTCAATCTTCTAAAACACAGCGCATCCCCACTACTGATCAAATAGATCATCAATCATAGGCAACAAATATTTGTTCTTGATGGTTACCTTATTTAACTCCTGATAATCTATACAAAGCCTCATGGAACCGTATTTCTTCTTTACGAACAAAATAGGGGCACCCCATGGGGAAGAACTCAGCCTAATAAAACCACATTGTAGCAACTCATCCAGCTGAGTGTGCAACTCTTATAACTTACGCGGAGCCATACGGTACGGTGCCTTAGAAATAGGCCGAGTACCTGGCTCGAGGCCTATCACAAACTCCACCTCTCTCTCAGGAGGAAGTCATAGAAGTCTATCAGGAAAGACATCTGGAAACTCTCGCACCACCGAGATATCCTCAAGACGTGGTCTAACAAAAGTTATTTCCAAAATAGAAATAGACACAAGATATGCCTTGCAGCCAGACTCTAGAGCTCGACAAGCACGTATCGCAGAAATAATGAGGGAACCCTTTTCCTGAAATCGAAAGACACTCTTGGGTTGGCCGTTGTCCATCTTGAAGTCCAGTCGCTTTGCCTTGCACTGGATTACCGCAGCATACTTGGACAACCAGTCCATGCCAAAATTCACGTCGAAATCTGCCAAATCCAACACCATCAGATATGTAAAAGCTAGGAAATCGCCTAGACAAATAGGACATCTCTGAATTCCTTGATTGGATATCACCAGATCTCCGGAGAGAAGCTTGACATTGAAGGAAACTCCTAATTGATCCACGTTCAAATGATGTCTATCTACAAAACTCTGTGCTACAAAGGAATGGGTGGCATCTGAATCAAAAAGAATGCGCGCCCACCTATTCCGCACCTTAAACTCCTCTAAAACCGTAGCATACATAACTAAACGAAACGAAAACTATTGCAAATAATGGAGGGTAAAAGTTAAACTAGAATCTAACCTGTATCACTTGGGTAGAGGTCTGAGCTTCCTCTCTGGTCACCACATTTAACTTTCCTTTCCCTTTTTCCTGGTTTGGTGGTGGCGGTAGAGCCCGGAGCGGGGCAGGCTGCAGTGGGGACTGAGCCTAGGGGCATGAAGACTTCAAGTGCCCCTTTTGCCTGTACTGGAAGCAAGCCTTATCCTTCGACCACCAACGACTCACGTCATGTTGTATCCCTAGTTTGGATTTAGGCTAATGTTCACTATTTGGTTTTCACCCATCATGTATAGCCTAGGGTTAATTTGTTAGTTCTAAGGTTAAGACACTCTGACTAGGTTAGACATCTTATGATCCAGCCTTGAGAAGACTTCAGAGATCAGAACTTAGAAGAATTGCAGTTTTTAAGAGAGTTCAGAAATCAGTTCGAAGTTCTTCGAACTCAGCTCGACGATCGTTGATCGCAGCTCGACGATCGTCGATCGCAGATCGACAAACTCAGAGTTCCTTCTCTGAGTTGAGCTTGACGATATTCAAGCTCAGGTCGACTAACTCCTTTCTATCTCTCAGTTTCTCTAGTCGACGATATTCTACCTCAGTTCGACGAACTAGGAGCTCAGCTTTGACAGTTTCTTTCTTGATTATGTTTTCTCTGAGCTCAGGTCGACGAAGACGATTTCTCATCTCAACAAACTTTGAGTTCAGGTCGACGAAATTTGTTCTGAGGTGGACGATTTTTGTCAGTTTCAGTTTGATGATTTCTTTCTCATTTTTATTTGAATTGGTATTATTTTAAGGCAGTAATTCTCTGATAATTAATGCTTATATTCTCAAGAATATAGTCGTTGGTAGGAAACATTTATTATGGATTTCAGAGAGTTAATTACTTGACTTATTTACTGGGACAGTTAAGGAAATATATTAAAGACATATTCCAGCAGTTTCAACTCCCAGAATCTCAGCAGCACTCAAGGATATTATTTTTTAATTCAAAGGCTGAAATCCTCTCAGTTAATATATAGATCTTTTTCAAAAAGAAAGACAATCTTTACAGATATACAATAACTGATACAGAGAAAAGCACTGCTATGATTCTTACAGGAAATTGAAGAAGAACATCAATACACAGATCTATAGTCTTCTTTAGTTTCTGCTTCAGGCTTCAAAGGGACAACTAATCAACACTAGTCCAAGAAGTTTCTGAAGACCTTCATCAAGGCCTATACCTTGAGCAAATCTCTCTTCTTCCTGAACCATTCAACATTTCAGGGGGATCTTTGATAACAACATCCACTAAAGTCTTCTCAGTTGTTTGAGAAAGAGAAGACAACAACATTTTTCATTTTCCATTGTAAAAGGGTTTCTAACTCCCTTCAAAAGTTATCACCTGGTTGACAAGTCTCCTTTTCAAAAGACTTGATTTGGTTTTTGGGCACCTGATCAAAAGCTCAAAGGGTTATTATATCTCCCTTAGAAAATAGATATTGTGGTACAAGGCACCTGAGCAAAAACCTGTGGTGGCAGGGCACCTTATCAAAAACCTGTTAGTAGATTCCTACCAGGGTGGTAGAAGAATGGATGTACCCAATTTTGGGGAACAACTATAATTTTCTTGTGTCGTCTGGTTGTTCTTTTCTTTATTTTTACTGTGCTATGATAGATTCTTTTTCTTACTTCTCTTTATACATATACTACTATCATTTATTTTAATTCTGCTATAAAAACTTATTAAGTTTTTAAAATACTCTATTCATCTCTCCCTCTCTAGAGCAATTAATAGCAAATGCTATTGCTCCTCTCTCTTCCTCTATCACTTCTCAATATACCAGAATTGCTGCCCTATCTACTGTCCCTTCTTCTTGGGGCTTGGCTTCAGGATCATCTGAAACTAGGCAGGGGGAGATGTCCTGTGAAGAAGTTCCAATTCCTCCTATAGCAGCAGCAGCAGTTCTAGTTCATCTTCTGACTGCAGCAGCAGTAGCAGATTCCCCTGAGGAAGACATTCCAACAGATCTTATAGATATTATAGATGATTCTGATATGGCTTATGATACAGATGAAGAAATAAGCATTGTTGGTGATTTTATTATAAATTTGGCAGTTGATCTGAATTCTTTGCTCAATTCGTTCAATCCAATTTACAGTATTTACATAAATGTTTTGGCTAGTTTTGATGTTGATTACTCCAAGGGAATTGTTTGTTATACTGCTCCTATAAGTCCTAAAGTTGTAGATCAACTAAAGGAAAGCTTTGCAGCTCCTGTAATTTCAGAATTATTAGTTGATGATAAGGTTTGCAGTCCTCCTCCTCATATGTGGGTTGAGTCCCCAAAGCTAGATTTTAATGATTTTTTCTTTGCTGACATGGAAGAAGAGAAAGGCAATCAGATTGTTTCTGAAAGTTTTGCATAACCAGAAATTCTAGTACAGCCTCAGGCTGAGAAGCATATCTCCAAGAAACTCTAAAGGAGATTGATGATTTATATGCCCATCCTCCTAGATCATCTGATGATGATGATGATAATGATTCTGATGACTCTGGTCCTAAGAAAACAAAATCTAAGAAGAGAAAAGTTCCTGCCAAGGTTGTTCCTAAGCCTAATCAAACTGCTAACACACTCTACTACATCCTGAATAATATTACTCCTTATCCAGGTATGCCTAAGTGGATGTGTCTTTCTAAAAATGAGCAAAAGGCTAAGAAGAAGAGCAGGAGATACTCTCCTCCTCCTCAAAGGAACTGGAGAGGACCTCCTCCTCCTCCTCCTGTAGGTGCTATAGGAAATATCTCTCAATCTTCAGGAAGTGTTGCAAAGACTCAAAATTTTGCTTCAAGCACTTCTCAATCTCAAAGACCATCCTTCTACAAGTCCTCTAGACCATCTGTAAGATACAGTCATTGCAGCCCTCCAAAGTCCTATTATCAAAACAAATCTCAACAGTCTCTGCCTCCAACAAATTTTCAGCAGAAATCTATTATTTTTAGAAACTCTCAAAAGTCTGCTTAGGATGCTTCTAATTCTGATCTATAGAGACCTCCCTCTCCAGTTTATGAACCTGAGTTAGATCCCAACTTCAGAATGGCTAGATTTCAAGAATTGATTGGCTTATCTCAGATGAACAAAGAAAGAGAAGAAGGATCAAATCCATCTAAATTCACTATAATGTCTACTTACAGGCAAAAAGAACTTGACAAATTTCAGGTAGACAGACATTTATTTGATCCAAATGTGTATATGCAGGTACATCTAGAAGCTGTTGTTCCCAGAACCTCATCTATTACAGTTCTTGGAGTTCAAGATATGAAAATGTCTCAGAAAGAAGCTGCAGATCCTCTTATAAAATTTGTGTTTTATAAATTATCATCTGCTCCTCCCTCTGACAATCCTTGAACATTTATTTCTCTGAGATATATATGTGTATTGCACTTAGCTATATCATATCTGCTGATTAGTTTAAAATTCTGTCAGATATTTATATTGCTTTGTGCTTTTATATTTTCTTTTTAGTGACCTCACCCAAATAGGGGGAGATTGTTGGATCCCTAGTTTGGATTTGGGCTAAGGTTCCATATTAGGTTTAGGCCCTTCATGTATAACTTAGGGTCAATTTGTTCGTTCTATAGTTAGGACAGTCTGACTAGGTTAGACATCTTATGATCCAGCCTTGAGAAGACTTCAGAGATCCAGACTTAGAAGAATTGCAGTTTTTAAGAGTGTTCAGAAATCAGTTCGAAGTTCTTCGAACTCAGCTCGATGATCATCAATCGCAGATCGACGAACTCAGAGTTCCTTCTCTGAGTTGAGCTCGACGATATTTGAGCTCAGGTCAACGAACTCCCTTCTCTCTCTCAATTTCTCTGGTCGACGATATTCTACCTCATTTCGACAAACTTGGATCTCAGCTTTGACAGTTTCTTTCCAGATTATTTTTTCTCTGATCTCAGGTCGACGAAGACGATTTCTTAGCTCGATGAACTTTGAGTTCAGGTCGACGAAATCTGTTCTGAGGTCGATGATTTCTGTCAGTTTTAGTTTGACGATTTCTTTATCATTTTGATTTGAATTGGTATTATTTTAAAGCAGTAATTCTTTGATAATTAATGCTTATATTCTCAATAATATAGCCATTGGTAGGCAGCATTGATTATAGATTTCAGAGAGTTAATTACTTGACTTATTTACTGGGACAGTTGAGTAAATACATTAAAGACATATTCCAGCCGTTTCAACTCCCAGAATCTCAGCAGCAATCAAGGATATTATTTTCAAATTCAAAGGCTGAAATCCTGTCAGTTAATATATAGATCTTTTTCAAAATAAAAGACAATCTTTACAGATATACAATAACTGATACAAAGAAAATCACTGATATCATTCTTACAGGAAATTGAAGAAGAACATCAATACACAGATCTTTAGTCTTCTTCATTTTCTACTTCAGGATTCAAAGGGACAACTAATCAATACCAGTCCAAGAAGATTTTGAAGACCTTCTTCAAGGCCTACACCCTGAGTAAAGCTCTCTTCTTCCTGAACCATTCAACATCTCAGGTGGAGCTTTGACAACAACATCCACTAAAGTCTTCTCAATTGTTTGAGAAAGAGAAAACAACAACACTTTTCATTTCCTACTGTAAAAGGGTTTCTAACTCCCATCAAAAGTTATCACCTGGTTGACAAGTCTCCTTTTCAAAAGAGTTGATTTGGTTTTTGGGCACCTGATCAAAAGCTCAAAGGATTGTTATATCTCCCTTAGAAAATAGATATTGTGGTGACAGGGCACCTGAGAAAAAACCTGTGGTGGCAGGGCACCTAATCAAAAACCTATTAGTGGATTCATACCATGGTGGTAGAAGAGTGGATGCACCCAATTTTGGAGAACCACTATAATTTTCTTGTGTCGTCTGGTTGTTCTTTTCTTTATTTCTTTCATGCTGTGATAGTTCCTTTTTCTTACTTCTCTTTATACATATACTACTATCACTACCGCTATAAAAACTGATTAAGTTTTTAAAATACTCTATTTACCCCCCTCTAAATTTAGTCATATCTATCCCCTCACTTTCACGTCATATCCCTTCCTTGAACAGAATGAGCACAGCAGCTCTCCCTTGGGTGCGCCTTGGATGGTGTTGGGTAATGTATCCACAATGTACCTGATTTGAAGAAGCCCCTTAACAAGCTAAGTTGAATTGACAATGTATTTGACGATCTTCTATAAAGTTGTGCTTGCAGCTATTCCATGCTAAGTATACACCAATGTCAGGGTGCAGTGGGTCAATATACACGGGTCTGCGCAACGTAATCCATCGATGAGAAGATCAGTGTGTTGACTCACGTGTGCTCTCTATATTTGAGTGTATTTATTTTCAAGTACAGGGTTAAGGCAGATTAAGAGCAGAAGAAGGAGCAATGATGGGTCAAAGATCAAGTCATCAAGGGAAGGAAGAGAAAATTCTTCTAAGTCAAAAACGACGGGAATCACTAAGTGATTCTCGCCGACTTCGACGAGAATCGTTTGTGATTCCCGTCGATTCGACGAGAATCAGTCTGCATTCCCACCGACTTCTTCCAGCTATCAGTTTTCCAAATAGAAATTCTGCCAAGGTAGAATCGACGGGAATCACTAAGTTATTCTCGCCGACATCAACGGGAATCGTTAGTGATTCCCGCCGATTCGATGAGAATCAGTCTACATTCCTGTCGATTTCCTCCGGCTGACAAAGTTTCCAACTGGAATTAGGCCAAGACAGAATCAACGGGAATCGTGAGTGATTCCCGCTGACTTCGACGAGAATCACCAACGATTCTCGCCGATTTTGCCTTAGGCAATTTTCTTCTCTCGCTTAACCGAACCAAGATGTTTTGCGCTGTTTCGGCCAGGGCTATTTCTTCTCCTTGTGGGTACCACAACGGACTTTAGGGTTGGCCTTAGGTATATATACATGCGTATTTCGAACCTCTACAGTAACTATTCACAAGAAATCAAAAGCAGCCGACGTCGTGCCCTAGTCGATCGTGGAAACTACCGATTGCTTGTCGCTGCTCGCAGTTCGTCGTCGCCGATAATCTCCGGTCATCTTTGATCTTCCGTAGACAGCACCGAGGCAAGCAGTACGTCTCACGCATCTCTCTTGAGATCTCGTGTCTCTCGATTTGTTGAATGATACTAGTTCTCCATTCCGAATCGGTGAAGATGACTGATCCGACTGAGATCGTTCGTAGACCTTGCTTGCTTCTTCAAGAAGTTTGGATCTACAAAGTATTGCCGCCGCATTCACTTATCGCCGCCAATCTTGTCAAGATCCTCTCCAAGAGATAAATCTGGTTGTGGACTCTTTGTTACTTTCAAGAAAGCCTCAACGAACGAAGAAGGACATCGGATTATCCATAAGCGTTGTTTGTATTTTCTTATACATTCTATTTTGGTTTTGTTGTAAAGGAATTTTTATTCCTAGTTTTAAGGGTTGGGTGCAACCCGTGGTGGTGGAGTTGACTCCTTTGTTGGAAGGGTTCCTTCTATAGTGTGAGGATTAGATTTCAATCCGTTTGGAGAAGTGACCGAGTCATCCCTTGGTGGAAGATAGATCGAAGGGGGAAAGTGGACGTACCCAAATCGGGGAACCACTATAACTCTTTTTGTATTTTCTGCGTTGTGTTTGTTAATTTGTGCAGGTACATTTAATTCTTCAAAAGACCGCACGACACATATTCCCCCCCCCATCCATAGGTGGAAGTAGTCGACACTAAATACTTTCAAGTGGTATCAGAGGTAGGTTACTCGTCAATAAGGTAAACACCTTGAGTAAGATCCTGTGTCTAGTGTCAAGAGGAAAGAAGATCTCGGAAATGGACAGACTCAAGCATTCAGGAAAGATCCGAGTGTGCACCAAGCTGAACTTTCCCATCTAGAAGGAAAGGATCAGGTTCTACATAGAAGCATTCGACCCTCGACTCTTCATGGTAGTGGAGGAGGGCCCTTATATCCCCACTAAGGCCTCCATTATTGATCCTACCAAGATGTTTCCCAAGAAGCTCTCCGAAATGGATAAGGATGAGATGGTGCTTGTCAGACTAGACAAGAAAGCTTAGAACATTCTTGTAAGCGTCGTCGATGATTCCATGATACAGAATTTCAGCAACTGTAGGACTGTTAAGGACATCTGGCACTGCCTGATAATCCTGATGGAAGGCACAGATGAAGTAAGGGATGATCGAAGATCCCTTTTGAACCAAAAGTATGAGGCTTTCAGGCAAGGTCCCAAGGAAGAAATCAGAGTGACATTCGAGAACTTCCTTAAGATCATCAATGTCCTGAAGGGTTATGGCAGAGTGTTCATCGATAGTGAACTAAATGACAAATTCCTTAGATCCCTTACTAAGGAATGGGACACCAAGATCTGCGCCATAAGAGAGTTTGGCAAGCTGGCATAAACTGATCCCCAGATTCTGTTTGGAAAGCTTATGTCATATGAGCTTCAGCTGAGCACAAGAAAAGCTGAAGAAGAAGCCGATAAAGCCGCTGCCAAAGAAAAGACTATAGCCCTGAAAGCCAATCACTCAAGGAAAGGCAAGGGTGCAGCCTCGTCCTGCTCCTGGAAAAGGGATGAGGAAGAAGACTCTGAGCAATGCTCTTCTATCTCAGAGCTATCTGAAGAAGAATTCTCCTTCATCACTCGAGAGTTCAAGAAGTTCCACAAGATGAGGAATCAAAGAAAGAGAGACGGCTCCTCCTCCAGACATCAGAAGAAGAATTACTCTTCTGACAGGTATGAATCTAAACAGAACAAACATTGTTCTACTAACATCATTTGCTTTGGATGCAATAAGCCAGGCCACGGCATTGCTGACTGCCACCAAAGCAAGAGAGATAAGGGGAAGGGAGAGGAGCACAAGTCCTCTAGAGATAAGAAGAAGGAGAGGAGCTACATTGCTAAAAAGCCAAAGACACTGAGTGAATCTGATTCGTCAGATTCAAGTGATGATGAGGAAGCCTACTTCGGGCTAATGGGTCGCTCTAACTCAGATGGAGACTGTCCCCCATTTACTAGGTAGGTAAAAGATCGTACCCCCCCCCCCCCCCCTCTGACTCTGACTCTGAGTTTCCTGATGATGATCTCGAGGACAGCCCATCATCTCGTGAAGTTGAGCTCCTCGAAAAGTATGAGCTTCTGCTTAATACCTTTGAGGAATGTCGCAAGAGGTTGAGGGCTCAGAAAAAGGAAGTCAAATTCCTTAAGGCTGAGGGTGTATCCCTAAGAGAAGAGATCACTAGCTTGATTTCTCTCAGACAAGAACACCTGGACCTTACTTCTGAGCACTAAGAGTCTCTAAGGCTCCTTGACAAAAAACAGGAAGAAATCAACAAGTTGGAAGAGCAGCTTGCAGCAGAAAGGAAGATTGTCAAAAGCTTCTCTATGCCCAAGACCGTTCTTCCTCTGGTTGATGAATTCTCTGCTCAGGCTAAGGGGGTTGGCTTAGGGCATGTGGGTGTGCCTGGTAAATCGTCCAGGAGAAACAGAAAATAGAGGAAAAATAAGGCTGCTAAGAAGGCCTCTGCTGCAGAAAAGGGAAAGGCCCCACTCGATCCTGTTTCATTCAAAAAGCCTGGCTTTCCTTGCAATGAGCAGAACTTTGAGTCAACCTATGGCCACTTCTTCCGGCCCTCGGTTTAAAATCCCAAGAGCCGGTATGATGGTTGGACCTTCCCCCGAAACTACGGTGAGAGTGTCTTCAAGGAACTTTATGAGAAAATCCAAGTGGAGAATTATGGCCACTTCTCTAGCGGCCATAATAGGAAGCAGGCACCAAAGGCCAAACCTGTTATACTAAAGGAAAAGGAAGTGAAGAAATCGTGTGACTGTTGTCATCATGATGCCTCCACCTCCAGATCCAATGCCCCAGCTGGACCCACCATACCAAGGGTGAAGTTGGAGCCTAGGAAGCGGTACAACAGGTTTGACTATTGGTGCTGTGGCAAAGTTGGTCACTTTGCCGTGGATTGCTGGTTTAATCCAAGATTCAACGAGACTCCTCATGTTAGCAATGCGAGGCCGTCCACTCGTAGGGTTAACCACCCGAGGGGGAGTGTTCTAACAAGGAATCTAGGACCCAAGTTCGATTGGGTTCCTAAGGGAAACAAATTTTGTTTTGCAGGTATGTCCAAAGGCCACCAAAATGCCAATCTGGTACTTGGACAGTGGATGTTCCCGGCATATGACCGGGACAAGAAGCCTGTTGCGTGATTACTCTGTTGGGTTTCTCTATGAGGATGGCACAACACTTGTGCATGCAGCGGAAGTAATAAAATCAAGAACAACCCAAAGAGATTGGGATCGGGCAATGAATGTTGAATGAAGAAGTTAACAAACAACTAGGTAAAAGTTACCTTTCCGGTGTTGAGTCAAATCTCAACAGAGATGCTCCAAGCTTTGAGTCCTTGTAGGTGGCGAGTTCTACGTAGAATAACGTCTACGTCTCTGCAGAAATCCACACGAGCAGGAGAACACCGAGCCTCGTCGCACGAAAGATTGGGAAGGAGATCAACTGCACCTTGCACTTCCACGACTGCTAGGTCCGCGCCAGGAATAGCAACACTGGCGACTGTCGCCGGAGAGGAGGAGGTCGGCGGAGCGAACGAGGCGGCGGAACACTTCCGTCCGGCGGGGTTCGGGAATCGGCGGAGCGAACGAGCGGCGGAACGCTTCCATCGGGTTCGATTCGGCCACAGGAGAAAAAGGCCGATCTTGTATTCCCAAAACCCTAAGTCTCAATTTATACCGAAGGCATAAACAGACCTGAGAGTATCGCTATCCGCAGACCACCCAAAATAGGGTTTCAGAATTATTCGCCGAGAATCAGCACAGGTTCGGCGAGAATCAGTCAGCGGGAATCAGCATTCGTCGAGAATCGAATATTTCGATTCTCGACGACTCTCGACGATCATCGAGTATCGACGATCGATACTCGACGATTCTCGATGATCAAGACTCGACGATTCTCGATGATCGATACTCGAGGATTCTCGACGATTGATACTCGACGATTCTCGACGACTTTGCCTTCGTCGGCGAGTAATACTCGACGACTCTCGACGAAAATCCTTTGGCAACGTTTGCCCGACCCCATTCTGTGTGGTGATTGGTAACCCTTACCAACACAGTCAATCTTCCAACTTCTCCACATGCTCTTATGTGCGACCCTGCAAGCTCATATCGCGTTGGTAGTGAGATTACATGTTTGACCACTTCTAGATCACTATGGTAACTCCAACAGTCTCTCACTTGATCTTGAAAGTATCAAACCAAAAACCTCACAAACAATGAGCGGCATCTAGCAATGCATCATTGCTACCCAAGCAATAAGAGTTCATAACTCATAAGCCTTATGAACAATGTCCCAGCATTGTCTTTGTCCCTTTGTCCCTTACACCCGGAAAGAACTAGAGGCATGGACCGTGTCACCCTCATAATAGCTCAATCCAAGTTTCTTGATCTCGAACGGACTTCCCGAGAATGGTGAGTCCAATATCACATATTGACTCAACCAAGCATGGTCATGCATTTCTCAGTCCAGTTCCATCAAGGGCCCATGGATGCAACTCCTATCATATAGGAGGACAAATCCCATATCTGCTCACACACAAACACCCAAATGATTCGTAACGTGCCCAACAACCACCCTTATCATCAACCTTTCTCAAGGAAGACTTTAGATGGCATCAAAGCACGCTCTTCCTCACTTGATGAATGTTGTGACTTCAGGTCAAAGGACTACAAAACCATTGTCAATCGAGACCTACTCGTGACACGTTTATATAACAATCCATAGAGTAGTCTCAGGTTGGGTCTGTCCAGTACAACTTTTTCATTAACAAGTACAAACGTGATAACTTGATATCACAATATCATGACCTATGAGAACTGGTCATCAGTCAACACACGTGTTAGTCTTAATGTATCATCATCACCCTTAGTTTCTATGATGATACTACGACCATGGACCTTTTAAGAATGAAGCTTCAAATAAATCATAGGCTCTCACATTCAAGTCACGTACTTGATTTCCTATAGAAGCAAACATTCTAAGGGTATTTATTATGTTAACATTTAACTATCGCATAGAGAAACCATAATAAAAGAACATGTCATTAATTGTAAAAGAAAAATCTAGGTACATAATTCATCATATGAATAAACAATAAACAGCCAATAGAATATATGTTTATATGCAACCCACAAGACTCTCACTAGAGTTGATCATTTAGGTATCACATACCCATTGATCTAGTATGACCATCATGCTTTCTCTGCGCGAGAGGCTTTGTCAGTGGATCCGTAATATTCTCCTCAGTCGGCACTCTGCAAATGTTCACATCTCCTCGTTCGACAATCTCACGAATAAGATGGAACCGCCGAAGTATGTGCTTGGAGCGCTGATAAGATCTAGGTTCCTTAGATTATGCAATTGCACCATTGTTATCACAGTAGAGAACTACGGGACCAACAATGCTAGGAACTACATCAAGCTCGCCGATGAATTTCCTAATCCATACAGCCTCCTTCTCTACATTAGCTGTAGTGATATACTCGGACTCTGTTGTAGAATCAGCAACTATCTCTTGCTTGGAACTCTTCCAGCTCACAGCTCCTCCATTAAGGCAAAACAAAAAACCTGACTGAGACTTTGAGTCGTCCCTATCAGTTTGGAAGCTAGCATCCATGTAACCATTTACAACGAGCTCTTCCTCTCCACCATACACCAAGAACACATCCTTTGTCCTTCTTAAGTACTTCAGGATATTCTTGACTGCAATCCAGTGACACTCATCGGGGTCTGACTGATACTTGCTAGTCATGCTTAAAGAAAAGGAGACATCAGGTCGAGTACATAACATTGCATACATGATTGATCCAATTGCCGAAGCATATGGAATCAACTTCATGTGGTCCTTATCTTCACAAGATTTTGGACACTTGTCCTTAGATAGATTCACACCATGAGACATAGATAAAAATCCTTTCTTGGACTCAAGCATATTGAACCGCTTCAACACCTTCTCAATGTATGTACTCTGGGTCAAACCCAGCAACTTCTTCGATCTATCTCTATAGATCTTAATACCGAGTATGTAAGTCGCTTCACCCATGTCTTTCATAGAAAAGCAGTTCCCTAGGTTGTTCTTAACAACTTTCAGGGTAGGAATGTCATTCCCAATCAATAGTATGTCATATACATACAATATCAGGAAGACAACAATGCTCCCACTGATTCATTTATAAACACAAGGCTCATCTTCATTCTTGATGAAACCAAACTCTTTAATTTTCTCATCAAAACGAAGATTCCAACTTTGAGTGGCCTGCTTTAGTCCATAGATGGAGCTATTCAGCTTGCATATTTTAGTGGCTTCATTTGGGGATACAGAACCCTCGGGTTGTGTCATGTACACTTTCTCAAGGAGGTTTCCATTAAGGAAAGATGTTTTGACATCCATCTGCCAGATCTCGTAGTCATAATACGCAGCAATAGTAAGCAATATCCTTATGGACTTTACCATGGCAACAGGGGAAAAAGTCTCATCATAGTCAATACCATGAATTTGGTTGAAACCCTTAGCCACCAGTCGCCCTTTGAATATCTGTACATTCCCATCCATGTTGGTCTTCTTCTTGAAGACCCATTTGAACCCTATGGGTCGTACCCCTTCAGGTGGTTCCACCAATTTCAAAACTTGGTTTGCATACATGGAGTCCATTTCGGATTTCATAGCCTCAAGCCATTTGTCGGAGTCCGGTCCATTCATAGCCTCTTGGTAGGTTGCTGGTTCATCATCATGATCCATAAGCAACACATTACCTATTTGAGACATGAGAAATCCATATCTCTCAGGCTCAAATCTAGGTCTACCAGATCTACGTAGGACTTGTGTTTCTTGAGCAGGTTCTCTAGCTACAACATCTTGTAGTCCTGTCTCAGAATCCAATTTTGGTTCATTCACTACTTGTTGTTCTTGAACTTCTTCAAGTTCTACCTTTTCAGTCTTTCTTGATAAGAATTCTCTCTCCAAGAAGACGCAAGTCCTTGCGACAAACACTTTTCCCTCGTACAGTAGGTAAAAGTAATACCCTTTTGTTTCCTTAGGATATCCCACCAGATAACATTTGTCCGATTTTGGTTCCAACTTATCAAACATTTGACGTCGCACGTATGTCTCACAGCCCCAAATTTTAATGAACGACATACTAGGACGCTTCCCAGTCCATATTTCATATGGTGTCTTCAGAACCATTTTCGTTGGAGCGCGATTCAGTGTCATTGCAGCAGTCTTTAAACCAAAACCCCAAAAGGAAACAGGCAAGTCTGCATGACTCATCATCGAACGTACCATGTCTAACAGAGTACGATTTCTCCTCTCAGACACACCATTATGTTTTGGTGTTCTAGGTGGAGTGAGCTGTGATACAATACCACACTCTTTCAGATGATCACGAAACTCATGACTTAGGTATTCGCCACCTCGATCAGATCGGAGTGCTTTAACCTTTTTACCCAACTTGTTTTCTACTTCATTCTTGAACTCTTTGAACTTTTCAAAGGTCTCGGATTTGCACTTCATAAGATACACATATCTGTATCTACTGAAATCATTAGTAAATGTAATGAAGTAAAAATATCCACCTCTAGCCCTGGAGCTCATGGGTCCGCATACATCACTATGTACAACACCCAAGAGATCCTCAGCCCTCTCAATATAACCAGTGAAAGGGGCTTTAGTCATCTTGCCTAACAAATAAGATTCGCATCGCTCAAATGATTCATAATCAAATGAGTCCAAAAGTCCATATTTATGTAGCTTGGATATGCGCTTCTCGTTTATATGGCGCAAACGACAATGCCAGAGATATGTAGGGTTTGAGTCATTTGTTCTTAGTCTTTTATTATTTTCTATATTATAGATCAGATGGTCCAAGTTCAAAACATAAAGACCATTAAACTATTGGGCTACAACATAACAAACATCATTCTTAAATATAGAACAACAGTTGTTCTTAATTATAAAAGAAAATCCAATCATGTCCAAGCATGAAATGGATATAATGTTTCTAGTTATGGCCGGAACAAAATAACAATTATCTAATTCTATTACAAGCCCACTGGGATAAGAAAGACGGTAAACCCGTACGGCTACAACAGCAACTCTTGCTCCATTGCCGAAGCGCAGGTCCACCTCCCCTTTACTCAGCAATCTTCTCCTTTCCAGTTCCTGCAAATTTGTACAAATGTGTGAACCACATCCGGTATCCAATACCCAAGATGAAGGAGTAGAAAGGTTTATCTCTATAACATAAATATTTGAAGCGGAAGTCATACCTCCCTTCATTTTTTGTAGACCCTCAATGTAAGAAGGACAGTTCCTCCTCCAATGACCAGCCTTGCCACAGTGGTGGCATTTCCCTTCCTTCACCGTGCTCTTCTTTTTCTTCAGTGCAGAAGACTTGGGCTCAAGATATGACTTTGGTCCAACCTTCATCTTCTTAGAGCCCTTGGCCTTGCCCTTGCCCTTATGCACCATCAGTATGGGGTTGGCAGGCTTGGCCTTCTTCATGTTGATCTCGGCAGTTCTAGAGCTCGGGTAGTGTCTTGTCTATTTCATTCATGTTGTAGTTCAAGACGAACTGCTCATAACTGTCCGGCAACGATTGTAGGATCAGATCTGTGGCCAACTCTTGACCCAGAGGAAAACCCAGCCTTTCAAGGTTCTCTATATACCCAATCATCTTGAGTACGTGAGTCCCTACTGAGTCTCGAACTCCCATCTTGCACTGAAACAACGCTTTTGTGACATCAAACCTCTCTTGACGAGCTTGCCCTTGAAACATTTTCTTGAGATGCTCATCAATCTCTTTGCACCCCATATTCTCATGTTGCTTCTGAAGCTCAGAGTTCATGGCGGCAAGCATAAGGCATTCGACGTCTAAGGCGTCATCAGTATACTTCTTATAAGTATCTTTATCAACACGGGAAGAATTCCCGGTCGGCACCTTGGGGGCTTCTTCTTCCAAGAAATAGAGCTTTCGCTCTTGCCTGAGAATAATTCTCAGGTTCCTGTACCAATCCATGTAGTTAGTCCTACTGAGCTTATCCTTCTCAAGGATGGCTCTCAGAGATAGAGTGGAGTGTGAACCACTTGCCATGGAATTCTACAAGAATTCATGCAGAATAATATCAGTACCAAAATTTCAAAATATAATTTATTTTTAATATGGACTTCAATTAAAACTCCAACTATTTTATTCGAAATGATGGCCCTCACTATAAATTCGGAGAGTTCATGCGAGCTACTCTCTTAGTGGACAAGATATGTATTTCACCAACACAATGAGTCAGCTTTGGCTTTTCTCTCACGATGTGGTTATTTAGGTAGGCAACGCTTGCCAATTGCATCCTCATACAATTCTTGTATGGTGTGTGAATAACTCCTTATTCGCATCCATCATATGGTGCATGCCAACCCTATGCCTCTAGGCACTCAACCTTTGAGGTCACCTAGTTAAGTTATACCCGATGTCGACAGTGGGATATCACAATTATCCGCTCGCACCCTTACCAAGATAGATTAACGCACCTTGCTTTGGCAAGCCCACACTTCATTGATCGAGGCAGGAAGAGTGTCATTCATCGGAAGGCATCCGAAGACTTAATATTTGATGAAGGGATTTTGATAATAGGTTAACAATTAACCATGATCAATATTTGATCAATATGCACATCCACAGAAAAAAATTTCTAAAATCCACATGCATCCCTTATGTGCACAACATGGCACTATCAACATTTGATAGAAGGAAGGGCTAAATCTGAACATCCGGTCTCTTCCAAATCTTCAGATTTACATGCATTGGACAAAGGCAAAGGCAACTCGACTTAAAGCAGTAGACAAGTTCGTCTCTCATTGTTGGATTCAAAATCCAAAACAATACACGGGTTCATTAACCACTCGAGGGACGGTTACTGCTAAGGAGACAACAATTTCTAACAATTAGAAATTACCACGAAATCCCTGACTTTCCTGGCGGGGTTCCAAGGTGCAGATCCCCTAACCTGTGGGTTATGGGCCCACCGATTTCCCTTGGAAAACCATCAACAATTGATGATCAAGGATTAAATCTAGACATTTAGAACACTTCTATATCCCTAGGTTTACACGCACTGGAATAACCTAACTTCCAAAACAACAATCATGATCGAAACCTACCTCTTATACCACTGTTGGGTTTCTCTATGAGGATGGCACAACACTTGTGCACGTAGCAGAAGTTATAAAATCAAGAACAACCCAAAGAGATTGGGATCGGGCCATGAATGTTGAATCAAGAAGTAAACAAAAAACTAGGTAAAAGTTACCTTTCCGGTGTTGAGTCAAAACTCAACAGAGATGCTCCAAGCTTTGAGTCCTTGTCGGTGGTGAGTTATACATAGAATAACATCTACGTCTCTGCAGAAATCCACACGAGCAGGAGAACACCGAGCCTCGTCGCACGAAAGATCGGGAAGGAGATCAACTGCACCTTGCACTTCCACGGACTGCTAGGTCCGCGCCAGGAATAGCAACACCGGCGACTATCGTCGGAGAGGAGGAGGTCGGCGGAGCGAACGAGGCGATGGAACACTTCCGTCCGGCGGGGTTCGGGAATCGGCGGAGCGAACGAGCGGCGGAACGCTTCCGTCGGGTTCGATTCGGCCACAGGAGAAAAAGGCCGATCTTATAGTCCCAAAACCCTAAGTCTCAATTTATACCAAAGGCATAAACAGACCTGAGAGTATCGCTATCCACAGACCACCCAAAATAGGGTTTCAGAATCATTCTCCGAGAATCAGCATAGGTTCGGAGAGAATCAGTCGGCGGGAATCAGCATTCGTCGAGAATCAAACATTTCGATTCTCGGTGACTCTCGACGATCGTCGAGTATCGACGATCGATACTCGACCATCAAGACTCGACGATTCTCGACGATTCTCGACGATCAATACTCGACGATTCTCGACGACTTTGCCTTAGTCGGCGAGTCATACTCGACGACTCTCGACGAAAATCCTTTGGCAACGTTTGCCCGACCTCATTCTGTGTGGTGATTGGGAACCCTTACCAACACAGTCAATCTTCCAACTTCTCCACATGCTCTTATGTGCGACCTTGCAGGCTCATATCGCGTTGGTAGTGAGATTACATGTTTGCCCACTTCTAGATCACCATGGTAACTCCAACATACTCCCTAGTCGAAAATGGACCCAAAGTCATCTTTATAGGATCTGATCGAGGAGTCACCAGGGGTTATGGTATGATTTCCAACGATGTATTCTCTATCACTGACGTGGCCTATGTTGAAGGGTTAAACCATAACCTGATTTGTGTAAGCTAGTTGTGTGATAAAGGATACGACGTTAAGTTCTACAAGGATAAGTGCTTGATAATATCGTGTGCCTCTTCAGAGACGGTATTAACTGGCATTAGGAGCAGAAATATCTTTTGCTTAGATTTTCTTAGCTTAGACTCTTCTACCCCCGTGTGCCTAGTAGCAAAAGGCAGTGCATCTCTTTGTGAACAATGGCACAAGAGATTAGCACATATTAATTTCAAGACTATTAATATGTTGTTTTCCAAGAATTTAGTAAGGGATGCCACTACTATTAAGTGCATCAAAAATAGCCCCTGTCCTGCATGCCAGACGGGCAAAAAGACTCGGGCTACCTTTAAGGGCATTGCAGACAAAGACTCCTCCAGATGTCTTTATCTTCTGCATATGGACTTGTTCGGTACAGTGCAAGTTCATAGCTTAGGAGGCAAATCGTATATGCTAGTGATTGTTGATGATCACTCTCGGTTTACGTGGGTGTTCTTCTTGAAACTAAAGTCAGATACATTTGACATCTTCACTAATTTTATCAAGCTGATTCAGAACTAACTTTATTGCTCCGTGGTCAAAATCAGAAGTGACCATGGAACAGAATTCAAGTCTGGTGCTATGAAAAAATTCTGTGAAGAACATGGTATCTTTCATGAGTTTTCCTCCCCGCGTACTCCTCAGCAAAACGAAGTTGTTGAGAGGAGAAATAGAACGCTCATTGAAACATGTACGACAATGTTGAATGACGCTTCTCTTCCAGAGTACTTCTGGGCAGAGGTTGTCAATACAGCTTGTCATGTGCAGAACCAAGCATTGATCAACAAGAATCATTGTAAGACGCCTTATGAGCTATTGAAAGGCAGGAAACCAACCATGTCCTATTTAAGGATTGTTGGCTGCAGATGTTATGTACTCAATAATGGGAAGTACCCACGTACTAAATTCGGAGAAAAATGCTTCGAAGGCATCTTCATGGGCTATAGTAGCCATAGTCGTGCATATAGTGTCTTCAACAAGAAAACCCTAGTGGTAGAGGAGTCCATTAATGTTGTTTTTGATGAAGGATGCTTGCTTCATAGAAATTTTCCAGTAACATTCTTGAAGATGCAGGTGCAAGGCTTGAACAGCTAAGTCTCGATGAGACTGCTAAAGATGCAACTCCCAAGTACGTCCAGGTCTCCACCTCAACGCCAACTGGAGAAAATGACAATCAGAATGAATAAAATCTCCCAGAAGAGGGAGGAGCCCGAGAAGCTGTTGGAGCTCCAGATGCCAGACTCTTAGAGCTCCGACATGTGAGGGATCATCCCAGAGATCGGATCATAGGAGATCCTTGTGACGGTGTCAGAACTCGCAGAGGTAAAATTAACGAGATTCTGCACCTTAGTTTTTTGTAACAGGTTGAGCCAAAGAAGTTCGACAAAGCGAACAAAGATGCATCTTGGATATTGTCCATGCAAGATGAACTGCATCAATTCGAATGATGCAACGTCTGGACGCTTGTTCCCAGACCAAAGAAACAGAATGTGATCGACACTAAGTGGATCTTCAGAAACAAACTGGATGAACACGATGTCATCATCAAGAACAAGGCCAGACTGGTGGCTCAAGGGTACAGACAAGAGGAGGGGATTGTCTTCGACCAAACCTTTGCACTAGTTGCAAGGCTCGAGGCGATCTGGTTGTTCCTGGCATATGACTCTCACAAAGGATTCAATGTCTATCAGATGGGCGTGAAATCTGCGTTCCTAAATGGAAATTTGAAAGAGGAAGTATATGTCGTGCAACCCCCCAGGTTTTGTTAATCCAACATTCCCTAATCATGTTTACTTTCTTAATAAGGCATTATATGGCTTAAAACAAGCTCCTCGAGCTTGGTATGAGACTCTGTCTAGTTTCCTTCTTGAGAACAAGTTCTAAGGAGGGAAAATAGATAAGACATTGTTTCTTAGGGAAGTCAAAGGCAAGATTCTGCTGGTGCAAATCTATATTGATGACATAATTTTCGGCTCAACGGACAACAATCTTTGCAAGAAGTTTTCTAAACTTATGCAAGGAAAGTTTGAAATGAGCAGCATGGGAGAGCTAATGTATTTCTTGGGACTTCAAGTGAAATAGTCTGAGGAAGGAATTTTCATTTCTCTGACGAAGTTCACAAATGAACTCCTCAAGAAATTCGGAATGGAGAATGCAACCTCTATGAGGACTCCAATGGGATCCACTGTGTCTCTGGACAAGGATGAGAAAGGGAAACCTTTTGATGAAACAAAATACAGAAGTATAATTGGATCCCTGCTCTACCTTACTGCTAGTAGACCGTATATTATGTTTTCCACATGCGTTTGTGTTAGATATCAGGTGAACACTAAGGAATCTCATTATGTCGCTGCAAAGCAGACTCTTAGATACCTTAAGGGTACACCAAATCTTGGCTTATGGTACCCAAGAAACAATGATGTCGAGCTGATAGGATTTTCAGATGCTGACTTTGCAGGAAGAAGGGATGATAGGAAAAGCACTTCCGGGATGTGCCAATTCCTCGGAAGAAGGCTTATTTCATGGAACAGTAAAAAGCAGATCTGTGTCGAAACCTCCACAGCTGAATCTGAGTACATCTCAGCAGGCAGCTATTGCGCATAAATTCTATGGATCAGAAATCAATTCGAAGATTATGACTTGCAGTCCAGAGAAGTTCCTATGTATTGCGACTCCTCGAGCGCAATAGCAATTGCAAACAATCCAGTGTCGCACAGAGAAACGAAGCATATTGAAGTGCGCTACCACTTCATTCGGGAGCATGTGGAAAACAAAGATATATCTCTCTGCTATGTCCCCACGGATAAGCAGATATCTTCACAAAGCCCCTAGACGAGGCCAAGTTCAGTCTCTTCAAAACTGAACTCGGTATGCTAAACTATGAAGATTGAAGACTGAAGGGCTTAAGGCTCTTGGATCAAGGGGGAGCATCTGTTAGGAATTCAAGATTGGGCACAGATGCAAGAACTGAGGGGGAGCTTTATGCTCCGAGTGAAGTCCCAGATTTGCAGAAGCCGAAAAGGGGGAGACTACCCTCTCGGCTATGGCTAAGGTGACTGCCAATGGTTAAGTATGCTCTCAAGAAAATGGTAATGAATTTCACTCTCAACTGAATTATCATTTTATGATTTTCATTCCCATCTTTTCTATTCACCTTAGCTTGTAGGGTTTTGGCTTCTTCAAATAGGGGGAGATTGTTGGGTATTGTATCCACAATGTACCTGATTTGAAGAAACCCTTGAACAAACTAAGTTGAATTGACAATGTATTTGATGATCTTCTATCAAGTTGTGTGTCACAACCCGCATTTTCTCCGAATAAAAGAATCATCAGAGTATGAGAAAACACGCGTCATGATGCCACGTCAAGCAGGGGATAACTGCTGACGCTCAGGCAAAACCAACTACCAACTTAATGAAAGAAAATCATGTGATTAATGATTAGAAAATCAGTTATATTTTAGAGGTCGTATCCCCCGGCTTAGTGGATCACCTAGTCCACAAAAGAAAACTATATTTAAACGTTGCGGAAGGAAAATACTTTATCAGGTTTGACATCCTAAAGAGCACATAAGGGTCCCAAGAGAACCACTCATGCTATGCAAGACCCTACATTTAATTTATATAATATATAAGAAAACGGTCTTTATACGTGATTTGGAAAAATAGTGATTACACTTTATAAAACATGCTGATCATGAGCTTTATTTATAATAATAATTATAGTTTAAAAATAACTAGCAACCTAGCATAAAACCTTCTCAGAGCAAGTAGACTATCTCCAGAAAATGGTAGCAGCATAAGTAAATATATCCAGTACAAAGGTAAAAACTACCAGTGAGCGTCAACAACCTGACACGAACCCACTGGCATATATGTATGTCTGTAAGAAAGTACTGAAAAACTACCTCACCAACACGGCAAACGGAACACCAAGGTCCAAGAGACCACCAACACCACCACTGCAAACTAGCCACCCAACTGGCTACGGCTCAGAACCTGGGGTATTCCAAAAGAAAATAGAATACCTCAGCAAGCTAAACAAAGTAAAACTGCATGAAAGAGTCAACCAAAAGGGGAAAAGTACCTGTAAAACATGCAGTAGAAAGAGTCACAACTGCCCAAAACAGGACAACAAGAAAAGCACTACGTGCGAGGAAACAACAACAACCCAGCCCAGGAACAACATCCTGCAGGGCCTACTAGGCTACCAAGAGCCCAAAGTGCTGCAAACTACCAAGGAAGAAACTTCTAACACCCTAAACTGTGGGAGGTGGTAGTAGCAAAATCAAACAACGAGGAACCGGATTGGAGGCAAACTCAGTCCCCCCATCCACCATGTCCAAGTCAACAAGCTCGAGGGTCTACACGTGAAAGCACAAGGGACCTTCCACCCACACATGCCCAGCCCGTACCTGGAGCAAGAAAAACACGAGTGGCCTTGGCTAAATTATACAACTCCACCCCCATAAAGAGCTACAAACCACCACTACTACCCACGACCCACGATTCGGCCATTAGGAAAGAGAAACATGACCGACAAGGAAATTACAAATATAAACAAGGAATTCACTCGGGAACGTAAATCGAGGAAAGAGAAAAAGAAAGTGTTGAAATGACTCAACACGACATGGCGCTGGGTCCTCTCGACACCGCATTGAGTGAGCTTCACCCACTCAACGTGCCACGCAAGGCGAACTATCACAACAATAACTCTTACCTTACTACCTTAACACTACACAAAACACTCATGCCCACCTAACCCGCGTATCGACGCCAGCTAAATACGGAGCGAAAGGAAATATTCAAAGCGCACGATCGGTGGCGCACGATCGGTGGTGGTGCGCGGTCATTGATTGATGGTCGTGCGAAGTGAACCTGGGAAACCTGACAGAAAACCTAGCAACTACGCACGATCAGTGTCGCACGACCACTGGTCGTGCGCACTGTTGCCAGCGCTCGTGCGATTGCCGAGACAGAACTTTGGAAAATAAAAAGACAGTCGCGCACGAACAGAGGCACACGACCAGTGGTCGTGCGCCCTAACGGTTAATGACCGTGCGCGGTTAACCTGTACCGTTGGGATTTCCCCGGACGACACTGGAACGTGCACACGACCCACGCAACTACAGTAGCAGTAGGAAACTACTAACGACGCGCGCCACTACCATTCAAACTATGACTAATCATCCGAAAAGGAAAAATAGGAGATAAAACGATAGAAACAATAGGCTTTAAACAAAAGAAAACAACTTGGCAAGGGCAAGAACACCACTTGCCTCGATTTCCGGCGAAGCTTGGTCGGCTTTCCCTCCTCTTCACGCTGCACTAGAAAGAGCAGCACCAAAAACTCACCTAACAAGCAAATCCGAACTTTAATGGCGGAAACCTCAAAAACCAAAAATTCCAATCCCCCTAAAGCTCCACGAAAATCTAATTTCTTACCGTAGGAATGAAGGTCTCGACGAGAGCAATCTGAATCCACTCTCGGAATCGAATTCCGTCCACAAACGCTCCGGGAATCGGCGGTGGAAGGCAAGGCTCGGCGGTTTCTCCGTTTCCTCTCGTACAGGGGCGGCGGTTAGATTTGGAGAAGATGAAGCGGGGCTTTTTCTATTCTATCATATATATATATATATATATATATATATATATATATATATATAATAATATATTTTATTACAAAATTGCATAAAGCACCAAAACGACGCGAAAATCGAACTACCTCGGAATTCGACGAAATTCGCACCGTAGCTAAATACCCACGCTACGAACACAACGGCGAAGTCGAAATTAATTTTTGACGAATAGAACTCGAGTTATACCCAAATAAAGCCAAACACCAACATCCCCCCGAGAGGCCACACCGGGTCACCCAAAACGACTCGGCTTGCTAGGGAGATCTTGCCAACAGGCTACAGAATAGGGCACTCAGTTCTAAGGAGCTAAACCACACTCCACAAATGGCACAAGCCACGGAAACGCGTCATCGTAACGCCAAACGAGAATAAAAATAAACGCAGAAAAATCGGGGGCGTTACAGTCACTCCCCCTAAAAGAAAGTTTCGTCCCGAAACTTTACGCACAACACTCCTACTAAAGAAGGAAAAGTAACCAATAGGAGTTACAAGAAGTGAAACATACCGATCAAATCAGGGAAACAGGTGAGGGTAAGCCCTCCTCATGGCCGACTCTAGCTCCCAAGTCGCGCTCTCCAAATCCTGATTTTTCCACAGAACTTTCACCATCGGTATGGACTTCTTTCGCAGCACTCGCTCCTGAGTATCCAAAATACGAACCGGCACCTCAACAAAAGAGAGGTTGGGCTCCAACTGGGGCACAACGTCCAAGACCTGCCCACTACTGCGCACACACTTCCGCAATTGGCTAACATGAAAAACATTATGAACTCCTGGGAAGTTTGCTGGCAAACCCAATCTATAAGCTGACACGCCAACCCGTTCCAAGATCTCGAACGGGCCCACATACCTTGGGTCCAACTTCCGATTCTTACCAAATCTCTTAACACCTACCATTGGGGAAACCTTAAGAAATACAAGGTCTCCTACAGAGAACTCCAAGGCAGACCTACGCCGATTGGCGTTCTTTTCGTACCTCTCCTGAGCTATACGAAGCTTCTCCCGAATAAGCTTCACGGCGACTTCCATATCCGCCAGCGCATCAGGACCCAACAACGGCCTCTCACCAGCCTCGGCCCAAAACAACGGAGTCCTACAACGCCTCCCATACAAGGCTTCGAACGGAGCCATCTTCAAACTTTCCTGATAACTGTTGTTGTAAGCAAATTCCATAAGTCGCAGCCGCTCATCCCACGCTCCGTCGTGGTCTAAAATATAGCATCGGATCATATCCTCAACAATCTGATTCACCCGCTCTATCTGGCCATTGGTTTGTGGGTGGTACGCGGTAGAATATCTCAGATCCGTACCTAAACCCTCCTGCAGACTCTGCCAAAAACGAGAAGTAAATCGGGAGTCTCGATCAGAAATGATGCTAACCGGCACACCGTGGAGTCGGATGACTTCATTCAAGTACAACTCCGCTATCTTCTTCGTCGGGTAATCAATCTTATAAGGCACGAAGTGAGCACACTTCGTCAATCTATCCACTATAACCCAAACAGAATCAAATCCCCTCGGAGATCTTGGTAAGCCCGTAATGAAGTCCATAGATATACTCTCCCACTTCCAAGTCGGAATCTCTAACGGGGTCAACTTGCCACCAGGCCTTCCATGATCGGCCTTCACGCGCTTGCAAGTGTGGCACTCAGCAACAAATCGGGCTATATCACCTTTCATGCCATACCACAGGCAATTTGCCTTAAGTCACGGTACATCTTCGTAGATCCTGGATGATAGGCAACGCTAGATCCATGAGCCTCACTACAAATCATCCTCCTAATATCCCTAACCGCGGGAACGCAAAACCTGCCGCGGTACCTCAACGTACACGCATCATCGATAGCAAAATCTGGCAACTCTCCCTTCTCTGTCCTGATGAACAAGTGCAACAGATCCGGGTCGTCCTTCTGGTGCAATCTGGTCAAAGAAATCCAGGACGGCTCTGCCACTGACAAACTACTCTGCAAACCACAGCATCCCATTGAAATATCCATAAGGAGGAACTCCTCAACTAACCGATCGGCGGAGAGGTTAAAGATCTTTCCCGTCTTTCGGCTCAGGGCTTCGGCCACCACATTGGCCTTGCCCGAATGATACTGGATTTCTACATCATAATCAGCCACATACTCTAGCCACCGTCGTTGGCGCAGATTCAACTCCTCTGCGTGAACACGTACTTCAGGCTCTTGTGGTCAAGTAAGATCTTGCACTGAGCCCCATAAAGTAGGTGTCTCCACAGCTTCAACGCATAAATAACCGTTGCGAACTCAAGGTCATGCGTAGGATAATTCTTCTCATGAGTCTTTAGTTGCCTTGACCCATAGGCAATCACCTTCCTAACCTGCATTAATACGCATCCCAGACCTACAAGCGAAGCATCCACATATACATCATAATCCACACCCTCAGTAGGCAGGGTCAGAATGGGGGCAGTGCACAATCTCTTCTTTAGCTCCAGAAAAGCCTCCTCGCACTTTTCGCTCCAAACAAATGTCATATTCTTCTGAGTCAGCTTGGTCAACGGTGCAGCTAGGGAAGAGAAACCCTTCACAAATCTTCTGTAATATTCAGCCAACCCTAAGAAACTCCTGATCTCCTTAGGTGTACTCGGCCTACTCCAATCCATCACTGCTGCAATCTTTTCTGGATCGACCGAGATCCCTTCCTTGCTCACCACGTGGCCAAGAAAAGAAACCTGAGGCAACCAAAATTCGCACTTGCTCAACATGGCGAATAACTTATGGTTCCTCAACTCTGATAAGAACAAACGCAAATGTTGTTCATGCTCCTCAGCACTACGAGAATAAACTAACACGTCATCAATGAAAACCACAACGAACTTGTCGAGGAAATCCTTGAACACCCTGTTCAACATATCCATGAAGGCTGATGGTGCGTTGGTCAGACCAAACGACAACACCAAAAACTCAAAGTGTCCATGCCTCGATCTAAACGCAGTCCGTGGAATATCCGCCTCACGGATCCAGAGCTGATGATAACCAGAACGAAGATCGAACTTGGAGAACACCATGCTACCGCGCAACTGGTCAAATAAATCATCGATCCTCGGCAGAGGGTATCTGTTCTTAATAGTGACCTTGTTCAATTCTCTATAGTCGATGCAAAGCCGCATCGACCCATCTTTCTTCTTTACAAACAAAACAGGAGCACCCCAAGGCGACGAACTCTGCCTGATAAAACCTTTAGCCAACAGCTCATCCAACTAACCTCGCAACTCCTCTAACTCACGAGGGGCCATCCGGTACGGCGCCTTAGCAATAGGACGCGTACCCGGCTCCAAATCGATCACAAACTCAACATCCCGCTCGGGAGGAAGACCAGGAAGGTCATCAGGAAAAACATCGGCAAAACCACAAACAATAGGAATCTCCTCCAAGCGTGGTACGCTAACAGCGGTTTCAACCGCCGAGACTAAACAAGCACAACAACCAGAAAGAAACAACCTCTGAGCACATACCGCAAAGATGACAGGAGAATCCTGACACGGATCAGCATACACGCTGCCGGGCTGACCGTCGTCCCTGATGAAGTCCAAGCGCTTTCTTTTGCACTGAATGACTGCATCATACCTAGAGAGCCAGTCCATGCCCAGAATAACATCGAAGTCCTCCAGATCAATCATCTTCAGGTCCGCCTTCACAAGAAAGTTCCCCAACAAAACAGGGCAATCCAAAATGCCCAAATCTGACAACACAGATTCACCAGAGGGAAACTTGACACGGAAGGAATCCCGAACACGATCTAAGGTCAACCGATGTCGCTCCACAAAGGCTCTAGCCACGAACGAGTGGGTAGCGCCGGAGTCAAACAGAACCCGCGCCCAGCGGTTCTATACCTTAAATTTCCCTATAGGAGCATAGAAAACTAAGGAACTACCACAACAATACTGCAAACATTCTAGCAAATAGAACTACCAGGCTGGAAAAACAACAAACAACTAACCTGAGATGACCTGGGTCGAAGCCTGAGCCTCCTCGGAAGAGATCACGTTCAGCTTCCCCTTTCCCTTGTCCACACACTGAGGTGGAGGTAAAGCCTGTAACGGAACTGTAGGAAGAGCTGGCTGAAACTGAGGACGCCTCGACTTGATGTGACCCTTCTGCCCACACTGAAAGCAGACTTTATCCTTAGTCCAACACTGGGCCGCATCATGGCCGGATCGCTTGCAAATGGAACAGGAGACATCTCTCCTAGGAGCACCCTGAATCGCATGAACCTGCACCTTCCTCTGAGCTGCTGCCTTCTTGAAACATTTCTCGGCAGGGTGGCCTGACCGGCCACAGAAGCTGCACTCCACCTTGCCCCTCTTTCCCGGAGCCGCACCGGGTACCTGGGGTTTCTTCTCCTCCACCGACTTTCTCTTGTCCAACCTCATTTGCTGGCCTCTGCTCTTCGCGGTCTTAATAGCCTCCACCTTCAGAGCAGCCTCTACTACACCTGCATAAGTCTCTGACCCATAAGCACTGGTCAACTGCTGCACCTCTCTCCTCAAACCACCGAGAAATCGCTTAACTCGATCAGCCTCAACGCTGACCAATCCCGGGGCAAAACGGCTCAACTTGCTGAACTCTATCTCATACTCACCCACCGTGAGTTGCCTTTGCTTCAGATGGAGGAAGTCGTTCATGAGGCGGTCACGCTCGACCGAGGGTAAGAACTTCCTCAACAGCATCTCCTTGAACACCTCCCAAGAGCATCCGGCTACCAAGCTCTCCTTCTCTCTCAGCCACCAACTCTTAGCCAAACCTTTAAGCTGATAGGCGGCTATCATCACCCTCTGATCATCTGCAATCCCTGAGTACGAGAACATCTCCTCCATGGAGATCAGCCAGTCGTCTATCACCATGAAATCTGCCTTCCCATCATAAGTGGGAGGACTCAGCCTCTGAAACTACGAGATGAAGGTCATCTCTGCTGGCACCACCACTGGAGGTCTCAAGGGTGCAGGAGGAGGAGGAACAGCTAACCCCCCAGCAGGAACTTGCGCACCCTGAGCCTGACCTGCCACAACAGCCACCAAAGACTGAATCTGGGCTTGCACCTCCTCCAACTGCCTGCCCATAGCTTCGCTACTCAGACGCAGACTCTCGATCACCGCATCGTTCTGAGCCCCAGATGACTCACCCTAAGACAGGGGAGTCGATCGAGTCGTCGGACGCCTTACCATTCTAAAATCATAACAACACAAATTAGACCCTACTACAACGTCTAGAACCAAATACAAGTACAGACAATACATATATAGATATAGACTTAAAGCTGCTAAACTTGCTCTGAGAGTTTATCTTTTTTTTAACAAAAGTTAGGTGTTATGCCCTAACCTAGGATGGTTAACCACCACCTTACTAACTCTTGTGCCTAGATCGGGAATGCATGACTTTTGTATTAATTTGAAAACTTATGTGTATACATATGTCATCCTGCAAATCTTTAGCTTGGCACGTTGTGCTTATGCAATGATATGTTATGCATGATTGTGTTATGCATTCTAAAAGTCCCTAATGCATGTTATGAGCGGCGTACACATAAAAATGTTATGCATCCCATACTATATAACATTCTCATACAACGAAAAAGAAAACGTGCTAGTCGCAGCTATGTGGTGAGGTTATGCATCCCATACTACATAACCCTCACATATTGCCCCTATGGTGGATCCATATACGAACACATATTATGCATCTCATACTACATAATATGCCTCGTATACTTCATGTTATGCTATGAGTGTAGTGTTCGTGCTTTTGCCAAGACGTGCTGATGACATATCGATGTGTGAATGACATGATGCTGAACTACTAAAAAGCAAACAAAGGAAGGTTGCTCAACTAACTTGTCAAGCAACCTCCCTCTGATACCAACTGTCACAACCCGCATTTTCTCCGAATAAAAGAATCATCAGAGTATGAGAAAACACGCATCATGATGCCACGTCAAGCAGGGGATAACTGCTGACGCTCAGGCAAAACCAACTACCAACTTAATGAAAGAAAATCATGTGATTAATGATTAGAAAATCAGTTATATTTTAGAGGCCGTATCCCCCGGCTTAGTGGATCACCTAGTCCACAAAAGAAAACTATATTTAAACGCTGCGGAAGGAAAATACTTTATCAGGTTTGACATCCTAAAGAGCACATAAGGGTCCCAAGAGAACCACTCATGCTATGCAAGACCCTACATTTAATTTATATAATATATAAGAAAACGGTCTTTATACGTGATTTGGAAAAATAGTGATTACACTTTATAAAACATGCTGATCATGAGCTTTATTTATAATAATAATTATAGTTTAAAAATAACTAGCAACCTAGCATAAAACCTTCTCAGAGCAAGTAGACTATCTCGAGAAAATGGTAGCAGCATAAGTAAATATATCCAGTACAAAGGTAAAAACTACCAGTGAGCGCCAACAACCTGACACGAACCCACTGGCATATATGTATGTCTGTAAGAAAGTACTGAAAAAATACCTCACCAACACGGCAAACGGAACACCAAGGTCCAAGAGACTACCAACACCACCACTGCAAACTAGCCACCCAACTAGCTACGGCTCAGAACCTGGGGTATTCCAAAAGAAAACAGAATACCTCAGCAAGCTAAACAAAGTAAAACTGCATGAAAGAGTCAACCAAAAGGGGAAAAGTACCTGTAAAACATACAGTAGAAAGAGTCACAACTGCCCAAAACAGGACAATAAGAAAAGCACTACGTGCGAGGAAACAGCAACAACCCAGCCCAGGAACAACATCCTGCTGGGCCTACTAGGCTACCAAGAGCCCAAAGTGCTGCAAACTACCAAGGAAGAAACTTCTAACACCCTAAACTGTGGGAGGTGGTAGTAGCAAAATCAAACAACGAGGAACCGGATTGGAGGCAAACTCAGTCCCCCTATCCACCATGTCCAAGTCAACAAGCTCGAGGGTCTACACGTGAAAGCACAAGGGACCTTCCACCCACACATGCCCAGCCCGTACCTGGAGCAAGAAAAACACGAGTGGCCTTGGCTAAATTACACAACTCCACCCCCATAAAGAGCTACAAACCACCACTACTACCCACGGCCCACGATTCGGCCATTAGGAAAGAGAAACATGACGGACAAGGAAATTATAAATATAAACAAGGAATTCACTCGGGAACGTAAATCGAGGAAAGAGATAAAAGAAAGTGTTGAAATGACTCAACACGACGTGGCGCTGGGTCCTCTCGACACCGCATTGAGTGAGCTTCACCCACTCAACGTGCCACGCAAGGCGAACTATCACAACAATAACTCTTACCTTACTACCTTAACACTACACAAAACACTCATGCCCACCTAACCCGCGTATCGACGCCAGCTAAATACGGAGCGAAAGGAAATATTCAAAGCGCACGATCGGTGGCGCACGATCGGTGGTCGTGCGCGGCCATTGATTGATGGTCGTGCGAAGTGAACCTGGGAAACCTGACAGAAAACCTAGCAATTGCGCACGATCAGTGTCGCACGACCACTGGTCGTGTGCACTGTTGCCAGCGCTCGTGCGATTGCCGAGACAGAACTTTGGAAAATAAAAAGACAGTCGCGCACGAACAGAGGCACACGACCAGTGGTCGTGCGCCCTAATGGTTGATGATCGTGCGCGGTTAACCTGTACCGTTGGGATTTCCCTGGACGACACCAGAACGCGCACATGACCCACGCAACTACAGTAGCAGTAGGAAACTACTAACGATGCGCGCCACTACCATTCAAACTATGACTAATCATCCGAAACGGAAAAATAGGAGATAAAACGATAGAAACAATAGGCTTTAAACAAAAGAAAACAACTTGGCAAGGGCAAGAACACCACTTGCCTCGATTTCCGGCGAAGCTTGGTCAGCTTTCCCTCCTCTTCACGCTGCACTAGAAAGAGCAGCACCAAAAACTCACCTAACAAGCAAATCCGAACTTTAATGGCAGAAACCTCAAAAACCAAAAATTCCAATCCCCCTAAAGCTCCACGAAAATCGAATTTCTTACCGTAGGAATGAAGGTCTCGACGAGAGCAATCCGAATCCACTCTCGGAATCGAATTCCGTCCACAAACGCTCCGGGAATCGGCGGTGGAAGGCAAGGTTCGGCGATTTCTCCGTTTCCTCTCGTACAGGGGCGGCGGTTAGATTTGGAGAAGATGAAGCGGGGCTTTTTCTATTCTATCATATATATATATATATATATATATTAATATATAATAATATATTTTATTACAAAATTGCATAAAGCACCAAAACGACGCGAAAACCGAACTACCTCGGAATTCGACGAAATTCGCACCGTAGCTAAATAGTCACGCTACGAACACTACGGCGAAGTCGAAATTAATTTTCGACGAACAGAACTCGAGTTATACCCAAATAAAGCCAAACACCAACATCCCCCCGAGAGGCCACACCGGGTCACCCAAAACGACTCGGCTAGCTAGGGAGATCATGCCAACAGGCTACAGAATAGGGCACTCAGTTCTAAGGAGCTAAACCACACTCCACAAATGGCACAAGCCACAGAAATGCGTCATCGTAACGCCAAACGAGAATAAAAATAAACGCAGAAAAATCGGGGGCGTTACATTGTGCTTGCAGCTATTCCATGCTAAGTACACACCAATGTCAGGGTGTAGTGGGTCAATATACACGGGTCTGCGCAACGTAATCCCTCGTTGAGCAGATCAGTGTGTTGACTCACGTGTGCTCTCTCTATTGGAGTGTACTTATTTTCAAGTACAGGGTTAAGGCAGATCAAGAGCAGAAGAAGGAGCAAAGATGGGTCAAAGATCAAGTCATCAAGGGAAGGAAGAGAAAATTCTTCTAAGTCAAAATCGACGGGAATCACTAATTGATTCTCGCCGACTTCGACGAGAATCATTTGTGATTCCCGCAGATTCGACGAGAATCATTCTGCATTCCTGCCGACTTCATCCAGCTATCAGTTTTCCAGACAGAAATTCTGCCAAGGCAGAATCGACGGGAATCACTAAGTGATTCTCGCCGACTTCGACGGGAATCGTTAGTGATTCCCGCCGATTCGGCAAGAATCAGTCTACATTCCCGCCGATTTCCACCGGATGACAAAGTTTCCAACTGGAATTAGGCCAAGGCAGAATCGATGGGAATTGTGAGTTATTCCCGCCGACTTCGACGGGAATCACCAACGATTCTCGCCGATTTTGCCTTAGGAAATTTTCTTCTCTCGCTGAACCGAACCAAAATGTTTTGTGCTGTTTCGGCCGGGGCTAGGGCTTCTCCTTGTGGGTCCCACAACGGACATTAGGGTTGGCCTTAGGTATATATACATGCGTATTTCGAACCTCTACAGTTACTATTCACGAGAAATCAAAAGCAGTCGACGCCGTGCCCTAGCCGATCGCGGAAACCACCGATCGCTTGTCGCCGCTCGCAGTTCGTCGTCGCCGATAATCTCCGGTCATATTTGATCTTATGGCGAAAGCACCGAGGCTAGCAGTACGTCTCACGCATCTCTCTTGAGATCTCTTGTCTCTCGATTCGTTGAACGAGACTAGTTCTCCATTCTGAATCGGTGAAGACGACTGATCCAACTGAGATCGTTCGTAGACCTTGCTTGCTTCGTCAAGAAGTTTGGATCTACAAAGTATCGCCGCCACATTCACTTTCTTCCGCCGATCTTGTCAAGATCCTCTCCAAGATAGAAATCCGGTTGTGGACTCTTCGTTACTTTCAAGAAAGCCTCAACGAACGAAGAAGGACATCGGATTCTCCATAAGCGTTGTTTGTATTTTCTTATACATTCTATTTTGGTTTTGTTGTAAAGGAATTTTTATTCCTAGTTGTAAGGGTTCGGTGCAACCCGTGGTGGTGTAGTGGTGACTCCTTTGTTAGAAGGGTTCCTTCCATAGTGTGAGGATTAGATTTCAATCCGTTTCGAGAAGTGACCGAGTCGTCCCTTGGTGGGAGATAGGTCGAAGGGGGAAAGTGGACGTACCCAAATCGGGGAATCACTATAACTCTTTGTGTATTTTCTGTTCTGTGTTTGTTAATTTGTGCAGGTACATTTAATTCCGCAAAAGACCGCACGACGCATATTCCCCCCCCCATAGGTGGAAGTTGTCGACACTAGATACTTTCAGATGACGAGCACCTGCTGCTGCTTTAGAGTGGCAGACATCTTGAAACATCTCTCGTAAGGGTGGCCGTATCGACCACAGAAGCTACAAATTTCTCCACTTTTATTTTTCGATGAAGGGCCAGAAGCCCTAGAGCTTCCATCCTCAACACCTTTCCTCTTATGTTTTCTCGCCGCAACACCTCGATTCTTGGCATTTTCAATCTCCTCAACTTTCAATGTGGCTTCCACTGTCTCAACATAACTTTCATCTCTATAAGTGCATGCCCACTGCTGGACATCACTTCTTAGTCCTCCTAGGAAACGCTTCACTCTTCCCTCCTCTGAAGCTACCA
This sequence comes from Platanthera zijinensis, assembly GCA_039513925.1. NCBI lineage: Eukaryota > Viridiplantae > Streptophyta > Magnoliopsida > Asparagales > Orchidaceae > Platanthera > Platanthera zijinensis. The sequence continues at coordinate 63,963,160 of CM077098.1, read as the reverse complement.
AGTCAGGAGCAAATCTGCTCAACTTACTAAACACAATCTCATACTCGCTCATCGTGAGCTGTCTCTGCTTCAAATGTAGGAAATTATTCATCAGGCGGTCCTGCTTGACTGAGGGTAGAACCTTTTCAATAGATTCTTATTAAAAGATTCCCATGAGCATCCTTCATTAAGGCTCTCCTTTTCCTGAATCCACCAGCTCTTTGTCAGGCCTTTTAACTGATAGGCTGCAATCATTACCTTCTGGGCTTCTATAATCCCCGAATACGAAAACATTTCCTCGATAGCGATGATCCAATCATCAAAAACCATGAAGTCAGCACTCCTGTCGTAAGTGGGAGGTCTTAATCGCTGGAAATGCGAGAAAAAATTCATCTCTGGCGGTAGCGTCACCGGGGGCACCAGAGGAGCAGGGGAATCGGGTATGGCTCGATCCATGAAAGAATCTTGCCCTAAGGGTTACTGTATGGGAGCGGTAGATAATAAAGTAAGAATTTGCGATTGCATCGCAACTACTTGCCTCGATAGAGCCTCGTTGCTCAAGCGCAAACTCTCGATCAACGCATCGCTCTGCGCACCTAACGACTCACCCTCCGACTGGGGAGTCGACCTTGTCGCAACACGCTTTGGCGGCATTTCTAAAAAGCAAACGAATAACTCATCAAAATCCTAGATTACAACTAGGCCACATCACTTAGTTCAGACTATACTTAAAATACAATTGCTTATGCTGGAACTTGCTCTGGGATTTTATAATGATGTTATATCTTACTTAGGATTATATCCTCTCATCCTATTGACTCATGTGCCTATGATATGAATGCATGGATTCTTTATTCTTATTTGAAATCATGTGTGTACATGTGTCATCATGTAAACCTTGACTTAGCATGTGTGCTTATGCGATGATATGCTATGTATGCAGTGTTATGCATTCTAAAAAGGCCTTAATGCATGTTATGAGCGGCGTACGCATGAAATGTTATGCATCTCATACTACATAACATCGCATGCAACGAGAAGGAAAACGTACTAATGGGCACCCATGTGATGGTGGTTATGCATCCCATACAACATAACTGCTACATGTTGCCACCTATGGTGGATCCATATACAAACATATATTATGCATCACATACTACATAATATACCCCGTATACTTTTTATCATGCTATGAGTGCAGTGATTATATTTCGACTAAGACGTACTGATGACACATCGGCGTGTGTATGAAAATGAATGAAGGAAAACAAAACTATATCGATCAGATTGGCTTGTTCGACCAACTTATCAAACAAACCTCCCTCTGATACCAAATGTCATAACCCGCATTTTATCTGCATTAAAGATACATCAGAGTAAGGGAAAATGCACGTCATGATGCCACGTCAATAGGGGATAACTGCGGATGCTCGGACAAGACTCCTACTTGACACATACAGAAAGATCTTTAAGTTATTTAAAGAAAAATCCAGTTTAAGTTAAACGGTTAGCCGTATCCCTCGGCTTAGTGACTCATCTAGTCCACGGAAATAAAATAGTTATACGCTGCGGAAAATATTTCTTTTATGAGATTAAACATCCTACATGAGTGTAAACGTCCCCAATGGAAAACTCATGCTATGCAAGATCCTAGATTTATAATAAATATAACTAAAAGTCTTTACGCTAACCAAAAAGTGGTGGCATCATTTTTGAAAGAGATGACATGTATGATATACTAGTAATAGGGTTTTATAAGTTAAAAATATCTAACATGCAGTCCTAGCATAAAACATCCCAAAGAGTAAGTAATCAAATTCATCATAAAGGAAACAACTAGCAGCTAGCAAGTATCTAACATCAACAATCTTGTGGGCGTCAACAAATTCACACGAATCTATATAAAACAAAAGTATGTATGAACTAGGTAAAGTAACTAAAACAACAACCTACCTCGCTACGGCGAGGTGAAAACCACAGCCAACACTGCTGCTCAGGAACTCCAAAACCAGCTCCGCTACCTGCTAAAGCTCCAAACCTGAGACATTCCAAAGACAGAACACCTCAGGAAGAAGGTACAAGCGGTGGCAGAAAGTAAGCCAAAGTAAACAAAGGTCGAAAGGGGTACCAACACAAGACCAACGGTACTGAAGTAAAGTACAAAAAAATAATGCACCAAAATCGGAAAGGAACACTTACGTGACTCGTCACGTATATCAAAAAAATGCATCAGATGAATGAGGCTATGATGTGGAAAATATGATTAAATCATAAGAAAGAATTGCAAACTTTATTAGCCAATGCGGTCAACTCTACCCAAATACACAGGCGAGGTGGTCACTCAACTGGACACACCATCATGAATATAATATATGTCTAACTGTGGGAGAAACTCATACACTCCACCATACACCGCAGACGCCCAAAAACCCGGTAGATTTTCACGAGGCACTAATAAAGGAAACGAACATTGTGGAGGTGGTATCGTCCACTAACTCCCGCAATCAAGAAAACCCAATAAAAATATATCTCAAGACTTGGCACATCGCATTCTACTAGACATTTCTAGATCAAAAAGTGGTTGATCAAACTTCTGTAAGGATTTACAACCCTAGATAACCCTAATACATTCTACAACAATAGTTAAGGGCAATTAAAGCCAACAATATAATATTTCATCAAATCACTACAATGCTACGAAGTTGAACAATCATGACAATAACTTAAAAATTCAAGCAAATTCCAAGGGGTATTAAACATATCTACAGTTGGAATGACAAAAGGGTAGAAGGGTTAAAGAACATAAGTTAAACAATTTCCATCAAGATCAAGAAAAAGGAGGGAAAGAGGGAAAACCACCACTTGCCTCGGTTTTGTCGAAAAAACTCTCCAAATCACTCTTTGTCATAGATCGGGACTAAACAAAACGAGAAGGGTCGAAATCTGAACAAAAATGGCCGAAATAGAGGTTAAGGCCAAAAACTCTAACTAGAAAACTCAAGAAATTGGGAAAGTTTTACCACGATTGCGTAGCTCTCGACGAGAGCTTTCCGCATCTAAATTCGGTGGAAGATTTTGAGTACCGTCGGCGGCCACCGGAAGGATCACGAATGAGAGGGAGTCGCCGCTCTGGTTTTGGTTCGGTCTAATTGTGAGGAAGAAGATGAAGTTTTAAGAATATAGATATTTTTATTTATATATATATATATATATATACATGTAATTAAAAAATTTATTTTGTCTAATTAGGAAGAAAACCGTCAATTTAAGTGCGGGCGCACGAAAAATGAAAATAGAGGTTTATGATGGCTTCAAATAGAAAAATGCTCAACATGAATGTTGTACATCTTGTTGAGACGAACAAATTTTATGTTAACCACTATCTTATACAACACCGTTTTGACCCTCAAAACGGCGCCCAAACACAGACTGGGACGGATTTCTCGGGAAGGACGACCGACTACTCGAGAACAAGATTAGAAGTACTCGAGATCAAGCAGGGACTACTCAAGAATAGTTTTGAAGTACTCGAGATTAAGCAGGGACTACTCGAGAACAAGGAGCAAAATACCTGACAACTACCAGCAGAATTACTCGAGTTCTAATGCATTACTCGAGTGCTAATTTGCATGAACAGTGCTGTTTTGTCCTGGTGAATAGTGGTTTTTACAAATATATCCAAAAATTAAACTATAGAGATAAATAGGAAATGACATTTTTGAATAGTGCTTTAATATTAAAATAATCATATATATATTTTTTTTTTGAACAAGGAAACACGAGTTCAAAACGAAAGCTCAAACGTGCGCCGAATTAAACGAAACTGGCACCGTAGGAGAACACTGACTCTACAAACCCAACGGCGGCGTAAAAACAAAAATCCGACGAGCCGTTCTTGAGATATAAATTTTCAAAGTCTACGGCGATCATAAATTCCACAAAACTTCGAAAAATCGTCGAGGCTCGAATATCGCTCGGATCGCGACGAAACTTGATGAGCAAGTCCAAAATTATTTAACTTAATTTTCAAATGAAAAAATTTCCAATTACAACAAGAATTCGAGAATTTGGCTGACTCGACCGAACTGACGCGAAAATGCCTTAACGGTATCGCGCCGTCAACTCAACGTTAAAAGTAACGTCATGACGTCATAAATATGATGATATCAAATCAAATAAAATCATCGAACAAAATCGGGGGCGTTACAAGTTACCCCCAAAGTGGGTGGGTACACTACAAGTTCTATGAGATGCAAAAATATTTACCCTAATCACTGTGTTCTGCATTATGATGAGTAGAGACGTATGTTGTATTTGTATCGGGATATGCTCATAATACTAGATCCTCTAGTTCTACAATGCTAAGTTCATCTCGACACGTCCTGCAAAATTGTGCAGTCATTGAAGGTAGTAACTACAACATCTATTATTATATCTTAAAGAAGTCGATAAAAATTTTTACCTTCATGGGATTTCATTTTCATGTTAATAATTCATGGTTACCTTTCTGCAATTGCGCATATATTATTTGAACAAGCAATTAACCGACATTAATTCGAAGAAAAAACTACTAATTATTTACTATATATGTATGAATCATGCATTCAGAAGCACAAAAAGAAAGATTACAATAAAATATATTTTCATTACTTTAAAAAAAGGTAAACAAAATGAAAGACCTGCAGTCACAAATAACTCCGTGGGGTTACCCTACGAAAAATAAAAATACAATCATGCCTTTTCAGACTCTGCTAATACTTCTTTGCCCTTGTCATTCTTCACCTTCTTGAGGTAAAATTCTGATGAACTTGGACTATAACCTCCTGAGGAGGTCCTAGTCTCAACAGGAAGCTCTTCTCCTCCCTCCGCTTTGGAGTTGGCGACTTCCATGAGAGAATTCACACCATGTTCGTGTAAAGCATTGCGATATCACTCCCCAAAACCACGCGGTTAGTGGAGGAGTGGCCACCCCGCTTATACACCCAGAACCAAGGAGCACGCTAGGCAGTGTAAGACTAAACCATCCCTTTTAACGAGTTGTGACACACGCTCGAACATCACCGTCCATTATACGTGGCACAATCAACAGTTTGGCGCCCTCTTCTTCAAAATCAGAGACCTCGACATCCACATATTTTTTATGAAGAGTCATGTAATTTATATTGACGAACTCTTTCTTTAATAATGCACCTAGCTCCCTTCTGTGGTCAAGGGAAAATTTTATGGATGTCTTCGAAAGCTGAAGGAGTACCCGCCGATACATTAGGTTGTCGACTGTAAGACTCACCTGAAAAGTATGCAACAAAAAGATTAGTAAGCACGTATAGGTATGAGTAATCGCCCATGCTTAATGAATTGTTCTACACCATGTTAGTAGCTTGTAGAAGTAAGAAATCTGCATGAAAAAAATGATACCATAATTTGCACCATGCCTCTCACTTGCAAATGATATAAGCTCGGGGTTGAACAAGGGCGCTCAAAGCAAGAAGCAGAAGACTATCATTTTTTTCATTTCTTTGCATATATAGCTCAGACCTGCCACAGTAATTAAAGGGCTCTGATTGTTGCTCCGCTCTTGGAGGACAACTACGACACTCACAAGCTACATGCCCAAGTTGGTCAACTTTGTAAGGGTGTGATCTAAGGATGGCCCGTCCAACACCACTCAAAACTTTTGGATAATGGGTTGATTTGAAATTTCAATCATTCAACTGACCCTATATGATTCATACCTCTTAATTACCTTACAAGAAAAATCACCATCAACCCAAGAACCAAATTGATGGACACCTACCCCTTACTCCCCATGATAATGATTCTATTTAAAATGGTTCAAGGTTCACAGCAAACACAACAAGGAAGGAAGACATCAGTTAAGAAGGGAGAAGGCTCGGGCGTGCATCCATGCACAACATCAGATGAGTCGCCAAGAATTTAATCGTCATGTGCAAGGCAGCATGAAATCGGAGGCCTATGGCAAGTGGCGTTCAAGCACGTTCGAGCGACCGTTGGTATCTATTTCTCTAACATGGAAAGGCTCGGATGTACATGAACTGTTGGAAGCATAGTAAAGGGCACACACCAGAATATGAGAACAAATTGTTAGAATATTTTATATTCTAATATTAATATGGACTTATTTATATCGAGACGTCCCGAAATATCGTTCGCAATTTTTTAAGGTCGTTTGGGCTCCCGCAAATGTGAATTAATTTAGTCGCGCGAACGTTCAAAACCCGTGATAGGTGGGCTCGATCGTCTCGTAACTTCATGACGCGAACTTGGTCTCGCCCTTGGCACGATTTTGGCATGATGAAGAAATTCCTTCATATATTTAATTTCCAGATTTCATATTTATTTTGATTGGGAGTTTCAATTGGAATTAATTGAGCCAATTGAGTAACTCCTAATTTTGCTCATCCTATTAAAGCAAAAGATGAAGTCTCATGCTATATGCGTTTTTGAAGTGAACAAGGGGGAAGGCCGGTTCCTTTTTTGTTTTCCATTTTATTGAAACCGTCCGGAGCTCTCTCCTTCCTCTCTATGCTTGGTTCTTTTTTTTTTCTTTCATGAAAGAAGGATCAAGCTTTTGAAGATCTCCTCCCTAGGCTTGCCATTTCAGTGAAAGAAAGGATCTGCTTTTGAAGGCTTTTGTTTCCCAGGTTCTGTTTAATTCCATAGTTTATAAAGCAAACATTTATATACATATATATAGATCTTTTGGTGTGCTCCGTATGGATCTATTTTTTCAAACTCATGATCAAATATATTAATTCAGATATTCATGTTTTATTTATTTATTTTAGATCCAAAATAATTTGAGTTATGTTTGAAGATCCTAGTGATTGATTATAACTAGATCAATATCCACGGATTTTATCTACAGTTTCAGATATTTTGTGGTGGTTATACATGTGTGCTAATTTTAATTTCTCTTTTGAGTTCATATAGAGAAATCAAGTCTTGTAGGTTTCGAGTTACATGCTACCGATTTCATCCATAGCTGCAAATTTCATTCAGAAAAATACCGGATCGCTTTTACGAATGGCGGCGATCATGCGACATGAAATTGAATCTAAGAACGGTATGCGATAAATATTCCGCACTTCATTCTAATTACGCGTACTGTCTTTTGTACCACCTCATTGTGTGTTCATAATTTAATTAGTGAATTTCTAAAATTTTGATTATACTCCGGTAGAGGTTAATTAATATTGTTCTTGACGATCCTGAAATTAGCGTTATTCGATTCCCAAATAACGTTTTAATCATACAATAAATTTATCACAGTTGGTATCAGAGGGAACTTGAACAATTTAATTTAATCTCATTTATATTTATTGGAGCATAATTATATTTTTTATTAATCACTAAAGAACACTGAAATAAAACTCATTAATAAAGTTGAGAAAAACAATATTGAAGGGTTTGTTCATAAGTGCATTCATACAACATCCCTAGGCTATTGTGATTCTTCGAACACTTCAGTGCCCTCACGTTCTTAAAGGATCATAATACTTCATTAGGACAATATTCAGATATCCCGGTGTGAAAGAGTCTCATAAGTTGATTAGATCTGTAGCCGCCAAAGTGGCCGTTTCGAGTCATCTTGTGGATTACAGTTTCACATGTTTTCGGGATTTCTCTGAGACTAGTGCGCAATCATTCACCCAAAGGTGGTGCTTGCGCAATAGGTTCAGAGGGATACACACGGACATTAGGACGGTAGTGCGGGGCTCTAGTAATCTATTCACCCAAAGGTGGTAGATCTACGAAAAGCTCAAGCATAACTGTTGCTCGTTCATGTGTTGAGAATTACTAATTACGTGGCGCGTAGTCTGCCCAAAGGTGTTGCGCGCTGACGTGTCTGGATTCTCTGCTAAGTGTGCTATTTAGGGTTTTTTGGCCACTATTGTCCTATTGTCTAAATCAATTTTGTTCTCTCTTTTCAGTCACCTTTACTGTTCACAACAATATGGCAACCATAGAAAAGCTGACTGGGTCGAACTTCAAGAAGTGGAAGTCCGACATTATGTTCGCTCTCCAGATGGCAGACATTGAGATGGCTATGAATACTAATAAGCCCGCAGAGCTCACAGCGACCAGCACTCAAGCTGACAAAGATCATTATGCTGCATGGTATAAGTCTAATAAGATCTGCTTATTGACTATGAAGAGATCAATACCAGAGCATCTCTTAAGTGGCCTTCCTGAGACGGGCGTTGCTCAAGATTTCCTGATCGCTGTCGGTCAGAGATATAAAGTGTCTTCAAATGCTGAGATCGGGACGCTGATTCAGGACCTTTTCACCATGAGGTATTCGGGAGGAGGTGGCGTTCGTGACTACATCCTTAAGATGGTCTACTTTCAGACCAAACTGCAGGAGCTAGATATTGTTCTACCTGAGGCGTGCATTGTGCATTTAGCACTAAATACGCTACCTGTTGAGTTTAGCATTCTGAAGACAACTTATAACTCCCAGGATGAAGCTTGGAAAATAAATGATCTGATTACTCGTTGCGTTGCTGAGGAGGAAAAACTTAAGAAAGAAAATACTCACACTGCACTGCTTGTGACCAAGCCTTCCTTCAAGAAGAAGAAGAAGTCCAAGACTCCCTTCAAAGCTCGAGACGGGCAATCCTCTGGAGTCAAGGATTTGAATGTAAAGAAACCTCTTAGCTGCTTCTTTTGCAAAAAGAAGGGGCATGTTAAGAACGAGTGTCTAAAGTTTAAATCTTGGATGGAGAAACGTGGTTTTACACCTAAAGGTAACCCTTTAGCTTTTGTTCTTTATGAATCTAATTTAATTGAAGCCTCATCAAGTTCTTGGTGGCTCGATAGTGGAGCAACTAATCATGTTGCTTACACTCTACAGGGGTTCATCAAAAGGAGGAGGCCAAGCAAGGGGGAGTGTAGGCTCACGGTGGGCAATAATGCTGAGGTGGAGGTGGAGTTCATCGGGGACGTTTGTTTAGTTCTTGATTCTAGTTATGAACTTCTTTTGAAAGACGTATTTTATATTCCTTCATTTAGAAGGAATTTGATTTCAGTTTCTGTATTGGATAGACTAAATTATGGCTTTAATATCTCTGGTGGTTTAATTAAGCTTTTTTATGAATCACGTATTATTGGTCAATGCTCTCTATCTAATGGATTATATAGGATATGTCTTTCTCCAATTAATTATTATGCTACATCATATAATGTAGAAAATATTGCCACTAAAAGACCCATCATTAAGGAGCAATCCTCCGTGCTATGGCATAAAAGATTAGGCCATATCTCTAGGGAAAGAGTAGAGAGACTAATTAAGGAAAATATTCTTCCTACTCTTGACTTCAGTGATATAGAGATATGTGTAGACTGCTGTAGGGGCAAAATGACTAAGGTTAAAAGAAAAGGCTCAACTCGTAGTTCAGAGTTATTAGAGGTCATACATACAGACATTAGTGGTCCTTACTCTTCTACACTTTGTAAGAATACCTACTTCATTACATTCATTGATGACTTTTCTCGATTTGGATATCTGTTTCTAATTAAGGAAAAATCTGAATCTCTTGAAAAGTTCAAGATTTTCAAAACTGAAGTTGAGAAACAATTAGGAAAATTTATCAAGGTTGTTAGGTCTGATAGGGGAGGCGAGTATTTTGGCAGACATGATGCATCTGGGCAACATAAAGGACCGTTTGCTAGATACTTGGAGAGTTGTGGCATTGTAGCCCAATACTCCATGCCAGGTAGTCCTGAACAAAATGGTGTGGCTGAGAGACGTAATCGCACCCTTAAGGAAATGATGAGGAGTATGATGAGTAGGACCAATCTTCCTGAATTTCTTTGGGGAGAAGCTCTTAAGACGGCAGTATACATACTTAATAGAGTTCCGTCTAAATCTGTGCCCAAAACTCCTTTTGAGTTGTGGACTGGTAGGCGACCCAGCCTTAATCATTTACGTGTCTGGGGTTGTCCTGCAGAAGTTCGTTTATATAATCCGTCAGAAAGTAAGATCGCCCCTAGATCTTGTCGTTGCTACTTTATAGGTTATCCAGATCACTCAAAGGGATATAAGTTTTATTCCCCTTTAGGAGGTCCCAGAATTGTAGAATCACAAACAGCTAAATTCTTAGAGTTAGATGTCGCTGAGGGACCGAGTTGCTCTCGTACAATTGATGGAGTTGAGGAAGTTATTCCTGTTGGTTTTTCAATGCCCTTAATAGAAAGTCCATTGGCGCCTGAACCTATGATAGAGCCTGTAGTGGAAGTGGAACCGGTCTTGCCACCGATTCCAATTCAGATTCCTCCGCAGACTCAGGAGGTTCATCCACCCATTAGGAGATCTACTAGGGAGAAGAGACCTGCAATTTCCTCAGATTATGAAGTTTACTTGGGTGAGAGTGATTTTGATATCGGTCATGTAGTTGACCCAGTGACATTCAATGAAGCTGTTTCTGGACCTCAAAGTGATTTATGGTGGGATGCAATGAAAGATGAGATGGAGTCTATGAGGATGAATAAAGTTTGGAAATTAGTTGAGTTACCCAAGGGTTGCAAATCCATTGGTTCTAAATGGGTTTTTAAGACCAAGAAAGACTCTAAAGGAAAGGTCGAGCGGTTTAAGGCCAGACTGGTAGCCAAGGGATTTACACAGAGAGAAGGGATCGATTACAACGAAACTTTTTCTCCTGTTTCCTCTAAAGACTCATTCAGAGTAATTATGGCGCTAGTAGCTCATTATGATTTGGAGTTACACCAGATGGATGTGAAGACCGCATTCCTTAATGGCGATCTTGATGAAGAAGTCTATATGGTACAACCAGAGGGATTCAAGTCTGATCATTCAAATCAACTTGTATGTAAGCTCACTAAATCTATATATGGTTTAAAACAAGCCTCTAGACAATGGTACCTAAAATTTGATGAGGTTATCACTTCATTTGGTTTTGTTGAAAATAAGGTAGATCGTTGCATATATCTCAAGATCAGTGGGAGCAAATTCATCTTCTTAATCCTTTATGTTGATGATATTTTGCTCGCAAGCAGTGATTTAGGACTTTTGCATGAATGTAAGCAATTCTTGTCCAAACACTTTGATATGAAAGATCTTGGAGAAGCATCTTTTGTTTTAGGCATCGAGATCATTAGGGATAGATCTCGTTATTCATTGGGACTCTCTCAGAAAGCTTATGTTGAGCGCATTCTTGAGAGATTCAACATGCTCGAATGTAAAGCTGGTGAAGTGCCTGTGCTTAAGGGTGATAAGTTAAGCTTGTCACAATGCCCCAGGAATGATATTGAGAGAGAATCTATGAAGGACATACCATATGCTAGTGCAGTAGGCAGTTTGATGTATGCTCAGGTCTGTACCAGGCCGGACATTGCCTTTGCAGTAGGACTTCTAGGCAGATATCTGTCAAACCCAGGTCTTGATCATTGGGTGGCTGTCAAGAAGGTGTTGAGGTATCTTAAGAGAACAAAAGATTTTAAGTTGATCTACCGTAGGGAAACAAAACTGGAGTTGGTAGGGTATTCGGACTCTGATTTTGCAGGGTGTGAGGATGATAGAAAGTCTACATCTGGTTATATATTTAAGTTAGCTGGAGGCGCTATATCTTGGAAGAGTGTCAAACAGACACTTATCACTTCATCCACTATGCATGCTGAATTTGTAGCTCTTTTTGGAGCTTCGACTCATGCGACGTGGCTTAAAAACTTCATTAATGAATTAAAGGTCGTTGACTCTATTGTTGGGCCCATTCAGATGTATTGTGATAACCTTTCTGCAGTAATGTTCTCCAAGAATAATAAAAGTATCACAGGGTCTAAGCACATGGAAATAAAGTTCTTGACTGTTAAGGAGTTAATTAAGAAAGGTGACGTTATAGTGGAGCATATAGGGACGGATGATATGATAGCTGATCCACTTACTAAAGGACTCCGCCCTAATGTATTCAATAAGCATGCCTGCAGTATGGGGCTTAAAGAGTCGTTCGATATACTTGATTAGTGGGAGGCTATTAAGCTTCACTTCATTTGTATAATTCATTCGTCAATTCAGAAAAGCACTTTATAATAAATTTTCATCGTTCATGATGAATAAAGTTTGCTTGCAAACATTAAGTAAATTTTATGTATAATATCATTAAGTTTAGATATGTATACATTTTGTATGACCAGTCATACTTCAGTTAATATACTTGAAATTAATGTTGGTTTCAAAGTATAAGGCTTAGGGCAATTTTATTTGATTAATATAGCCTACAATATGTCTCTACAACACATTTAGTGCATCATATGATATTAATGTAGTTTGAGACATATGTGTTCTTTGAACACCTAAAGGGTTTTTCGCTAGCACGGTTTAGTGCATTCATTAGAGAAATCATTGACCGCCGAGTAGGACAACAAAGTGATCACTTCTTAAGTATGTTGTTCCAACTCAAAATAATCACATTGTGTCCATGTTGACCAAGTCCGTAAGCTACTGTGACCATGGAAGGTCCCGCGTCGCTCAATGATGCGTTTGCCGCCATGATTCGGAGTGAAGGGTTGGTTGGACCGGATTGATGCGTGGAGTGTGCTCTTAATGTTGCGTCACTAATGGTACCCTTAAGTCTAGTGAAGATTTTTCGGAAGCGTTATTAGTTACGATAGAAATAAGTTCAAGTGGGAGACTGTTAGAATATTTTATATTCTAATATTAATATGGACTTATTTATATCGAGACGTCCCGAAATATCGTTCGCAATTTTTTAAGGTCGTTTGGGCTCCCGCAAATGTGAATTAATTTAGTCGCGCGAACGTTCAAAACCCGTGATAGGTGGGCTCGATCGTCTCGTAACTTCATGACGCGAACTTGGTCTCGCCCTTGGCACGATTTTGGCATGATGAAGAAATTCCTTCATATATTTAATTTCCAGATTTCATATTTATTTTGATTGGGAGTTTCAATTGGAATTAATTGAGCCAATTGAGTAACTCCTAATTTTGCTCATCCTATTAAAGCAAAAGATGAAGTCTCATGCTATATGCGTTTTTGAAGTGAACAAGGGGGAAGGCCGGTTCCTTTTTTGTTTTCCATTTTATTGAAACCGTCCGGAGCTCTCTCCTTCCTCTCTATGCTTGGTTCTTTTTTTTTTTTCTTTCATGAAAGAAGGATCAAGCTTTTGAAGATCTCCTCCCTAGGCTTGCCATTTCAGTGAAAGAAAGGATCTGCTTTTGAAGGCTTTTGTTTCCCAGGTTCTGTTTAATTCCATAGTTTATAAAGCAAACATTTATATACATATATATAGATCTTTTGGTGTGCTCCGTATGGATCTATTTTTTCAAACTCATGATCAAATATATTAATTCAGATATTCATGTTTTATTTATTTATTTTAGATCCAAAATAATTTGAGTTATGTTTGAAGATCCTAGTGATTGATTATAACTAGATCAATATCCACGGATTTTATCTACAGTTTCAGATATTTTGTGGTGGTTATACATGTGTGCTAATTTTAATTTCTCTTTTGAGTTCATATAGAGAAATCAAGTCTTGTAGGTTTCGAGTTACATGCTACCGATTTCATCCATAGCTGCAAATTTCATTCAGAAAAATACCGGATCGCTTTTACGAATGGCGGCGATCATGCGACATGAAATTGAATCTAAGAACGGTATGCGATAAATATTCCGCACTTCATTCTAATTACGCGTACTGTCTTTTGTACCACCTCATTGTGTGTTCATAATTTAATTAGTGAATTTCTAAAATTTTGATTATACTCCGGTAGAGGTTAATTAATATTGTTCTTGACGATCCTGAAATTAGCGTTATTCGATTCCCAAATAACGTTTTAATCATACAATAAATTTATCACACAAATAACTTATATTAAACCACCAAGAGGTTACAAAGAAAATATAAATCTTGATTCACAAGTTACAACTCAACACAAGCAACACATTCACACGACCCAAATTTAGGTATTACAAACTTCACTCCGAGACACTTCTAATCGCGGAGCTGCTGTACGCAAAGTTGCAGTAAGCTAAAAAGCTGTTGTCCGCAAAAGCTGTTCACAGCTTTCTATTTTACTGTCCCCAAATTTCTTAAAAACAGTCCGCAAGATGTCCCATACAAGTTGTTGAACACTTAATTAATAATATTTTGTCTTCCGCACAATTCGTGCACATATATAGGAATTGACATCCAATGAAATCTGTCCACGCGATCTTCCAAAAAATGTCTGTCGCATCCCGCCGTTTAATATAAACCATTATATATTATTTTATTTTATATATTAATATTAATATATATATATAAAAAAAATTTGAATATTGACTTCTGTCAAATACAAATCTAGCCAACAAATCTCCCCCTCAAACATGGCAGCGCATGCTGAGTTTGTTCTTGCACTTCAGAAATGTCTCAATCTTCAACGCCTTCGTGAAGATGTCCGCCAACTGCTCTCCTGTGGGGCAATAAACTAACTCCACCACCTTCTGTTGTACCATTTCACGAAGAAAGTGATACTTCGTTTCAATATACTTGCTGCGCCCATGCAGCACAGGATTCTTCGCTAATTGAATCGCGAACATGTTGTCAACATTCACAGTCACGGGACTATCTTGTGAATGATGCAGCTCTTGCAAGAGATTTCTCAGCGAAATCGCCTGACAAGTATAGGCTGTCGCTGCAATGTACTTAGCTTCACAAGTCGACAAAGCAATCGTTGCCTGCTTCTTTGAACTCCATGAGAACACAGTTGTGCCCACATGAAAAGCGTATCCAGAAGTGCTCTTCCAGTCATTCAGATCTCCTCGGTAATCACTATCAGAGTACCCGACCAGCTTCAACTCTTCTGCAGTAGAGTAAACCAGACCATGATCTCTTGTGTCGTTAACATACCTAAAGATCCTCTTCGCTGCTGTGAAGTGATCTTGCTTCGGCTCCTCCATGTATTTACTGACCACTCCAACCACATACCTGATATCAGGCCTAGTGAAAGTAAGGTTACGTAGACTTCCAACTAGACTATTGAACATCGTAGAGTAAACTGCTTCATCCTTTGAATCCTTCCTCAGCTTCACCCATGGATCTGCAGAAGTAGAGATAGCCTTGTTATTCTCCATCCGGAACTTCTTAAGAATCTCCTCTGCATACTTCTTCTGAAAAATAAAGATGTCATCTTCACTCTGTTGTACCTCAATGCCCAAGAAGTAAGTGAGTTCTCCAAGATCAGTCATCTCGAACTCTTTTTTCATCGTCTTCTTGAACTCCTCGAACATGAGAGGGTTGTTTTCAGTGAATATCATGTCATCAACATACAGGCAGACGACCATGATATCTCCATTCTTGTCCACCTTTGTGCAGAGTGCATACTCATACGGGCTATTTATGTATCCATTCTTTTGAAAGTATGTGTCTATCCATTCTGATAGTTTTACTTTCAAGACAACCTAAACACCTAGAGGGGGGGTGAATAGGTTTTAATTGCTTGTTTATACTTCTAGGCAGAATTCAATAGCAGAAATAAAACATTCAGCACAACAATCACAGAAATTGAAACATCACAGATTGCACAATGTTTTATAGTGGTTCCCCAAGGTTTGGGTACATCCACTTTCCCCCTTCACCTATCTAGCAGTATGCTAGATTCGGCCAAACTTCCACTATTCTCAGATCCACAGATCCTACAGCTCAGAACCTGGATAGGTTCCTATAACTCAGGCTCAACAGCCCTACCTCAGCCTTGCCTCAAGGCCTACCACTCAGAGAAGAACTTTCTCCTACACTCAGGCAAATAGCCCTACCACTCAGAAATCACCTCTCTTACACTCAGCCTTTATAACACAGGCTTACAACTCAGATCTGTGTGAATAGATCCTACAGAAATTTAGAAAAGATATTTTAATGTCTTGCTTTTGTTAAGAGAGAAGAGGACAAGACACTTCTTGATCAGCTGATGAAATCAACTGAATCTGAGCTTTCTTCAAAGCTTCTTGAATCTGAACTTAGCTGAGTTGATTTCCAAACAGCTTCTTAAGAAACCACTGATGGCTTCCTTCTTCTTCTTCAAGATGACTGGATCCCTCTCTATCCAATACCTTTTCTGATACTTCAGACTTCTTCTTCTTAGATCATCTGATGAAGATCTTCTTTAGAGCTTAGCACTTTCTTGAATTGAAACTTCAATAGGATCGTAATCCTTTTTTTTTCTTAGATCATCTACTGTTGTTTTATTTCCTTCTGAATATGTCTATTTATAGACTTTCTTCATGGTAACCGGCTGATCCGGTTTCTAACTGTTTTCTGACAGGTCTGACAGTTTCAGTTAAACGGTGGCAACCCACAGCTGTCAAGTCTTCAAACAGTTCCTGTACCTTAGCCTTGGACAGCAAAATGTCGAGACAGTCTGTCAGAAAGTGTCGAGACCAATCTGTCTATTTGTGTCGACACAAGTGACTTTGGTGTCGACACAGTCTTTGATGATGTCGACTAAGTTGCCTTTAAGTCGACACAGCTACTTCAGAAAATAACTTGGTCTTGGCTCTGCAATGTGTCGACAAAAGTCCTGTGTGTCGACACAGTTGTTGTAGATTTAGAACTCAGTATGTGTCGACTCAGCCTTCTGGTGTCGACACAAGCATAGTCGACTTCTGCCAATATGTGTCGACTCAATCTCAAGGTGTCGACACATCCTCCCAGTGTCGACACAGTTGAGGTCGACTATCTTCTTCTGTGAGTCGACTATCTTTCTCTGGTCGACTATCTTTCACTAGTCGACTATCTTTCACTGGTCGACTAACTTTCTCTGGGTGTCGACTATCTTTCACTGTGTCGACACTGCTTCCCAGTGCTGAGGTCGACGATCTTCTTTATGTGTCGACACTGCTTCCCAGTGTCGACATAAATGTGATCGACTATCTTTCTCTGTGTCGACACTGATATTCTGAAGTGTCGACACAAATATTCTGAAGTGTCGACACAAATATTCTGAAGTGTCGACACAATTTCTTCAGGTGTCGACACGTGGACTTAGAATATTTTTCTGCATTCTTTAATACTTCTTCACCTGCACATGTCAACTCAAAACAACATCAAATACACCTTGATGTATATCATTGAGCTAAGTTGGGCTTCTTCAAATCAGGTACACATTTTCCAATGTACCCAACAATCTCCCCCTATTTGGAGAAGTCATAACCCTTATAGCCAATGATATACACCATTTATAAAAAGTATAAACTGATGATATATGACATAATAAGAATACTTAATATAAACAAAATATAAACAATCCATCACAGAATGAACATTATATGATACCAAACAACATTTTGTTTATAACTTGGTAATGATTGATTACAGAGTTTTACATTTAATGATCAAAACATAACAAAACACTTTGAAAGAACTAAAAATTAAGACTGATCAGGCTCTTTTATGACAATCCCTTTGTCATATTGAATTTGAGCCTTCACAGGAGCTTCAGAATCTTCAGCTGGTTTCTTGCCTTTTAGCTCAGCTTTCTTCAGAGCTTCTTCCTTGAGCCTTTGCCTTTCAAAATAATGAAAGGGCTTTGGAAAGTACTTGCTCGCCTCCTGAGCATCTGATGGCAGCCTACCCAGCTTGGCTTTTCTTCTAAACTGTACTATTGCCTCTTGCCTGGCTTCATACTTCTGCCATTTCATCTCATTGAACCACTTGCCTCTTTCATGTTGTTGGTCTTTGACAGCCTTCCATGCAGTGAGTATAATATTTCTGGAAGTAGGACTCCACTGCTCAAAGTCTGGCTTAAGTTCAGCCTGCTCTCTAAATCTTTTCTTAGATAGTAGAGCATCTTGCTGTTCTTTCAAAGTAGCCTCAGGCTTATCTACTTTCCCAATAACAATCCTGTGAACCTCCTTTGGAGGACTATACATTCCTTGAACTTGCTGATCAATCATATCATAATCTGGAGGAGGGTAAATGACTTGGGCAACCTCAGGTTGATTGCCTTCAAGTAGACCTGTTTGTATTCCTGACTCAGCCACCATAGCATCATCACACAAAAGTGGATATCTCAATGTGGCTCTAATACTATTGGTCACCCACTTGGTGTGCTCTGAGCCTGCATGAACTAACAACCTCTCCCCCTTTATGGCTTCTCTAGTAATATGATCTCTTAGATCCTCCTTCTGAAATCTGATTTGTCCATCCAGATAATTCACACCCTCTTTAAAAAATGGTTTTAACTTTAGAAGCTTGTCAGATATGTCCTTTTGAGAGGTAGTGATAGCAGTTTTAACAGAATCAATAGCAGCTTGGAATTTCTTATCAAATTCTTCCATTTCCTTTGCTCTAGCTGCAGGCAGATCTGGAATAGTCTTTTTCAATTCATTAATGATCTCATGATGAGATTCAGTTAAATTGTCATTCATCCTTATCTGATTTTCCAAAACATAGCTTTGCTTTAAAGCAATATCATCCACTTTAGGAATGATGGACTTCTGTTGTTTTGCCAAATATACCACAGCATTACCTCCCTTATGGAAGCAATCTGTCATCTCCTTCTTATGCATATTGACTTCAAATCGAATAGACTTTATATCCTGAGCCAAGTCAAATTGCAGGGACTTGTTGTTCTCATCAACATGTTTTTTAATAGCCACTCTGTGTTCATCCAATTTCACTTGTAAATCGACCATAAACTTGTTATAATCAAATTCAGAAGGAGTGTGATGTGTTGTAGGCTGTAGAGCCTGCTTATAGCTCTTGCTCCTTCTCTTGAAGACCATAAGTTTTCTCTTCTTAGTCATCCTGGCTTCTTCATTCTCAGAATCAGAAGTACTATCAATTTGAACTCTCTCTTTGGGAGGAGGAGGAACATCTTCTTCAGTGCCATGTTGTTCAGCCTCAACATGCACAGGCTCCCCCTCAATTGCTTGCTCCACTTCCATTCTATCAGTAACTATTTCATCATTTGGAAATAACTCATCAAGAGTATATTCCTTCTGGGCTGGAACATCTGCAGTATTCAAATCTTGAGATAAATCAATTTGAGCTTCCTCTTGCACTTGCTCAGAAAGCTTCTCCCCCTGTACTTGTTCAGTATTGGTGATGTCCTGGGCAGGTGAGGACACTTGCTTCCCCTGGACCTATGCTGAAATAGAAATATTAGAAACGTCTTGTGTAGGAAAATACACCAGCTCCCCCTGCAACTGTACCTGGTCATGAGTAGATACAGCCTGTGTAGGTGAATAAACTTGCTGAGCTGGTATTCTTACTTCTTCTCCTTGAATTGCAGGTACAGTGGCATCCTGAACTTGTGTAGAAGCAGGCTGTTCTTCATCCTCTTGTCTTACTTGCTCTTCTTGTGGGTGCTCAGTACTGGTAGAATGACCTGGGGATTTCTCAAGTGAATCCTGCCTTTCCACTTCAGGCATCTCTTTGGTCAGCACCCTATCCCATCTGAAAAACAATCTCATGTCCATCCTTCTCATGTGATTAATTTTTGTTCCAGGTAGTTGTTGCATAACATCAGGAATCTCCTTAGTTAGGTATATACTCATTATTCTAGCCAGATTTGGCTTCTTGATTCCTTCCTTAATCTTCTCAAAGATTACTGTTGACCAATCTGTTGGAATTATAAACACAATCCTGGTCATGAGGCTGAATATATAGGAGGAAATCCTATCATGTCCACCTGGCTTGCACAGAATTACTTTGCCAACCACCTCAGACAGGAACTTGCCCTGTTGATTCATTCCTTTCCTGTTGAAAGAAGCTCCAATTTTCATGGTGGAATCCAATCCACACCATTGAAGAGCCTCCCTTGATTTAGAAACAGGGACGTCCTCTTCATTCTCAATTATAGGTAATTGAAGAATTGTTCTTAACTTACTTGGAGTAATTTCCACTGTTGACCCATGAACTGTGGATTTTATCACGTGACTTTCAGAATCTACAGATGCAGAAGTAAAGAACTCATGCACCTCCTTCTTCCATATCTTAGATGGTTCTGAGACCAGAAATTCTAATCCCGAGTCGGAGAGGAGAGAGATAACCCTGTGAACATCTGGTGGGGCATCAGCAAAGGCCGGGTGCACCAACTCATATCCTTCATTTACGTTATCTTCAATCTTTGGCGCCATGGATTATTCGAGAAAGCTTGAAAGATGAGAGAAAGAGAGTGAGAGGGAGAATGTCGACACAGGGATTCAGTCTCGAAAACCTTGTAAGCGTGTCGACAGAATGAGTTTTTGACCTATTTATACCTTCTGTTTAAAGAAGATCAAAAGTCACCAAAAACAGACTATAAGTGTCGACACAGATGGAATGTGTCGACACAAGCTTCTATTGTCTCGACTTCAAGTCCGTCTATTATGTGTCGACACCAATTTGTGGATATGTCGACACCTGAGATATATAGTAGAGCATCAGAAATTCTGTGTCGACTCTTAGTATAAGTGTCGACACAAAATCTGTAAGTGTCGACACCACTATCTTGGTGAAGTCTACACTACATTCCTGGATAAGTCGACAATAAGATTCTTAAGTGTCGACACATATTTTCTGTGTCGACACAATATCTCTGACTTGTCGACATTACTATCCTGAGTCGACACATTATTACTGAATGTGTCGACACCTTCTTACTTAGCCAATTTCTGTTTGTTTAACACAACTTATAAGTACTACAAAGTACTTGATACTACTTCAATGTGTCTTTATATCATTTGAATGTTTTGTTACCACTTCAACTTCATTGTTGATGATTTTGTGATTACACTAATCAATGGTTAACATACCTAATTCAATTTTAAATTTATTGAATTTGGTCTCATCTAGGGGCTTAGTAAACACATCTGCTATTTGATAATCTGTTTTTACAAATTCCAATGAGATGTCTTCTTTTTCTACATGTTCTCTAAGAAAATGGTATTTAATTTCTATATGCTTAGTTCTACTATGAGAAACAGGATTATTAGCAATAGAAATTGCACTCTTAGAATCACACAAAAGAGGTGTTCTACTTACTTGAATACCATAATCCTTAAGTTGATGCTGCATCCATAATAGCTGTGCACAGCAGCTTCCAGCAGCAACATACTCAGACTCAGCTGTGGAAATTGCCACACTGGTCTGCTTCTTACTACTCCATGATATTAGTCTTCCTCCCAGGAATTGACAAGTATTTGTAGTACTCTTCATATCCTCTCTACATCCTGCAAAATCTGCATCTGAATAGCCTGTTAGTAGAAAATCTCTATTCCTAGGGTACCAAAGACCTAGATTAGGTGTGCCCTTAAGATATCTCAGAATCCTTTTGACTGCAGTATAATGAGACTCTTTAGGACAGGCTTGGTACCTAGCACAGACACATGTAGCATACATAATATCTGGTCTACTAGCTGTGAGATATAGTAGAGAACCAACTATTCCTCTATACAAAGTCTCATCAACAGGTTTACCTGCATCATCTTTGCATATAGGTATACTTGTCCCCATAGGAGTTCTCATGATGGTGGATGACTCCATACCATACTTCTTGATTAATTCTTTAGTAAACTTTGACTGGGATATGGACAAGACATCATCAGTCTGTCTTACTTGGAGTCCCAAGAAGAACTTTAGTTCCCCCATACTGCTCATCTCAAACTTCCGTTGCATAAGTTTGGCAAACTTTTTACAAAGGTTGTTTTCAGTAGATCCAAAGATTATGTCATCAACATAGATCTGAACTAAGATGATCTTGCCTTTGGATTCCCTAAGGAATAGAGTTTTGTCAATTTTTCCTCTTGAGAATTTATTCTCAATAAGGAAAGTAGATAGGGTTTCATACCAAGCCCTTGGGGCTTGTTTTAACCCATACAAAGCTTTTCTAAGCTTATAAACATAATCAGGTTTGAGAGGATCTACAAAACCTGATGGCTGCTCTACATATACTTCTTCTTTAAGATCACCATTCAGAAATGCTGACTTCACATCCATCTGGTATACCTTGAAGTCTCGATAGGCTGCATAGGCAAGGAACATTCTGATTGCCTCCAGCCTTGCTACTGGAGCAAAGGTTTGATCAAAGTCAATCCCTTCTTCCTGCCTGTATCCTTTTGCAATCAATCTTGCTTTAATCTTCACTATAATTCCACTTTCATCTAGCTTGTTCCTATAGATCCATTTTGTGCCAATTATGTTGTGCCCTCTTGGTTTAGGAACAAGCTCCCAGACATTGCACCTTCTGAATTGATTCAGCTCCTCTTGCATAGCATCAATCCAGTGCTGGTCTTGGATAGCTTCTTCAAACTTCTTAGGCTCCATTTGTGACAGGAAACTTGAATGTAGAACTGTGTTTTGATTTCTGCTTCTAGTTTGCACCCCCTGTCTTGGATCACCTATTATCTGATCAGCTGGATGATCTCTTAAATGTCTTATAGCTGGAGGAAGATTCCCTTCTGGTTGAACATCTCCAGCTCCTTCATTTAGCTGAATCTCTTGGTTTTCATCAGCTTCTATAGTGTCTTGTTCTCCCCCTGGACAGAAGCCTTCATTTTCCAATGCTCTATCTTCCTTTGATACTTCAGTAATGGAGAGCTTGTCCATACTTTTGCTTATACCTGTTGAGTCATTTGATCTACAAGACAACTCACAGTTGATTAATCTTGTTTCATCAAACACAACATGCACAGATTCTTCAACAACTTGAGTAGTCAAGTTGAAGACTCTATAGGCCTTACTATTTGTGTTGTACCCAACAAATATCCCATCCTGGGATTTGGCAGCAAACTTAGTCAAATATGACTTGCCATTGTTAAGTATATAACACTTGCAACCAAAGATCCTAAAGTAAGATAGATTTGGTTTTCTGCCTTTCACAATCTCATAGGGAGTCATTTTGTGGCTTTTGGTGATAGTAGCCCTATTAATTACATGACAAGCTGTGTTAACTGCTTCAGCCCAAAAATATTCTGGGAGAGAGGTGTCACTCAACAGAGTTCTACCTGCTTCAATTAATGTTCTATTCTTTGTTTCAGCAATTCCATTTTGCTGAGGTGTTCTAGGTGAGGAGAATTCTTGGAAAATCCCAAAGTCTTTACACAATTTTGTTATGCTTTCAGATTGAAACTCAGTACCATGGTCACTTCTGATTTTGACCACTGTACTATTCAGTTTATTCTGAATTTGCTTTACAAAATTAAGTAATACACTTGGGGTTTCAGATTTCTGTCTCAGAAAGAACACCCATGTAAATCTAGAATAGTCATCTACAACCACAAAAGTGTAGACTTTCCTACCTACACTGTGAACTGGCATAGGACCAAAAAGATCCATATGCAAGAGGTATAAGCACCTCATAGAATCCTTGTTTTCAAGTCTTTGAAAGGAGGATTTTGTCTGCTTGCCCTTTTGACAAGCTGAGCATATCCCTTCCTTTATACACTTAACTTGAGGTCCATTCCTCACTAACTCTTTGCTAAAGAGTTGGCCATTTGTCTTGTAGTTTAGACGAGCCAATCTCTTGTGCCACTTAACACAATAAGAAGCATTGTCATCAGCTACAAGACAGATGGAAGAAGCCTTATTCTTACATTCAAAATTAAGACAATATACATTTCTCTTCCTATACCCAGTCAATATGATCTTTTGATCACTTGACCTTTTGATATGACATCCATCTTTAACAAATGAAATGTCATATCCTAAATCACTTAGCTGGCTTATGCTTATTAGATTATGTTTCAAACCTTTTACATAAGCCACTTGAGTGATAGTAATTAGGTTAGAAGAAATGTTACCAAACCCTTTGATGACTCCTTTTTCAGATCCACCAAAGATCACTTTAGGTCCATCTTTGACAGATGCATACTCCTTCAGCAGCCCCTTTGTTCCAGTCATGTGCCTGGAACAACCACTATCCAAGTACCATATAGGGGCATGGTTACTTGGATTCACCTGCAACACAGATTTACTTACCCTTAGAACCCAAGAAAGTCTTGGGTCCTTGGTTCAAGTTTGCATAAACAAAGCTACCATTATTTCTTCTAACAGGTAGACTATTGTTCTTTATAACACTTGTGTTATACCAGCAGTCTAGTGCAAAATGGCCTCTCTTGCCACAGCACCAACATTCAAACTTATTGTATCTAGATCTAGATACATCCTTGTCAGAAGAATTTCTGTTCATTGCTGGTGCTGCAGCAACTTCACCTACTGATTTCTTAAAACCATTGGGTTTATGACCATAGGTAGGCCTGCTTGCATTTACACCCTTGTTCTTCAGAACATTAGTCTTAATATGACCTTGAATATCTTCATGATCATATTTGTTAGAAGGCACTTCCACCTTACTAAACTTTATGGGGACTGAAAGGTTTAGTGACTGAGCAGGAGCTTTGCCTTTCCTCTTGAATCTGCTAGCCCTAGAGTTACCTTTAAATCCTAATCCAGCCTTACCCTTTTGAGTGACAAATTCATCTATCAAGGGTAAGACAGATTTTGGCTTAGAGTAACTAGCCACTAAATCCCTTTCAATTCTAAGTCTGGCCTCCAAACTCTTCACTTGATCATTAGTATAATTAATTGTGCCCATCTGAATAATAGTTATATTCTTCAGTTTGGCAATTTCATTTAACTTCTGATCAATTACTTTTTCAAACTCAGTTGCAGCTACCTTTAGATCAGCAATTTCCTGAGCCTGAGATTTAACCAGGTTCTTGCTTTTCTTAAGGGCCTGCAACAAGTCCCCATACTTATCTATCAATTGATAGACATCTCCTTCAGATTCAGATGCATCTACATCACTTGATGCAGATGTAGCTGATTCTGCACTTGTACTATAAATAGATTTTATTGAAGGACATAGTACCTTACTAGGACCAGACTGATTCTGGTACATGTCTTCTTCTAATCCTGCCATCAGTCCCATGCACTGATGATCTTCTTGTTCATAGATGGAGTCTAGCAATTGCATGAACTCCTCTTCTTCAGTAGCAGCATACAGTCCAATATATGCTTCAGCTTCAGATTCTGATTCTGAAGTTGATTTATCTGTTAGACTCTTTTCCTTCTTTGCAACAAAGGATTTTTCCTTCTTGCCCTTTTGATAAGTCTTCTTCTTGTCTGATGACTCCTTTCTCTTATCAGGACAGTCAGCCACTACATGTCCAGGCCTATTGCAACAATAGCAGACAATCTTTGAAGTAGTGGCCTTGCTGGGCATTGTTCTGCTCTTCTCTTTCCTTGATGACTTTTTCTTCTGATAATAGTCATCAACTTGCTGTGATGAGGAGGGCCTAGACTTCCACTGCTTCTTCTTTAAGAATCTTTGGAATTGCCTTATAAATGCAGTAAAATCTGCATCTGACTCACAGCTTTCTGAACCCTGATTATCTGAATTTTCAGAACTAACTTCTGCAACTTCCTTAGGAGGAGATGGTGATATCCTCCTATTCTTTCTAGTGGCTTCTGCCTTGAAGGCCACTGTCTTCTCTCTATGCTCTCCTTTTGAATTCTTTTCCTCCTCCTTCCTCACCATAAGTTGCATTTCATAGGATAACAACTTTCCAAACAAGGTGGGAGGAGAGATCTCGGCCAATTTAGCCACTTACCTTATGGCACAGATCTTTGTGTCCCAATCCTTTGTTAAGGATCTCAAGAATTTGTCATTCAGTTCATAAGTACTGAAGACTCTTCCATAGGACATAAGCTCATTCACAATTCTATAGAATTTTTTGTAACACTCAGTTATGCTATCAGATTTTCCTTGTCTAAAACTTTCATACTCCTGATTGAGCATAGATTTCCTGTCCTGCCTTACTTCTTCAGATCCCTCCATGTAGACAATCAATGTGTCCCACATCTCTTTGGAGGTCTTGTAGTGAATCAGATTCTGAAATGTTGAATCATCTATGGCACTAACAATAATGTTCTGAGCTCTTTTATCCATGGTTGCCAAGATGATTTCATCCTTGGTCATTTCTGAATAACTCTTTGGAGTTTGGATATTTGCATCAAGAACTGATACCTTCATTGGAATGAAGGGGCCTTCCTATACTGTGATGTAAACCCTTGGGTCAGATGCCTCCATAAACAATCTGACTCTTTCTTTCCAAATTCCAAAAATTTCTTTCTTGCATATGGGTAATTTCATAGACCCTAGCTCCTTATGATTCTCACCAGAACCCATCTTTTTGAATCTTGATTCTGCCTTTAAGATCTACCTCAGACTGTTAAGTCCTTTTTGAGGAACCTCCCTCTGATACCACTTGATAGTTTTACTTTCAAGACAACCTAAACACCTAGAGGGGGGTGAATAGGTTCTAATTGCTTGTTTATACTTCTAGGCAGAATTCAATAGCAGAAATAAAACATTCAGCACAGCAATCACAGAAATTGAAACATCACAGATTGCACAATGTTTTATAGTGGTTCCCCAAGGTTTGGGTACATCCACTTTCCCCCTTCACCTATCTAGCAGTATGCTAGATTCGGCCAAACTTCCACTATTCTCAGATCCACAGATCCTACAGCTCAGAACCTGGATAGGTTCCTACAACTCAGGCTCAACAGTCCTACCTCAGCCTTGCCTCAAGGCCTACCACTTAGAGAAGAACCTTCTCCTACACTCAGGAAAATAACCCTACCACTCAGAGATCACCTCTCTTACACTCAGCCTTTATAACACAGGCTTACAACTCAGATCTGTGTGAACAGATCCTACAGAAATTTAGAAAAGATATTTTAATGTCTTGCCTTTGTTGAGAGAGAAGAGGACAAGACACTTCTTGATCAGCTGATGAAATCAACTGAATCTGAGCTTTCTTCAAAGCTTCTTGAATCTGAACTTAGCTGAGTTGATTTCCAAACAGCTTCTTGAGAAACTACTGATGGCTTCCTTCTTCTTCTTCAAGATGACTGGATCCCTCTCTATCCAACACCTTTTCTGATACTTCAGACTTCTTCTTCTTAGATCTTCTGATGAAGATCTTCTTTAGAGCTTAGCACTTTCTTGAATTGAAACTTCAATAGGATCGTAATCCTTTTTTTTTCTTAGATCTTCTACTGTTATTTTATTTCCTTCTGAATATGTCTATTTATAGACTTTCTTCATGGTAACCGGCTGATCCGGTTTCTAACTGTTTTCTGATAGGTCTGACAGCTTCAGTTAAACGGTGGCAACCCACAGCTGTCAAGTCTTCAAACAGTTCCTGTACCTTAGCCTTGGACAGCAAAATGTCGAGACAGTCTGTCAGAAAGTGTCAAGACCAATCTGTCTATCTGTGTCGACACAAGTGACTTTGGTGTCGACACAGTCTTTGATGATGTCGACTAAGTTGCCTTTAAGTCGACACAGCTACTTCAGAAAATAACTTGGTCTTGGCTCTGCAATGTGTCGACAAAAGTCCTGTGTGTCGACACAGTTGTTGTAGATTCAGAACTCAGTATGTGTCGACTCAGCTTTCTGGTGTCGACACAAGCATAGTCGACTTATGCCAATATGTGTCGACTCAATCTCAAGGTGTCGACACATCCTCCCAGTGTCGACACAGTTGAGGTCGACAATCTTCTTCTGTGAGTCGACTATCTTTCTCTGGTCGACTATCTTTCACTAGTCGACTATCTTTCACTGGTCGACTAACTTTCTCTGGGTGTCGACTATCTTTCACTGTGTCGACACTGCTTCCCAGTGCTGAGGTCGACGATCTTCTTTATGTGTCAACACTGCTTCCCAGTGTCGACATAAATGTGATCGACTATCTTTCTCTGTGTCGACACTGATATTCTGAAGTGTCGACACAAATATTCTGAAGTGTCGACACAAATATTCTGAAGTGTCGACACAATTTCTTCAGGTGTCGACACGTGGACTTAGAATATTTTTCTGCATTCATTAATACTTCTTCACCTGCACATGTCAACTCAAAACAACATCAAATACACCTTGATGTATATCATTGAGCTAAGTTGGGCTTCTTCAAATCAGGTACACATTTTCCAATGTACCCAACACATTCATTCCGCACATGAGGCGCCAGCTTCAACCCGTATAGCGCCTTGTTCAACTTGTAGACCTTCTTCTCTTGATCTTTCACCTCATATCCAGGAGGCCGCTGGACATCCACATCTTCCTCCAAGTACCCATTCAGAAAAGCAGACTTAACATCCATCTGGCAGATCTTCCACTTATACTGAGCTGCTAGTGCAATGATAAGTCTAATCCGCGCCACTAGAGCAAAGAACTCGTCGTAGTCCACTCCTTGGACATGTCGATAACCTTTCACGATGAGTCTTTCCTTGTGCTTCTCCACTTATCCATCCTCTTCTTCTTCACTCTGTACACCCATTTCACACCAATGAGCTTATGACCTGCAGGCAGAGTGACTAAGTCCAGAGTCTCATTCTTCTTGATGAAAGCTATTTCTTCATCCATCGCCTTCCTCCAAGTCTTCTCCTAAGCAGCCTCATCATGTGAGTACGGTTCACAATCTACTAAAATACAATATAAAGAAAAGTTAGCATGAATCGGCTCCGTCTCCTCATAGATCTCCTCCAACCTTCTCATTCTAGGTTGAGGAATTTCAGAGCTTCTCCTACTAGTTCTTGCTCTATTATAGTATGGAGTATAAGCTCCCCCTGAATCTCTTCTCAGTGGTGATGGTGGTTTAGTTCCCCCATCTGCACCTTCAGCTTCATGACCACCTTCTTCATCTTCATCATCATAAAACAACCCCTTGATTTTTCTCTCCTTCTCATCCCAGCTCCGACAACTATCTTCTTCGAACACGACATCTCTTGATATGAAAGCCTTCTTTGTCACTGGGTTGTATAACTTGTAAGCCTTACTCATCGGAGCATAGCCTACAAATATACACTTCTCGCTCTTGTCATCATGCTTCTTCCTCTTCTGATTAGGTATGTGAGCATAAGCTACACACCCAAAGACTCTCAAGTGTTGCAAACTCGGTATCCATCCACTCCATGCCTCATATGAAGTCTTGAACTTCACACTTTTTGCAGGACATCTGTTTAGCAAGTATACAGCGCAAATTACTGCTTCGGCCCAGAACATCTTTGGTAAATTCTTGCCCTTTACCATGCTCCTTGCCATGTTCTGTATCATCAAGTTCTTTCTCTCAGCAACTCTGTTTTGCTGAGGTGAGTATGCTGCAGTCAACTGATGAGCAATCCTATGCTCTTTGGAGAAAGCATCAAATAACTTAGAGGTATACTCCCCACCTCTATCAATCCTGAGAAACTTCAGTGGTTGACCACTCTCCTTCTCTGTCATCGCCTTGAACTCCTTGAACTTGTCAAAGGCCTTAGACTTCTCCATCAATAAGTAAACCCAACACTTCCGACTGAAGTCATCAGAGAAGGTGATGTAGTATTTGCTTCCTGATGTGGATTCTACAGTTTTAAAAATAATTTCAAACTATTATCCCGAATTAAGCAAGTGTACCTATCGAAATATAGTATAGAAAATTGTTATATTTAGACTCGGGGCATGTTGATTACTCCTACTCATGCAAATTAATATTATTTTATCTAAATATAAAGAAGGGGTATATTAAACTTAAAGAAAGAAAAATAAACTAAAAGCTAGCACTTGATCTTGACTCACTTTGAATTAAAATAGACTTTCATGAAATGATACGATTATAAACTCCTAATCACTTACTTTGACCGTGGAGGTTCCCAAAATACAAAAGCGTCTCTCTCGAGCTCATGCTTTTGACTAACCTTAGGTTGATCGATTAAGACCTCTCAGCCAGTCGAAACCTCTAAGCTTTCTTTAGGCGGTGAACCCCACAATTAGATTTGAATCCAATCCGCAAGATTTATGTCGTCCCCTCTCGAGGAGTACATGCAACACCTTTTATCTTTGAGTGATCTCCTCGTATCTGCAACAATTTGGTCATTTAAGATACAGATCTAAGATCGAAGAACATATCCACGAAATATGAATTCGAGACAAAATAATTCAAAGATAAATCAAAGTAGAAATAAAGAGAGTTTGATAAAGAAAAGAAATTTATTTCATTTCAAAGTTTGTTATGATCAAGTGCTAATGGAAATTAGCTGCTTTACATGATAAGGAAGCTAAATAAAAAGATAAGGAGAGACATGATTAAAAAGAGTAGTACTTGAATTGTAAATTAGAAAAAGTAAAACTAAACTATACAATTGATAAGTACATAAAGGAAATGCATTAAAACAGAAAAAAAAGCTACTAAGACTACTCCTAGTTGACTCCCTAGATTCCCCCAAGCTTTTGGCTCGATTTGGAATTTATAGGAAAATTTCTTGAAGTCATGCCCGTGACCTAGGACGTGTAAGGCTCGGAAACAACTGTCATGAAAGCCCGGGAATGTTGGCGAGAAACCGCCAAAATCTGTTAAATTGCGGGTCACGCCCCTATGTCACGCCCGTGACCTAGGGCGTGTACTGACCGGGTCAGCAAACGGCTAGAAATGCCGCAATCTGGCTTCAATTCGGTAGTTTCGGGTAGGTCACGCCCTAGGTGTAACACCCATATCCGTCGCATAGCATATAGCAGTAGGTCCGGCCGGGGCCCGACGCCATATACTACGGACAGACCGGTTGGTTACGCGTTGAAACCATACAACCAATCAGAGCATCCTACACAACACCTAGCGGAAGCAATTTAATTAAGTTGCAAAAGATAAGAACCCTTCCACAAAGCATGAATGTCCACTACAACCCAGGAATGAGTACATACACAAAAGAGTTCACGGCCTTAAGGCCTTACAAAAGTGTTCGCTTAACAAGATAGCGTCTTTCATACATCGGCGCGCAGGCCGGCCATACATGAATATGAAAAAGCTAATAACTAAGCCTTCGAGGGCTGGCGCTACAACTTGGGCTTTAGCCCGCTATTTGCTGCTTGGCTCCGCAACAGCACCTGTAGAAACAACCCACCCAAGAGGTGGCAATACAAAAGGGCAACGGTCAGCAAAGCTGACCAAATTATAACGACCCCGTCCCGTTTCTCGGGACGGCGGTGCTCCTTCCCTGCATATAAAACTACCATAGCAATTCTATAAAGTATTCTATTCGCCACAAGTGTCGGCACGCACGGCCGCACACTCCGTGCTCTCAGGGCACTAATCGGTGAACCCGGTCCGGACCCAGCCCGACACCGCGGTTCCACCACCATCCCTCGGATGGCAACACTCGTGAGCATTTAGCCCTTTCAGCCGAAGCCTAGGCCCGTTTCCAGCCTCCCGGGAAGTCCCATGTACTTTAGGTCGCTTCTACCGAGACCACTTGGAATGGGTAGAGTTCCACCCGCCCGTTGCTCACTTCACCACGGCCATTTAGCCATCGGTGCGGGCCAAGTTTCTCCTCATTCCCACAATCGATCAAAACACGCACATAACCCCGTTATGTACCGATTTGCCCTCCAAGGCAACATCGTGGCGGCAATGCGATTCCGCCCAAGCTTTCCGGGTGCGCCTCGAGGTTAACCCCCAAGGATCCCTGTATGCAATCTACCGCGTAGAAATTTCGGAAAACTGAAATCATCGGCGTGGAGTCTTCTCCGGCCATGCAATGCAAACATCACCGATCCGGGTTAAACCCGAATAGGCTTCACACACAATGCCTACGCCCGTACTCCGATTCCGGGCTCTAACAATGGGGACTTTACATATCTACCCGAAGGGATTCCGCGCCTCAACGCTCACTCGCGAGAGGGGGATTTCCCCATGCATAGAAAGAAGGGCGACTACACATGCCCTATGAAGAGGATCGTTACCCTCGAAGATTTCCGCAGCGCCATGAAGATGTAGACGGATGGAAAGCTTCGCCTCGCCCTTGCCTTCGAGGATCCGGACTCGGATCGTGAATCGGTGCTCCGGTGCTCCGCCGGCAGCCGGAACTTTGCACCTCCTCCTCTTGGCTCTCACCTCTCTCTAAGAGTATAGAAAGAGAAAGGGTTGGGTTGGAATGAGGGAATTCAGCCCCAAACTCAACCCTAACACCCCCTAGGTTAACCCCCAGCCGTTAGATCCAAAATAAAAGATCCGGACGGCTCGGATTCAACCCAAAAATATCAGTTACGCCGATCCACACGGGTCCTGACACGGCCGTGTGCCACGGGCCGTGTTACCTGGAGCTTCAGGACGATCGTCGGGCTTCATGAACACGGCTTCGAACACGGCCGTGTTCGAGGCCGTGTGCCCCACACACGGCTTGAGACACGGCCGTGTGTCTCAGGCCGTGTACTTCTCTGACTCGAGACAGCACAAAAACACAATAAATCACTGAACACGGGTAGGCACACGGCCGTGTGCCTGGCCGTGTGCCCCTGTTCAGACCTCCAAAAGTGCCGTTTGATCGCCCCGCGATCATCTCCGAGGTTGGGGTCTTACAACTCCCTCCCCCTTAAGAGAATTTCGTCCCGAAATTAAGAACAGAGACTACACAAAAACAAAAACATAACGGGTACCTAAGGGGAACAACTCGGGGTACTCCTCGCGCATTGTCTGCTCTCGCTCCCAAGAGAGCTCCTCGCGTCCGCAGTTATCCCAACGGACCTTCACCATTCTGATTTCCTTGTTCCGAAGCCGCTTGACTTCGGAATCCTCAATAGATATGGGCTTGACTTTCGTTGTCAACCCTTCCTCAACCGGTACTTGATCAGCCGCGATCACCTGCGAAGGCTCTTGCACCGCCTTCCGCAACACAGAAATGTGGAACACATCATGTAATCCACTCAACTCCACTGATAGCTTCAAACGGTATGCAGCTTCGCCGACTCGCTCCAGGACCTCAAAAGGTCCAAGGTACCTTGGGCTCAGCTTCTTCAAGCGTCTCACCCGCGAAACCCCCTTGAACGGCTTCACTTTCAAGTATACCCAATCGCCTACCGCGAACTCCACGTTCCGATGCTTGGCATTGTAATACTTCGCCTGCCGGTCCAGAGCGATCAACAAGCGCTCCCGAATGATCCGCACTAACGAGGTAGCACTCTCCACCTCCTGCTTCTTGTACAACCTTGCCTCACCCGCTTCAAGCCACGATAAGGGCGTGCGACACTTCCTACCATACAGGGCCTCGAAGGGCGCCATTTGTATACTCGCTTGGTAGCTGTTGTTGTACGCGAACTCCACCAAATAAAGGTGGTCTTCCCAATGCTTCCCGAAGTCTAGAACACACATGCGGAGCATGTCCTCCATCGTTCTGTTGACCCTCTCGGTCTGCCCATCCGTCTGCGGATGGAAAGCTGTGCTGAACTTTAACTTTGTTCCCAACATCTGCTGCACCAACCTCCAATCATTTGACGTGAACCGCCCATCGCGACCACTCACAATGCTACGAGGCACACCATGCAGCCTAACAATATTGTCAACGTACAACTTTGCCAATTTCTCGACTGGATCATCCTTCCTATGCGGAATGAAATGCGACACCTTAGTTAGCCGATCTACGATCACCCAGATGGCGTCGTTCCCCTTCTGCGACCTTGGCAACCCGTGCACAAAGTCCATAGATATATCATCGAATTTCCACTCCGGTATAGGCAAGGACTTCAGAAATCCTCCCGGCTTTTGGCACTCCGCCTTCACCAAGGCGCATGTTTGGCATTTGGCCACATACAACGCCACATCTTTCTTAAGTCCCGGCCACCAAAACAACTTTTTAAGATCACGATACATCTTCGTGCTCCCTGGGTGGATTGAGTACTTGGTATGATGAGCCTCGTACATCAACTCCGCCCGGAGGTTTCCCCCACTTGGGACGCACAAACAATGATCCTTCCTTAATAACCCATCTTCTACCGAGAACTAGGAATTTGACCCATCCAGAGCGGCCTCCAAAAGCTCCTTCATGGAGTCATCCAACTCCAATGCCTGCCGAACCCGGTCAGCCAGGTCATACTGCACCTCTGTCCAGTTTAACATTGCCTTGGCGCTCGACTGCTTGTCAACGCAACAGATCTCAAGCTTCTCCAACTCCCGTACTAGCCACTCATCATGCACCGACAACCAGTTGGCTCGGGCGGGAGCCCTGCGGCTCAGCGCATCCGCAACTGCGTTGCCCTTCCCGGGTACATAATGTATCTTGAAGGTGTAGTCCCCCAGGAACTTCATCCACCTCCTCTGTCTCATATTAAGGTCCTTTTGATCCAACAAGTATTTTAGGCTCTTGTGATCGGTGTATATGTCGACCCTTACTCCGTATAGGTAGTGCCTCCACAACTTGAGTGCAAATATCACGGCCGCCAACTCCAAGTCGTGCACCGGATAATTTCTTTCATGCACCTTTAGCTGACGCGATCCATACGCTATCACGCTACCATGCTGCAACAACACGCAGCCCAAACCGCTACCCGAAGCGTCGCTATACACCTCAAAGCCCTCGGTCCCACTCGGCGAACTAAGCACTGGCGCCGTGGTCAACTGCCTCTTCAGCTCCTCAAAAGCTTGCACGCACTCCTGCGTCCACAAGAATTTCTGATCCTTCCTTGTCAACTTCGTGAGAGGTAACGCTACCCGCGAGAAGTTCTCTACGAAGCGCCTGTAATATCCGGCAAGCCCGAGAAAACTACGGACTTCCGCGACAGAAGATAACGCAGGCCACTCCCGTATCGCAACAATCTTCGCCGGATCCACCGCTATACCTTCCCCACTCACTATATGACCAAGGAACGCTACCGAGGGTAGACAGAACTCGCACTTGGAGAACTTTGCGTAAAGCTCATTCCTCCTCAAAGTCTCCAATACCAAATGCAAATGCTTGAAGTGATCTTCTTCGCACTGCGAGTATACCAAAATATCGTCAATAAAGACGATCACAAAGCGATCCAGGAAATCTCTGAACGTCCTGTTCATCAGATCCATAAACACCGATGGCGCATTCGTCAGTCCAAACGGCATGACCGTGAACTCGAAATGCCCATACCTCGTACTGAACGCCGTCTTTGGGATATCACATTCCCTGATCCTCAGCTGATAGTACCCCGACTTCAAGTCCAACTTGGAGTATACAGACGATCCGACTAACTGATCAAAGAGATCATCAATCCTCGGGATCGGGTGCTTGTTCTTCTCCGTCAACTTGTTCAATTCTCTGTAGTCGATGCACAGCCGCATACTACCGTCCTTCTTTTTAACGAAGAGGACCGGTGCGCTCCAAGGCGACGAACTTGGACGCACATAACCTTGCTCCATCAGCTCCTCCAGCTGAACCTTCAACTCCGCCATCTCCTTTGGCGCCAACCTATATGGAGCACGTGACACGGGTTTGGCACCCGGCACGAGCTCGATCGTAAAATCAATCTCTCGCTGCGGTGAGGCTCCGGGAAGGCTATCCGGGAACACATCGGGGTATTCGCAAACCACGGGGATGCTATCCAATGGGGACTTTGGCTCCACAGCCCCCACTATTGCAAAGAACAGCTCTGCACCAGCACGAACTGCCTTCACCACCTGAAGAGCAGACATTAGTGTCTTGCTCGACCCCTTAAGCCCCTCGAAAGTAGTCTCCCGCCCTACACCCAGCTTGACCTCCTTACGGTCGCAATCGATCCAAGCCTTCTGCTCTGACAGCCAATCCATTCCAAAGATAACATCGAACTCTACTAACGGCAATAATGACGCTAGCAAGTCGAACTCTTGGCTCCCTATGTGAACCTTCACGGCGCACACTCTGTCCGCACGCATCGAGCACCCATTCGGTAGCAACACATCTAACTTGTCCTTCGCCATCGAAGAAGGGACTCCGATGCGCGATATAAACTGTTCGGACAAGAAAGAATGCGAAGCACCAGTGTCGAACAGTGCTCGTGCCGGACTATCGCTAATCACCACAAAGCCTAGGCAAAAGACATTAGCTTAACAAGCAATAGGTAATAGTATTCTCAAGTCAACTTGCATAAATTAACTCATACCTGTCACCACATCCGCTTGCTTGATGGCCTCCTGCTGGCCCAAGTTGTAGACTCTAGGCTGAGTCGGAGCATAGTGGGACGCGGTCGACTCCACCGCTTTGCCCTTTTCCTCGTAGGTAGCTCCTTGTTTCCTTTCGGACTTTGAGCGTCCACTCCAGCAGTCACGGGCAAAGTGCCCCGGCTTTCCACACGTGAAACAAGCGCCCGGGGTTCGATTGGTAGTTGTCCCCGAGGCACCTGCAGAAGGAGCTGGACCCGACGTCCTAGACTTCTTGGAGAATCTGCGGTAGCCCGACTTCGACATAGTCGGCGCCTTAAACTCTGATCTCTTGCCACCAGATTCCCTCTCCTTCTTCGCTTGCACGTTTCTCATATCCTTCTCCAAGGACCGGGCCGAACTGACCAGGGTCATGAAACCCTGCGCCTTGGGCCCTGACAGCAGCAACCTCAAATCAACCCTTAGCCCTTCATAAAAGCGGCTCGTCTTGCGCTCCTCGTCTGCGAAGGTAGCGCCGGCATACCTCCCCAACCGAGTAAACTCGTGGAGGTATTCATCAACGGTGCTATCACCCTGCACCAACTTCTGGAATTCGCTCTCTAGCGCAATCCTCTGCGCCGAGGGGAGGTATCGAGCCATAAATAGTCTCGCAAACTCCTCCATCGGGACTTCGGCCAATGGCCTCCCCCTCAACTGATGCAGCTCTAGGCCCTCCCACCACAGTCTTGCGTCCCCATCCAAAAGGAACGTCGCTATAGTGGTCTTCTGCCACTCTTCAGTTTCCGTCGCAGTCATCACCCTGTTGACCCTTGAGAGCCAATCCTCTGCTTGGGTCGGGGTTTCTGCCCCCGTGAATACCGGTGGGTGAAAGCCCATCACGTGCTTCAGTTGTCTTTCAGTTGCTCTCCTAGGCAACTCTGGCTCCAAAACTACTTGCTCAACCCTCCTTTGCTCTGCCGCCTGAAGCGGTACCTGTTCCACAGCAGGAGCAGGCTGCTGCACCTGCCTTGCAGGCTGCGCATTGATCATTTCCATGACCGCTTCTGCCACCAACCTAATGGTCTCAGCAGACAAAGGTGTTGCAGGCGCATCGCTTGGCGCACTGCTCGCCTCAGAACCTGGCCGTTCAGACGGCCCAGCACCACTTCTGGTCACCTAAAATCGTGCAAAACACCGATAAGCGACCAAAAATTACTGCAAACAGCAATTATAGGAACACACAGGTTCCTCAAACATGTGTATTTTCATTCCTAAGTGGACATTCATGGGTTCTTTTTCATGTTATAACGATGACGCACGCGACCGTGCTCACCACCCCTTAAAAGAATTCGTCCACGAATTCATTTAAGCTTGACCGAAACCGTTAGTCTGATACCAATTTGTAACACCCCTATCCGTCGCATAGCATATAGCAGTAGGTCCGGCCGGGGCCCGATGCCATATACTACGGACAGACCGGTTGGTTACGCGTTGAAACCATACAACCAATCAGAGCGTCCTACACAACACCTAGAGGAAGCAATTTAATTAAGTTGCAAAAGATAAGAACCCTGCCACAAAGCATGAATGTCCACTACAACCCAGGAATGAGTACATACATAAAAGAGTTCACGGCCTTAAGGCCTTACAAAAGTGTTCGCTTAACAAGATAGCGTCTTTCATACATCGGCGCGCAGACCGGCCATACATGAATATGAAAAAGCTAATAACTAAGCCTTCGAGGGCTGGCGCTGCAACTTGGGCTTTAGCCCGCTATTTGCCGCTTGGCTCCGCAACAGCACCTGTAGAAACAACCCACCCAAGAGGTGGCAATACAAAAGGGCAACGGTCAGCAAAGCTGACCAAATTATAACGACCCCGTCCCGTTTCTCGGGACGGCGGTGCTCCTTCCCTGCATATAAAACTACCATAGCAATTCTATAAAGTATTCTATTCGCCACAAGTGTCGGCACGCACGGCCGCACACTCCGTGCTCTCAGGGCACTAATCGGTGAACCCGGTCCGGACCCAGCCCGACACCGCGGTTCCACCACCATCCCTCGGATGGCAACACTCGTGAGCATTTAGCCCTTTCAGCCGAAGCCTAGGCCCGTTTCCAGCCTCCCGGGAAGTCCCATGTACTTTAGGTCGCTTCTACCGAGACCACTTGGAATGGGTAGAGTTCCACCCGCCCGTTGCTCACTTCACCACGGCCATTTAGCCATCGGTGCGAGCCAAGTTTCTCCTCATTCCCACAATCGATCAAAACACGCACATAACCCCGTTATGTACCGATTTGCCCTCCAAGGCAACATCGTGGCAGCAATGCGATTCCGCCCAAGCTTTCCGGGTGCGCCTCGAGGTTAACCCCCAAGGATCCCTGTATGCAATCTACCGCGTAGAAATTTCGGAAAACTGAAATCATCGGCGTGGAGTCTTCTCCGGCCATGCAATGCAAACATCACCGATCCGGGTTAAACCCGAATAGGCTTCACACACAATGCCTACGCCCGTACTCCGATTCCGGGCTCTAACAACGGGGACTTTACATATCTACCCGAAGGGATTCCGCGCCTCAACGCTCACTCGCGAGAGGGGGATTTCCCCATGCATAGAAAGAAGGGCGACTACACATGCCCTATGAAGAGGATCGTTACCCTCGAAGATTTCCGTGGCGCCATGAAGATGTAGACGGATGGAAAGCTTCGCCTCGCCCTTGCCTTCGAGGATCCGGACTCGGATCGTGAATCGGTGCTCCGGTGCTCCGCCGGCGGCCGGAACTTTGCTCCTCCTCCTCTTGGCTCTCACCTCTCTCTAAGAGTATAGAAAGAGAAAGGGTTGGGTTGGAATGAGGGAATTCAGCCCCAAACTCAACCCTAATAGCCCCTAGGTTAACCCCCAGCCGTTAGATCCAAAATAAAAGATCCGGACGGCTCGGATTCAACCCAAAAATATCAGTTACGCCGATCCACACGGGTCCTGACACGGCCGTGTGCCACAGGCCGTGTAACCTGGAGCTTCAGGACGATCGTCGGGCTTCATGAAGACGGCTTCGAACACGGCCGTGTTCGAGGCCGTGTGCCCCACACACGGCTTGAGACACGGCCGTGTGTCTCAGGCCGTGTACTTCTCTGACTCGAGACAGCACAAAAACACAATAAATCACTGAACACGGGTAGGCACACGGCCGTGTGCCTGGCCGTGTGCCCCTGTTCAGACCTCCAAAAGTGCCGTTTGATCGCCCCGCGATCATCTCCGAGGTTGGGGTCTTACACTAGGTCACGCCCGTGACATATGAGCGCGTACTTAGAAAAAGTTCCAGAATTGTCCCGGAAAGATTTCTGGAGAAAACTGTTTTTTAACCTAGACACACCCTGGTGATGCCCGTGACTTGGGGGAGTGTACTTGTGAAACTCTCCAGATTTGTAGAGGATGTCGTCCTCTTTCCGTTGAATGGTTGAGCGTCCCATAACTCTTCCTGGTTTGAAAGTTATGGTCATTAGAAGTTCAACTATCCGCGACCAAAAATGTTAATTTTCTCCCAAAAATTTTCAGATCAAGGCCATGAACTTTAAATTGATATTGGGAGCCCAATTATACCTGAAATTAGAAAATAAAGTAATTAGCTACAATATTCATAAAAACTAAAAAAAATATAACCATTTATTAGATAAAAATTATATTAAAATAACTGTAATTATTGATTTATCACTTCCGCCAACTGAGGCAATATCAAACGGACCAGCAATGTCCGAATGAACCAGTTCAAGTCATCACCTTGCTCTTCGAGACTTTCCACCTTCAAACGTTTGTCTCTTCTGCTTGCCCTTCGTACAAGCTTCACAAATATTCTATGATGTAAGATCTTTGGCAAACCTTCCACCATCTTTGCATGCGATAGAAGCTGCAGACCACTGAAGCCTAAATGACCCATCCTATAGTTCCATAACCAAGCCTCTTCTTCTTCTTCTTCTTCTTCTTCAGTTCTTGCTAAGTATGTCGTCTCCTCGGCATCCATTCTCAACGTAAAGAAACGATTCATCGTCATCTTTACCTTCACCACCTCTTTTCCTTGATGGTTCTGCATAGCCAATGAACCATCCTTCAACTGAATGCAGTAGCCTTTCTCCACCAGCTGTTCAAGGCTTAAGATATTACTCTTCAAGCCAGGAACATGGAACACATCATTGAGATGCACCTTCTCACCATTTAAGGTGAATACTATTAACCCTTTGCCTTCTACCGAAATCTTCGAAGCATCTCCAAAGCTAACCTAACAAGCACTTGGTTCAAGGTTAGTGAAGACCTCCTTCTCACCACACATATGGTTGCTCGCTCCTGTGTCTAAGTACCAGACTTCATTTCTACCACTTTCAGCTCCTCTATAAGTCAAGAACATCATTGGATCGCCACCAGTGTTGTTTGCTTCAGCATAATGGTTGGTCTCCTCTATCCTCCTTGGAAGTCTGCAGTCATAACTCATGTGCCCAAATCTGTTACAATTGTAACATTGTACTTGGGTCATTCCACCACGGCCTCTTCCTCAGCCTCTTCCACGTCCTCTTCCTCTTCCTTCCTGCTATCTACCCTGAGGTTGCTCTACCTCTCTCTAGAAGTTCTGATGTCTTCCTCCACTTCTTCCTCTACCTCTGCCTTAGTAGCCTCGACCTCGGTGGCCACCTCCTCTTCCCAAACTCTCTCCAAAATCCAACTGAGTCTGAAGTGCTTTATCTTATCCACTTGACTCTTCATCTTGTAGCATGCGGTATTCATGGGCTTGCAGAGAGCCTTTGAGTTCATCAACGGATATCTGAGTGAGATCCTTCGACTCTTTTATCGCCACTACCACGTAGTTGAACTTCTTCGACATAGACCGCAGAAGTTTCTCCATGAAACTCATATCATCAATCGTCTCTCCGTTGCGCTTCATTTCATTTGCAAGCATCCGCAGACGAGTCACATAGTCACCAACTTTCTCAGAGTTTTGCATCCTGGTAACTTCATACTCTGCTCGGAGAGATTGCAACCTCACCTTCTTTGCCTTGTCAACACCTTACAAGGAGCGTTGCAAAAATGCAGTCCGCAAAAGCTATTTACAGCTTTCTATTTTACTGTCCGCAAATTTCTTAAAAACAGCCCGCAAGAGGTTCCGTAGAAGTTGCTGAACACTTAGTTAATAATAATCTGCCTTATGCACAATTCATGCCTATATATAGGCATTGACATCCAATAAAATCTGACCACGTGATCTTCCAAAAAATGCCTCCAGCATCCCGCGGTTTAATATAAACCATTATATATTATTTTATTTTATATATCTATATATATATATATATATATATATATATATATATATATATATATATATATATATATATATATATATATATACATAATATATAAATTTGACTGTTGACTTCTGTCAAATACAAATCTAACCAACATGAAGGATGATGAAAATTCAATCCGATACATTAACTGCTATTATTATCGCACCTACTTCGTACTTTTATTAATGCACTATGTATTTTCCTTCCGTTTTCCCGCCAGTATTGCCTCTATATTTAGGCACCATTATATCCCTTTGATTATTAAGAAGAAGAATATATATTATCTCCTTCCTCTTGCCCTCTGAGTGTCCCTTCTCTACTCGACCTTTAGCAGGTACTCGGCCACTACCCCATTCGATCCTAATCACTAGTATTAGAGCCAAGAACCTCTCGCTTAATGGACACTCGCACCACTGAACACCACCGCGGCATCGACCAGATAAAAATTGCGGCCGATTTGCTCACTAAACGTTGTCAAGCCAGCAATGATAGCCAAGCGGCTGCCATGGACGACCATCAAAGCCCTCTCCACCAACCCTACTGGGCTCAATTCTCCCACCTTTGCGGGCCCAGCCAATTCACGGTTTTTTTTATAGTATCAGTTCTTCTGCACTGTATTTTTTTTACTTATATTTCTTAATTTAAATATTTATTAATTTGATTGTGCCGGTAAATTGCGTATGTAATATTAGTTAAATTTTTTTAATTTAAAACTATTCCAATATCCAAAAGCATTTCCTCTTTAACTATTATTTAAAAAAATGTTTGAAAATGCACGGTGCTAAAATGCCACGTAAAATTCTGTTAAAAGTTTCCTTCGAATTTAGAAACTGAAACCTGCAAAAAGCGGAGCTTTGGCCGATTCTTAAGGCTATGGCTGTAACCTCCTCCATGTCTACCCTCTCATGTTCGATATTCTTCCCCCGTCGATACATTCCTTCGCAACTCTCTCTCTCTCTCTCTCTTTCTGCCTCTCTCTCTCTCTTTCTCTCTCTTTGCCGGTCGTCCATGGAAGGAAACCACGGCCAGTCCTTTCGGACTAGAAGTAGGAAGCAGAGCCACCCACGAAGCTCATTCCATAATCCCATTAAGTACGCATACGAGAATCAATGGAGAAAACCAGCACCCGACTCTAGGCCGCCTCCTGCTCGGCCACCGGCAACAAATCCGGCGGCAGCCACTTCCACATCTCCTCCGCCACCTTGCACGGCACTGATACCGCTGAAAGCCGAAACACGGCTGAAGAGGTCCGCGAGAGCAAAGAAGGCATCCCCTCCCACCACCTCCTCCACTCTGCTGGCCGGCAAAAAGCAGGGAAAGCGCAAAAAAGTTACTTTTGTTCACAGCACCTCCAATGGAGCCCACATCCGCGGCAATGAAACCTCCGCCGTTGGAGAAAAGGACTCGCCGGAGAACGAGGATCTTCTAGTAGCAGCCAATGGCCGTAGAAAGTTGCAGAAAGTTTGACCTAGGATGTTTATCACCATTTGCAGTATTGCACAAAAAAATATTCTCTGTTTAAATACTTTTACATGCTGAGAGAGTAGAAATACAGTTGGTTCGTGAAATAAATTAGAATAAAATTATTTTTAAAATTATTTTTTGTTTTGATCAAGCTCGACTCAGGTTATTTTCCTATGCGATTTACCGAGCTAGGATTTCTGCTGTACATATGATGTTTCAGGAATCTTTCTGATGATTGTCGGCGTTTTTTTTATCTCCTAATACAGGAATAGAAAAATTATGTTGATATTTCATGAATTCAAAAAGGAAGAAACCAAACCCTAATTAATTTTAATGGAAGGTGTATCAGCGATACAAGGACGATTCAGCTGTAATCTTTTATTTTTTATACGACTCATTTTCTTTTAATCCATGCTGATAATGATATACAAAATGTATAGAGTCTGATTGGTTGAAATGGAAGTGAGCCTTATCAATTGATTTTTTTTCATTATACACAAACCGATTTTTGTCCTAGAAATTTAAATTGATTCAAATTTCAAATTATGTTGATATTCAAAGCTTTTTGAGGAATTCTAATGCCAACTATTAAGACGAATTAATGCGAGAGAAAAAAATATAAATGCATGTAAATCACTTAAGGCTTGTGACAGATCTTTTTAAGGGCCTGTTTGGGAAGGCTTTTCAGAAAGGAGAAAGAGCGGTGACAAAAGGATAGTAGGAAAAGGAGCTTTTGGAAAATGTCTATTAGAAAAGGAGAACTGTTTGGGTGAACTTCTTTTGTAGAGCTTTTCAAAAAGGAGAAACACTTTATAATCCGTTTGACAAATCTCCGTTGCGGTAACCTTTTTTATTAAAAATGCCCGTTCGGGGGAAAAAGCGCAATTATTTCGCCGGGGCAGGTTTTTTTCGCCCGGAAGCAAATTTTTCGCCGGGTGGCGGTTTTTCTCGCCCGGACGTGAATTTTTCGCCCGGGCGCGATATTTTTCACCCGGGGGCGAATTTTTTGCCTGGGCGCCAATTTTTCGGCCAAGCCCTATATTTTCGGCCGGGCCCCAATTATTCGACCGGGTGCCAATTTTTCGGACGGACGTGAATTTTTTGAACGGGCGTGAATTTATCGGACGAGCACGAATTTTTTCGGATGACGACAAATTTTTCGGACGGGCGCGAATTTTTCGGACGGGCATTAATTTTTCGACTAGGCGGGAAAATATCGCCCGGGCGCGAATTTTTTGCACGGACGAGAATTTTTCGCACGGATGCGATATTTCCGCTCGAAAGCGAAAAAAATTACATTCGAGCAAAAAAAAAATAGCTTATAAGCGAAAAAATACACGACTAGGCAAAAAAACCACGAACGGGCAAAAAATCACGTTGAGGCAAAAAATTCGCACCCAGGCGAAAAAAATAGTGCCCGAGCGAAAAACCGCTCCCGATCAAACAAATTGCGCCCGAGAAAAAAAAATTGCGCCCGGGCGAAAAAATCGCGTCCGGGCAAAAAAATCGCGACCGGGGGAAAAAAACGCCCCCGGGCGAAAAAAACATGTGCGGGCGCAAAAATTGCCCGCGGGAGAAAAATCACGCGATGGAGAAAAAATTGCGTCGGTGCAAAAAAATCGCGTCCGGAAAAAAAATCGCGCCAGTGCAAAAAAATCACGTATGGGAGAAAAAAGCGCGTCCGGGCAAAAAAATCGCGCCCGGGCAAAAAAATCGGCTCGGGCGAAAAAAAATCGTGCAACGACAAAAAATGACACCCGGATGAAAAAAAACGCACCCGAGCGAAAAAATCACGCCAGACGAAAAACCGGCTCGGGCGAAAAAAACACGCTCAGGCGAAAAAAAATCATGCACGGGCAAAAAACCACACTCGGGCGAAAAAAACTCACTCGGGCGAAAAACCGCACGCCCGGGCAAAAAATGCCAGCCCGGGCGAAAAATGCCAACCAGAGCGAAAAATTCTAGCTCAGGAGAAAAATCCGCGCCTGGGCGAAAAA
Organism: Platanthera zijinensis; assembly: GCA_039513925.1. Classification (NCBI taxonomy): domain Eukaryota; kingdom Viridiplantae; phylum Streptophyta; class Magnoliopsida; order Asparagales; family Orchidaceae; genus Platanthera; species Platanthera zijinensis. Next base: position 63,918,534 of record CM077098.1, on the reverse strand, counting down.
TTTGAGCCCAGGCGAAAAATTCGCGCCCGGGCGAAAAATTCGCGCTCGGGCGAAAAATTCGTGCTGGGCAAAAAAAACACCCGGGAAAAAAAATTACGCTCGGAAAAAAAAAATTGCATCAAGACAAAAAAATCAAGTTGTATATTTTTTTAAGAGAAATGTTTTTGGATAAGAAAGTGCTTTTCGAAAATGTTGAAAAGTAGGTGACATGTGACTTTTCCAAAAGATGAACAAATGAAGTTTTTCGCTGTAGCTTTTTCCACCGATAGATAATCCAAACGGTCTCTTAAGTGTGGTAGCGTTTTCCAGAAAACGAAAAGGAGTTAAAAAGCCCTCCCAAATAGGCCCTAAGGCTTCTCGGGATAAAGAAAGGAGGTTAAGGGAGGCGTCGTCCTCTCGTTAACAATTTGTGGAAGTTCCTAGCGGAAGAGGTGCCTAGTAGCTGTTGGATTTTTTGATTTGGATCTGAACCGTATCTGAATCCAGTTTTGGAATTTCATCTTTTCAAATGGATGACCTCCTAAATCGAAAAAAAAGGAATCTCGACCCACCTTTGTTGAGAGAGAGTGACCTCTCTCCTTCTCTCTCTAGCATGAATATTAAATCACTAGGAATATATATGGAGATTGACCGGTTCACGGTGAGAAGAGGAAACAGCCGCCTGGAGGGAAAAATCCTCCTTCTGTTCACATGAAGGAGAGAAGCCGCCTAAGAGAGGATTTATCGTTCTGTTCTAGTTCGTGAGGAGAATCCGCCGTTATCTCGCTCACGGCGTCGCACTGGGTGGGATACCCCTGTAGGATGTCGCCAGTGGTTGACATTGGTGCAACACCGTGCGATGGCAACATATTCATTGGTACGAAGCATAGTTTTGTTTATCTTGTCTTCTCTCGTGTGAAACTCTCAATTTATCCACCGGGTTTTGAGTAAAATAGCCTCGGTCTTGGAGGAGAGGATCACTACCGGTCTTGAAGGAGATGATGTGGTGCGAACGTGGCGACAAAGGCTTGCAGTGGTGAAGTGGTCTTGACGGAGTCTCTTCGGCAGTGCAGGCATGGAGGCGAAGGCATGCAGGAGTGCAGTGACCTTGATGGTGTTTCTCTCCGGTGGTGAGGTTTGGCGTCGATGGCGTGCATGAGTGCAGTCGTCCTCGACGGTGCTTCTCTGGTGGTGACAGGTGGTTTGGTCGTCACCCGACGACAAAGGTTCCCGGCGAACCGTGTGCATCCGCTGTGCTAGCTGTAACATCTCATTTCCTTCTAGAGCCCTTAACACAAATTAGGATAGAACATGTGATGAGTATGATGAGTTAGGCTAGGTGGTGTCCTTAGGACCTAATGAGTTTGGGTGAACTCATGTGGGGCCCACTATATTGTACAAGTCAACCTAGGTCAAACTAGCCAAATTGAAGTCACAAGTGCAAATTGAACTCACCACTATGATCCTAACCCTAAAGGAAACCCAAATGACCCAAAAGTCCTATCATAGGATGAAAAAATTGGCAAAATTGACCAAAGTACCCTTTAGGTCAACTTAGGTAAATCCTTCACCATTAGATCCAATTGGCCCGCAAAACATGAAATTGACCTCATTAATATAATTAAAACATCATAAGGAACCCAATTGACCCAAAAGCCCTATAATAGGGTCAACAAATTAGTCAAGTTGACAAAAGTATCCTTTAGGTCAACTTAGGTCAATCCTTCACCATTAGGTCTATTTTGGCCCCAAAACATGAAATTCAGCTCACTACTAGTCTTAAGAAATCATAAGGCACCCAATTGACCCAAAAGCCCCATCATGGGGTATAACACCTTCATCTATCACGTAAAATATAACAAAAGGTCTGACAGGGGGCCCACACTATATTCCATAGACAGTTATTGGAGTTACCCATTGAAATCATTTCATCCACACATCCTAACTCAGAGTTCGTTCCAGCGGAAGCAGTTACAATAGTTTTAGAACCCCAAAGTACAAGGAATGTCCACTACCAAAGTATAGGAATGACATTAATACACAAAATGTTTTGGCCTTAAGGCCTTACAATTGTTTTCTTCACAAATATATCTTCCAAACATCGGCACACAGGCCGACCACACACAAAAACAATAAATGTTCTTCTTTGGGACTTCGAGGGCCAGCCAATCGCATCATAAGAGACTTCTGCCCTCTACTTTCCACTTGCCTCTCCAGCACCTGGATCAGCATGACCCACCTAAATGTGGCAAAACAAAGCAACGATCAGCTTTATCTGGCCAAATTATAACGACCCCACCCCTCACTCGGGGCGGCGGTTCTACATCCCTGCAAACAACAGTATATATATCTTTTGGCAACAAAATGTGCACTTAAGCAGCATTCTCCACGGACGTTGGCTCGGTTGGCCACACGCTAGTATACTCATGGAACATTAACTGTATACTAGATTACCCAGGGTCCCACCACCAACCACAGTCCCAGACTTGATGGTCCAAGCTTGAGCATTCTATGCTTTTCGGCCCATAGCCTAAAACTCTCATTATGTCAACGATGAAAGCCTGTTACTTTAGGCACTCTAGTCCAAATGACATAACGCGAGTACGAATCAGCTCTTTCCCATTGCTCAAATCGTCTGATGTACCAAGCCATGATACAGGTCAGCCTCCCCTTTCCCATTTGGCGCTACTGGCCTCACAGTTTGGCACTTCAGTATCTCAGCTTCAATTTCCACCCATCTTATCCACAGGACTTGGGCTCACTATTATCACAATACTGGCTCTCACGACCATAACAACTTGGCTCTCTAGGCTAAATAACTTCACATACTTTCTACCTTGTCTCATGGACACAGGCTTCACAACTACAATCAGTCTGGCTCTCACGGATACCTTAGCTTGGCTCTTAAGGCACTCATCTTAATCATTTAGCCCCCAAGTCGCCAAGAGATGGGCCTCTCAAATATTGCTCACCGGGAGCTACCGCCTCCGATAGCACTACCGCTGTACGGTAGGGGACAAGATGTTGTTTCTTCCACCGCTTTGGATTTTTTCCTAGAGTCGACCTCTAGTACTATCATTGCAGTATCCTGCAAACCCCTTGACCCCCCAAACTACACGTTTATCTACAGAGTATTCTACGGTACGCAAATCAATCTTCACCAATCCAGACCAACCTGTCCAGATTGGCTTCACACAACATGCATATTCCGTACTTCGATTCTAGATTCTATTGCAATTTCTACTTGGGATCACAACGATCTACCCGCTGGAAACTACAATTTTCTTCACCTTTTGCTGAGGGATTCCATGCACTTATGCAAATTGAGGAATTCACTTGTCCAAGAAGAAATGTCATTACCATTGTCGATCGCTTAAGAGCCATGATCTTGCACTTGATCCGGATGGAAATGATCACCACACTTTCCTCACCACAGATTTGTCTTCAACTCACAAATACGATCACAAGAATACCTTTGTAGCAGGGTTGAATCAACCTTGTCCTTCCTTTCCCTTACTCTTCTGGCCTTCCCCTTCTTCCTCCTCAAGATCTAAGAGAGAGAGAATGTGTGAAAATGAGAAATAAACTCATCACTAGCCTTTATCAGAGAGCTACTGCCGCATGGTATCTTTGCTACCGCCACGCTGTATCTTAGGCGGTGGCTGCTTGTGTCACAACCTGCATTTTCTCCTCATTTAATGATATATCAAAGTAAGGGAAAATGTGTAAGACCCCCTCTATAACCCCTTCGGTTTTTTTCTGTGTTTTGTTTGGCGTTACGATGACGCATTTCCGGTCTTTTTGCCGTTGTCAAAGCGTGATCTTAGCTCTTTAGGTTCCTTTAGTATCCTGTTTGCAAGATTTCCCAGCTAGTCGGAGTCTATTGTGGTGACTCGGCTAAGCCCCTTAGGGAATGCTTGTGTTTTGGCTGTAACATCCCATTTCCGACTAAACCACTGGGAGTGGTTTTGTCTTAACAGAACCCTGGGAAGCCCAGGAATTGAAATTTATCAACCAAGATTTCGAGTCAAGGGGTGGTCACGCCCGTGACCGACCCATCATGCCCGTGACCTAGGGCGTGACCCCTTCGACGATAGCCGACCTCAGGAAGACGATCATCGAGCTCAGAAATTTCAACATGGGCCTGACATGCCCGTGACCAATCCATCACGCCCGTGACCTTGGAATGGCATTGAGTGAGCTAAGCTCACTCAACGCCGTGGTATTGATGGCATTGAGTGAGCTTAGCTCACTCAAAGCCATAAGTTGAATGGCGTTGAGTGCACTAACTACACTCAATGCCATCTGGTGTTGTCAGGTTGGCGTTGAGTGAGCTGAGCTCACTCAATGCCGTAGACTGGATGGCATTGAGTGAGCTTAGCTCACTCAACACCGTAAACTATCAGGTGGGATGACGTTGAGTGCGTTGAGTGTACTCAACGCCATAAGTTGAACTGCGTTGAGTGCACTGACCGCACTCAATGCCATTTGGTGTTGTCTGGATGGCGTTGAGTGAGCAGAGCTCACTCAACGCCATAATCTGGATGGCGTTTAGTGAGCTAAACTCACTCAATGCCATCTTTTAAAAAGGACATATTCTGGGTGGCGTTGAGTAAGCAGAGCTCACTCAACGCCATAATCTGGATGGCGTTGAGTGAGCTGAGCTCACTCAACGCCATAATCCGGATGGCGTTGAGTGAGCTGAGCTCACTCAACGCCATAGTCTTGGATGGCGTTGAGTGAGCTGAGCTCACTCAACGCCGTATCTTGATGGCGTTGAGTGAGCTGAGCTCACTCAACGCCATTGTACTTAGAATTTGTTTTCTGGCAGATTGGTTTTGGGCTGGGTGCTGGTTCAGCTGAACCGGGTCGGTCTAGGAGTGGGCCGTTTTCTTTTAATAAGACCCAACTAAGTCTTATTTTAAAGAAGGTCAAGTGAAGCCATGCCACGTGGCTGTCGGTTTTGAAAGCAAGGAGGAGCCACGACCATGGTCGGAAAACGACGATCATGGCCATCAATGACACTTGATGTCGTGGCCTTTCCCCCTCGTCTTTAACGGCTGGATTCAAGTCCTCATAAGGAGAGGAGGAGTTTCAAGCCCTCCTCTAGCTGTTACAGAGCCGTTTCAGCCCCCCACCACCATGGCCGAAAAATCTATAATGGGCCATTAATGGCCAGCAGCATTATACCTTTCCCCTCCCTCCTTTTAATGGTTTAAAAAGGCTCCCTAGACTCAGAGATGAAGTTTCCACCCTTACCCGATGGATTTGGAGCTTGTACGGTGCTGTAGAAGAATTCCGGCGACACGACCACTGCGCCAATGGCATCCCGTCGATCAGCACTCCTCCAGCCCGCGGACAAGGTCCTCCCCTCCTCTCTTCTACGGGTAGATCTTAGCTTCCTTAGGATTAAGATTCGGGCTCAATTGAGCCCGATTGGAAGAGCTTCTCTTCCCGATTTTTCCGCAAAAATGAAGTCTCGGGCTCGCCGGAAAAAGCCTCTCCGGCGGCCGCGCCGCCGCCCGACGATGGCCACCGCCTCAACGGAGGTGTTGGTGGTGGTGGCCGTCCAGGGAGGAGTCTAGACGGCCGACTATAGGAGGGAGAAGTGCTCCCAGGTGAGTGCTATCTAGACGGTCGGCTGGAGGTTGAAGACAACCTCCTAACCGACGGATCGACCTTTAAGATCTGAGCAAACATATTGATTAAAGTAATTTCTATATATTTTCTGTAATGTTTCTGCCTGTAACTTGCATTAATTTCTAAAAATACTTAGAGGCTCCTACAGAAAAAGTTGTCAACACCAATATTGTAGCTCAATGAGTCTAGGAAATTTTTTAAAAAAATTCAAGTGATTTGGACCACTGGATGGACCTCAACACTCATTTTGGTGAGGTCTATCCATAGGATTGTCCTGACCTTAGAAAAATTCTCCACTCCAATCAAGTCATCAAAATGACTTGAAATTTGAGGTGTGGCCTAATCTTACCTATATCTAGGTGCCTTGTGAAAGGGAGATTAACCAATAACAATAAGTGCCTTGCGAAAGGGAACGGTGGGCTTCAGCTACCATCATAGTTCCTAGTGCCCTTTGAGAGCCCTTCACGGGGAATACCGGGGGTAGTCCTGGGCTAACATAAACCGTAGGAATAATAAATTAAAAGAGAAACTAGTATAACTAGGGTTGCACTTTCACACACCCCGGTAGCTAGGGAGGTTGAATAGGTTTGTTTGGTTTCCATTCAGACAATAGCTCTGAAGGTAGATGCACGGACGGGACAGTCCGGGGAGCCGAGGGCTCGAGGGTTTGAGTACAGAATAAAGGTCGTGGGTCTTCGGTATTTGATTGTCGTTCACACCGACATCGGTACGTTGACTCGGCAGTGTGGGACACTTAGCCAAAGAAAGTCTGGTGGATATAGCCAGCACTAGTACGCGGATACTCTAGGTTGTGTTCTTCTAGGGGCGTACGGAAGGGCTAGGCCCGGTAGTGTGGATACCCGCGTAGGAGTGGGGAGCCCGACCCACTATCTCCGTTTGCCACTACAGAGGTTCCTGGGAGTGAAACTTGTTGGGTATTGCATCCACAATCACCTGGATTTGAGGATGCCTCCTATCAAGCTAAGATGAATTCACTATGTATTTGATGAATTCCTTCAAGTTGTGCTTGCAGTTATTCCACGCTAAGTACACACTAATGTCAGGGTGCAGTGGGTCAATATACACGGATCTGCGCGACGTAATCCTTCGTTGAGCAGATCAGGGTGTTGTCCTACGTGTACTCTCTCTATTGGGGTGTACTTAATTTCAAGTACAGGGCTATGATAAAGCAAGAGCAGACAAGGAGCAAGGATGGGCCAAAGACCAGCTCACGGGTTGAAAGAGGAGAAATTGTCCAAGTGTAAATCGTCGAGAATCACTAAGTGATTATCGCCGATTCGTCGAGAATCACTTGTGATTCTCGACGAGTCGTCGAGAATCACTAGATGATTCTCGCCGGTTGAGGCCAGCTGACTCAACGCCGCCAGAAAATTCTCCAAGGCAGAATCGTCGAGAATCACTAAGTGATTCTCGCCGATTCGTCGAGAATGTCTTTGCATTCTCGACGATTCGGCGAGAATCTAATGTGATTCCCGCCGATTCTCCCTGGCCTGTATAACCTGTGATGCCAGAATTCGTTAAGTAGAATTCGGCGAGAATCGTAAGTGATTCTCGCCGATTCGTCGAGAATCACTTACGATTCTCGCCAAATTTGACTTGGGCAAATTTCCGACATTTCCTGGACCGGTCCAGGATTCAAGCGGTATTTCGAACCGGACTTCGGTCTTTGCTTTGGTGGGGCCCACAACGGTCATCTTTATGACCTAGTGTATAAATACACAGGTATTGGTGTACAGTAAAGGACGAATACAGAATACGAAAGCAAGCGGCCGTCAAAACCCTAATTTCGCAAACCTTCTCCGTGGCCGCCGCTCGTACAGTGATCACCATTGCTGATCTCGATCTTCTCCAGATCCACGGTGATAGAAGCCAAGTCTTGCATAGCGTCTCACGTGTCTAACCAGAGATCTTTTGTCTCTTGATTTGAGATAGGGAAATCCATCCCCGTCCGAATCGATCGAGACGATCGATCCTAGTGTGACCGTTGGAAGACCTTGCCGACTTCGCTAAGAAGATTGAATCTCCAGTGCTTTGCTGCTGTCTTCAGTTGCCGCCGCCAACACCGAGAGCTTTGCCGCCGCTCGTCGCCGCCGCCGGTCTCGGGGAGATTCTTTCCAAGTGAGATTTAGGGTTGTGGACTCTTCGTTGACTTCAAGAACACGTCGTCGAACGAAGAGGGACACCTTAGTCTCCATATGTTATTTGTATTTCTTACAAGCTATTTTCAATTCTTTGTAAAGGACCGATTGGTCTCTAGTTGTAGGGTTGGGTGCAACCCGTGTTGTGGGAGTGTAACTCCTACGTGTGGAAGGGTTCCTTCCGATAGTGCAAGGATTGGATTTCAATCCTGTTGATGAAGTGACTGAGTCGTCCCTGGATTGGGAGATAGGTCGAAGGGGGAAAGTGGACGTACCCAAATCGGGGAACCACTATAAATTGCCTGTGCTATTCTCTGTGCTGTGTGTTTTGTTTTGATTCTGCAGGTACACTTTTAATTCCGCAAATACGCTGCAAGTCACCTATTCCCCCCACCCCCCCATAGGTGAAGGTAGTTGACACTAGGTGAACTTTCAAGTGATATCAGAGGGAGGTTACTCATCAAAAAGGTTCACACCTTGAGTTGAATCCTTCCACTTGTGTCAACAAGAATGGAGCTGGAATATGATCTCTCTCCTCTTAGAATCCCTACGTGCACAAATGAATATTAACCCATCTGGATGATGAGGGTATCTTTTTTACTTGGAGACCATTGACCCGCGGACATCAATCATCCTGGAAGAGGGTCCATTCATTCCTATAAAGACCTCCTGCTCTAGAAAGGGTCTTCAAACACCTATGGATGTCTCTGAGATGTCAGAGCTTGAACTCTCCTTATTCAACTTGGATAAAGAGATCCGTAGAATCATCATGGAAGTCTGGTCTGGACCTTTTCGATCAAGACTGGAAAGGTGTAGGACAGCCCAGTCCCTATGGCAGACAATATCAGACCTCATGGAGGGATCAGTATCTGCTGAAACAAGTTGCCAGCGAGAGGATGAGGCTTATGTGGGGGTCAGCATTTCAGAAGATGATAGTGATGACCAATCTCTCTATATCAGGGCTCCAGTTTCCTTATCAGAGACTGAGTAGGAAGTCAAGGAAGACTGCCCTGATGAAGATGACGCAGCTGTCCCTGTCAATCTGAACGTTACCTCAGAACAGCTAAGTCAGGAGCAGGTAACTCCTTCATCTTGCCCCTCTCCCTCTGAAACTCCTGAAGACAGGAATGGTTCAGAGGATAGCCCCTCCAGTGTTGCCCAGGATAAGGAATGCCCTACTCCATGGCTTGAAACACCTGACTCCCTTGAGTGTGCTCTTCAGAAAAGCAACCAACTTGTTGGGGAGCAAGCTCTGGAGATTACTAGATTGAAGATCTTGATGGATCACCAATTGGAATCTATCACGATAAAGGACGCTCAAATCTCAGATCTAGAGAGTCGTCTAGAAAATGAGAAAAGGATAGTATCGAACTTCTCCAAGGTTGATGCTATCAAAAGAAAGGAAGAAAATGGGTGGATCTCCCGTATTATTAAGTCTTGGAGAAATGGGGAAACGGTATTCCGTCCCCCCATCTCAGGTAGGGAGAGTACTCATCATGCCTTCAGGTATGACCACAGGAATAATCGTGGTCACTGCAAGGCTGATTTGCCCTCATTTGGAGGCACCCATAATACAAGGGCTGTCATGGCCACCCAGAAGAGAATACCTCAGGATTCCACCAAGCCCTTTGTATTCTCGGCCACAGCCCCAACTAGTCATGAATCTGCCAGCATCAGCTCACAATGCGCCTCTCACCTCCCTAGGACTCAGGGAAGGGGGGTCAGAAATCATGTTGTTGGGACTCATGGAGTCCTTGGAAGGGGGCTGACTGAAAGGAAGGCACCACCTCCCAGGCCTCATGACGCCTGCCATATGCATTCTTTCCACCCTTCCAATAGTCACGGTGGAAGAGACAATTCTGTTAGCATATCCGGCTCTATCCCGTTTAGACCTAGAACTATGACTACCTCAGTCACCAGTTCAGGTCACAAACGGCGATACAACATTCATGAATGTTTGTGTTGTGGCAAAGTGGGTCATTTTGTCATAGATTGTTGGCACAACTCTTCTGTGTCAAAGGCTAGGGGACTTCCACATCCTCGAGGAAATGTTAGTCCTCCCACCAAGATTCCTGAGGGGAGGCATTCCAACTATTTTGCTGACAGGAATCTAGGACCCAATACTTATTGGGTTCCTAAGGCAAGATAACTCTTTTCTGCAGGGTGGTCTGGGTTCCCGTAATCCTGATGGGAACCGGACAGGAGATGCTCCAAGAATGACGTGGAAAAAGTGTCGAGAATGGGAGCAGTGCCTTCATTACAGGCACATGCATACTGACCTCCTGATATACACTGTGCTGGTAATGTGAAGGTTACATCTTGTTATCACAGGTAACTGCAATTAGCCGTAAATGTTTGAGCCATAAAGCATAAACAATTCCATATATGTATTTATGTATGTTGACATATCCACACTTTATAATGAGTTCACTTCTTTTGATATTGGATGGTCATATAGAAAAATTATTCACGTATGCTCAGTCACTTAGGGAAGGAGTATAAGCGTAAGATAACCTTCAGTTACTTTAGTAGTGATTAGTTTGACATTGTCAACCATAAGTCCGCCCTTGAAAATTTTGAACCCCCTGGTTGGATTAAGAAACCATTATGCCTATTAAGACTTTCTTACCCTTGACAACGACTTAAATTTGGAATCCCAGCGACTTCCCTCATACTAAATTCCACCATAGTATCGTCGAACGAAGGCTTCAGACATTAATAGATGCATAAACCCGGTTATACAATGGACTAAATTTGAATCCCGCCGACTCCTCAGGCCGACTCTTCAAATTCCTCCGAATCATCTTAAGTCTCGCCGATCTAACCTAAATCCCGCCGACTCTTCAACTTCCAGCTGCGTGGTGATCTAACGACTTCTCCTCCCAGCGACCTAACGACCTCCCAGCGGGAATCCCTTCGACTTCTCCTCCCAGCGGGTTCCTCCTTTGGCGCTGCGTGGTGATCTAACGACACGTCTGGAGTCTTCCTCTCGCAACCAGGGTTTCGTCCAAGCCTCGCCTCGGATCGGCGTCTCTCTCGCAACCAGGCTCGCCGACTCTCCGGAACCTTCACTGCCTCTCCGCACTAGGTAATCTCCTACTTGTCCCCTACCGTGTGTTGAGCTCAGTGTAGATTTGGTTCTCACTCTCTTGGTTTCGGAGATCCTTAGACTTGGAAATTGATATTCCCATTCTTTCTAGTTTGCTATGTCCCCACGGACGTCTGCTGGGCTGACCACTGGATGCGAGCTCGTGAGAACCGGATTCTCCCAGGCCTCGGACGAGTTCCGGAACATAATCATTATGCTCGAGGAAGCAGGACTGACGTTCGTGCTGGAGCACCCATGCAAGATCTTGGATAAGGAAGTCCTGGAGTTCTTTGCAACTGCCAAGCTCTGTCACGAAGACACTTCCATCAAGAGCAAGGTTGCTGGGAAGAAGGTCAAGTTATCCGCCAGGAAACTGACCCAGTGCCTGCTGCTATCCAGTTGTGAAGAAGAAGATTACCTGGAGGAAGAGGATAGAGCAAGGACCCTATCCTTCTGTGGATTGGCCAGGGGGACCAGGTCAATCAAAAGGAAAGACATGAACGAGGAGGGAAAATTGTTGTCTGACATCGTTGGGAAGACTCTAATCTGCAAACCAGGATCCCACGACCACATTTTAGGAGAGATGTTCAAGACTCTAGTGGCAATCGTCTGCCGAAAGCGGTTTAATTGGGGAGCCATGCTCTTTGAAAGAATTAAAGACACACTCCGTACCCCCAGCTTTGGCAGAATCATCAGCCTCTATCTGAATCAGCTGGACGGAGATACATTCGACATGAGCAAAGGAGTGCCGTTGCACTATCTGAAAAAGATGGACGTAAGCATATTTGACCGGTGGGAGCGGCGAATAGGGCAGGTTGCCAGGGAAATAAACCAAGAGGAAGCATTTCCGGCCGAGGACCCCAGTACTCCCGTACACTCTATGGCAGCACCCAGTGAAATTCCTGCCGCACTGATTGCAAGAACTGAGGGGGAGCCTGTACACTCTTCTGCAAACATCATATCTGATATTTCTCAGATAGCTAAAGATGTAGTGGAGACTGTGCAAGAGGATGGTGTGGAGGAAGTGGCAGATGTGGAAGAGGAAGAGGAAGGTGAGGAAGATATGAATGACCTGGGAGATGAGGTGGCTGATGAGGAGGAAGAAGAAAAAGAAATAGAGGAAGACATGCACAACTCTGCAGATAAGCCTGAGCACTTGGAGACTGAGATGGAGGAAGAAGAAATTGAGACAGAGAAAGTGGTGGATCCTTAGGAGGAGGCTGCTGGTTCATCTAAGGAACAAGCTCCTGAGAGGTCGGATGCAGGAATGCAGGGGGAGCCCTCTCAGCAACCCTTTGTCCCCCCTGTGGACTCTATTATACTGTCCAGCTCTCCCAGTACCTCTGCTGGGGAGCCTGACCAGGGTCTGCCTGCTGCTCCTCCACTTCAAGCAAGCCTAGCAAATCACACTGTTAATTTTGTCTAAGGAATGCTAGATGAGCTCAAGGATACGTTTGAGAAATCCCACAACAAAGTGCTAAAGAGACTACGGGACTCTGAGGATCTCATGCTTAAGAATGTGGTTCAGATCAACCACAAACTAGATGTGATGGAGAAGAAATTTGATGAAAAATATACAGAGGCAGGCACAGCCGTATCTCTTCTCATGAAAGGACTGAAGAAGAATACTGACGACCTGACAGTAGTCAATAAAAATGTTCATGTTGTAGCACAGACCATACAAAAATTTGATGCCAACATGGTAACGCTGAACGCAAATCAGAAATCTCTGCTGGACGAATTCAGTAAAACTGTGAAGCACATTGATGCATCTCTGCATTCCTATACAAACTCTATAGCCGCCGAAGCCAAAAAGGGGGAGGAAGCGTATAACGCTAAAATGGCGGGGCTTCAAGAGTTAGTACTTCTAAACTTCGATCAGACCAATAGGTATGCCTTTCAAAACTACCAAATCATAACTGCACCTTTATTCAACTTAATAAATAATAATTGACGAATACAAATTCGATAATTCGAATAGGTACATGTTTGAAACGGCCCACTGGCTGGTAACAGAGGCATCGGGAATACATGTTCCTGTCGCTCCGCTTGAGGGTGTGGGTCCTGCTGGTACTGGTGCGGGTGAAATAAGGACTGAAGAAGTACAAATGAGCGAAGCCGAGGCAAAGAAAGCTGCTGAAAGGGCTGAACGAAGAAGCTGGTTTGATCAAGATGCCATAGCAAGAGCCAGGGACAAGAGAAAAAGTCAAGAAGGGACTTCTAGGGAAACGCAAGCTGAGAAGAAGATCAGATTGCAGGAGTATGATGTGAGGAATGAAAAATGGAGTCCTTTATCAAAGAGTATTATCCTGGACACATTTTTGTTACTGCAGAGGGGGCAAATAAATCGAAATGATGTATATAGTCAGTACGAATGGGAGCGGCATAAAAAATTTGAAGCTAAACATAGCATATTTTTCAGGAACAACACCGCGGCAGATAAAGCCCCTCCTCCGAGATACTATCCAAAGCCCAAAGAGTATCTTGAGCGACAAAACAGAAAGTTATTAGCTAAGCAACTTAAAGAAGACATAGCTAAGGACAAAGATCTTTAGGATGTTAGTTTTTGGAATTATCACATTTAAACTTTCTTTATCAAGTGATCATGTGAACATTTCTGTGTGGATATTCATATTTATATATACATGTGTGTGGTTTATTATTTGACTCTCACATTGATCTAATTACGTTTATTGTTCACTCTGTTGGTTAATGCATATTTTGTCTTAAGTGTTGAAATTCATCTTAGCTTAGTAGGATTTTGGCTTCGTCAAATAGGGGGAGATTGTTGGGTATTGTATCCACAATCACCTGGATTTGAGGAAGCCTCCTATCAAGCTAAGATGAATTCACTATGTATTTGATGAATTCCTTCAAGTTGTGCTTGCAGTTATTCCACGCTAAGTACACACCAATATCAGGGTGCAGTGGGTCAATATACACGGATCTACGCGACGTAATCCCTCGTTGAGCAGATCAGGGTGTTGGCCTACGTGTACTCTCTCTATTGGGGTGTACTTAATTTCAAGTACAGGGCTATGATAAAGCAAGAGCAGACAAGGAGCAAGGATGGGCCAAAGACCAGCTCACGGGTTGAAAGAGGAGAAATCGTCCAAGTGTAAATCGTCGAGAATCACTAAGTGATTCTCGCTGATTCGTCGAGAATCACTTGTGATTCTCGACGAGTCGTCGAGAATCACTAGATGATTCTCGCCGGTTGAGGCCAGCTGACTCAACGCCGCCAGAAAATTCTCCAAGGCAGAATCGTCGAGAATCACTAAGTGATTCTCGCCGATTCGTCGAGAATGTCTTTGCATTCTCGACGATTCGGCGAGAATCTAATGTGATTCCCGCCGATTCTCCCTGGCCTGTATAACCTGTGATGCCAGAATTCGTTAAGTAGAATTCGGCGAGAATCGTAAGTGATTCTCGCCGATTCGTCGAGAATCACTTACGATTCTCGCCGAATTTGACTTGGGCAAATTTCCGACATTTCCTGGACCGGTCCAGGTTTCAAGCGGTATTTCGAACCGGACTTCGGTCTTTGCTTTGGTGGGGCCCACAACGGTCATCTTTATGACCTAGTGTATAAATACACAGGTATTGGTGTACAGTAAAGGACGAATACAGAATACGAAAGCAAGCGGCCGTCAAAACCCTAATTTCGCAAACCTTCTCCGTGGCCGCCGCTCGTACAGTGATCACCATTGCTGATCTCGATCTTCTCCAGATCCACGGTGATAGAAGCCAAGTCATGTATAGCGTCTCACATGTCTAACCAGAGATCTTTTGTCTCTTGATTTGAGATAGGGAAATCCATCCCCGTCCGAATCGATCGAGACGATCGATCCTAGTGTGACCGTTGGAAGACCTTGCCGACTTCACAGGTATTGGATAGGGAAATCCATCCCCGTCCAAATTTCGCTAAGAACTAGCTGCCCGAACAGGGGGAACTAAAGGTCTGTGCGCATAGAGTCGTGTGCTTGAGTTGCGCTTGCATGAATCATGGCATAGCATATCACTACACTCATATTTGCATACAACTGACACCCAACCGTATAAATCGGTATGGGACTTTTTATACGATTGGAGCCTTGCAGAAGACCCCTTAACTTATAAGTTTGTATGGGCATTCATATAAGTTAAGGTTACTTACTTATTTACTTATTTGTTCTCTATCTGCCTTCTTATATATTTGCTACTTACTACATGTCTACATTATTACTTACTACCATAGAATTTCTAGATGTACTTTATTCTAGATAGTTTTTTTATACACTATGATAGTTGTTAGATTAGCTCCATTGTCATCTGCTTGATTACTCTCCACCTTTTTAGCTTCCCTTTCCTCCTCTCTGCTCGGTGCTTAGGAGCCGTGGGGGGAGGGGTAGGGGATGATAGGGCTTAGTCTTTATGACTAATGGTTTTCAAACCACAACATTACAGGAGCTCCGGATGGGAGAAAGGGACCAGCAGTCAAGGGACCAGCACCAGTGTAGTACGGTGCGCATGGAGGTGGGTCAGTCTAGCACCGGTTCACCTGCGACCAGCTCCGTGAGTGATTAGAGTTTTTATAGCTTACGTGATAGTTTTACTTTCAAGACAACCTAAACACCTAGAGGGGGGAGGGGTGAATAGGTTCTAATGCTTGTTAACACTTTTTGGCAGAATTCAATTACAGAATTAAAACACACAGCACAGCAGTCACAAAAATTTAACCATCACGGATTGCACACTGTTTTATAGTGGTTCCCCAAGGTCTGGGTACATCCACTTTCCCCCTTCACCTATCTAGCAGTATGCTAGATTCGGCCAAACTTCCTCTTTACTCAGATCCACAGATCCTACAGCTCAGAACCTGAAAAGGTTCCTACAACTCAGGCTCAACAGCCCTACCTCAGCCTTATCACAAAGCCTACAACTCAGAGAAGAACCTTCTCCTACACTCAGGCAAACATCCCTACCACTCAGAGATCAACTCTCCTACACTCAGCCTTTATAACACAGGCTTACAACTCAGATCTGTATTGACAGATCCTATAGAAATTAGAAAAGAAGTTTTTAATGTCTTGCCTTTGTTGAGAGAGAAAAGAACAAGACAATTCTTGATCAGCTGATGAAATCAACTGAATCTGAGCTTTCTTCAAAGCTTCTTGAATCTGAACTTAGCTGAGTTGATTTCCAAATAGCTTCTTGAGAAACCAATGATGGCTTCCTTCTTCTTCTTCAAGTGGCTGGATCCCTCTCTATCCAACACCTTTGATGATACTTCTGAATTCTTGAAAGAACTCTACTTAGACTGATCCTGAGATCGTCTTCTTAGATCTTCTGATGAAGATCTTCTTTAATGCCTTGCACTTTCTTGAAGAGAGGACTTGTCTCTTAACTGATGTGTTGATTAAGAATTAATTTCCTCTTGTGTGTTATATGTATCTTTCTTCTACTGAATCTGTCTATTTATAGATCTTCTTCAAGGTAACCGGCTGATCCGGTTTCTAACTGACTTCTGACAAGTCTGACAGTACCAGTTAACCTGTCATAACCCACAGCTGTCAAGTCTTCAAACAGATCCCGGGCCTTAGTCTTGGACAGCAAAGTGTTGAGACAGACTGTCAGAAAGTGTCGAGACCAACTGTCTATATGTGTCGACACAAGTGACTTTGGTGTCGACACAGCCTTTGATGATGTCGACTAGTTTGCCTTTAAGTCGACACTGCTTCTTCAGAACTTCATCTTGAGAATGAGTCGACACAGAGAATTTGTGTCGACTCAACACTTCATCTTTCTTCAGAAAATAACTTGGTCTTGACTTTGCAGTGTGTCGACACAAGTCCTGTGTATCGACACAGTTATTGTAGATTCAAAACTCAGTATGTGTCGACTCTGCCTTCAGGTGTCGACATAGTTGAGGTCGACTATCTTTCTGTGAGTCGACACTGCTCCCCAGTGTCGACACAAATGTGGTCGACTATCTTTCTGTGAGTCGACACTGCTTCCCAGTGTCGACACAATTATTCTGAAGTGTCGACCCAGTTTCTTCAGATGGCGACACATGGACTTAGAATAATTTCCTGTATTCTTTAATACTTCTTCACCTGCACATGTCAACTTAAAACAACATCAAATACACATTGATGTATATCATTAAGCTAAGTTAGGCTTCTTCAAATCAGGTACACATTTTCCAATGTACCCAACAATCTCCCCCTATTTGGAGAAGTCATAACCCTTTTAGTTAATTATATACACCATTTATAACAAAAATAATATGATGATGTATGACATTACAGGAATATTTTATATAAACAAAATATTAACAATTCATCACAGAGTGAACATGAATATATGATTCCAAACAAAATTTTGTTTATAACTTAATAATTTTTGATTACAGATGTTTACATTGAATGATCAAAACATTTACAAAACATTTGAAAGAACTTAGAGCTAAGACTGATCAGGCTCTCTTATAACAATTCTTTTGCCAGATTGGATTTGAGCCTTCACAGGAGCTTCAGCAACTTCAGCAGGCTTCTTGCCTTTTAGCTCAGCTTTCTTTTGAGCTTCTTCCTTTAGCCTTTGCCTTTCAAAGTAATGAAAGGGCTTTGGAAAGTACTTGCTCGGCTCCTGAGCATCTGGTGGCAGCCTTCCTAGCTTGGCTTTTCTCCTGAACTGTACTATGGCTTCCTGCCTAGCTTCATACTTTTGCCATTCCATTTCATTATACCACTTTCCTCTTTCATGTACTTTGTCCTTTACAGCCTTCCATGTAGTTAGTATAATATTTCTTGAAATAGGGCTCCACTGCTCAAAATCTGGCTTAAGTTCAGCCTGCTCTCTAAATCTTTTCTTAGATAGTAGAGCATCTTGCTGTTCTTTCAAGTTAGCATCAGGCTTATCAACTTTTTCAATAACAACCTTGGTAACCTCCTTTGGAGGACTATACATATCCTGAACTTGCTGATCAATCAAATCAAAATCAGGAGGAGGGTAAATGACTTGGGCATTCTCAGGTTGATTGCCTTCAAGTAGACCTGTTTGAATTCCTGTCTCAGCCACCATATCATCATCACACAAAGGTGGATATCCCAATGTGGCTCGAATACTATTTATCACCCATTTGGTGTGCTCTGAGCCAGCATGAACTAACAACCTCTCCCCCTTTATGACTTCTCTGGTAATATGATCTCTTAGATCATCCTTCTGAAATCTGATCTGGCCATCTAGATAATTCACACCCTCTTTAAAATATGGTTTCAATTTTTGAAGTTTGTCAGATATTTCCTTCTGAGATGTAGTGATGGCAGATTGAACTGAAGCTATAGCCTCCTTTAGTTTCTGATCAAAAGCTTCCATCTCCTTTGCTCTTGCTTCAGTCATCCCTGCAGTAGCCGTTTTGAACTCTTCAAGAATTTCATGGTGAGATTCAGCCAAATTATCATTCATCCTCAGTTGATTCTCCAAAACATAACCTTGCTTCAAAGCAATATCATCCACTTTAGTGAGGATAGACTGCTATTGTTTAGCCAAAAACACTACAGCATTACCTCCCTTATGGAAGCAATCTGTCATCTCCTTCTTATTCATATTTACTTCAAATCTAATAGACTTAATATCTTGAGCCAAGTCAAATTGAAGGGATTTATTGCTCTCATCAACATACTTCTCCATTGCTAATCTCTGCTCATCCAACTTAACTTGCAAATCTACCATGAACTTGTTGTAGTTAAATTCAGATGGAGATTGGTGAGTTGAAGTTTGGAGTGCCTGCTTATAACTTTGGCTCCCTCTCTTGAAGACTATGAGCTTTCTCTTCTTAGCCATTCTGGCTTCTTCAGTCTGAGAGTTTGATGAACTTTCTATTTGAACTCTTTCAGGTGGAGTAGGAGGAATATTAGTTTCAGTGACATGTTGCTCAGCCTCAACATTCACAGGCTCCCCCTCAACTACTTGCTCCTTCTCAACTCCTTGTTCCTTCTCAGCTTCTTGCTCTATCTCCATGTCTAGTTCCTTCTCATTGTCTTGCTCCTCCTCTACTCTATCAGTAGCAATTTCAACATTAGGAAATAACTCATCTAGAGTGTATTCCTTCTGAGCTTGAACAAATGTTGAATCATCCAGATCTGCATTATTCAAATCTTTTGATAAATCAATTTGTTCTTTCTCCTGCATTATTTCAGACATCTGCTCCCCCTGCACTTGTTCAGTATTTGGAATATCCTGGGCAGGTGAATACAATTGCTCCTCCTGCACCTGTGCAGGAATAGAAATATTAGTAATGTCCTTGGTAGGAAAATACACTTGCTCTCCCTGTACCTGTACCTGGTCAGGAGTAGATACATTCTGGGCAGGAGAGAGAGCTTGCTCCCCCTGCATCTGTACAGGAATGGTTGCTTTTTGAACTTGAGTAGACTCAGGCTGATCTTCAACCTGCTTTCTCACTTGCTCTTCTGGATGATGGGCAGTGCCTAGATCATGTCCTGGGGATCTCTCAGGGGTGTCCTGCCTGTTCTCATCAGGCACATCTTTAGACAGCACCCTATCCCACCTTGAAAATAATCTTATATCCATTTTCCT
This sequence comes from Platanthera zijinensis, assembly GCA_039513925.1. NCBI lineage: Eukaryota > Viridiplantae > Streptophyta > Magnoliopsida > Asparagales > Orchidaceae > Platanthera > Platanthera zijinensis. The sequence goes on along the minus strand of CM077098.1, from coordinate 63,899,091 downwards.
CATGTGATTAATCTTTGTCCCAGGCAGTTGTTGCATATTCTCAGGGATCACTCCAGTCAGGTATAAACTCACAATTCTAGCCAGATTTGGCTTCTTGATTCCTTCCTTGATCTTATCAAATACTACAGCTGACCAGTCAGTTGGAATTGTAAACACAATTCTGGTCATTAGGCTGAACATATAGGCTGAAATCCTATCATGTCCACCTGGTTTGCATAAAATTACCTTCCCAACTACTTCTGACAGAAACTTGCCCTGTTGATTCATGCCCTTCCTGTTGATAGCTGCTCCAATCTTCAGGGTTGGATCCAATCCACACCATTGGAGAGTCTCCCTGGTCTTAGAGGCAGGAACCTCTTCTTCATTCTCAATACTTGATAATTGAAGTGTTTTTCTTAAATTTCTTGGTGTCAGTTTCACCTTCGTCCCATGAACAGTGGATTTTATCTTGAGACCAGCTGAATCCACTGATGCAGAGGTAAAGAATTGAATCACCTCCTTCTTCCAGATCTTTGATGGTTCAGAAACTAGAAATTCTAATCCAGATTCAGAAATTAGAGTGATAACCCTTTGAACATCTGTCGGGGCATCCGCAAAGGCATTGCGCACCAACTCATATCCTTCGTTGACGTTATCTGCAACCTTTGGCGCCATTGATCAGACGAGAAATCTTGAGAGAGAAGAGAGAAAGATTGTCGACACAGGGTTTGAGTCTCCAAAACCTTGTAAGCGTGTCGACAGAATAAGTTCTTGACCTATTTATACCTTCTAGGGAAAGAAGATCAAAAGTCAGGCAAAAACAGTCTATAAGTGTCGACACAGATGGAGTGTGTCGACACAAACTTCTATTGTCTAGACAGCAAGTCTGTCTACTATGTGTCGACACCAATTGTGGATATGTCGACACCTGAGAGACATAGTAGAGCATTAGAAATTCTGTGTCGACTCTTAGGATAAGTGTCGACACAAAATCTGTAAGTGTCGACACCACTATTCTGGTGAAGTCGACACTACATTCCTAGATGAGTTGACTATTTGATTCTTAAGTGTCGACACAAATTCTCTGTGTCGACACATATTCTCTAACTAGTCGACATGACTTCACTGAGTCGACACATTATCACTGAATGTGTCGTCACTATTTTTCTTAGCCAATTTCTGTTTTTGTCTATACCACTTGATAATCTAATATCACTTGTAAGTTTGTTGATAAACTAATCAATGGTCAGCATGCCTAATTCAATTTTAAATTTATTGAATTTTGTTTCATCCAGTGGCTTAGTAAATATATCTGCTATTTGACAATCTGTTTTAACAAATTCCAATGAGATGTCTTCTCTTTCTACATGCTCTCTAAGAAAATGATATTTAATTTCTATATGCTTAGTTCTACTGTGAGAAACAGGATTATTAGCAATAGAAATAGCACTTTTAGAATCACACAATAAAGGTGTTCTACTTACTTGAATACCATAGTCTTTCAACTGATGCTGTATCCACAATAGCTGTGCACAGCAGCTGCCAGCAGCAACATATTCTGACTCAGCTGTGGATATTGCCACACTGGTCTGCTTCTTACTACTTGATGACTAGATTTAGTCATCATATTTTGGGGTAGTTTAGTATGAAAAATTCCTATTTTAATTATATATTTTTAAGTATTTATATACATGTTTTGTTTTATTTCGTCTTAAAGTCTTTTTGTGTTAAGATATTATAATTCCTAGTTTCTATGGCAATTTCATTTTGTTATGTCATGATATTAAAATCTATAGTTTTTATTATATATTTTTATTATATTATGTATTATGTGTTATGTGTTGTGCTAGTCTAGTTTAGTTTATTTTTAACATGTTACTCATGTTATTATTATGAGAACTAATACTTTGTTTTTTTATATGTTGTTTTGTAGGTGCAGCCCCTAGCCGAGCCCTTCACAAGTCCAAGCCCACATGGTGCAGCCGGCCCCTCATTTGGAGTAGCCCAAGCCATGAAGTGCAACCTACCCGAGCCCCCTATGCAGCCCATGCTCCTACCTGAGCCTACAAGTGAAGTCCACAAGCATGCAGCCCATGAAGAAGCAGCCCGGCCACCTAACACATCCTACCCGAGCCCATGCAGCTTTGGAAGCTACCCGAGCCTCTCTCCCCTCATAAAGCCCAGCATTTGGAGCAGCCCAAATAACCATCTAACCCCTACCCGAGCCCTATTAAAGCCCACCAAAAGAGCAGCCCATTGAAGCCCCCTTTCCATGCAACACGACCACATGCATGCAATTATTCATGCATGTGGCCGGCCACTCTCTCCCCTTTATTATTCCCTAGCCACCTTTCCTCTCATGCATGCATTTTTTCCACCCTTCTCTCCTCCATTTAATGCAATGCATGCATCCTCCCCTTGCATGGCCGGCCCCTACCATCTCTCTCCTCCCCTTTATTTCCCATTCACTCCCCCCTTCCCATTACATATTTTCTCCATTAAATACATGCATGCACCCCTACCATTCTCTCTCTCCCCTCATTTATATCATGCATGAACCTATTCTCCCCAAGGTGGCCGGCCACCCCTTGGGCTTCCCCTCTTCTAGATGCTTCCCTCCACTCCTATAAAAGGAACCCATATCCCATGCTTTGAAGAGGTTGGATTGGAGCAAGAGAGCAAGTGAGCAAGAGAGTTCTAGTACAAGTTTTTCTTCATTGTTGTTTTCTTTTTATGGTTGTAATTTTCTTTTTAGTATAATATTGTCATCCTTTTAATATTGTTGTGTACCTCTCTTTTATTAATCAATGGAATTCTTCTCTCTTTATTTTGTTGTTTCCTTTTCCAATATGCGTAGCTAATCTCCTATAGCATTCGATCGTGAGGATCCATGAAGTGAGATGAGAGTTTATCTTCTTTCTTAGTTTTATTTTTGTTATTTCATGCTCGATCCTTCTTTGATTTATTTTGCGTCGACTCCGTATTTCCGGTATACGGTAGTAGGCCTTGTTCTCATTTCATAGTAGTCAAGAGACTCATGATTTGAAAGATCGCTCAAAGAAGGAAGGAGTTGAACGCAATCCTAGAGATAGGACGACGTAAATCCTCCGGATTGGAGTCAAATCCAATAGTGTGGATCACCTCGATAATGCAACTCTAGGCTTCTTTGGTTTGTAAAGAGATTTCGATCAAAGAGTTTATAAGTTAGGAGACCTAATGCTCTAGCGAGATTTTGTCTTATTTTCGGATTCGTCACGGTCGAGTATGGTTTGCAAAAATTAAAACTATCTTTATTTTTATCTCTCTCATCTAATTTCATGGTGAATCATTGATCGAATGCTAGCTTTTTATTATAAGTTTTTCATCTCGCAATTTGTCTTTCATTTTACTTTACTTTAAAATTTCTAAAAATCTAACTATTTTCCGGTAGGATAATATTTCAAGCGTGAGTAGCAGTACTTGACAGCCCCGTGTTTAAATACGACCTTGGTACTACAATTCGACAGGTACGCTTGCCTGTTTGGGTTTTGGCCCACCAAGTTTTTGGCGCCGTTGCCGGGGACTTTTCTCGTCAATATTTTGAAAACGCTTGCGCTATTACTACTATCAAAAATCAAAAAAAAATTTATTATAATTTATATATTTAAATATTTATAATCAACCCACTTCAATTTATTTCTACCCCACCTAAAATCTCTCGAAAAGGGTAAGGGGCTTTAAGCGCCACCATTTTACCTAGTACCGGGCGAACCCTTCACCGGGTAGTCCTCGGGAAGTTCGAGAGCCAAACCGTAAAAAATCTATTCAAAAAAAAATTCCTTTCTTTTCCTCTTTTCTTTCTTTTCCAAGCTTTCATTTTCATCTTCCCTCGTTTTCTTTGCTAGTGCATGACCCGAGCGAATCCGTCGCTACTTGTTGATTTGGACCCGGAAATCGAACGCTCCTTTCGGAGACAACTACGATTCGGGGCTTCCACTTCTCAAACAGCGGTTGAGGATTCCTTTGGGGATTGTAATTTTAATTCTAAAATGGGAGACCCTAACTCAGAAATGGCTCAGCAAAGGACAATGTCCGATTATGCTCGACCCAACTTGGAAGGGACAGAGACAAGTATTGTTCGACCTGCAATTGCGAACAATAACTTCGAGCTCAAGCCTAACATCATTCAAATGGTGCAGCGATATGTACAGTTCGACGGATTACAAGATGAAGATCCGAACTTACATATTGCTAATTTTCTCGAAATCTGTGACACCTTCAAAATCAATGGTGTCTCAGACGATGCGATAAGGCTAAGACTCTTCCCATTCTCCTTAAGAACTAAAGACAAACAGTGGTTGAGTTCTCTTCCAAGAGGATCAATCACTACTTGGAACATTTTAACTGAAAAATTTCTTTCTCATTATTTCCCCCCTGCTAAAACTGCTAAGCTGCGTAATGATATAACTTCATATTCTCAAATTGATTCTGAGACCCTCTATGACACTTGGGAGAGGTTCAAAGAACTTTTGAGAAGATGCCCACATCATGCTCTGCCTGTATGGTTGCAGGTCCAGACATTTTATAATGGGCTAAATCAAGAAACTAAGCAAATGATAGATGCCGCTTCCGTTGGTTCTTTAGACCGCAAAACTCCGGAAGCCGCTCTTGAGCTTATCGATGACATGGCGATGAACACTTATCAGTGGAATTCGTCTAGGTCTCGCCCATCTAAACCTGCAGGTATATATGAAGTGGATTCGGTGACGCAACTGGCGATGCAAGTGGAAATGCTCAACAAGAAGATCTCAGAGATGACTGCTCCCTCCGCCGCTAAGGTATATGAAAATGCTGCTGCTGCCGAGCAGGTGGATTATCTGGGGAACATACCCAGGCCTGCTCAAAATAATTCTGCCAATAATTTTTCTACTTTTTCGAATTTTTCTTCTCCTCCTGGTTTTAATACTGCTACGAATTCTTATCATCCTGGATGGCGTAACCATCCTAATTTTTCTTGGAGTAATAATGCTAACGTAGTACGCCCACCGCATGATTTTACACCACCACCACCACCACAACAAAATTTTCAAAAACCTTCCCATTTGGAAGAGATCCTCGCTAAGTATATAAGCTCGAACGATGCTACTATTAGAAACATAACGGGATCAATTAAAAATTTAGAAAATCAGGTCGGCCAACTCGCCAAGGCTTTCTATGAGAGACCACCTGGAACTCTTCCCTCGAACACTGAGCCTAACCCAAGGGAACACGCAAATGCGATTTCCCTTCGGAGCGGTAAGGTTGTTAACGAGCCCACCACAAGGGAAGAGCCAAGGGTGATTGTCCCTCCTGTTTGCACCCCCACGGAGAATGATAACATAGATCTTGAAAAAGAAAAATCTATTTTTGAAAAAGAAAAGGATAGCTCCATTATTTCTAATTCTGCAAAAGAAAAAAATGGTTTTCAAAATGATGCTCCGATTGTTCTAAATGAATTTCCGCCACCTCCTTATCCGGCTAGACTTAGGCAAGAAAAACTAGATAATCAATATCAACGCTTTCTTGAAATATTTAAACAAATTCATATTAATTTGCCGTTTCATGAAGCGATTAGCCAAATGCCTAAGTACGCCAAATATCTTAAAGATTTATTAACGAACAAAAAGAAATTGGAAAATCTTTCTCATATAACGTTAAATGAAGAATGCTCGGTGGTCGTTAAGAATTCTAATCTTCCTAAAAAGATAAACGATCCGGGTAGTTTTTCCATTCCTTGCGTCTTTGGTGATCTATTCGTTAAACATGCGCTAGAGGATCTAGGAGCGAGCATCAATTTGATGCCTTTTTCTTTATTCAAGAAGCTTGGTTTGGGCACTCTGAGCCCTACATGAATGAGTATCCAATTAGCTGATAGGTCTATTAAGTATCCACTAGGTATCGTTGAGGACGTGTTAGTAAAGGTCGACAAATTCATCTTCCCGGTGGATTTTGTCATTCTTGATATTGAAGAGGACGTCGAGGTTCCTCTTATCCTTGGACGACCATTTCTAGCCACCTCTCGAGCAGTTATAAACGTTAGTAACGGAAAGTTGTTTTTGCGTGTGGGAGATGATGAGGTTACATTTTCTATTAATCAATCAATGAAAAATTCTTTACAAAATGATGACTCATGCTTCTTTATTGATGTTTTGAATGAAGATTCTTCCCTTTCCCTTTCCAACATTTCTTCCAATGAATTTTCCTCTTCTTTTTCTGAATTTTCTTCAAATGGTTTTGAAAACACGGTGATGTCAATACAAGAAAATTTTGGAAATGATTTTGTCTTTGGTAGAAAAAATTATGAAAAACTTATTTTTGAAAATGAAAAAGTTTTAAAGAATTCCTACGAGGAACCACCCAACTTAGAACTCAAACCCCTTCCCGAACACCTCAAATATGCCTTTCTTGTAAAAGATTCAAAATTGCCCGTTATAATCTTGGCTTTTCTTTCCCAATCTGAAAACGATCAATTGATCGAACTACTACAAAAGCATCGCCGAGCCTTAGCGTGAGAAATTTCCGATATTCCTGGCATAAGCCCTTCCTTTTGTACCCACAAAATATTTTTTGAAAATAATCCTAAGGGTGTAGTTCAACCACAACGTCGTCTTAATCCGAATATGAAAGAGGTTGTGAAGGGAGAGGTGCTTAAGTTATTAGATGCGGGGATAATTTATCCTATTTCTGATAGTCAGTGGGTAAGTCCAGTCCAGGTTGTTCCTAAGAAGGGTGGGATCACGGTAGTGACAAACGAAAACAACGACTTAATTCCAACTAGGACGATAACGGGATGGAGGATGTGCATCGATTACCGTAAGCTAAACGATGCCACTCGAAAAGATCACTTCCCCCTCCCCTTTATCGATCAAATTTTAGAACGTTTGTCCGGGCACAATTTTTATTGCTTCCTCGACGGTCTCTCGGGATACTTTCAAATCCCTATCGCACCCGAGGACTAAGAGAAGACGACATTCACTTGCCCCTTCGAAACTTTTGCTTATCGTAGAATGCCTTTCAGATTATGCAACGCACCCGCTACCTTTCAGCGGTGTATGCTTGCTATTTTTGATAAATACGTGGAGAATATTATGGAAATCTTTATGGATGATTTTTCTGTTTTTGGCGACTCCTTCAATCTATGTTTAGAAAATTTGGAAAAAGTTTTACAACGCTGCGAAGAAACCAACTTAGTTTTAAATTGGGAGAAGTGCCATTTTATGGTGCGTGAAGGCTTAGTCCTTGGCCATAACATTTCCGCTAGGGGAATTGAAGTGGACAAGGCAAAAATTGAAGTAATTGAAAAGTTACTGCCCCCTACAACCGTTAAAGCGATTAGAAGTTTTTTAGGTCATGCGGGTTTTTATCGTAGATTTATTAAAGACTTTTCTAAAATCACTAAACCTCTCACCCACTTGCTCGAAAAAGACACTCCTTTTGTTTTTGATAAATCTTGTCTCGAGGCCTTTGAATTAATAAAATCGAAACTTATAAATGCTCCTATTATGATCGCCCCAGTTTGGGATTTACCATTCGAAATTATGTGTGACGTGAGTAATCATGCGGTAGGCGCGGTACTAGGACAACGAATTACTAATAACTTTCATCCGATTTTCTATGCTAGTAAAACTCTAACTTCTGCTCAAGAAAATTACACCACGACGGAGAAAGAGCTCTTAGCTATTATTTTTGCTTTTGATAAATTCCGACCCTACATCACCCTTTCCAAGTTTATTGTTTTCACGGATCATTCCGCTTTGAAGTACCTCCTTTCTAAACCGGATGCCAAGCCGCGTCTTATCCGTTGGATCCTCTTACTTCAAGAATTCGACTTGGAGATTCGGGATAAGAAAGGAGCGAAAAACCTAGCGGCGGATCATCTATCTCGTCTCGAAAATCCCAAACTTGATTTTTTAAATGAAACTTTTATTAATGACTCTTTTCCGGATGAGCATCTTTTTAATATTTCTTCATCTCCTACCCCCTGGTTTGCCGATCTGGCCAATTATCTTGTGGCCCGGGTCCTTCCAAAAGAATACTCCACTCACCAAAAGAAGAAATTCTTTTCGGAGTTGAAATATTATTTTTGGGAAGACCCATTTCTATTTCGCATTTGTGCGGACCAGGTGGTAAGGAGATGCGTTTCGCAGGAAGAGGGTCACCAAATTTTAAAACATGTTCATGAAGGTCCGACTGGCAGGCATTATCAAGCAAACCGCACCGCCCACAAAGTACTTAGTGATGGCTTCTATTGGCCAAGCATATTTAAAGATGCACAAATCTTTGTGGGTGGATGTGATCGATGCCAGCGGACTGGAAATATTTCTAAGAAAAATGAAATGGAGCAAAATTACTTTCTCGAGTGCGAAGTTTTTGATCTATGGGGCATACACTTTGTCGGCCCATTTCCCTCCAGCCTAGGAAATAAATATATTCTAGTAGCCGTAGATTATGTTTCTAAGTGGGCAGAGGCCCAAGCACTGCCAAATAATGACGCGCGCGTGGTCATAAACTTCTTAAAAAAATTATTCTCTCGTTTTGGTTTTCCTCGAGCAATCGTTAGTGATAGGGGCAGTCATTTTTGCAACGCTCAACTCGCTAAAGCTTTAACTAAATATGGCGTTACGCATAAATTGTCAACTGCTTATCACCCCCAGACTAACGGTCAGGTCGAGGTAGTCAATCGAGAACTTAAGCAGATTCTGGAAAAAACAGTGTCTACTTCTCATAAGGATTGGTCCCAAAAATTAGACGATGCTCTTTGGGCCTATCGGACAGCGTACAAGACCGCCATCGGTTGTACTCCTTTCCGATTAGTCTATTGAAAATCGTGTCATCTTCCGGTAGAAGTAGAACACCGTGCGTACTGGGCGTTAAAGTTTTTTAATTTCGATCCGCACTCGGTCGGCGAGCATAGAAAAAACCAACTAAATGATCTTGACGAGTGGCGAGCGTACGCATATGAAAATAATAAAATTTATAAAGAACGCACGAAATTGTATCACGATAAGAACCTGCGCCACCCTAAAACGTTTAAACCAGGCGATCAGGTTCTTCTTTTTAATTCGCGTTTACGTCTCTTCCCGGGAAAGCTTAAATCTAGATGGTCCGGACCGTTCGCGGTCAAGGAGGTTTTTCCTTACGGCACTGTGCTACTTTCACACCCCGATAAGGGGGACTTTAAAGTTAATGGCCATAGACTTAAACTCTATTTCTCTAATGATTCTGTGACTCCTGCAAAGGAGAATCTTCTTTTTGATTCTTAGTTATTATTTCTGATGGACATTTTTATTTTGTTATGGACATTTTTATTTTTCACTTTTATTTTTGGACTTATTATTATGAAACTCATTTATTTGGATTATTGTAATAAAAAAAACATTATCGGGCATCTGCCCATGGACTCTATCTTTTTGCTTTTATTTTGCCCTTTCTACCGGAGGCCAATAAAGTCCATGATCGTGGTCGCCGCTCCGCCGTTGCTGATATCAGATGGATCAAGTACAAGTTGATAGAGAAAATCGTGTCATCTTCCGGTAGAAGTAGAACACCGTGCGTACTGGGCGTTAAAGTTTTTTAATTTCGATCCGCACTCGGTCGGCGAGCATAGAAAAAACTAACTAAATGAGCTTGACGAGTGGCGAGCGTACGCATATGAAAATAATAAAATTTATAAAGAACGCACGAAATTGTATCACGATAAGAACCTGCGCCACCCTAAAATGTTTAAACCAGGCGATCAGGTTCTTCTTTTTAATTCGCGTTTACGTCTCTTCCCAGGAAAGCTTAAATCTAGATGGTCCGGACCGTTCGCAGTCAAGGAGGTTTTTCCTTACGGCACTGTGCTACTTTCACACCCCGATAAGGGGGACTTTAAAGTTAATGGCCATAGACTTAAACTCTATTTCTCTAATGATTCTGTGACTCCTGCAAAGGAGAATCTTCTTTTTGATTCTTAGTTATTATTTCTGATGGACATTTTTATTTTGTTATGGACATTTTTATTTTTCACTTTTATTTTTGGACTTATTATTATGAAACTCGTTTATTTGGATTATTGTAATAAAAAAAAACATTATCGGGCATCTGCCCATGGACTCTATCTTTTTGCTTTTATTTTGCCCTTTCTACCGGAGGCCAATCAAGTCCATGATCGTGGTCGCCGCTCCGCTGTTGCTGATATCAGATGCATCAAGTCATACCTACTGACGATCAAGTACTCTAAAAAGCAAGCATGGGGGAGCGACATCCGCCTTCATCTCACAAACCCGGGGAAGTCCTGTTCTTTTTAGTTATTTATTTTTCCTGCATTTTTCTTTTTCTCTTCTTCTCAGTCCCCTTCTTTTTTTCTTTATGTTTTCTTCATTGAGAGCAATGAAGAATTTAAGCATGGGGGGGGGGTATTGTTTCTTTTGGTCTTTCTTTCTGTTTTTCTTCTTCCAAAAAGAAAAGAAAAAATTTATGTTTTAAATTAGTATAGTATTTTATGTCATCAAAATCTAAAATCCAAAAAAATTATAAAATATAAAACCCAAAAAAAAATTAGAAAAACAAAAAATCAAAAAAATTGTGCTAAAATCTATTTGAAAAACAAAACAAAAAATTATTTTCTATCTTGATTTTCATGTTGTTTCTAGTGAAGTGTAGGCCCATGCGGTTTCTTAGTTCTATATAGATTACTTTGAAAATGTTTTTCTAAACCTATTATTTTAACATAGTCTAGTTCTACTAGTTTCTTTTTCTTAAATATAGGCATCCGGTTTTTACGTTGTAAGCTAGCAATGCGTAGTTATGTCTTTTTATTCGGTTAGTTACTTACGAATGGTTGCTAGGTATCATTAGTCCTTTTTCATTTGCGGGGTAGTCTTTCTTGGTGTCTAGAACTTGTACCAAGCTACTCTCGAAGCATTTGCGCCGTTTTTACGTTCTTTAGAAATGATTTAGGCCACCATTTGAATAGTTTGAGCTTTTCTTGCCCGCCAAAAACAAAACCCTTGCAAAACAAGTTTGGGCCTTTTCCTTATTTTCTTTGTTTTTAGCTCCACCTTTCATTTTATCTTGTTCACCAAAGCCAAATGCCCTTCCTATTTTCACACTATAACCTTGAGCTTAAAATTATTTTTGTGGGAGGGGTATTGTATTATTTTGGAAATGAAAAGGACATTATAAAGCTTATTTTTGGAGCTCCCTTATCAATTGTTATTCAAAAAGAAAAAAAATTGAGAAAGAAAATTAAAAAAAAAAAAGAGAATGCAAAAAGTTTATGTTTGGCCAAGTTTATAAAAGAAAAAATACATGGCCTTATGTTTATTTTAGTTTGAATTGAAGTACTTATCATGTCTTATGCTTTGTTTATTTTTAAGCTCACCCTTGGTTTAGTGTTTAAGCCATTATGTTTATCTTTGTTTCCATTTCCTAATCATTCACCTAAACCAAGTTTTAATGCCTAGTAGAAGTCCTAATGATCTTAGAACTTAAATTCGCGTAGTGGAGAAAGTGTGAACGTACAAGCCTATGGCCACCATCATTGATGGATTTCTTTGGAGGTTATCTTGGAGTGTTTAAGGGTTAATGTTTATCTAGCAACCTATTAGTTTGTTAATGCGCCATTTATTTAGAACTTCTACTTTTGTTTCCCTTATTTTCATTTATTTTGGATGCCTTGTTTTTAAGATTTAGAAATTAGTAGACTTTTCTTATGTTTTAATGAGATTTTTAGGGTTTCACTTTCAAATTTTCTATTGTGCACTTCTCACCCCACTTGTTGATAATATGAATATAAGGATAGTTTAATTTTTCATGTTTCGTTTTTCTTAACTATGGAATTAAAAAAAAAAATTTATACATCTTTTGCTTTCTTTTTGTTTCTCCCTAGTTTTATTTCTATTTGCTTGAGGGCAAGCAAATGTCTAAGCATGGGGGTGTTTGATGACTAGATTTAGTCATCATATTTTGGGGTAGTTTAGTATGAAAAATTCCTATTTTAATTATATATTTTTAAGTATTTATATACATGTTTTGTTTTATTTCGTCTTAAAATCTTTTTGTGTTAAGATATTATAATTCCTAGTTTCTATGGCAATTTCATTTTGTTATGTCATGATATTAAAATCTATAGTTTTTATTATATATTTTTATTATATTATGTATTATGTGTTATGTGTTGTGCTAGTCTAGTTTAGTTTATTTTTAACAACATGTTACTCATGTTATTATTATGAGAACTAATACTTTGTTTTTTATATGTTGTTTTGTAGGTGCAGCCCCTAGCCGAGCCCTTCACAAGTCCAAGCCCACATGGTGCAGCTGGCCCCTCATTTGGAGCAGCCCAAGCCATGGAGTGCAACCTACCCGAGCCCCCTATGCAGCCCATGCTCCTACCCGAGCCTACAAGTGAAGTCCACAAGCATGCAGCCCATGAAGAAGCAGCCCGACCACCTAACACAGCCTACCCGAGCCCATGCAGCTTTGGAAGCTACCCGAGCCTCTCTCCCCTCATAAAGCCCAGCATTTGGAGCAGCCCAAATAACCATCTAACCCCTACCCGAGCCCTATTAAAGCCCACCAAAAGAGCAGCCCATTGAAGCCCCCTTTCCATGCAACCCCACCACATGCATGCAATTATTCATGCATGTGGCCGGCCACTCTCTCCCCTTTATTATTCCCTAGCCACCTTTCCTCTCATGCATGCCTTTTTTCCACCCTTCTCTCCTCCATTTAATGCAATGCATGCATCCTCCCCTTGCATGGCCGGCCCCTACCATCTCTCTCCTCCCCTTTATTTCCCATTCACTCCCCCCTTCCCATTACATATTTTCTCCATTAAATACATGCATGCACCCCCACCATTCTCTCTCTCCCCTCATTTATATCATGCATGAACCTATTCTCCCCCATGTGGCCGGCCACCCCTTGGGATTCCCCTCTTCTAGATGCTTCCCTCCACTCCTATAAAAGGAACCCATATCCCATGCTTTGAAGAGGTTGGATTGGAGCAAGAGAGCAAGTGAGCAAGAGAGTTCTAGTACAAGTTTTTCTTCATTGTTGTTTTCCTTTTATGGTTATAATTTTCTTTTTAGTATAATATTGTCATCCTTTTAATATTGTTGTGTACCTCTCTTTTATTAATCAATGGAATTCTTCTCTCTTTATTTTGTTGTTTCCTTTTCCAATATGCGTAGCTAATCTCCTATAGCATTCGATCGTGAGGATCCATGAAGTGAGATGAGAGTTTATCTTCTTTCTTAGTTTTATTTTTGTTATTTCATGCTCGATCCTTCTTTGATTTATTTTGCGTCGACTCCGTATTTCCGGTATACGGTAGTAGGCCTTGTTCTCATTTCATAGTAGTCGAGAGACTCATGATTTGAAAGATCGCTCAAAGAAGGAAGGAGTTGAACGCAATCCTAGAGATAGGACGACGTAAATCCTCCGGATTGGAGTCAAATCCAATAGTGTGGATCACCTCGATAATGCAACTTTAGGCTTCTTTGGTTTGTAAAGAAATTTCGATCAAAGAGTTTTTTAGTTAGGAGACCTAATGCTCTAGCGAGATTTTGTCTTATTTTCGGATCCGTCACGGTCGAGTATGGTTTGCAAAAATTAAAACTATCTTTATTTTTATCTCTCTCATCTAATTTCATGGTGAATCATTGATCGAATGCTAGCTTTTTATTATAAGTTTTTCGTCTCGCAATTTGTCTTTCATTTTACTTTACTTTAAAATTTCTAAAAATCCAACTATTTTCCGGTAGGATAATATTTCAAGCGTGAGTAGCAGTACTTGACAACCCCGTGTTTAAATACGACCTTGGTACTACAATTCGACAGGTACGCTTGCCTGTTCGGGTGTTGGCCCACCACTACTCCATGAAATCAATCTTCCTCCCAAGAATTGACAAGTACCTGTTGTACTCTTTCTATCCTCTCTACACCCTGCAAAGTCTGCATCTGAATAACCTGTTAGTAGAAAATCTCTATTCCTAGGGTACCAAAGGCCTAGATTAGGTGTGCCCTTAAGATATCTCAGAATCCTTTTGACTGCAGTATAATGAGATTCTTTAGGGCAGGCCTGGTACCTAGCACAGACACATATAGCATACATAATATCTGGTCTACTAGCAGTGAGATATAGTAGAGAGCCAACTATTCCTCTATACAAAGATTCATCAACAGGTTTACCTGCATCATCTTTGCATATAAGCATACTTGTTCCCATAGGAGTTCTCATAGTGGAGGATGACTCCATACCATACTTCTTAATTAATTCTTTGGTGAACTTAGACTGGGATATGGACAGGCTATTATCAGTCTGTCTTACTTGGAGTCCCAAGAAGAACTTAAGTTCCCCCATACTGCTCATCTCAAACTTCCCTTACATAAGTTTGGCAAACTTTTTACAAAGGTTGTTTTCAGTAGATCCAAAGATTATGTCATCAACATAGATCTGAACTAAGATGATCTTACCTTTGGATTCCCTAAGGAATAGAGTTTTGTCTATTTTTCCTCTTGAGAATTTATTCTCAATAAGGAAAGTAGACAGGGTTTCATACCAAGCCCTTGGGGCTTTCTTTAACCCATACAAAGCTTTCCTAAGCTTATAGACATAATCAGGTTTAAGAGGATCTACAAAACCTGATGGCTGCTCTACATAGACTTCCTCTTTTAAATCACCATTCAAGAATTCTGATTTCACATCCATCTGGTACACTCTGAAGTCTTGATAGGCTGCATAGGCAAGGAACATTTTGATTGCCTCCAGCCTTGCTACTGGGGCAAAGGTTTGATCAAAGTCAATCCCTTCTTCCTGCCTGTATCCTTTTGCAACCAATCTTGCTTTATTCTTCACTATTATTCCACTCTCATCTAATTTGTTCCTATAAATCCACTTTGTGCCAATTATGTTGTGGCCTCTTGGTTTAGGAACAAGCTTCCAGACATTGCACCTTCTGAATTGATTCAGCTCCTCTTGCATAGCATCAATCCAGTGCTGGTCTTGGATGGCTTCTTCAAGCTTCTTAGGCTCCATTTGAGACAGGAAACTTGAATGTAGGTCTGTGCTTTGATTTCTGCTTCTAGTCTGCACTCCCTGTCTTGGATCACCTATAATCTGATCAGCTGGATGATCTCTTAAATGTCTTATAGCTAGAGGAAGATTCCTTTCTGGTTGAACATCTTCAGCTCCTTCTTCATGCTGAACCTCTTGGTTTTCATCAGCTTCTATTGAGTCTTGTACTCCCCCTAGACAGAAGCCTTCATTTTCCAATGCTCCATCTTCCTTTGATGCTTCAGCAATGGAGAGCTTGTCCATTCTTTTGCTTATACCTGTTGAATCATTTGATCTACAAGACAACTCACAGTTGATTAATCTTGTTTCATCAAACACAACATGTACAGATTCTTCAACAACTTGAGTAGTCAAGTTGTAGATTCTATAGGCCTTACTATTTATGTTGTACCCAACAAATATCCCATCTTGGGATTTGGCAATAAACTTAGTTAGGTATGGCTTGCCATTGTTAAGTATATAGTATTTACAACCAAAGATCCTGAAGTAGGATAGATTTGGTTTTCTACCTTTCATAATCTCATAGGGAGTCTTTTTGTGGTTCTTGGTGATAGAAGCCCTATTGATCACATGACATGCAGTGTTAACTGCCTCAGCCCAGAAATATTCTGGGAGAGAGGTGTCACTCAATAGAGTTCTGCCAGCTTCAATTAATGTTCTTTCTTTCAGCAATGCCATTTTGCTGTGGTGTTCTAGGTGAGGAGAACTCTTGGAAAATCCCAAAGTCTTCACATAATTTTGTCATGCTTTCAGATTGAAACTCAGTACCATGGTCACTTCTGATTTTGACCACTGTACTATTCAGTTCATTCTGAATTTGCTTTACAAAACTAAGTAATACACTTGGGGTTTCTGATTTCTGTCTCAGAAAGAACACCCATGTAAATCTAGAATAGTCATCTACCACCACAAAAGTATAGACTTTCCTAGCTAGACTATGAACTGGCATAGGACCAAAAAGATCCATATGTAAGAGGTATAGGCACCTCACAGAATCTTTGTTTTCAAGGCTTTGAAAGGAGGATATTGTCTGCTTGCCCTTTTGACAAGCTGAGCATATTTCTTCCTTTATACACTTAACTTGAGGACCATTCCTCACTAACTCTTTGCTAAAGAGTTGGCCAATTGTCTTGTAGTTAAGATGAGCCAATCTCTTGTGCCACTTGACACAATGAGAAGTATTATCATCAGCTACAAGACAGATGGAAGAAGCCTTGTTCTCACATACAAAATTAAGACAATAGACATTTCTCTTCCTATACCCAGTCAATATGATCTTTTGATCACTTGACCTTTTGATATGACATCCATTCTTAACAAATGAAATGTCATATCCTAAATCACTCAGCTGGCTTATGCTTATTAGATTGTGTTTCAAACCTTTTACATAAGCCACTTGGGTGATAATAATTAGGTTAGTAGAAATGTTACCAAACCCTTTGATGATTCCTTTTTCAGATCCACCAAAGATCACTTTGGGTCCATCTTTGACAGATGTATACTCCTTCAGCAGCCCCTTTGTTCCAGTCATGTGCCTGGAACAACCACTGTCCAAGTACCATATAGGGGCATGGACACTTGGACTTTCCTGCAACACAGATTTACTTACCGTTAGAACCCAAGTAAGTCTTGGGTCCTTGGTTCAGGTTAGCATTAACAAAGCTACCATTATCTCTTCTAACAGGTAGACTATTGTTCTTTCTAACACTTGTGTTATGCCAGCAGTCTAATGCAAAATGACCTCTCTTGCCACAACACCAACATTCAAACTTATTGTATCTAGATCTAGATACACCCTTGACAGAAGAATTTCTGTCCATTGCTGGTGCTGCAGCAGCTTCACCCACTGATTTCTTATAACCATTGGGTTTATGAACATGGATAGGCCTGTTGGCATTTACACCCTTGTTTATCAGAACATTAGTCTTAAAATGACCATGTATATCTTAGGATCATATTGGTTAGAAGGCACTTGCACCTTTCTAAACTTAATAGGGACTGAAAGGTTCAGTGGCTTGACAGGAGCTTTGCCTTTCCTCTTGAATTGGGCTGCCCTGGGGTTACCTTTGAATCCTAATCCTGCCTTACCCTTTTGAGTCACAAATTCATCTATCAAAGGTAAGACAGACTTTGGCTTAGAGTAACTAGCCACTAACTCCTTTTCTATTCTTAGTCTGGCCTCCAGACTCTTCACTTGATCATTCGTATAATTGATTGTGCCCATCTGAATAATAGTTATATTCTTCAGTTTGGCAATTTCATTTAACTTCTGATCAATTACTTTTTCAAACTCAGTTGCAGCTACCTTTAGATCAGCAATTTCCTGAGTCTGAGATTTAACCAGGTTCTTGCTTTTCTTAAGGGCCTGCAACAAGTCCCCATACTTATCTATCAATTGATAGACATCTCCTTCAGATTCAGATGCATCTACATCACTTGATGCAGATGTAGCTGATTCTGCACTTGTACTACAAACAGATTTTATTGAAGGACATAGTACCTTACTAGGACCAGACTGATTCTGGCATATGTCTTCTTCTAATCCTGCCATCAGTCCCATGCACTGATGATCTTCTTGTTCATAGATGGAGTCTAGCAATTGCATGAACTCCTCTTCTTCAGTAGCAGCATACAGTCCAATATATGCTTCAGCTTCAGATTCTGATTCTGAAGTTGATTGATCTGTTAGGCTCTTTTCCTTCTTTGCAACAAAGGATTTTTCCTTCTTGCCCTTTTGATAAGTCTTCTTCTTGTCTGATGACTCCTTTCTCTTATCAGGACAGTCAGCCACTACATGTCCAGGCCTATTGCAACAATAGCAGACAATCTTTGAAGTAGTGGCCTTGCTGGGCTTTGTTCTGCTCTTCTCTTTCCTTGATGACTTTTTCTTCTGATAATAGTCATCAACTTGCTGTGATGAGGAGGGCCTAGACTTCCGCTGCTTCTTCTTTAAGAATCTCTGGAATTGCCTTATAAATGCAGCAAAATCTGCATCTGACTCACAGCTTTCTGAACCCTGATTATCTGAATTTTCAGAACTAACTTCTGCAACTTCCTTAGGAGGAGATGATGATATCCTCCTATTCTTTCTAGGGCTTCTGCCTTGAAGGCCACTGTCTTCTCTCTATGCTCTCCTTTTGAATTCTTTTCATCCTCCTTCCTCACCATAAGTTGTATTTCATAGGATAGCAACTTTCCAAACAAGGTTGGAGGAGAAATCTCTGCCAGTTTAGCCACTTCTCTTATGGCACAGATCTTTGTGTCCCAATCCTTTGTCAAGGATCTTAAGAATTTGTCATTCAGTTCATAGGTACTGAATACTCTTCCATAGGACTTTAACTCATTCACAATTCTATAGAATTTCTTATAGCATTTAGTTATGCTATCAGTTTTTCCTTGTCTAAAACTTTCATTTTCCTGGTTGAGCATAGACTTCCTATCCTGTCTTACTTCTTCAGATCCCTCCATATAGACAATCAAAGTGTCCCACATTTCTTTGGAGGTCTTGCAGTGAATCAGATTCTGAAATGTAGAGTCATCTATGGCACTCACAATAATATTCTGAGCTCTCTTGTCCATGGTTGCCAAAATGATTTCATCCTTGGTCATTTCAGAATAACTCTTTGGAGTTTGAATATTAGCATCAAGAACTGATACCTTCATTGGAATGAAGGGTCCTTCCTGAACTGTGATGTATATCCTTGGGTCAGATGCTTCCATAAACAATCTGACTCTTTCTTTCCAAATTCCAAAGATTTCCTTCCTGCAGATGGGTAACTTCATTGACCCTAACTCCTTGTGATTTTCTCCAGAACCCATCTTCTTGAATCTTGATTCTGCCTTTCAGATCTACCTCAGACTGTTAAGTTCTTTTTGAGGAACCTCCCTCTGATACCACTTGATAGTTTTACTTTCAAGACAACCTAAACACCTAGAGGGGGGGGGGGGTGAATAGGTTCTAATGCTTGTTAACACTTTTTAGCAGAATTCAATTACAGAATTAAAACACACAGCACAGCAGTCACAGAAATTTAACCATCACAGATTGCACACTGTTTTATAGTGGTTCCCCAAGGTCTGGGTACATCCACTTTCCCCCTTCACCTATCTAGCAGTATGCTAGATTTGGCCAAACTTCCTCTTTACTCAGATCCACAGATCCTACAACTCAGAATCTGAAAAGGTTCCTACAACTCAGGCTCAACAGCCCTACCTCAGCCTTATCACAAAGCCTACAACTCAGAGAAGAACCTTCTCCTACACTCAGGAAAACAGCCCTACCACTCAGAGATCAACTCTCCTACACTCAGCCTTTATAACATAGGCTTACAACTCAGATCTGTATTGACAGATCCTACAGAAATTAGAAAAGAAGTTTTTAATGTCTTGCCTTTGTTGAGAGAGAAAAGAACAAGACAATTCTTGATCAGCTGATGAAATCAACTGAATCTGAGCTTTCTTCAAAGCTTCTTGAATCTGAACTTAGCTGAGTTGATTTCCAAACAACTTCTTGAGAAACCAATGATGGCTTCCTTCTTCTTCTTCAAGTGGCTGGATCCCTCTCTATCCAAAACCTTTGATGATACTTCTGAATTCTTGAAAGAACTCTACTTAGACTGATCCTGAGATCGTCTTCTTAGATCTTCTGATGAAGATCTTCTTTAATGCCTTGCACTTTCTTGAAGAGAGGACTTGTCTCTTAACTGATGTGTTGATTAAGAATTAATTTCCTCTTGTGTGTTATATGTATCTTTCTTCTTCTGAATTTGTCTATTTATAGATCTTCTTCATGGTAACCGGCTGATCCGGTTTCTAACTGACTTCTGACAAGTCTGACAGCTTCAGTTAACCTGTCATAACCCACAGCTGTCAAGTCTTCAAACAGATCCTGTGCCTTAGTCTTGGACAGCAAAGTGTTGAGACAGACTATCAGAAAGTGTCGAGACCAACTGTCTATATGTGTCGACACAAGTGACTTTGGTGTCGACACAGCCTTTGATGATGTCGACTAGTTTGCCTTTAAGTCGACACTGCTTCTTCAGAACTTCATCTTGAGAATGAGTCGACACAAAGAATTTGTGTCGACTCAACACTTCATCTTTCTTCAGAAAATAACTTAGTCTTGACTTTGCAGTGTGTCGACATAAGTCCTGTGTGTCGACACAATTATTGTAGATTCAGAACTCAGTATGTGTCGACTCTGCCTTCAGGTGTCGACATAGTTGAGGTCGACTATCTTTCTGTGAGTCGACACTGCTCCCCAGTGTTGACACAAATGTGGTCGACTATCTTTCTGTGAGTCGATACTGCTTCCCAGTGTCGACACAATTATTCTGAAGTGTCGACCCAGTTTCTTCAGATGGCGACACATGGACTTAGAATAATTTCCTGTATTCTTTAATACTTCTTCACCTGCACATGTCAACTTAAAACAACATCAAATACACCTTGATGTATATCATTAAGCTAAGTTAGGCTTCTTCAAATCAGGTATACATTTTCCAATGTACCCAACATTACGCGATGAGTGATTTGTAGTGAGGACTCTGATGTACCGGGCCCGAGCCCATTTATCTACATTCTATCTGAAATGTATCTTTGCAGTACTTCTATTTTCTGTTATTATCTATTAATGGACTGGTTGTGATTTTCTATTCATACATGTTTCTATGGACTTGTTTACATTTTATGTATACTTACTTCTCTCTCTTTGTGATCGAAAAGGGCTGACAGAATTGGCGTTTTATAGTGGCAGCCTTCCCGTGAGTCGGTGCCACCGCAAAGCGACAATTCTAGGCTAAGACCCCGATGGTTGAAAAAGAAAAAAAAGGGGGTCTTACAAGTAGTATCAAAGCAGACCTCGATCGGAAGAGAAGTAGTCCACAAAACCCTGGGCCACCCCCGTGCGAGCTTAGTTTGCAGACAAACTAGCAGCGGAAGCAGTGGTGTGCCCATAAGGGAAATCACATGTGAAAGTCCATCCTACCCTTTCTTATATTCCATTCATACATCCTCTAACAAGTGGAATTTTTCCTTGTAGCCTGCTACGAACCCTACATCACAGCAGGGGACACCCCAGGCTCCGAATGTGGTCCCGCCTCCGCTGGCTCCAGCTCCGTTCCAGCAGACGGAGATGGGGCAAACACAGACGACCATTCATGAGGCCTTCAGAGCTCAGCAAGCCCCGACCCAACAGCCAAACCCCGGTGCCAATTGGATGACTGTCTTCCGGGGACTTTCCCCTCCATCCTACCAGGGTATGGAGTCTGTAGTACGTATGGAGGAATGGTTGGATACCATTTACGAGATGCTTGACGGGATTCGATGCCCCACTGAGGAGGCAGTTGCTTTGACAGTCTCCTGTCTGGAGTCACACGGGTAGAGGTGGTGGTAATCCCAGCTGGACACCACCTTTGCGGGGATGGATTGCGCAGATATTACTTGGGAGGAATTCAGAGCAGCACTCCTGGGACATTTTGTACCTCAGTCGGCGAGGGACGACCTGGAGGATAGGTTCCTGCGATTGAGGCAGGGGAACAAGACTGTAGTGGAGTATTATCAGGAGTTTACTCACCTTGACCCATATGCAGATGCTTACCAGTTAGATGATGCTGGCTATGCCAGGAGGTTTTATAAGGGGCTGCAAGACGACATGAGACAGACCATCCTTTTCATCTCATAGGGGAGTCTGGCCAGGATTCTGGAGATGGCTAAGAAGAGAGAAGCGGATCAGCTTACAGTGAAGAGCCGGAAGAGACCGGCTGATGATACAGATTGGAGGTCTTAGAGACCGTCCTCGAGGCCAGGTTATTGAGGAGAGAAGGAACGGGGATCAGCCTTGTCAGGAGTTTGGGCAGGAGAAGAGAAGTCAGGGGGTACTGGCTCCCCAGCCTTTACAGATGCTGGAGATGCCAAGGACAGCAGAGCAGGCACAAGTATGCTTTCAGTGCAATCAGCCAGGGCATATCAAGAGGAACTGCCCTATGAGGCAAGCACCCCCACCAGCACATCAGGGCGCTCCACCTACCCGACAGTTTGGCGGATGAGGACAGGACCGAGGAAGAGGATTTCATGATCGAGGCCGCAGGCCAGAGAGGGAGCAGGTGTATGCTCTAGACCTGACACAGCCCCGAAACCCGGAGCAGGTTATCGCAGGCATAGTCTTCGTTAGCGGCAAGTCCGCTCACACCCTCTTTGACACTGGTGCTTCACACTCATTCGTGTCGGAGGATTTCATGAAAGGACTGACAGGTGTGGAGCCATTCACCGGGAAGATCATGAGGGTGCGCCTACCCGATGGATCAGAGATAATGACCTCTGCTCATTGCAATATGGAAGCAAAGATCGGCGGGAAGGCGTTTGAGGCACCAGCGACGATTCTGAAGATGCCAGATTACGATCTGATCCTGGGCATGACTTGGCTGTGCTGGAACCATGCCCAGATCGGCTGCGTGTCGAAGAGGATCACCGTGAGGCACGACGACTCCTTCATTGTCATCGAAGGTATTATACCAGCACCCCACACCTTATTATCGTCAGTGCAGGCCGTTAAGGCCCACCTACAGGGGGAAGAAGTCTATCAGGTCCTTTTTGAGGCGGTCGTGACAAGGACACCATTTCAGATATTCCAGTAGTGCGGGACTTCGCCGACGTGTTTCCGGAGAAGCTACCAGGGCTACCCCCACACCGAGAGAAGGACTTTCAGATTCAGCTCATACCGGGGGCTAAGCCGGTATCCAGAGCTCCCTATTGAATGGCCCCAAAGGAGTTGGTGGAATTTTGAAGCCAGGTTTAGGAGTTAGTGGAGGCCGGGTTCATTCGGCCTAGATCTTCACCATGGGGAGCTCCGGTGTTATTCGTTAAGAAGAAGGACGGGACCCTTCGACTGTGCATAGATTACCGGGCCCTGAACAGGTTGACGGTCCGAAATACTTATCCCTTACCAAGGATAGATGAGCTATTTGACCAGCTGGAGGGAGCCCATTGGTTCTCAAAGCTGGATCTTAGGTCAGGGTACTTCCAGTTTCGCATTCGGGAGGAGGACATCCCGAAGACGGCCTTCAGCAGCAGATATGGGTTGTACGAGTTTACCGTGATGCCGTTCGGGCTCACGAATGCACCCTCCGCATTTATGACCTTGATGAACCGAGTGTTCGAACAGTATCTGGATGTCTTTGTTATCGTATTCATCGATGACATCCTTATCTATTCAAGTACGGAGGAGGAGCACGCGAGACATCTGGCCTTGACCTTGGAGAAGCTGCGGGAGCATGCGATGTATGCCAAGTACAGTAAGTGCCAGTTCTGGCTAAAGGAGGTGGCCTTTCTGGGCCATGTCATCAGTGGAGCAGGTCTGGCAGTAGATCCGGCGAAGGTACAGGCAGTACGGGATTGGCCACCGCTAAAGTCGGCCTCGGATGTTCGAAGTTTCTTGGGACTTGCCGGTTATTACCGGAAGTTCGTAAAGGGGTTCTCTCAGATTGCTCTCCCTCTTACGTCTCTGACGAAGAAGGAGTCCCCTTTTATTTGGACACCACGATGCGAATCTGCTTTCCAGGAGCTGAAGGATCGTCTTACCTTGGCTCCTATCCTTGCCCTTCCGTCAGGGAAGGAAGGATTCCAAGTGTACACAGATGCTTCCTATCAGGGGATGGGTGCCGTTCTGATGCAGAACGGGCACATAATAGCCTATGCCTCCCGTCAGTTGAGGCAACACGAGCAGAACTACCCCATGCACGATTTGGAGTTGGGGGCAGTCATTTTTGCTCTTAAGATCTGGCGACATTATCTTTACAGAGTACATTGCGATATCTTCTCTGACCACAAGAATCTGAAGTACGTCGACACCTAGAAGGAGTTAAATATCAGGCAGAGATGCTGGGTAGAGTTTCTGTCGGACTACCAGTATACCATGCACTACCATCTGGGGAAGGCAAATGTGGTCGCAGATGCTCTGAGCCGGAGAGTGAGTACGTCAGGAGTAGGCCCGCAGCTGATGGCCTTGGAGTTGGTTAGATCATTCAAGGAGATGCAGATATCACTAGTGTCCGAGGATGAACCAGAGCTATACATGGAGTACATGAGGTCGATGGTTACTACTGATGATATTCGAGACCGCATCAGATATGGGCAGATGCTGGATGAGAGAGCTGAGACGATATTCCGAGCCTTGGAGGAAGGCACGACAGGAGATTACTCTTTGAGGGATGGTCTCTTGTGTTTTCAAGGCAGAGTTTACATACCAGCAGGAGGCCAGATCCGGGAGGACATTATGACAGAAGCTCACTACAACCGATATTCGGTACACCCGGGGATCACCAAGATGGTAAAGGATTTGAAGAGGACGATGTACTGGCCGGGTATGAAGAAAGATATTACGTACTTTGTGACGCATTGCGAGGCCTGCCAACTCGTGAAGGTAGAGTGTAGGAACCCGGCAGGCTTGTTGCAGCCACTTCCGGTGCCGGAGTGGAAATTTGAGGATATAGCCATGGACTTCATACATGGGCTACCTCGATCCCGTGCGGGGAATGACTCGATCTGGGTGATAGTGGACAGGCTAACAAAGGTGGCCAGATTCATCCCAGTGGAGAAGGACGCTACGGTTAGTGTATTAGTCCGGAGGTTCATTGAGCAGTTTGGGCGTTATCATGGGGTGCCCAAGACTATCGTTTCAGATCGGGATGGGCAGTTTACATCCAGGGAATGGAGGTCAGTCCAGGCCCATCTGGGTTCTCGGTTGACATTCAACATAGCTTTTCACCCTTAGACCGACGGGCAGATGGAGCGCACCAACCGTACACTGGAAGATCTTTTGAGCCTGTGTATTTTGGACCGCGGCGAGCCTTGGGAGAGATTGCTGCCACTGGTGGAGTTTTCGTACAACAACGCCCATCAGTCCAGCATAGGCATGGCTCCATACGAGGCGTTGTATGGAAGGAGGTGTAGGACCCCACTATCATGGGTTCAGGATGAGGATCCGCAGGCACTAGGCTCGGAGTTTGTGGGGATACAGATGCTCAGATTAGATTGATCCGGGACAGGATGTTGGAAGCCCAGAGCAGACATGCCAAATATTACGATGCGAGGCATCGTCAAGTGGAGTTCTAGGTGGGAGACCGGGTTTTCTTGAAAATACGGTTGATGCACGGAGTCTCGCGGGTTTGCGGGGGGAAGAAGCTCAGTCCGAGATATATGGGGCCTTACAGGATCCTGGAGCGGATCGGCCCCTTGGCTTATAGACTGGAGCTACCACCGGAGTTAGCGGGATTGCATGATATCTTCCACGTCTCCTCACTTCGGAGGGCTCTGCTACGCCCTGTGGAGCTAATTTCCTCGGCAGATGGCCCGGTGGCCTCGGATCGGTCAATCAACTTGGAGCCTATCAGGATCGATGACACGGCAGTGCGGGTCTTGCGACGCAAGAAGGTTCCGTTAGTAAAGGTTCTGTGGAACAATCATGGGCAGGAGGAGCATATATGGGAGCCACAAGACTTGATGCGACAAAAGTATCCGGAGCTTTTCGGTCAGGTATACCTCACAACCCCTCTGGACAATCAATTTGCATTCCTGTTTAAAACCAAAAGGACTGAAATTTCAAGAATAGGGGCTAATCTTTTGTTTATTGGGGTATATACCTAGTCAATTGGACGAATTGGTCTTAGATTTGAAACAGCACATAGCAAACGTAACGTAGAGATGTAAATCTTTCGACTTTCATGGGATGTTACAATATTCTTTTTCCCGATTGGAGCCCCCGTAGGCTTAACCTTGATTTCGGGTACAAAATCTTTGTCTTGTTTATTGGGATTTGTAACATCCCATTTCCGACTAGACCCCTGGGAGTTGTTTTGTCTTAACAGAACCCTGACAAGCCCAGGAATTGAAGTTTATCAACAAAGATTTCGAGTCAAGGGGTGGTCACGTCCGTGACCGACCCGTCACGCCCGTGACCTAGGGCGTGACCCCTTCGATGATCGTCGACCTCAGGAAGATGATCGTCGAGCTCAGAAATTTCAACATGGGCCTGACACGCCCGTGACAAATCCGTCACCCCCGTGACCTTGGAATGGCATTGAGTGAGCTAAGCTCACTCAACGCCGTGGTCTGGATGGCGTTGAGTGAGCTTAGCTCACTCAAATCCATAAGTTGAATGGAGTTGAGTGCACTAACTGCACTCAATGCCATCTGGTGTCGTCAGGTTGGCGTTGAGTTAGCTGAGCTCACTCAACACCGTAGACTGGATGGCGTTTAGTGAGCTTAGCTCACTCAACGCCGTAAACTGTCAGGCGGGATGGCGTTGAGTGCACTCAATGCCATAAGTTGAACGACGTTGAGTGCATTGACCGCACTCATCGCAATTCGGTGTTGTCTGGATGGCGTTGAGTGAGCAGAGCTCACTAAAAGCCATAATCTGGACGGTGTTGAGTGAGCAAAGCTCACTCAATGCCATCTTTTAAAAAGGACATATTCTGGGTGGCATTGAGTGAGAAGAGCTCACTCAACGAAATATTCCGGATGGCGTTCAGTGAGCTGATCTCACTCAACGCCATAATCTGGATGGCGTTGAGTGAGCTGAGCTCACTCAACGCCATAGTCTGGGATGGCGTTGAGTGAGCAGAGCTCACACAACACCGTAGCTTGATGGCGTTGAGTGAGCTGAGCTCACTCAATGCCATTGTACTTAGATTTTTTTTCTGGCAGATTGGTTTTGGGCTGGGTGCTTGTTCAGCTGAACCGGGCCAATCTAGGAGTGGGTCGTTTTCTTTTAATAAGAACCAATTAAGTCTTATTTTAAAGAAGGTGGACCGGTCAAGTGAAGCCGTGTCACGTGGCTGTCGGTTTTGAAAGCAAGGAGGAGCCACAGCCATGGCCGAAAACAGACGATCACGACCATCAATGGCACTTGATGCCGTGGCCTTTCCCCCTCCTCTTTAACGGCTGGATTCAAGTCCTCATAGGGAGAGGAGGAGTTTCCAGCCCTCCTCCAGCTGTTATAGAGCCGTTTCAGCCCCCACCACCATGGACGAAAAAGCTATAATGGTCCATTAATGGCCACCAGCATTAGACCTTTCCCCTCCCTCCTTTTTCTGGTTTAAAAAGGCTCCCTAGACTCAGAGATGAAGTTTCCACCCTTACCCGACAGAATTGGAGCTTGTACGGTGCTGTAGAAGAATTCATGGCGACGCCACCACCGCGCCAATGGCATCCCGTCGATCAGCACGCCTCCAGCCCGCGGACAAGGTCCTCCCCTCCTCTCTTTCTATGGGTAGATCTTAGCTTCTTTATGATTAAGATTCGGGCTCAATTGAGCCCGATCGGAAGAGATTCTCTTCCCAATTTTTTTGCAAAAATGAAGTCTCGGGCTTGCCATAAAAAGCCTCTCCGGCAGCCGCGCCGCCGCCCGGCGATGGACACCGCCTCAACGGAGGTGGTGGTGGCAGTGGCCGACCAGGGAGGAGGCTGGACGGCCGACTGTGGGAGGGAGAAGTGCTCCCAGGTGCGTGCTATCTAGACTGTCGGCTTGAGGTTGAAGACAACCTCCCAGCCGACGGATCGACCTTTAAGATCTGTGCAAACATATTGATTAAAGTAATTTCTATATATTTTCTGTAATGTTTCTGCCTGTAACTTGCATTAATTTCTAAAAAAACTTAGAGGCTCCTACATAAAAAGTTGTCAACACCAATATTGTAGATCTATGAGTCTAAGAAATTTTAAAATTTGTTTTAAGTGATTTGGACCACTAGATAGACCTCAGCATTCATTTTGGTGAGGTCTATCCATAGGGTTGTCCTGACCTTAGAAACATTCCCCACTCCAATCCAATCATCAAAATGACTTGAAATTTGGGGTGTGGCCTAATCTTACCTTTGGAGAACATTTTTCTAAAGTTTTTAGAAAAATTTAATAAATCATGTGTATTTTAATCAAGTGTCCTAAACACCTCAAAATCCCCCCAAATTTGGATGGGTGGCCTTAGAGGACATAATAGGACACTGGAAAATTTTTTACTTCATTTGGAGGTGTTTTGACTAGGGTTTTACTCAACCCTAGTTGGCCCCATAAAGGGCTATTTAGGGTAAATCACCCCCTTGGTAATTTGAGTGGTCGTATCACCTAAACAGTGGCTAATATTTTGGTCACTGACTTTTTAGGGCATGACACACCCTCCAAGGGAGTTTGGGGTTGTTTGGTGTAGGGTAGCCCTAGAACCCTAGGGTAGGTCCCTTAATGGGGATTTGTAGGGTTGTGAAGGTCATGGGGTCAAATGACCTTGGACTGACTTGAAATTTGGTGGAGAGGACCTTAGGGCCATTATAGTTCTCTGGACAAAATCTTAGGGGATTTGGAGATAGTTAGGCTACCAAAAATCCTAACCCTAGTTTAGGGCACCAATCTTAATTTTAACAATTATGCTTACAAATGAACTAAGGATCAAATAAAATTTAGGCAGGGTGATTTTCTGGTCTAAATGGCCATAATAAATTTTTTTTGAGATTTTTGGGTGAATTTATACAGTACTTCATTCACAACTCTAGTTGTGCCCTAGATATTTATTTTTATGATTCTGGAAATTATATTCACTGGAAAGTTATAAAATCTTGGATTAGGGCGTCTTATAGCATGTTATACCTTCTGTATTTTTCTTGGGAGTTTTATCTGATTATTTTGGGTACTTGCTTCTTTACTTACCATTTGGGATATGTAATCAAAAATACAAATAATGCCAAATTATTAATTGGAAAATTATGAACTTTGGTCAGTGGGTGTTTCAAACCATGATAATCACCCTGTAATCTTATTAGGACTTTTAGATAATTAAAAATAGTACCTCCTTCACTAAGCTAGGAAATTAGTATTTTACATTAAAATAAATTCAGAGCCCAAATATTAGAGAAAAATCATGGGACTTGGTTTCTGATAGTTTTAGGTCACCATAAATCTTCTGTAATTTTATTGCAATTTTTGGGTACATATTTAAAGTACTTGCTTCATAATATGGTAGAAGTGGCCTAAAATGGTAAATTAGGAAATATAGGCTTAAACACCTCTGAAATTTCTCAAAATTTGGAATTACTGCTGAAATACCTCATAGGATTTTTACTGATTTTATGATGATTTATTGTTGGCTCATTAGTGCACTTCATGTTCATACTAGGGCATTGGGAGGCTTAGAATAAATAAATTAAATGCCTGATAATAGGAAAAATTTGGAAATCTTGGAATAAGTTATATTGTGTCATGATAGACCTCCAATAAACATTATAGGAGATTCAGAAGACAATTTGGAGTACCTCCCCTTATATACCTCATGTATCTTAAGATGGTCTGCATATAGTAAAACCACAGAAACTGAACTAGAGTGGGTAATGAACTTGGGGAGATGGAATTTTGGTAGTTGATGGTTTGGATAGGGCAAGTTAAGTTTAAGTTCATTGTTGGAAGTCAGGATAAGTAGAGGGTGAGATTGGCTAGTGTTAAGTGGCGCTCGGGAACGACGAAAGATCGTCCACCCCGGGTAGGAGAGGAAGAGTCTTAATACTCTAGGGCTAGATCTAAAGTAACTTAAAAAGGGATCAGGTAAAGGGAGATTAACCAATAACAATAAGTGCTTTGAGAAAGGGAACGGTGGGCTTCAGCTACCATCATAGTTCCTAGTGCCCTTTGAGAGCCCTTCACGGGGAATACCGGGGGTAGTCCTGGGCTAACATAAACAGTAGGAATAATAAATTAAAAGAGCAACTAGTATAACTAGGGTTGCACTTTCACACACCCCGGTAGCTAGTTAGGTAGAATAGGTTGGTTTGGTTGCCATTCAGACGGTAGCTCTGAAGGTAGATGCACGGACGGGACAGTCCGGGGAGCCGAGGGCTCGAGGGTTTGAGAACAGAATAAAGGTGGTGGGTCTTCGGTATTTGATTGTCGTTCACACCGACATCGGTACGTTGACTCGGCGGTGTGGGACACTTAGCCAAAGAAAGTCTGGTGGATATAGCCAGCACTAGTACGCGGATACTCTAGGTTGTGTTCTTCTAGGGGCGTACGGAAGGGCTAGGCCCGGTAGTGTGGATACCCGCCTAGGAGTGGGGGGCCCGACCCACTGTCTCAGTTTGCCACTACGGAGGTTCCTGGGAGTGAAGCTAGCTTCCCGAATGGGGGGAACTAAAGGTCTGTGCGCATAGAGTCGTGTGCGTGAGTTGCACTTGCATGAATCATGGCATAGCATATTACTACACTCATATTTGCATATAACCGACACCCCAACGTATAAATCGGTATGAGACTTTTAATACGATGGGAGCCTTGCAGAAGACCCCTTAACTTATAGGTTTGTATGGGCATTCATATAAGTTAAGGTTACTTACTTATTTACTTATTTGTTCTCTATCTTCCTTCTTATATTTGCTACTTACTACATGTCTACTTTATTACTTACTACCGTAGAATTGGTAGATGTACTTTATTCTAGATAATTGTTTATACACTATCATAGTTGTTAGATTAGCTCCATTATCATCTGCTTGATTACTCTCCACCTTTGTAGCTTCCCTTTCCTCCTCTCCGCTCAGTGCTTAGGAGCCGTGGGGGGAGGGGTAGGGGATGATAGGGCTTAGTCTTTATGACTAATGGTTTTCGAACCACAATATTACAAGAGCTCTGGATGGGAGACAGGGACCAGCAGTCCAGGGACCAGCACCAGTGGAGTACGGTGCGCATGGAGGTGGGTCAGTCTAACACCGGTGCACCTGCGACCAGCTCCTTGAGTGATTAGTGTTTTTATAGCTTCCGCGACGAGTGATTTGTAGTGAGGACTCTGATGTACCGGGCCCGAGCCCGTTTATCTACCTTTCATCTGAACTGTATCTTTGCAGTACTTCTATTTTCTTTTATTATCTATTGATGGACTTGTTGTGATTTTCTATTCATACATGTTTCTGTGGACTTGTTTACATTTTATGTATACTAACTTCTCTCTCTTTGTGATCAAAAAGGGCCGGCAGAATTGGCGTTTTGTAGTGACAGCCTTCCCGTGAGTCGGTGCCACCGCAAAGCGACAATTCTGGGCTAAGACCCCGGTGGTTGAAAAAGAAAAAAAAAGAGGTCTTACATTGGCTTCGGGTAGTTTTAGCCCGAGTTTTGATCGTCGGATGTTGTTTTTGACTTCGCCGTTGTTTTTGTAGCTTGTGTGTTTAGCTACGATGCGAGTTTTGTCGAAATTCTCGATCGTTTGTTTTTTGCATCATTTTGACGTTCGTTTTGTTAGCCGGTAGTGTGTAGCCAGGCTATTGCCTTTACTGTGCGTAGCTTTGTGTGGCCGAGCCTGGTAAGGCTTGTGCTTGGTTTTAGGCTAAGTTGTTAGCCAATTATTATTATATATATATATATATATATATATATATGTACATGTATATAAATATTTATATTTATTTGTGTTTGTAAAGTTTGGGTGCGGTTAGCCCTTGTTAATTTTAGCTTATATATGTGTTTATATATATGTGTGCTCGATATATATGAGTATATATATATATATATATATATATATATATATATATATATATTCCTTTTTTTTAGCTAAGGGGCTCGGGTTAGGTGGAGCTGTTTTTGGCCGAATCAATTCAGCAAGCCTTTTATATATTTAATTAACTAGTGCTTGGGTGAGAGATTAGTTTATTTAGCAAGTGGTGAGTGGAGGGTTTTTAAAAGGTGCCAGCTAGCCTTTTCCCCATTTTCCCGAGCAGGCTGGGCTGGTTGGCTTCCAGCAGAAGGAAGCTAGTGGGAAGCGGTGGAGCTGCTGTTTGGCCGGAAGTTTGCTGGGCTGGTTAAGCAGTTTTTCTTCTCGGGTAGGGCCGATCCGGCTGTCTTCCTCCCTAGGTATGTTCTTAAACCTTTCGGGTCGTCCATAGGAGTTAGGGTTTCAGTTTTATCCTCTTTCTCTTCTCTAAAAAGCTCCAGCTTTTTTTCTTCTTCCTAGGTAGCTGCTTTGCTGCCGGTGCCGAGCTTGGGAAGGCAGCTGCTTGAGCTTGGTGGAGAGGCAAGTGGCTCCCTTGCCCTTGCTATTTATTCTATTCTATCTCCTAGCTTGTGTTCTGATTGTTCTACCCTAGAAGTAGAGCAGCAAGAGGCTTTTATTCTCTCCCTCAATCCCTCCTGAGCTGCTCCCAAAATTCTAGCTTTAGCAGCAGCAACAGCTTTTCTTTTTCTCTTTTTGTTTTTGTTTGTGGTTTGGTTTGTCTCGGCCGGTGTCTAGCCTTAGTTATATTAGGTTTAGGCTTAGTTTAGTGGTAAGCTAGTTTAGGGCTGCTATGGTCTGGTAGAAGAGGTAGGAGTGAGAGCTGGAATTAAATTCCAGCTCTCGGGTTAGGAGGAGCTGAGGGAGCTGGGTCGGGTTAGCTCTAGGAAATTTTCCTGGATTTTCTGCTAAGTCAAAAGCGTTGAGTGAGTGTACCTCACTAAATGCCTAGACTGTTAGGCTTATGGCATTTAGTGTGGTGCACTCACTCAACGCCACTATTGTTTTTGCGGCTAAGGGTGTCGAGGCGTTGAGTGAGTCGACCTCACTCAACACAAAGGCAGGTCTGGCGTTGAGTGAGGTGAAATCACTCAACGCCACATCTAAGACTTGCAGCTAAGTCTTTGGCATTGAGCGAGTAGACCTCACTCAATGTCATAGCTATTTTAGCATTGAGTGAGGTAGACTCACTTAACGCCACAGTCTTTTTAGCAGTTAAGTCTGATGGCGTTGAGTGAGTCGATCTCACTCAACGCCAAAGAAGGTTTGGCGTTGAGTGAGGTAGACTCACTCAACACAACAACCAGGGCTTGTGGTTAAGTCTTAGGCATTGAGTGAGGGTACCTCACTCAACGCTGTGGCTGTTTTGGCGTTGAGTGAGGAAGACTCACTCAACACCGTAGTTTTTTTAGGGCTAAGTCTTTAGCCTTGGGATGTGTGCTTCTTTAGAACTGTTAGAGGAGTTTTTCCTTCCTAAGGGGGATGTTGGAGTGTTCGTCTAGTTTTGCATGCCGACTCGTGGACTATGGCTGGAGGGGGTGTTCTTTGGACTCTAGAGGGGTTAAATGTGTGTGCTGAGCTATGGACACCGTAAAGTCTTGACAATGGGGCCGACTTGTTTAGGTGTGTGGTCCCTAAAGGCTGCCACCGGTTGTGTTCACCCTTGAGTATTTATTTTGGGGTCTGGTTGTTGGTGTTGGTACTGCCACCCACTCCAGCCCCTTATTCTTTACACCTCGATCATTTGCCCACAAAGTTAGGATTGTTAGCTCTTTCTTTTCCTGCTTTTGGCTATTCCTGCTAGTATACTGATGCTTACTGCTGCAGGTTGTTTCTTTCTGTCGAGCAGGTACCTTTTGTGCTCACACTTGGTGTGATTTACCTTTACTGTCCTTTTGATAGTATCTTTTTATTCTTACTGTAATACTTTTCACCTACTGTTAGCAGTTGCTTTTGTTACCAGGTTGGTAAACCCTTTTTACTCGCACTTAAATTATTTATACTTCATGCTTTGATATTGTGCTGAGGCGTTCTTTCTTGAATGCCTCAGGTCCAGGTTGTAGCCAATAGAGCGACTGTTTCCTTTTAGTGGGTTTTGCTGATAGCCTCCAGGGTAGCTGAGTTACAGATCTTCCACCTTGTGAGGTAGTTATTCTTCTTTTCTGCATGGACATGCACACTCACCGGTGGGTTCATGTCAGGTTGTCGACGCCCACTGGTGGCTTACTTGTTTTGCTGAATATGAATTAAAACTACTATTTTTGCCCTCTTGGGGTTTCTTACTTGCTTCTGAGAAGGTTTTATGCTAGGTTGTATGTTAGGTATTTTAAAATCCTAAACTATTATATGTATCTCATGTATATCATATTTGCAAAACTAAAACACTATCTTCTTTAAGCGTTAAGAATATCTTTCATATATAAATACTATACTCACCTTAGGAGTCGTGCATACCATAAGTGGTCCCTTATACTAATTTAGGATGTCAAATCAACTAAATCAAAGTAATTTTTTTCCGCTGCAAACAAATATAATTTCCTATCGTGGACTAGCTGATCCACTGTGCTGAGGGATACGACCTTTAAATAAACTAGTTTTCTACTATTTTAAAACTTGCGATTTATAGTCTTATTGCGTTGCCTGAGAGTCATCAGTTATCCCCTGCTCGACGTGGCATCACAACGCGTGTTTTCCCGTACTTTGCTACATCTTAACCTCAGGGAAAATGCGGGTTGTGACAGTTGGTATCAGAGGGAGGTTGCTTGACAAGTTAGTCGGGAAACTCTTCCTTTTGATGGCATTAGAAGTTTAGCTTCATAAGCATGCACACACCGATATGTCATTAGCACGTCTTGGCCAAAGCACAAATACTACACTAATAAGCATAAAGAAGTATACAGGGCATATTATGTAGTATGTGATGCATAATGCATAATATGTGTTTGTATATGGATCCATCATAGGAGGCAATATATGAGGGTTATGTAGTATGAGATGCATAACTTCACCACATGAATGCGGCTATCACATTTTCTTTTTTTGTTGCATGGGAATGTTATGTAGTATGAGATGCATAACATTTTCATGTGTATGCCGCCCATGGCATGCATTAAGGCCTTTTTAGAATGCATAGCACAACATGCATAACATAACATTGCATAAGCACAACGTAGCAAGCTAAAGATTTACATGATGACATATGTACACACATGATTTTGAGTCAAAACGAATATAAAAGCATGCATTCATGGTTTAGGCACATGAGTTAGTATGATTGTAGTGAACCATCTCAGGTTAAGCATAACATAATCGTTATAAAACAAATCCCAGAGCAAGTTTTGCAGTTGAAATTCATATTTAAGTATGCTTGTTTGTACCGGGTAGTTTTGTTCTAGCTATTGGGCTTGGTTTTAACTAGAGCTGGTACGACTATAGGATGGCAAAGCGTCCTGTGACGCGATCGACTCCCCAATCTAAGGGTGAGTCTTCAGGAGGGCAAAGCGAGGCTTTGATTGAAAGTTTACGGCTAAGTAATGAAGCCTTATCTAAGAAGATGGTGGACATGCAGACCAAGATTCAGTCCTTGGTTGCAGTAGTGGCAGGGCAGGCTCAGAGAGTACAGGACCCCATTGGGGGTGTAGCTGTTCCTCCCCCTCCTACTCCTCTTGTGCCTCCAGTCATGGTGACCCCGGAGATGGCCTTCATATCTAAGTTTCAGCGGCTTAGGCCCCCAAATATGACGGGCAAGCGGATTTCATGATTTTGGATGACTGACTGATTTCCTTAGAGGAGATGTTCTCCTATTCTTGGATTACGAATGATCAGAAGGTAATGCTCGCTTCCTACCAACTCAAGGGATTAGCAAAGAGTTGGTGGCTAAGGGAGAAAGAAAGCTTGGTGGCAGGATGCACCTGGGAGTCGTTTAAGGTAACACTGTTAAGTAAATCTCTGCCCTCGGTCGAGTGGGACCGGCTGGTGAACGACTTCCTATATTTGAAGCAAAGGAAACTCACATTCAGTGTGTATGAGGTTGAATTTAGCAAGCTGAGTCAGTTTGCTCCTGGACTTGTGAGTGTTAAAGCAGACGGGTTTAACGGTTTCTGGGAGGGATAAGAAGGGACATTTAACATTTAGCAAATGCCTATGGAGCGGTCAGTTATGCCGGTGTGGTTGAAGCTGCCTTGAAGGTCGAGGCCATTGAGAATTCTAAGAATAGAGGCCAGCAGGCAAGGCAAGACAAGCATAAGTCTATTGGAGGGAAAGGCCCCCAGGAACCTGATACAGTTTCAAGGAAGAAGACCAAGGGGACTTGTAGCTTCTGTGGCTGGCCAGGCCATCCTTTGGAGAAGTGCTTCAAGAGATTAGCGGCGCAGAAGAAAGATCAAGTCCATGCTATTCAGGGTGCTCCCAAAGGGGATGTGGTGTGTACCTTGTGCGGAAAGAAGGGGCATGATGCGGCCCGTTGTTGGTTGAAAGATAAAGTTTTCTTTTAGTGTGGGCAAAAGGGCCATCTCAAGACGAGGTGCACTCAAGCGCAGCCCGTTCTCCCAGCTGTTCTATTGCAGGTGTTGCCGCCACCCCCACGTATGGATAAAGGCATGAGGAAGCTGAATGTTATCACTTCGGAGGAAGCGTTGACCTCGACCTAGGTTATTTCAGGTTAGATTTCTTCCTAACTTGAATATTTTACTTCTTGTATAGTTTAGCTTTTATTTTCCCTTAGTTGCGTGGGCTACTTTATAGGGAGATTTAAGGTAAAGAACTGCTGGGTGTGCATTCTTTTCGATTCTGGCGCTACCCACTCTTTTGTTGCTAGGGCTTTCGTGGAGCGATTCAGCTTTGGCCTAGATCGTGTTGGTGGAGCTTTCTGCGTCAGTTCCCTTCAGGTGACTCTTGGATTTCAGATTTTGGTATTCATGGCTGCCCAATCTTGTTGGGGGAATTTCTAGCAAAGGAGGATCTGAAGATGATTGACCTGGAGGACTTCGATGTTATCCTAGGCATAGACTGGTTGTCCAGATATGATGCGGTTATCCAGTGCAAGGGTAAGCGCTTGGATTTTGTAAAGGACAACGGTCATCCCGGGAGCATTTTTGCTGATCCACTCCAAGAGTCTCCGGTTATTTTTGCAGTACGTGCTCGCAAGTTGCTTGATTCTGGCTGTTTTGCCTATTTGGTATCTCTGGTAGGGACAGATGTTAGTGTGCCGCGGTTGGAGGAGATTCATGTTGTTTGTGAGTTCTCTGTTGTTTTTCCTGATGATCTTCCCGGTCTTCCACCCGATAGAGATGTCGAGTTTGTTATTGATTTGGAGCTGGGTACGGGTTCTATTACTAAGGCGCCGTACCGCATGGCCCCGCGAGAGCTGGAGGAGTTGCGGATCCAGCTAGATGAGATGTTGGCAAAGGGTTTTATCAGGCCGAGTTCGTCGCCCTGGGGTGCGGCTGTGCTGTTCGTAAAGAAGAATGACGGGTCGATGAGGCTATGCATCGACTATAGAGAGCTGAACAAGGTTACAATTAAGAACAGGTACCCTCTGCCTCGGATTGATGATTTGTTTGACAGCTACATGGTAGTGTTATGTTTTCAAAGATAGACCTTTGTTCGGCCTATCACCAGTTGAGGATTCGGGAGTCAGATGTTCCGCGGACGGCATTCCGTTCTCGTCATGGGCATTTCGAGTTCTTAGTAATGTCATTTGGTTTTTACTAATACGCCTTCAACTTTCATGGATTTGATGAACCACGTGTTCAAGGATTTCCTAGACAATTTTGTGATTGTCTTTATTGACGAAGTTTTGGTATACTCCCGGAACGCAGAAGAGCATGATCAACATTTGCGTCTGGTCTTGGCGACTCTGAGAGACTATAAGCTTTACGCCAAGCTGAGCAAATATGAATTTTGGCTGCCTCAATTATCTTTTCTCGACCATGTGGTTAACAAGGAGGGCATCTCAGTGGACCCAGAAAAGATCGCTGCGGTTATGGAATGGGCGAGACCTGTTACTCCTCGAGAGATCAGAAGCTTCTTGGGCTTGGCGGGCTATTATAGAAGATTTGTGGAGGGATTCTCCACCCTGTCTACGCCATTGACTAAGTTGACGCAGAAGAATATAGCCTTCGTATGGGATGACAAATGTGAAGAGGCTTTTGAGGAACTAAAGAGAAGGCTATGTTCAGCTCCTGTTTTGTCCTTGCCTACTAAAGGTGCTGAGTATGATGTATATGTGGATGCATCGCATATCTGACTGGGATGCGTACTGATGCAAGACAGGAAGGTGATTGCGTACGGGTCGAGACAGCTAAAGACTCATGAGAGGAATAACCCTACGCATGACCTGGAGTTTGCTGCCGTGATCTATGCTCTGAAGTTTTGGAGGCATTTGCTGTATGGTATGCAATGCAGAATTTTTACTGATCATAGGAGCTTGAAGTATGTCTTCACGCAGAAGGAGTTTAATCTGCGTCAGCGGCGATGGCTAGAGTACGTGGCCGACTATGATGTTGAGATTCAGTATCATCTGGGCAAGGCCAATGTGGTTGCCGACGCCCTGAGTCAGAAATCAGGGAAGATTTTTGGTCTCACAGCTTAGTTGTTAGTAGAGGAGTTTCTGTTGATGGGCATTATGTGGGTAGCTGCGATGTGTAGAGCAGCTTGGCGGTGGCAGAACCTTCATGGATCGCGCTCACGAGATTGCATCAAAAGGATGATCCTAAGCTTCTGCATTTGTATCTTCAAGCTGAGAGAGGTTAACTGCCAGATTTTTCTATAGATGATTAAGGTACCTTGATGTACTGTGGCAGGTTTTACATTCCCGCAGTGGGAGACATCAGGGTTATGGTGTGCAGGGAAGCCCATGGATCTAGCGTTTCCTACCACCCAGGATCCACCAAGATGTACCGTGATTTGAAGAAGATTGCCTGGTGGTATGGGATGAAGGGAGACATAGCCAGATTTGTTTCTGAGTGCCACACTTGCAAGTGAGTGAAAGCTGA
Source organism: Platanthera zijinensis (assembly GCA_039513925.1). Classification (NCBI taxonomy): domain Eukaryota; kingdom Viridiplantae; phylum Streptophyta; class Magnoliopsida; order Asparagales; family Orchidaceae; genus Platanthera; species Platanthera zijinensis. The sequence goes on along the minus strand of CM077098.1, from coordinate 63,860,522 downwards.
TCATGGAAGACCAGGTGGCAAGCTGACTCCCTTGGAGATTCATCTTAGAAGTGGGAAAGCATCTCGATGGATTTCATTACAGGCTTGCCAAGATCTCCTAGGGGGCATGATTCAGTATGGGTGATCGTGGACAGACTGACGAAGTGTGCTCACTTCGTGCCATTCAAGATCGACTACCCGATGAGGAAGATAACAGAGCTGTATTTGGAGGAGGTCATCAGACTGCATGGTGTACCTGTGAGCATCATATTGGATCGAGACTCTAGGTTCACGTCTCATTTTTGGAAGAGTCTTCAAGAGGGGGTGGGGACAGATTTGAGGTATTCCACTGCTTATCACCCGCAGACCAACAGTCAGACGGAGCGGGTAAATCAGATTGCGGAAGATATGATCCGATGCTATATTCTGGACCACGGTGGGGCGTGGGATGAGTGTTTGCGGCTTATGGAGTTTGCGTATAACAACATCTATCAAGAAAGCTTGCAAATGGCTTCTTTCGAGGCTTTGTATGGGAGGCACTGCGGGACTCCTTTATTTTGGGCTGAGTTGGGTGAGACACCCTTGTTGGTTCTAGAAGCACTCGAGGAGATGGAGATTTCGGTGAAGCTTATTCGGGAAAAGCTTCGAATAGCCCAGGAGAGATATGAAAAGAACGCCAATCGGCGTAGATCAGATTTGGAATTTTTTGTGGGGGACCAGGTGTTCTTAAAGGTTTCCCCGATGAGCGGGATTAAGAGGTTTGGCAAGAATAGGAAATTGGACCCGAGACACGTGCGGCCATTTTTGATTACTGAGCGGATTGGAGTATCAGCTTACAGGTTAGAGTTGCCTGTAAATTTTCCTGGCGTGCATGATGTCTTTCACGTCAGTCAGTTGCAGAAGTGTGTGCAGAGTGACAGACAGGTTTTGGATTCTGTGCCCCAATTAGAGCCAAACCTTTCTTTTGTGGAGGTGCCTGTCCGCGCCTTGGATGCTCAAGATCGCATGTTGCAGAGGAAAACCATTCCTATGGTTAAGATTTTGTGGAAGAACCAGGATGTGGAAAGCACAACTTGGGAGCTAGAGTCGGTCATGAGGAAGGCTTACCCTCATCTATTCCCCTGACCTTTTGCATGGTATGTACTGTGCTTTCTTTTATATCTTTAGCTTAGTTATTACTTTTTTCCTTCTTAATAGAAGTGTTATGTGTAAAGTTTCGAGGCGAAACTTTTTTTTAGGGGGGGGGGGTGACTGTAACGCCCCCAGTTTTTTTCTGTGTTTTGTTTGGCGTTACGATGACACGTTTCCGGTCTTTTTACCATTGTTAGAGCGCGATCTTATCTCTTTAGGTTCCTTTAGTAGCCTGTTTGTAAGATTCCCCAGCTAGCCGGAGTCTGTTGTGGTGACTCGGCTGAGCCCCTTAGGGAATGCTTGTGTTTTGGCTTCGGGTCGTTTTAGCCCGAGTTTTGATCGTCGGATGTTGTTTTCTACTTCGCCTTTGTTTTTATAGCTTGGGTGTTTAACTACGGTGCGAGTTTTGTCAAAATTCGCGATCATTTGTTTTTCGCGTCATTTCGACGTTCGTTTTGTTAGCCGGTAGTGTGTAGCCAGGCTGTGTCCTTTGCTGTGCGTAGCTTTGTGTGGCCGAGCCTGGTAAGGCTTACGCTTGGTTTTAGGCTAAGTTGTTAGACATTTATTATATATATATATATATGTACATGTATATATATATTTATATTTATTTGTGTTTGTAAAGTTTGGGTGCGGTTAGCCCTTGTTAATTTTTGCTTATATATATATAAACTTGCTTATATATGTGTTTATATATATGTGTGCTGGATATATATGAGTATATATATATATATATATATATATATATATATATATATATATATTCCTTTTTGTTAGCTAAGGGGCTCGGGTTAGGTGGAGCTGTTTTTGGCCGAATCTATTAAGCAAGTCTTTTATATATTTAATTAACTAGTGCTTGGGTGAGAGATTAGTTTATTTAGCAAGTGGTGAGTGGAGGGTTTTTAAAAGGTGCCAGCTAGCCTTTTTCACCATTTTCCTGAGCAGGCTGGGCTGGTTGGCTTCCAGCGGAAGGAAGCCAGTGGGAAGCGGTGGAGCTGCTGCTTGGCCGGCGGTTTGCCGGGCTGGTTAAGCAGTTTTTCTTCTCGGGTAGGGCCGATCCGGCTATCTTCCTCCCTAGGTATGTTCTTAAACCTTTCGGGCCGTCCATAGGAGTTAGGATTTCAGTTTTCTCCTCTTCCTCTTCTCTAAAAATCTCCAGCTTTTTTCTTCTTCCTAGGTAGCTGCTTTGCTGCCGGTGCCGAGCTTGGGAAGGCAGCTGTTGGAGCTTGGTGGAGAGGCAAGTGGCTCCCTTGCCCTTACTATTTATTTTTTTCTATCTCCTAGCTTGTGTTCTGGTTGTTCTTCCCTAGAAGTAGTGCAACAAGAGGCTTTTATTCTCTCCCTCAATCCCTCCTGAGCTGCTCACTAAATTCTAGCTTTAGCAGCAGCAGCTTTTCTTTTTTTTTTCTTTTTTTTTGTTTGTGGTTTGGTTTGTCTCGGCCGGTGTCTAGCCATAGTTATATTATGATTAGGTTCAGCTTAGTGGTAAGCTAGTTTAGGGCTGCTGTGGTCGGGTAGGAGAGGTAGGAGTGAGAGCTGGAATTAAATTCCAGCTCTCGGGTTAGGAGGAGCTGAGGGAGCTGGTTCGGGTTAGCTCCGAGAATTTTTCCTAGATTTTCTGCTAAGTCAAAAGCGTTGAGTGAGTGTACCTCACTCAACGCCTAGGCTGTTAAGCTTATGGCATTGAGTGTGGTGCACTCACTCAATGCCACAGTTGTTTTTGCCGCTAAGGGTGCCGAGGAATTGAGTGAGTCGACCTCACTCAATGCCAAGATAGGACTGGCGTTGAGTGAGGTGAACTCACTCAACGCCATAGCTAAGACTTGCAGCTAAGTCTTTGGCATTTAGTGAGTAGACCTCACTCAACGCCGCAGCTGTTTTGGCATTGAGTGAGGTAGACTAACTCAACGCTACAGTCTTTTCAGCAGTTAAGTCTGATGGAGTTGAGTGAGTCGACCTCACTCAACACCAAAGCAGGTTTGGAGTTTAGTGAGGTAGACTCACTCAACGCCACAACCTGGGCTTGCGATTAAGCCTTTGGCGTTTAGTGAGGGTACCTCACTCAATGCCGTGGTTATTTTGGCGTTGAGTGAGGTAGACTCACTCAACGCCGTAGTTTTTTAGGGCTAAGTCTTTATCCTTGGGATGTGTGCTTCTTTAGAACTTTTAGAGGAGTTATTCCTTTGTTAGAGGGATGTTGGGGTGTTCGGTTAGTTTTGCATGCCGACTCGTGGACTATGGTCGGAGGGGGTGTTCTCTGGACTCTGGAGGGGTGAAATGTGTGTGCTGAGCTGTGGACACCCCAAAGTCTAGAAAATGGGGCCGACTTTTTTAGGTGTGTGGTCCCTAAAGGCTGCCACCGGTTGTGTTCACCCTTGAGTATTTTTTTTGGGAGCTGGTTGTTGTTGATGGTACTGCCACCCACTCCATCCCCTTATTCTTTACACCCCGGTCATTTGCCCATAAAGTTAGGATTGCTAGCTCTTTCTTTTCTTGCTTTTGTCTATTCCTGCTAGTATACTGATGCTTACTGCTGCAGGTTGTTTCTTTCTGCCGAGCAGGTAGCTTTTGTGCTCACACATGGTGTGATTTACCTTTACTGTCCTTTTGATAGTATCTTTTTCTTCTTATTATCATAATTTTCACCTACTGTTAACTGTTGCTTTTGTTACCGGGTTGGTAAGCCCTTTTTACTCGCACTTAAATTATTTATTCTTCATGCTTTGATATTGTGCTGAGGCGTTCTTTCTTGAATGCCTCAGGTCCAGGTTGTAGCTAATAGAGCGACTGTTTCCTTTTAGTGGGTTTTGCTGATAGCCTCCAGGGTAGCTGAGTTACAGATCTTCCACCTTGTGAGGTAGTTATTCTTCTTTTCTGCATGGACATGCACACTCACCGGTGGGTTCGTGTCGGGTTGTCGACGCCCACTAGTGGCTTACTTGTTTTGCTGAATATGAATTAAAACTGTTGTTTTTGCCCTCTTGGGGTTGCTTACTTGCTTTTGAGAAGGTTTTATGCTAGGTCTCATGTTAGGTATTTTAAAACCCTAAACTATTATATGTATCTCATGCATATCATATTTGCAAAACTAAAACACTATCTTCTTTAAACGTAAATAATATCTTTCATATATAAATACTATACTCACCTTAGTAGTCGTGCATACCATAAGTGGTCCCTTTAGGGCCCTTATACTCATTTAGGATGTCAAATAAACTAAATCAAAGTTTTTTTTCCGCTGAAAACAAATATATTTTCCTATCGATGACTAGCTGATCCACTGTGCCGAGGGATACGACCTTTAAATAAACTAATTTTCTACTATTTTAAAACTTGTGATTTGTAGTCTTAGTGCGTTGCCTGAGCGTTAGCAGTTATCCCCTGCTCGACGTGGCATCACAATGCGTGTTTTCCCGTACTCTGATACTTCTTTACCTCGGGGAAAATGCGGGTTGTGACACACTCCCCCTTACCAAGGAGATAACCAAGTATTATGCCTAGAATTGCCGCCTTATAGTGATACTTTGCGCATACGGTCTAGTCGACACTGCAAGACACCGATCCTGCCAGCTAGAATTATCATTCAACCTATCGGCCAATCAAGAAAAGAAGCAATTATACATCAAGTCCACATCACAGAATCATCATAATATAAGTAAAATGAGAAATCTAATAGTCCACAATGAGTACATAATGAAAGAGAAAAGGGCTTATGCCCAGTACATAGTAATCAATCTCTCTCTCTCAAAATCTAACCAAGCGGAAGCTAATATATCATCAGTACACGTGTCATCACTTGACGCTGTGTTGTAGTAGAAGTAGTAGTAGGTGGCGTCAACACCTCATGTCCTGCCACCTTGTCCTGCTGGTGCTCCAGCTCCCCGAGCTGCTAAAATGATACGGTCACAACCGACCGTTATTCATAAAGACTAAGCCATTTTGTCCTCGCCTCACCCCCGCGACTCCTAAGTACCGAGCTGGAGGACGAAGCGGAGAACAACGAGGGGTATAAAAGGAAAATAGGTGACAGTGAATCTAATCGATCAAGATTATGTAATAACAAGTATATCTCTACTCTAGCTGTTCTATATAGTACAAGTATAGTAAAAAAGAAGTGTACTAAAAGGAAGTGTTGTAAGCATAGTAGAGAACGGAGCAGGAAATAAGCTATTTACTGCTAAACTATCATCACATGAGTACCTTAACTTATATGAATGCTCATACACACTTATAAGTTAAGGTTTCACAAATTTAACTTATCATATAAAAGAGCCCATAGTAATTTATATGATAAGGATCTATGGTGCGTATGTCCTACATATGTATGTATGATATGGTATGGGAGTTATGATTTATACAAGTGCAACTCACCCATACGACTCTGTGCGCACAGACCTTTAGTTCCCACTTTTTGGAGTTAGCTTAACTCTCAGGTACTACCATTGTGGCTATGGCAGCAGTGGAGCGGGCGTCTCCACTCCTAGATGGGTATACACACTACCAGGCCTAGACCTTCCGTACGCCTCTGAAGAACACACCAGAGTCACCACGTACTAAACTACTGGCTAGTCCACAAGACTTTTAGGTCGGGTGTGCGTTTTTGGGGATTGTTCTTCAGACCGCAGTATAAACAACCTACTGGACACTCAAACCCTCACAACTCACCTAAGTCACTATACTTCCATCGGTGTGACGATTGGCCAGTACTGCATGACCCACTACTAATATGTTTTATGCACATGCAATTTGTTTCCAACCCATGTGTAACATCCCATTTCCGGCTAGACCCCTAGGAGTCAGATTGGTCGTGACGGAACCCTAGGAAGCCCAAAATTGGAAATAAAGCGAACAATATTGCGGGTCACGGGTTGGTCACGCCCGTGACCGGCCCGTCACGCCCGTGACCTGGGCGTGTCTACTTCGACGATCGTCGATCTCCACGAGACGATCGTCGAACGCGCTGTCTGGGCATGTCACGCCCGTGACCAAGATGTCACGCCCGTGACTATGGGCGTGACCCCATCGACGATCGTCGATCGCCGTGAGACGATCGTCGACCTTGCGGCCCGAGCCTGTCACGCCCGTGACATGAGTGTCACGCCCGTGACCTAGGGCGTGACCAGCCTTCGACGATCGTCGACCTCAATTCGACGATCGTCGGGCTCGAAACTTGCTGTTTGGGCATGTCACGCCCGTGACCATGAGTGTCACGCCCGTGACCACCGATCGACGATCGTCGATCTCAGTTCGACGATCGTCGAACCCAGAATGGGCTACCCGGGCCTGTCACGCCCGTGACCTATGTGTCACGCCCGTGACTTTGGCCGAAACGACGGTTCAGGCCCGAAATAATTCTAACGCGCGTGGAAATTAATGCTGGCTTGGGAAGTTACACCAGGAGTAACTTCCGGCCGTTTTCCTTCTGTATTTATATAATAAATAAGGAAAAGGTGGTCCAATAGGAAATTGCCAGCTGGACACACCTGTTCAGTTCCACCGTTTCTTATCCCTTCACCGTAACCGAAACGTTAAGACATAATGGCGGTTACCATTTCACCTTCCCACTTCCTGAGTTATAAAAGCCCACTTAGGGAAAGAGGAGAGGGTTACACGCTCAAGCAAACGAAGCAGATCCTTGTTCTTGCTGTAAAGAGGAGTTCAGCAACGCCACCACCGCGCCATGGCACCTCGTCGCTCTTCTCGCCTCCAAACCGCGAACAAGGTCCTCCTCTACTCCTTCTCTCTCATGGGTAGATCTTAGGATTCTTAGAAAGGAGATTCGCGCTCAACGGAGCCGGATCCATCTCTCGTTTTCATGGAAAAACCATGAAAAAGATATTTCGAGTTCGCCGGAAACCGCCACCTCCGGCGGCCAAACCACCGCCGACCGCTAGCCATCGCCTCAACGGAGGTGGTGGTGGTGGTGGCTGGCCAGGGAAGTGACCGGACGGCCGGCAACGGATCACGGAAGTGTTACAGGAAAATGGCTTCCTGGTTCTGGTTTTCGCGTTCATAAAGAAGATGAACAGTAGAATTAATATTTTAATACATAGATTATTATATATTACAATGGAAAAATATGTTATTTTGAATGTATTTTTGAGGCTGCAAAACGAAGCACTTAGAGGCCGATTTAGGAAAAATGACCAGTCACAAAAGTTGTAGCCCTCGGGGTCTACTTTAATTTAAAATTGATTTTATTCAATTTGGGTGAGTGGTTTGAACACAGCACTCATTTTGGTGGGATCAAGACCTAGGCTAACCAGAAATTGAATTGGTTGCCCACGGTTCATAACATGTCCAAATGACTTGAAATTTGGACTGGAGGTCTATAATATGTATATCGAGAGGCTGTCCAAAAATGAGAATTTTTGGAGAACTTTTGCCTAAAGTTTTTGTAAAAATTTAATAAACAATATAAAATTAATTAGGAGATGAAATTAAGTCCAAACTCCCCCAAATTTTGGGTGGTGGTCCCTGGCATCAATATTAAGATCTGTACAAAATTTCAACTCGATTGGTCGAGTTTTGAATAGGGAATTATCAAGTCCTAGATAGGCCTTGGTGAGGGGTACTTTGGGGAAAAGTACAATTGGAGATGGAGTGGACAAATCTCCTCAAAAGAGGCTGATGAGTTGGCCACTGATTTGTTGGGACCATGTCTACCCTCTTGGGTATCATGGTGTGGCTTAGGGTGGATTTTACCCTGAGAGATTGGCTCAACTCCAACGGGTGGGAGTTTGAGGTTTGTGAAGGACATAGGAGCAAAAGCTCTTGTATGCCCTTGAAATTTGGAGGAGAGGGGGATGATAGGATGAAAACCCTCTGGTTGAGATAGTGATGGATTTGGAGGTAGTTAGGTACCTCACAAGTTGAGATGTAGGATTAGGAAGGAAACGTAATTTAGTTATTTTAAGCACTAAAGCTAATCCAAAAATTATGGAACTCGGGAGGAGGGAGTTTTAGGATGTATTAGACTTATGGTAATTTTTCTGGAATTTTATGATTAATTTATATTATACTTCATGTGTTAAAGAACTATTAGTCCAATTTGTTGTTTCAATTATTTGGAGGCTTTACATTAATTATAATCAGTTAAAATTCTGGATTTAGACATTGACTAGTAGAACATTGATCCCTGAATTTTTATAGAATTTTATGATGAGTAAATCTAGTACATTATTCACAAAAGATTGGAAGGGCTTTTATGTTTAAAAATTAATTATGGATAAAATACTTGCTGGAAAATTATGAAACTTGGCCAGTGCTAATTTTAGGCCTTAATCATCATGTCATAATTTATTTAGAATTTTTGGAAGAACATTTGCTGTACTTGATTCATAAACTATAGAAATTAGAGATTAATTCCAAAATAGTTTACATGTCATTTTGATGATAGAAAAATTATGATACTTAGGGTTTAGCCTTCTGAGATGGCCTACTAATTATCATAAATTTGCTGGACATCTTGCATGAATAATTAGGATAGTTCATGTTCAAACCGGTGGCCCTTGAGATTTTCGAGGAATTTAATTAAATGCCAAATAAATTAGGAAAATTTCCATTTTCTGGATTTAGGTTATTTATACCAAGATAAGTCTCCAGTAAATAGTTTAGGGCATTTGGATGAGTAATCGATCCTTGCATAACCGGTTCGACATGTAGCCTAGGTCGGTCTGCATTTAGTAAATTGTGAAAAGCAATAAAACATGATCTGATGAAGATATAAAGAGTAGTGAGTAGTGGTGATAGTTAGAGTTAAGAGGTGCTCGGGTTTGGCGAAAGATCGCTTTTCCCGAGGAGTGGAAGGTTTAAAAATCACCCTAGGATAGTCTATCGTAATATGAGAAGGGAATCGGGCTAAGGGAAAACAACCAATAACAATAAGTGCCTTGCGAAAGGGAACTTCGGGCCGTAATGCACCGTCTTGGTTCCTAGTGCCCCTTGAGAGCCCTTCACGGGGTATACCGGGGGCAGTCCTGGGCTAACGTAAACTGTAATAACAAATCGACAAGAGTAACTTAGCAACTAGGGCTGCACCCTTCACAACACTGTTGGCACAGGAAGGTTGGGTTGGAAACGAACGGATGGTCCGGGGAGCTTCGGCTCGGTTGGGTTGGAAACGGACGGATGGTCCGGGGAGCTTCGGCTCGGTTCTGTTTGTCTGCGATTAAACTTGCATGTGCATAAGATAGGAAAGTTAAGGTGGTGGGTCTTTCGATATCGGGGAGTTCGATTGCACCGACACCGGTATCGTTGACTCGGCGAGGTGGTTAGCACTTCGCCAGCAGAAGTCCGGCGGACCAGTCGGCAAGAGTACGCAGGAGTCCGCCTCGTGCACCAGGCGTTGAGGGCGTACGATAGGTCAGACCAGTGTGCTTTACTGGTTTTGGAGGTGGGCGAGGCCCAACCCACCGCTTCCGTTTGCCACTACGGAGGTATCCTGGGAGGTAACGGCTCCGAAAGGGGGAACTAAAGGTCTGTGTGCACAGAGTCGGGTGTGTGAGTTGCACTGCATGACATAACATACCCACCATATAGTTGCATTTCATAATCATTCATAACCACCTTGACACCTAAAGTATAAGTGGAATGGGACGCTTATACATTAGGACCTGCAAAACGACCCCTTGGTCTATAAGCTTGTGTGGGCAAGTTTATAAATCAACGGTTATTTTCAATATATAATAACCCCTGCTGTTTGACAACCGACACCCCAAGGTATAAGTGGTATGGGACACTTATACGATGGGAGCCTTGTAAAAGATCCCTTTGCTTATGTGTTCTCGCATAAGCGAAGGTTTAAATTCATTTAATTGCTTTTCTTACTGCTAGACCTATTACAACAACTTATTAACTGCTCACCTAATACAACTTGCTAGATTAGTTTCCGCTGCCATCTGTTTTCATGTTAATCTCCACCTTCATGTCCTTCCCTTTCTTCCTCTCCGCTCGGTACCTAGGAGCCATGGGGGGGAAGGGGTAGGGGATGATAGGGCTTAGTCTTTATGACTAACGGTTTTCGAACCGCATCATTTAGGGGATCGTGGAGCCCAGCATGGAGGAGCAGCCCCAGAGATCGGTGCGCCTAGAGATGGGGCAGTCTAGCTCCGGAGTTCACACAGCCGGGACCGTGAGTCTCGATCCTTGAGTAGTTTACTGTTTCGCTTCCGCTTGAGAGACTTGTAGTGAGGACATTTTGTACCGGGCATAAGCCCGTATTTATAGTACTCTGATGTTTCTGTGGACACTCCCTTCGTGGAGCTTACTTATTTATATATGTGGTTTTTGTTATTGTGGACTGTTTACTATTACTTCAATAATTGTGCTACTTTTTGTGATCGATTTGGCCGGCAGAATCGGCGCCTTGTGGTGATGACCCTTCAGGACGTGAAGGTGTCACCGCAAAGCGGCGGTTCTGGGCCTAAGACCCCGGTGGTTGAAAAAGAAAAAAAAAAGGGGGTCTTACAAGTGGTATCAGAGGAAACATCGATCAGAAGGAAGTCGCAGTCCACAAACCCTAGGTCACCCCCGCTCGAGTTTAGTTTGGGGACAAACTAAGCAGCGGAAGCAGTGGTGTGCCCATATGGGGATCACATATAATTTGTCCACCTTTAGGTAATATTTGAACGTTTTTCTCAGCATGTGTTTTCGTTGCGCAGCCTCCAGCACAGCCTACGCCACAGGGCGGAGTTCAGCAGACTCAGGGAGTTGCACCACCTCCACCAGTCCCCACCCCTTTCCTGCAGTCAGACATGGGACAGACCCTGACTGCCATTCTGGAGGCCTTCAGGGCCCAGCAGGTTCCGGTCCCGCAGCCCAATCTGGGGGCCAACTGGCTCAGCATCTTCCGGGGTCTTTCTCCCCCGTCCTATCTGGGGACAGAGTCGGCTGTTCGGACGGAGGAATGGCTGGATATCATGTACGAGATGCTGACCGGGATTCGGTGTCCATGGGAGGAGAAGGTGGCTCTGGTTGTCTCCTGCCTGGAGTCCCATGCAAAGAGGTGGTGGAAGACGCTGTTGGACACGACATTTGCTGATAGAGAGGTTGCGGAGATCACTTGGGAGGAGTTCAGGGCCGCACTGCTGGAGCATTTCGTTCCGCAGTCGGCTAGGGATGATTTGGAGGAGCGGTTCTTACAGCTGAAGCAGGGTACTCGGATCGTGGTGGAGTACCATCGAGAGTTTGACCACCTGGCTCGATACGCAGATTCCTACCAGCTGGACGAGGCAGGGTATATCAGGAGGTTCTACAAGGGCCTACGTGAGGACTTGAGGGAGGCCCTCTTGTTTGTATCTGACGGGCCCATCTCCCGGATTTTGGAGATGGCCAAAAGGATTGAGGCAGATTGGCACACCACCCGGGGCCGGAAACGGCCAGCAGAGGATCAGGGACGAAAAGGAAGGAACGACCAGCGACGAGGTGTTGTACCTGAGGGGAGGGGGACAGAGGACCAGCCTCGTCAGGACGTGAGGCCGGAGCCGAGGGAACAGGTGGTATTGGCCCCTCCACCCCTTCGGATGCAGGAGATGCCGAGACCCGGGGGAATGGCGTATCCCCCAGAGTGCTACTTTTGTCATCAGATTGGGCACATTCGGAGGAACTGCCCCATGAGGGGGGCACCACCTCCAGCACATCAGGGCGGCCCACCAGCTCAGCATTACGGAGGCCGAGGACGCGGCCGCGGTCGAGGATACCAGGGGGAAGATCGTAGACAGGGAAGAGAGCAGGTATATGCCTTGGACCTTGCACAGCCGCGGAATCCGGAGCAGGTCATCGCAGGTATGCCGAAATGTTTCTTCGTTTACATAGAATTTCCCCTTTAAGTTGTTAAAACTTTGAATCGCACTAGATTAATAGCAAGGAAAGTAAAAACTCATTATAGAACCCTAAGATATCTAATCCCCCCAGGTATAGTCTTCATCAGCGGCAAGCCTGCCCGCACGCTGTTCGATACTGGAGCTACTCACTCCTTTGTGTCGGAGTCGTTCGTGGAAGGACTGGAAGGTGTGGAGCGGTTCACCGGCTCGAGGATGAGGGTGCGACTACCGGATGGATCTGAGCTCCTTACCACGGATCACTGCAATATGGAGGCGGAGATTGGTGGAAAAGCGTTCGAGGCTCCAGCGACGATTCTGAAGCTGACGGACTACGACCTGATCCTGGGCATGGTATGGCTGCACTGGAACTATGCCCAGATTGACTGCCAGGCAAAGAGGATCACCGTGAGACACGGGGACTCTTTCATTACCATTGAAGGTATAAGACCTGTCTCTCGTATACTCTTATCTTCGGTACAGGCCGTTAAGGCCCATCTGCAGGGAGAGGAGGTCTATCAGATTCTTTTCGAGGTGGCGGAAGTCAAGGAGTCGGTAACAGACATCCCGGTGGTGCGAGATTTCGCTGACGTCTTTCCAGAGAAACTACCAGGATTACCTCCACACCGAGAGCAGGATTTTCAGATACAGCTTGTGCCGGGGGCCAAGCCGGCGTCTAGGGCCCCTTATCGGATGGCCCCAAAGGAGTTGGCAGAGTTTCGGACCCAGTTGCAGGAATTGGTGGAGGCAGGTTTTGTCAGACCGAGTTCCTCGCCATGGGGAGCACCCGTCTTATTTGTAAAGAAGAAGGATGGGACACTCCGCCTGTGCATCGATTATCGAGCGCTAAACAGGCTGACCGTCCGGAATACCTATCCGCTCCCACGGATAGACGAATTATTTGACCAGCTGGAGGGAGCCCACTATTTCTCGAAGCTGGACTTGAGATCAGGATACTACCAGTTGCGGATCCAGGAGGAGGATATCCCGAAGACGGCCTTTAGTAGCAGATATGGCCTGTATGAGTTCACCGTGATGCCCTTCGGGCTCACGAATGCTCCGTCGGCGTTCATGAGTCTCATGAACCGGGTTTTCGAAGCCTACTTGGATGTGTTCGTCATAGTATTCATAGACGACATCCTGATCTACTCCAGGACGGAGGAGGAACACACTCGACATCTGGCACTGACTTTGGAGAGATTGCGGGAGCATCACCTTTATGCAAAATTCAGCAAGTGTCAGTTCTGGTTGAAGGAGGTGGCCTTCTTAGGTCACATCATCAGCGGAGCCGGGCTAGCAGTAGATCCAGCAAAGATTCGGGCAGTTCGCGATTGGCCGCAGCTGAGGACAGCCACCGATGTACGCAGTTTCTTGGGGCTTGCCGGTTACTACCGGAAGTTCGTGGAGGGGTTCTCTCGGATTGCCCTCCCCCTCACATCTTTGACAAAGAAGGAGGCACCTTTTGTTTGGACCCCGCAGTGCCAGGCGGCTTTCCAGGAGCTGAAGGACCGACTCATCTCAGCCCCTATTCTGGCCCTTCCATCGGGAAAGGAGGGATTCCAGGTGTATACCGACGCATCATACCAAGGGATGGGAGCGGTGCTGATGCAGAACGGACATGTCATAGCATATGCCTCCCGCCAGCTGAAGACCCATGAGAGGAACTACCCGGTGCACGACCTCGAGATGGGAGCGGTCGTTTTTGCTCTGAAGGTCTGGCGTCATTACCTTTATGGAGTCCACTGCGATATCTTCTCCGATCACAAGAACTTGAAATACGTGGACACTCAGAAGGAGCTGAATATCAGGCAGAGGCGCTGGGTGGAGTTCTTAGCAGATTATCAGTATGAGATGCACTACCACCCAGGGAAGGCAAACGTGGTGGCCGACGCGTTGAGCCGGAGAGCGGCCACTTCCGAAGCTGGGCCCCAGGTTATGTCTATGGAGCTGGTCCAGTCATTCAGAGACATGCAGATATCCCTAGTGTCCGAGGATGACCCAGATCTGTATAGGGAGTATCTGGCATCGATAGTGGCCATAGACGATATTCGGGATCGCATTCGGGATGGACAGAGGACAGATGCGTGGGCGGAGCCGATGTTCCGAGCTTTGGAGGAAGGTTCGACAGGAGATTATTCCCTGAGAGATGGTTTGCTCCACTTCAGAGGCAGAGTGTATATACCAGCAGGAGGCCAGATCCGAGAGGATATTTTGACGGAGGCGCATTGCAGCCGGTACTCCGTGCACCCGGGGATCACAAAGATGACCGCTGATCTGAAGAGGACGATGTTTTGGCCGGGCATGAAGAAGGACATTACGTACTTCGTGACCCATTGCGAGGCGTGTCAGTTGGTGAAGGCGGAGTGCAGGAACCCCGCAGGACTGTTGCAGCCACTCCCGGTGCCGGAGTGGAAGTTTGACGACATAGCGATGGATTTTATACATGGTCTTCCCCGGTCTCGGACGGGGAACGACTCGATTTGGGTGATTGTCGATCGTTTGACGAAGGTGGCCCGCTTTATACCGATCAGGAAGGATGACTCGGTGGGAGTGCTGGTACGGAAGTTTGTGGAGCAGTATGTTCGATATCATGGCGTGCCCCGGACGATAGTGTCGGACCGCGATGGACGGTTTACATCCAGGGAGTGGCGGTCAGTGCAGGCATATTTGGGCACCCGGTTGACTTTTAGCACGGCCTTCCACCCTCAGACGGACGGGCAAACCGAGCGCACCAACCGGACCTTGGAGGACTTACTACGGCTGTGTATACTGGACCGAGGGGAGCCGTGGGAGAAGACGTTACCGTTGGTCGAGTTCTCCTACAATAATAGCTACCAGTCCAGCATCAGGATGGCGTCTTATGAGGCCTTGTATGGAAGGAAATGTAGGACCCCGCTTTCCTGGGTTCAGGACGAGGATCCGAAGTTGCTGGGATCGGATTTCGTTGAAGATACCGAGGCTCAGGTGAGACTGATCAGAGATAGAATGTTGGAGGCGCAGAGCAGGCAGGCTAAATACTATGACGCCCGACATCGTCAGGTGGAGTTTCGGGTAGGGGATCGAGTGTTCTTGAAGATCCGACCCATGCACGGAGTCTCACGGGTGCGCGGTCGGAGGAAGAAACTCAGCCCTAGGTATATGGGCCCTTACCGGATCCTGGAGCGGATCGGACCCCTAGCCTACAGGCTAGAGTTGCCACCGGAGCTGGCAGCTCTACACGACGTCTTCCACATCTCTTCGCTGAGAAGGGCTCTACTACGCCCGGAGCAGCGAATTTTGACCACAGAAGGGCCGGTAGCTTCAGACCGATCTGTTCACTTGGAGCCAGTTCGGATCGATGACAAAGGAGTGCGGATCTTGCGCCGCAAGAAGATCCCCTTAGTCAAGGTTCTGTGGAGAAATCACGGTCAGGAGGAGCACACCTGGGAACCGCAGGATCTGATGAGGCAAAGATACCCGGAGTTGTTCAGTCAGGTACATCTCACCACCTCTCGGTATACTATAAACTGCCTTCTTGTTTTGTAATGATAAGACTAGACAAGGGAAATCTAGGATCTAGGCATGCACACTTAATCAGAATGGTAGGGGCTAATCTTTTGTTTATTGGGGAGATTGTCTTCGTTATCAAACGAACGGTCGCCTGAACCCAATAGAAAGATCGAATGGGATGTTACAATATTAATTTATTCCGATAGAAATTCCCGTAGGCTCAACCTCAATTTCGGGGACGAAATTTTTGTTTTGTTTATTGGGATTTGTAACATCCCATTTCCGGCTAGACCCCTAGGAGTCAGATTGGTCGTGACGGAACCCTAGGAAGCCCAAAATTGGAAATAAAGCGAACAATATTGCGGGTCACGGGTTGGTCACGCCCGTGACCGGCCCGTCACGCCCGTGACCTGGGCGTGTCTACTTCGACGATCGTCGATCTCCACGAGACGATCGTCGAACGCGCTGTCTGGGCATGTCACGCCCGTGACCAAGATGTCATGCCCGTGACTATGGGCGTGACCCCATCGACGATCGTCGATCGCCGTGAGACGATCGTCGACCTTGCGGCCCGAGCCTGTCACGCCCGTGACATGAGTGTCACGCCCGTGACCTAGGGCGTGACCAGCCTTCGACGATCGTCGACCTCAATTCGACGATCGTCGGGCTCGAAACTTGCTGTTTGGGCATGTCACGCCCGTGACCATGAGTGTCACGCCCGTGACCACCGATCGACGATCGTCGATCTCAGTTCGACGATCGTCGAACCCAGAATGGGCTACCCGGGCCTGTCACGCCCGTGACCTATGTGTCACGCCCGTGACTTTGGCCGAAACGACGGTTCAGGCCCGAAATAATTCTAACGCGCGTGGAAATTAATGCTGGCTTGGGAAGTTACACCAGGAGTAACTTCCGGCCGTTTTCCTTCTGTATTTATATAATAAATAAGGAAAAGGTGGTCCAATAGGAAATTGCCAGCTGGACACACCTGTTCAGTTCCACCGTTTCTTATCCCTTCACCGTAACCGAAACGTTAAGACATAATGGCGGTTACCATTTCACCTTCCCACTTCCTGAGTTATAAAAGCCCACTTAGGGAAAGAGGAGAGGGTTACACGCTCAAGCAAACGAAGCAGATCCTTGTTCTTGCTGTAAAGAGGAGTTCAGCAACGCCACCACCGCGCCATGGCACCTCGTCGCTCTTCTCGCCTCCAAACCGCGAACAAGGTCCTCCTCTACTCCTTCTCTCTCATGGGTAGATCTTAGGATTCTTAGAAAGGAGATTCGCGCTCAACGGAGCCGGATCCATCTCTCGTTTTCATGGAAAAACCATGAAAAAGATATTTCGAGTTCGCCGGAAACCGCCACCTCCGGCGGCCAAACCACCGCCGACCGCTAGCCATCGCCTCAACGGAGGTGGTGGTGGTGGTGGCTGGCCAGGGAAGTGACCGGACGGCCGGCAACGGATCACGGAAGTGTTACAGGAAAATGGCTTCCTGGTTCTGGTTTTCGCGTTCATAAAGAAGATGAACAGTAGAATTAATATTTTAATACATAGATTATTATATATTACAATGGAAAAATATGTTATTTTGAATGTATTTTTGAGGCTGCAAAACGAAGCACTTAGAGGCCGATTTAGGAAAAATGACCAGTCACAAAAGTTGTAGCCCTCGGGGTCTACTTTAATTTAAAATTGATTTTATTCAATTTGGGTGAGTGGTTTGAACACAGCACTCATTTTGGTGGGATCAAGACCTAGGCTAACCAGAAATTGAATTGGTTGCCCACGGTTCATAACATGTCCAAATGACTTGAAATTTGGACTGGAGGTCTATAATATGTATATCGAGAGGCTGTCCAAAAATGAGAATTTTTGGAGAACTTTTGCCTAAAGTTTTTGTAAAAATTTAATAAACAATATAAAATTAATTAGGAGATGAAATTAAGTCCAAACTCCCCCAAATTTTGGGTGGTGGTCCCTGGCATCAATATTAAGATCTGTACAAAATTTCAACTCGATTGGTCGAGTTTTGAATAGGGAATTATCAAGTCCTAGATAGGCCTTGGTGAGGGGTACTTTGGGGAAAAGTACAATTGGAGATGGAGTGGACAAATCTCCTCAAAAGAGGCTGATGAGTTGGCCACTGATTTGTTGGGACCATGTCTACCCTCTTGGGTATCATGGTGTGGCTTAGGGTGGATTTTACCCTGAGAGATTGGCTCAACTCCAACGGGTGGGAGTTTGAGGTTTGTGAAGGACATAGGAGCAAAAGCTCTTGTATGCCCTTGAAATTTGGAGGAGAGGGGGATGATAGGATGAAAACCCTCTGGTTGAGATAGTGATGGATTTGGAGGTAGTTAGGTACCTCACAAGTTGAGATGTAGGATTAGGAAGGAAACGTAATTTAGTTATTTTAAGCACTAAAGCTAATCCAAAAATTATGGAACTCGGGAGGAGGGAGTTTTAGGATGTATTAGACTTATGGTAATTTTTCTGGAATTTTATGATTAATTTATATTATACTTCATGTGTTAAAGAACTATTAGTCCAATTTGTTGTTTCAATTATTTGGAGGCTTTACATTAATTATAATCAGTTAAAATTCTGGATTTAGACATTGACTAGTAGAACATTGATCCCTGAATTTTTATAGAATTTTATGATGAGTAAATCTAGTACATTATTCACAAAAGATTGGAAGGGCTTTTATGTTTAAAAATTAATTATGGATAAAATACTTGCTGGAAAATTATGAAACTTGGCCAGTGCTAATTTTAGGCCTTAATCATCATGTCATAATTTATTTAGAATTTTTGGAAGAACATTTGCTGTACTTGATTCATAAACTATAGAAATTAGAGATTAATTCCAAAATAGTTTACATGTCATTTTGATGATAGAAAAATTATGATACTTAGGGTTTAGCCTTCTGAGATGGCCTACTAATTATCATAAATTTGCTGGACATCTTGCATGAATAATTAGGATAGTTCATGTTCAAACCGGTGGCCCTTGAGATTTTCGAGGAATTTAATTAAATGCCAAATAAATTAGGAAAATTTCCATTTTCTGGATTTAGGTTATTTATACCAAGATAAGTCTCCAGTAAATAGTTTAGGGCATTTGGATGAGTAATCGATCCTTGCATAACCGGTTCGACATGTAGCCTAGGTCGGTCTGCATTTAGTAAATTGTGAAAAGCAATAAAACATGATCTGATGAAGATATAAAGAGTAGTGAGTAGTGGTGATAGTTAGAGTTAAGAGGTGCTCGGGTTTGGCGAAAGATCGCTTTTCCCGAGGAGTGGAAGGTTTAAAAATCACCCTAGGATAGTCTATCGTAATATGAGAAGGGAATCGGGCTAAGGGAAAACAACCAATAACAATAAGTGCCTTGCGAAAGGGAACTTCGGGCCGTAATGCACCGTCTTGGTTCCTAGTGCCCCTTGAGAGCCCTTCACGGGGTATACCGGGGGCAGTCCTGGGCTAACGTAAACTGTAATAACAAATCGACAAGAGTAACTTAGCAACTAGGGCTGCACCCTTCACAACACTGTTGGCACAGGAAGGTTGGGTTGGAAACGAACGGATGGTCCGGGGAGCTTCGGCTCGGTTGGGTTGGAAACGGACGGATGGTCCGGGGAGCTTCGGCTCGGTTCTGTTTGTCTGCGATTAAACTTGCATGTGCATAAGATAGGAAAGTTAAGGTGGTGGGTCTTTCGATATCGGGGAGTTCGATTGCACCGACACCGGTATCGTTGACTCGGCGAGGTGGTTAGCACTTCGCCAGCAGAAGTCCGGCGGACCAGTCGGCAAGAGTACGCAGGAGTCCGCCTCGTGCACCAGGCGTTGAGGGCGTACGATAGGTCAGACCAGTGTGCTTTACTGGTTTTGGAGGTGGGCGAGGCCCAACCCACCGCTTCCGTTTGCCACTACGGAGGTATCCTGGGAGGTAACGGCTCCGAAAGGGGGAACTAAAGGTCTGTGTGCACAGAGTCGGGTGTGTGAGTTGCACTGCATGACATAACATACCCACCATATAGTTGCATTTCATAATCATTCATAACAACCTTGACACCTAAAGTATAAGTGGAATGGGACGCTTATACATTAGGACCTGCAAAACGACCCCTTGGTCTATAAGCTTGTGTGGGAAGTTTATAAATCAACGGTTATTTTCAATATATAATAACCCCTGCTGTTTGACAACCGACACCCCAAGGTATAAGTGGTATGGGACACTTATACGATGGGAGCCTTGTAAAAGATCCCTTTGCTTATGTGTTCTCGCATAAGCGAAGGTTTAAATTCATTTAATTGCTTTTCTTACTGCTAGACCTATTACAACAACTTATTAACTGCTCACCTAATACAACTTGCTAGATTAGTTTCCGCTGCCATCTGTTTTCATGTTAATCTCCACCTTCATGTCCTTCCCTTTCTTCCTCTCCGCTCGGTACCTAGGAGCCATGGGGGGGAAGGGGTAGGGGATGATAGGGCTTAGTCTTTATGACTAACGGTTTTCGAACCGCATCATTTAGGGGATCGTGGAGCCCAGCATGGAGGAGCAGCCCCAGAGATCGGTGCGCCTAGAGATGGGGCAGTCTAGCTCCGGAGTTCACACAGCCGGGACCGTGAGTCTCGATCCTTGAGTAGTTTACTGTTTCGCTTCCGCTTGAGAGACTTGTAGTGAGGACATTTTGTACCGGGCATAAGCCCGTATTTATAGTACTATGATGTTTCTGTGGACACTCCCTTCGTGGAGCTTACTTATTTATATATGTGGTTTTTGTTATTGTGGACTGTTTACTATTACTTCAATAATTGTGCTACTTTTTGTGATCGATTTGGCCGGCAGAATCGGCGCCTTGTGGTGATGACCCTTCAGGACGTGAAGGTGTCACCGCAAAGCGGCGGTTCTGGGCCTAAGACCCCGGTGGTTGAAAAAGAAAAAAAAAAAGGGGGTCTTACACCATGCCTCCAGCTCACGGGACAAAACCCGTCCTGTATCAAAACATCCGAGCCTCTAGCTCGCATGACCAAACCCATCCTGTATCCAAACATTTGAGCCTCCACCTCACATGACAAAACCTATCCTGAAACCTCCAACCCTATACGGGTGAGATTGTCACATCGTTCCCTTAACCTATTAGACTAGTCTTGTCTAATGTTTATTAGGCATAACAACTTATGGTTATTCCTTGGACTGCCTAGGGTATACCCAGTGAAGGGCTCTCGGGGGCACTAGGAACTATGATGGGCTGAAGCCCAAATATCCCTTTCTCAAGGGCACTTACTTTTATTAGTGTTTCCCATTATTAATACCCAACTCTCCATGTTGCTCTTGAGTGATCCTGATGACTTATGGTATTATTGGGAGAACGACGGTCTTCCGCCGGTCTCCGTTCTAATTACTTTCCTTAGGCTTTGCACTCTAACACTCGTTACTATGTAGTGACCCACTTGACACCAACCAGGGTTTCAACTTCCCTATACGTTTCTGAAAGTCTTATTTTCAAGGTTTGCTAAACACATAGAGGGGGGCGGTGGGGGGGGGGGGATAGGTTTTTGTCTTTATTTTACCTTTTCTAATGTGTTATCAGATTTCTTTGCCTGTGATTAGGTTAGTTATCAGCTTTCAAGAATATTCACAGACGAAACATCAATTTTATAGTGGTTCCCCAATCTTGGGTATATCCACTGTCCCTCTGCGCCTATCTGACAGTGTGTTAGATTCAGCTCTCCCTCCAAAACCCATCAACTTAATAACTTACAGTATAGATCCCGCAGGACCACACAGGTCACACAGACCTAACAATTAGGCACTAAGCCAACCCTCAGGTAACAACGACCTTTCACTCGACACAAAGCCAAACGAAGGTCACAAAGACCTTAGTCTTTATAAAATAGGCTTATAACTCCAGATTCACAAAGAATCTTTACACAATAAAGAAATAGAGAAAGATTATATGATTAGACACCAGATCAAGAACTCTGTATCATCTTCTTCCTGGACTGAGCAGATATCAACCCAACCTTTTGCTGTTGAAGACAATGATGCAGGCAGTAGATTCTTTCTTAAAAAGACTAACCTTCCTTCTGCAGAACTTGTAGATCTGCTCCCTCAGAATGAATTCTGATCCTGCTGTTGTGAATGGTAATTTCTCCAGCTATCTCCTTCCCAGCAAGGTTCTCTGTGCAGAACTCCTTTTTCAGGTTCGATGAAAATGGCGATGAAGAAGATGATGTTCTCCCGCCCTTCTTCTCATTTTCAGAAAACCTAGCCGAGGAATCGATTGTTCTCTTGGTTGTGTTGGTTCTTTTTGCTCTGGCCGAATGCTTCCTTTTATACTCTGAAGGCCAATCGAGTAGTGGGCCCCACCGCTAGAATTGATGGCTGAGATTAAGCCATCCAGCGCATCCCTTCCTTTGAAATTTGGTTTAACAGATCCTTGCTGTGTGTGGGCCCCAGCACTTTATGATGGAAATATTACTTGGAAAGTGCAGAATATGATGATAGCTGACCGCCAAAGTCCATACAACAATTCTGTGCCATTTGAATTTTGGTTGACAATTTGACTTTGCTGATGTCAGCATGACCCAGCATCTTTGGACTTAGACAGAATTCAATCATCATAACCAAAGGCGTTGAGTGAGTAGGTATCACTCAACGCCACAACACTTAGACAAAATTATTTCATTGAGCTCGACGAAAGCTGAGCTCCGTTCGACGAACGTCGAGCTCAGCTCGACGAATGCAAAAGTTCTGTTCGACGAACTGCAAACTTAGATCGATGAAACGCTGAACTGAGTTCGACGAACTCCAGGCTAAACTGAGTAATTTTGCTCAGCTCGATAATTGCCGAGCTCAGTTTGACGAAGCTGAGCTTGACGAAAGTCAAGTAGTCCATGCTTTTGGAGTTAGCCAAATTTCCGCTCCAAGGAATTGAGAGCGTCGAGAGCGTTGAGAGTGTTGAGTGAGCTTACCTCACTCAATGCTATTTGCCTTAGCAAATATTTCTGTGCCTTGGCGTTGAGAGAGTAAGCTCCACTCAATGCCAAACTACTTAACAAAATTTTCTGTTATTTTGTGTTGAGTGAGTAAAATACACTCAACGCCTGTGGACTTAATGAAAATTTTTCCCAATTTTTTTGTGGAGTAGACTGGAACGACACCACTCAACGCTAAAAGTTGTATGACATTGAGTGAGTAGACCACACTCAATGCTTGTGGACTTGGCCACATTTTCAGCCAATTTCTCTAGTCTTAGACTAACTTAGCCTGACTCATAGCCTTTTTGTTATATGGCGTTGAGTGAGTAGACTACACTCAACGCCTGTGGACTTAGACACATTTTTGGTTATCTTCCAGTTAGGCTGAGACAAACTCAATTATATATGTTATATGGCGTTGAGTGAGTAGACTACACTCAACGCTTTTGTACTTTGCCAAATTTCTACTAGATATTATTGAGTCCATACCACTGGCGTTGAGTGATCTTGCTCCACTCAACTCCTATGGACTTAGGCGATTTTTGGTATGTCCAGCAACCACTTAGTGTGTCTATGAATGTCTCTAGTGTCGACTAAATCCACCTAGGGGGGGGGGGGAATAGGTGTCGTGTAGTCTTCTGCGGAATTAAATTTACCTGCACAAATTAACAAACAGAGTACAGAAAACACATAAAGA
The DNA here is from genome assembly GCA_039513925.1 of Platanthera zijinensis. NCBI lineage: Eukaryota > Viridiplantae > Streptophyta > Magnoliopsida > Asparagales > Orchidaceae > Platanthera > Platanthera zijinensis. The sequence goes on along the minus strand of CM077098.1, from coordinate 63,837,410 downwards.
ATTATAGTGGTTCCCCAATTTGGGTACGTCCACTTTCCCCCTTCGACCTATCTCCCACCAAGGGATGACTCGGTCACTTCTCCAAACGGATTGAAATCCAATCCTCATACTACGGAAGGAACCCTTCCAACAAATGAGTCACAACTCCACCACCACGGGTTGCACCCAACCCTTACAACAAGGAATGAAAATTCCTTTACAACAAACCAAAATTGAATGTAAAATAAAATACAAACAAAGCTTTTGGAGATTCCGATGTCCTTCTTCGTTCGTTGTAGCTTGCATGAAAAATACAAAGAGTCTACAACCAGATTTCTCTCTTGGAATGGGTCTTCTCAAGATCGGCGACGGCAAGTGATTACGGCCGCGATACTTTGTAGATCCAAACTTCTTGACGAAGCAAGCCAGGTCTACGAACGATCTCAGTCGGATCAGTCGTCTTAACCAATTCAGAATGGAGAACAAAACTCGTTCAACGAATCAAAAGACAAGAGATCTCAAGAGAGATGCGTGAGACGCTCGGCTTGACTCGATACTGTCGTCGGAAGATCAAAGAAGCACTGAGTTCAGCGGCGACAACGAGCTTGCGAGCGGCTACAGGCGATCGGCGGTTTCCGCGATCGGCTAGGGCACGGCGTTGGCTGCTTTCCTTTCTACGTGAATGTCTGTCTTTAGAGGTTTAAAATAAGCGTATATATATACCAGGAGCCAACCCTAAAGACCATTGTGGGGCCCATAAGGAGAAACCCTAGCCCCGACCGAAACAGCGTACGACAAGTTGGTTCGGTCCAGCGAACGAGGAAATTTACCTAAGGCAAAATCAGTGGGAATCGTTGGTGATTCTTGTCGATGTCGGCGGGAATCACTCACGATTCCTGTCGATTCTACCTTGGCAGAATTCCTGTTTGAAAACTGTCAGCCGGAAGAAGTCAGCGGGAGAGGCTAACCGATTCTCAATGAATCGGAGGGAATCACTAACGATTCCCGTCAAAGTCGGCGAGAATCACTAGCGATTCCCGTCGAAGTCGGCGGGAATCACTAGCGATTCCCGTCGATTTTGACTTAGAAGAATTTTCTCTTCCTTCCTTTGATGACTTGGTCCTTAACCCATCTTTGCTCCTTCTTCTGCTCTTGATCTACCTTGACCCTGTACTTGAAAATAAGTACACTCCAATAGAGAGAGCACACGTAAGTCAAAACACTGATCTACTCAATGAGGGATTACATTGCACAGACCCGTGTATATTGACCCACTGCACCCTGACATTGGTGTGTACTTAGCATGGAATAGCTGTAAGCACAACTTGATAGAAGATCGTCAAATACATTGTGAATCCATCTTAGCTTGACTGGAGTCTTCTTCAAATCCGGGTAATTGTGGATACAATACCCAACAATCTCCCCCTATTTGAAGAAGCCAAAATCCTACTAGCTAAGATGAATTATACCAACCAAAAAGATATATATAAAAGTATACGAGACAAGTAATCCAAAAAATAACATTTCATGCATTCAAAACAAAAATTTAATCAGCATATGATCATATATATATATATATCCAAAGTGTTGTTCATTTTTAAATTACAAGAATAAAAGTAATAGAAGTACATGCATATTGAAAATTAAATGTCTAGATTTCATGTCTATCCCTCCTTTGCCTCAGCATCTCTTAGTTGTTTAGCCAGGAACTTCTTGGTTTGCCTTTCAAAATATTACTTTGGCTTTGGATAGTACCTGGGGGGAGGATCTTTGTTCTCAACTGTGTTTGACCTGAAGAATATGTTTCTTTTTGCCTCATATTCTTTATGCATTTCCCATTCATACTGACTATATACTTCATTTCTATTCATCTCTCCCCGCTGTTGTAGCATGAATGTATCAATTATAATGCTCCTAGACACGGGACTCCATCGTTCGTTCTTGACTTCACTTTCCTTCCTTCTAGACTTCCTCTCAGCTGGATTGTCTCTAGAAGTTCCTTCTTGAAGCTTTCTTTTCACTTTCGCAATCGCTTCTTGATCAAACATTGCACTGTGAGCAGCTTTAGCAGCGGCTTTAGCAGCCTTTCTGGCATCAGCTTCACTTAAGGGAAACTCCTCAACAATAGCAACCTAATCAACAACAGTCGTAACATCATCAGTAGGATGAATAGGAATATGTATACCTGATGCTTGCTAAACTAGCCAATGACAACTTTAGAATACATATTCGTTTGATTGTTTGAAGTTGTCAACCATGATTTGCTCTAACCCTGCCATCTTAGCTACATATTCCTTCTCCCCCTTTTTGGCTTCTAGAGAAATCGAGTTTGCATAAGAGTGCAGTGACTCATCTATATGCTTGACATTCTGAGTGAAATCAGCCAGCAAGGTTTTCTGATTTGAGTTGAGGGTTACCTTGTTGGCATCGAAAAATTTGATGTTATTGGCTACGACATGAGCATTTTGATTTACCACCGCCATGTCAGCTGAATTCTTCTTTAGCCCTTGCATCAGAAGAGAGACGACATTTCCAGCCTCAGCATACTTGGCATCAAATCTTTCCTCCATCTTGTCCATCTTGTGATTAATTTCCACCATGTTCTTTAGCATCCGATCTTCTGATTGCTTTACTCGTTTGAGTACCCTGTTGTGGGACCGTTTAAAGGAGATCTTCAGCTCATCTACTATACCTTGAATGATGTTTACAGTGTGATTTGCCAAGCTAGGTCCTAACAGATGTTCTTGATGTATAGCCTGGTCGTGTTCTGGAGAGATAGGACTCGGTGAGTCATGACTCTCCTCTTTAGATTCACTTGAGGAGCTCGATAAATTTACAGTCTCCTGTGGAGTGATTGAGGCAGCATCTGCCATGTTTCCATGTATTCTCATCACCCCCTTCAGCATAATATCAAGGTGTTCCTGAGGCCGTGAGTTCTCCCCCTTAACTGTTGTGTCAGTCACATCAGGAACCTTTGCCTGAATTTGTTCCTCAGAAGGGAGTTCAACATCAATCTCCCTCATGGCTATATCCTGTCAAGCTTGCTCATCATCAAGTTCCTCAGCAACATGCTGTTCAGGGTAATCCACATCATTCTCACTTGCAGCAACATTCTCCACATAATCCTATTTTTCCTCCTCGTCAGTCTGATCAGTAGCGAGAGTTTCCACTGCCTCCTTTGCAATGAGGGTAATATCAGTAACAGTGTTTACTTGTCCTGTGACTGAGGATTCCATCCTAATAGCAGCAGAAGGACTTGGTAATGACTCCCCCTCAGTTCCTACATTCAGCAGATCAGGAACTTCACTGGGCTCATCCGAAGGATTTGTGAACTCAGGTGCTCTGTCTTCTTCATCAACACATGTTGCAGATGCACCCCCTTGGACAATTCTTCTTTCCCACCTATCGAAGACGTTGGAGTCCATCTTCTTTATATAGTGAAGGGGAACTCCCTTAGTCATATCAAACCTATTACCATCCATCTGGTTTAGGTAGAGACTGATGATTCTTCCGAAGTTAGGAGTATGTAGAGTATCTTTTATCTTCTCAAATAACATGGCTCCCCAGTTCATTTTCTTTCTACACACGATGGCTATCAGGCTTTTGAACATTTCACCCGAGATGTGATCATGGGAGCCAGGCTTGCAAATCAGTACTTTCCCTATGATATCTGAAAGAAGCTTTCCTTCGTCGTTCATGTCCTTGCGTTTAATGGCCCTTGTCCCTCGAGCCAAGCCACAGAAAAGCAATGTCCTCGTACGATCATCTTCGTCTAGATAGTCCTCTTATTCGAAGCTGGAGAGATGGAGATGCTGGGACAGTCTTGCAGCCGTCATCTTTATCCCGAGGCCTGGTATCTTACTCTTTATCATAGTGTCCTCGTGACGCAACTTTGAGTTTGCGAAAAACTCTAGAACTTCCTTGTCGAGAACCTTGCACGGGTGCTCGAGAATGAAGGAGAGGCTGGCTTGTTCCAACATCAGGATGATTTTTCTGAATTCGTCTGAGGCATAAGCAAAACCTGTCCTCACCAATTAACTTCAAGTGAGGAGCCCGACCGTTGTTCGAGGAGCCATTTTGAGCCTAAGCGAGTTAAACCCAAGGAGTTAACTCCTTCTACATCTAGAATTTTGAGGAACTGAACTAGAGGGAGGGATGATCCCTGAAAGTGGAGCTTACGAATTTGAATTTCAAGGGAACAACTGAAGTTACCTTTCACTCGGAGGGTGCAAGGAAGGAGACGCGTAGCAGGCGGTGAGTAGGTGTAGCCCTAGGGTAGATGCAGATTGAGGCCGATGAGAAGCTTGTGTCGGGACTGAAGGGCTGGCGGTGGATCGGCGAGACACTTACGTTTAGCTGATTTCGATGATGGGAATGCTGCGTCGAAGGGAGGCGACGGTCGACAATTGTGGGAGTCGACGGAAAATGATGGTCGATGGGAAGCTGAATGGTTACGGAGCGACGGGAGGCAGACTCATTTCCGCAAGATCCACAGGGAAGCTGAAAGGTTTTGACTAGGGTCGACGGGAATGTGAACGGTCGGGAAATACCACGGTGGGGAAATACCTGCTAATTCTGAAGGGTCAGAGGATTTTTTTGCTATTTCCGTTCAATTACAACGATCGACGGGAATTCCTGCTAATTTAAGGCTACCGGGTCGACAGGTTAGATGCATATTTCCGCGAATATGCGATGACCTAGGGACTGTTGAAGAACCTTTTTGAATACGTAACAACGCAAGGTATAGTTCATTTCCTTTTTCCTCTAAACAATGGATAACAATTTTCCATGTCATGATAACTAAGTTGAGTTCATGGAAGGTTAACACTAAAAATAATCACCGGCTTTTTCTTGTTGAGTTCAAAATGTAATAATTGTACTTGTAACTATTGGTACAAGTCCCTTAAGATTCATAGGACCATTTGACACCCACTTTCTCACATTATCAAGATTTTGAAAGTTTATATGTTTCCACAATAAGGATCATACGGTTATTTGCTTGCGTGTCATTCCATATCAGGTGTGTATATATATATGTATATCTTGAAAGTCTCTACATATAAGTTTGTATATATATGTATATCGATGTAATGCGATTCAATTTTCGAAATTGAATGCGGGTACCTGGGATTACTAGGTTGATCATTTGGATCAACTATTTGAAGTACGACGGGTATCATGTACAAGAAGGACACTGTAGTTAGCACTATCTCTTTTCCCATATTCTTGTTCCATAGCAAGCCTGGAACAGCTCTTGTCTAGGTCCTATTATGTTCATGGGTACCTAGACTATCCTGCAAAAAAGAATTACCTTACCTTAGGAACCCAATAGGTATTGGGTCCTAGGTTCCTGTCAGCATAAAATGCAGCATGCCTTCCCACAGATTTTCTAACAAGAAGACTGTCTCTTGCCAAAGGATGTGGACGAACCCTTGCCCATGACACAGTAGGATTGTGCCAACAGTCTATGGCAAAGTGACCCACTTTGCCACAACACCAACACTCATGGATATTATACCTCTTTTTCTGACAAGATCTACTAACAGAGTGAGTCACGATCCTGGGTCTGAAAAGGGCAGAGCAAGTTCTACTCTCAGATTTACCCTCTCCACGGAGACTCAAAGGGGGTTTGAAGGTGAACATGTGGTGAGTGTCATGAGGCCTGGGATGTGGGGCTTTCTTTGCAGCCAGCACACATCCGAGGGCCCCATTGATGCTTGCTACATGTTTGTCAACTCCCTTTTCTTTTGACCAAGGGTGGGAAGATGTTCTGTGATAGCTGGTTTTTGCAATGTCATGAAGTATGGGGGCTGAGGCCATAAATACAAACCGTTAATGATGAGCCGTGTGTATTTCCTTAGGGGTAGCCATAACAGCACTTGCACAATGGGTGTTTCCACATGAGAGACGATCATTCTTGCAGTGACCATAGTTGTTCTTATGGTCATACCTTAATGAATGATGTGTGCCCTTCCTACTCGGTGTGGGGGGTCTGTAAACAGTTTCCCCATTTCTCCACGATTTTATAATTCGTGAGATCCACCCGTTTTCTCCCTTTCTCTTAATAGCATCTATCTTGGAAAAATTAGATACTATCCTCTTCTCGGTATCTAGATGAAACTCTAGATCCAAAATCTTTGAGTCCTTCACCTTGATGGATTCTAATTGGAGGTCCATCATGGTCCTCAACTGAGCAATTTCCTTAGCTTGTTTCTCAACAAGCAAGTTGCTCTTCTGAAGGGCACTACGAAGGGAATCAAGAGTTTCAATCTTTTGATTGAAACTGTCAATTTCCCTTGCATCGATTGATGGACAAGCCTTCAAACTTCTCCTGTATTCAAGAGATTCAAGAGGAAAGAAGCAAGAAGAGGAGGATACCTGATCCTGATTGGGCTGATCATGGCTAGAGTTATGGTCTGTAGAGACTGATGTTTCAGCTTCATCACAACTATATTCCTCAATCTCTTCTTCAGTCTCAGATAGAGACACAGGAGACCTGATATTGAGAGGTTGTTCTTGACTTTCATCTTCAGAGAATAGGACCCCCACATATGCTTCATCATCTTGCTGGCATTTAGTCCCGACATTCTTCGTTCCCTCCATGAGGTCAGAGATAGTTTGCCACATAGACTTTGCAGTCTTACACTTATCCAATCTTATAAGAGAGGATCTAGACCAAATATCAGAAATAATTTATCGAACCAGCTTGTCCAAGTTGAATAGTGAGAGCTCAGTTTCTGACATCTCTCCGGGACTCTTTAGGATTTGAAGATCTTCTCCAGAGTCAGAAGCCTTCATGGGAATGAAGGGACCCTCTTCTATAATGTATAAAGCAAGAGGGTCAATGGCTTCCAGATGAAACTGAGCTCTCATTTTCCATATGAGAAAATACTCTTTTGTGCAGGCAGGCAGTCTCAGGGGAGAGACGTCTGAGTATAGCTCCATGATTGAGTCTTGTAATCTTCTTGACACTAGACACAGGATCTTACTCAAGGTGTTAACCTTATTGATGAGTAACCTCCCTCTGATACCACTTGAAAGTCTCTAGAGTCGACTAAATCCACCTATGGGGGAGGGTGGGGGAATAGGTGACATGCAGTCTTTTGCGAAATTAAATTTACCTGCACAAATTAACAAACAGAGTATAGAAAACACACAAAGAATTATAGTGGTTCCCCGATTTGGGTACGCCCACTTTCCCCCTTCGACCTATCTCCCACCAAGGGATGACTCAGTCACTTCTCCAAACGGATTGAAATCCAATCCTCATACTACGGAAGGAACCCTTCCAACAAAGGAGTCACAACTCCACCACCACGGGTTGCACCCAACCCTTACAACAAGGAATGAAAATTCCTTTACAACAAACCAAAATTTAATGTAAAAGAAAATACAAATAAAGCTTTTGGAGATTCCGATGTCCTTTTTCGTTTGTTGTACCTTGCACGAAAAATACGAAGAGTCCACAACCAGATTTCTCTCCTGGAATGGGTCTTCTCAAGATCGGCAGCGGCTATACATTGAAGATCCAAACTTCTTGATGAAGCAAGCAAGGTCTACAAACGATCTCAGTCGGATCAGTCGTCTCAACCAATTCGGAATGGAGAACAAATATCGTTCAACGAATCGGAAAGACAAGATATCTCAAGAGAGGTGTGTGAGATGCTTGGCTTGCCTCGGTAATGTCATCAGAAGATCAAAGAAGAACTGAGTTCAGCGGTGACGACGAGCTTGCGAGCGGCTACAGGCGATCGGCGGTTTCCGCGATCGGCTAGGGCACGACGTCGACTGCTTTCGTTTCTGCATGAATGTCTGTCTTTATAGGTTCAAAATACGCTTATATATACCAGGAGCCAACCCTAATGACCATTGTGGGGCCCACAAGGAGAAACCCTAGCCCCTGCCGAAACAACGCACGACAAGTTTGTTCGGTCCAGCGAGCGAGGAAATTTGCCTAAGGAAAAATCGGCGGGAATCTTTGTATATTCCCGTCAATGTCGGCGGGAATCACTCACGATTCCCGTCGATTCTGCCTTGGCAGAATCCCTGTTTGAAAACTGTCAGCCGAAAGAAGTCGGCGTGAGAGGCTAACTGATTCTCTACGAATCGGCGAGAATCACTAACGATTCCCGTCGAAGTCGGCGGGAATCACTAGCAATTCCCGTCGAAGTCGGTGGGAATCACTAGCGATTCCCGTCGATTTTGACTTAGAAGAATTTTCTCTTCCTTCCTTTGATGACTTGGTCTTTGACCCATCTTTGATCCTTCTTTTGCTCTTGATCTACCTTGACCCTGTACTTTAAAATAAGTACACTCCAATAGAGAGAGAAAACGTGAGTCAACACACTGATCTACTCAACGAGGGAATATGTTGCACATACCCATGTATATTGACCCACTGCACCCTGACATTGGTGTGTACTTAGCAAGGAATAGCTGCAAGCACAACTTGATAGAAGATCGTCAAATACATTGTGAATCCATCTTAGCTTGACTGGAGTCTTCTTCAAATCCGGGTAATTGTGGATACAATACCCAACAGTCCACATGTCCAATCAATATGATTTGGACTACCTGCACTCAAGACCTCAAATGCACATAAAATATAGTTGATGTGTGTGTCATTAACCTGTTTGACTTCTCACAAATCAAGTACATTGAGAACACTGGTCCCAACAATCTCCCCCTATTTGAAGAAGTCAAAAACCTTATCAACCCTTATCAAAAAAGGTTTTCTTTCCTTGGACAATGATACACACAACCTATATAGCAAAATCAAAATCAAAATTCTTATTAGCTATAAGTAAATATACCTCACTTACTCCCACTATTTTTCTACAAGGTTGCTGTCCATACTTGAGTGCCACATGTCTTTCTTTCCCCTTTGCCATCTCCTGCTTATATGGCTATGTCTCCCCCTTGCTCTGCCATGTCTCCCCCTTGCTAGGACATTCTCTCTTCTCTCCCCCTTTTTGACTTCTACAGAATAGGCATATGGGGGCTGACCCTTCAATTGGCTAACCTTTTCTCTTCTCTCCATAGAAAATTACTCCCCCTAAGTAGAAGCATCAGTGAACTGATATAACTTGAGGGTCTATATGTCCAGCAAGAGGAACAATACCTGTACCAAAAAATGCAAAATGGAGTGCCTGAAGCTATGCCAAGTTCAATATACCCAACTCAAATTTGAGAGTGTTGAACTTTGCTTCATCTAATGGCTCAGTGAAGATATCAACCACTTGCTTGTCTGCGGGGAAACTCAAGACTGATATCTTCTTTCTCCACATACTCCCTAATAAAATGATATCTTATTTCTATATGCTTAGTCCTTCTATGTGTGACAGGATTCCTAGCAATAGAAATAACACTTGTAGAATCACAGTAGAGAGGAGTTCTACTTACCTGAAGGTTGTAATCTTGGAGCTGATGTTGGATCCACAACAGCTGAGCATAGCAGTTGCCTGCTGAAATATATTCTGACTCAGCAGTGGATATAGCCACACTAGTTTTCTTCTTGCTGCTCCAAGAAACTTGTCTTCTACCTAAGAACTGATAGGTTCTAGTAGTGCTTTTCCTGTCTTCTTTGCAACCTGTAAAATCTGCATCTGAAAATCCATTTAGATCAAAATCCCTATTTCTAGGGTACCATAGGTCATGCTCTGGTGTGCCGTTAAGATACCTTAAGATTCTCTTTGCTACAGAGTAATGAGATTCTTTAGGGCAGGCTTGATACCTAGCACAGACACATATGACATACATGATGTCAGGCCTACTAGAAGTCAGGTATAGAAGAGAGCCAATTATCCCTTCATACAAAGATAATAGTGGGAGTAAGTAGATCCAAAGATAATGTCATAAACATATATCTGGACTAGGATAAGCTTGCCCTTTGATTCCCTTAGGAATAGGGTCTTGTCTATCTTCGTCTTGAGAATTTGTTATCAATTAGGAAGCTGGACAAGGTTTCATACCAAACCCTAGGATATTGATTTATCCCATATAAAGCTTTCCTAAGCTTATAAAAAAAATTGGGAGAGTTATGATCTAAAAAACCTGGTGGCTGCTCCACATATACTACCTCTTTTAGGTCTCCATTAAAGAATGCTGACTTGACATCCATCTGGTAGACTCTGAATCCCTAATGGGCTATAAATGCAAAGAAGATCCTTATGGATTCCACTCTAGCTACTGGGGCAAAGGTCTGGCAAAAGTCTATTCCCTCTTCTTGCTTGTAGCCTTTAGCCACCAGTCTAGCCTTATTTTTGACAATAATGCCATCTTGATCCAACTTTTTCCTGTAGATCCACTTAGTCCCTATGACATTTTGTCCTTGTGGTATGGGGACCAACTTCCAGACCTTACATCTCTTAAATTGGTCCAGTTCTTCTTGCATTGCTCCAATCCAGAACTAGTCCTTGAATTCTTATTCAAACATTTTTGGCTCTACTTGAGATAGGAAGCTTGAGTAGAGAGCTGTATTCATGCTCCTGCTCCTTGTCTAGACTCCATGATTTGCATCACAAATAATTTGGTGTACTGGATGGTCCCTTAGATGCCTGGTAGCTGGAGGAAATCTAGCTGTAGCTTGCTGATCTTCAGGGTTTTCATCTAGCTGGTCTTCATTTTCTTCAGGTATGTTGTCTCCTTCTCTTAGAGTAGACAGTCATCATCATTTTCCTTGACTATAGGTGTTGCTTCCTTGATGGCCAGCTTGTCCATAAACTGCTCTGTACCTGCAATACTATAAGAAAAGGAGCTTGGAAGCTCACAGTTAACCATGTTGGATTCATCAAATACAACATGCATTGACTCTTCTACAACTTGGGTAGTTAAGTTATAGACTCTATATGCATTACTATAAGTGTTGTACCCATCAAAGATCCCTTCATGGGACTTTGTAGCAAACTTAGTTAAATGGACTTTTCCATTGTTGAGCACATAACACTTGCAACCAAAGATCCTGAAATAGCTCAGGTTTGGTTTTCTGCCCTTCAAGATCTCATAGGGAGTCTTCTTGTGGCTCTTGGTGATAGAATCCCTATTAAGGACATAGCATGGAGTGTTAATTTCCTCATCCAAAAAGTATTCTGGGAGGGATGAGTCACTTAATAAGGTTCTACCAGCCTCTATGAGAGTCCAATTTTTCCTCTCAGCAATTTCATTTTGCTGGAGTGTTCCAGGAGAGGAAAACTCTTGATGAATCCCTAGCTCTTCACAGAAACTTGTCATGTACTCAGACTGAAACTCAGTGCCATGATCACTTCTGATTTTGACCACAGTGCTGTTGAATTCATTCTGAATTTGCTTGACAAATGTCTGAAAGACATCATGGGTTTCAGATTTCTTCCTTTGAAAGAACACCCAGGAAAATATGGAAAATTCATCAACACCATAAGGACTTTCCTACCTAGAATTTGAATTTGCATAGGACCAAACAGATCCATATTCAAGAGGTATAAGCACCTCACTGAGTCTTTGGTGCCAATGCTCTTGAAGGAGGTCTTAGTCTGTTTGTCCTTTTGGCATGCAGAGCAGATACCCTCCTTAGTGCATATAGACTTAGGCCCATTCCTAACCAGCTCATTGTTGAACAACTTGCCTATGGTCCTATAATTTAGATAGGCTAGACTCTTGTGCCACTGGATACAGGAAGAGGATTTCTCATTTATAACAAGACATACAGGCGAGTCTTTGCTAGAACATAGGAAATCTAAACAGTACACAATTTCACTCCTAGTGCCTATTAAGATGACCTCTTGGTCACTTAATCTCCTAATTTGGCACTCATCCTTGTGGAATATTATGTCATAGCCAAGATCACAGAGTTGGCTAATGCTTATCAGGTTTTTTTGAAACCCTTCCACATAGGCTACTCTAGTGATAGTGACTATATCATTAGAGATTTTACCATTACCTCTACTCACTCCTTTTTCAGATCCACCAAAGATAACCTTTGGTCCATTCCTTACTAGAGAATAATCCTTCAGCATGCTCCTTGTTCCAGTCATATGCCTGGAAAATCCACTGTCCAAGTACCATATAGGGGTATGAGCACTTGGACTATCCTGCAAAACACACATCAGTTAACCTTAGGACCCCAATTTTTATTAGGCCCTTGGTGCCTGTTAGATTAAAAATAATTCTTCCTTCCTACAGCTTTTATAACAGGCAAGCTGACATTTTCTCTTTGCATACTATGATTATGCCAGCAATCAACAACAAAGTGGCCTACTTTGCCACAGCACCAACACTCATGGATGTTGTACCTTCTTTTTTGAGCAGGTCTAGTGGCTGTGTTAACAGTAGCTCTGGGTCTAGAAGGAGTAGCAGCAGTCCTGTTCCATGATTTTCCATCCCCGGTAAAACAAGTGGTGGGTCTGGCAGTAGAAGTGCTTGGGATATCTTGAGCCCTTCTAGCAACATCTTTCTTTTCAGAATACATACCCTTGATGGCCTTAGAGATGCACAGGTCAGGTCTACTGATAGCCTTTCCCTTTGTCTTAGGGTGGGCTTGAGGAATTTGAGAAGAACAGTCAGCAGCTTTACCTTTGACTGAAGGGGCTATTGCACCAAAAACAAATGGTCCTGGATGGGCCAGTGGTATTTTCTCATAGGTACTTACACCTTTGATATAACTGCCACCATATTGTGGAACATCTTTGTTCACATAATATGGTCTAGCATGTTTCAAGTGACCATAAATATTCTCATGGTCATGCATGTTGGAAAGAAATATCACTCTAACAAATTTTACAAGAGGCTTAGAGGCTAGTGGCTTCACTTTAGCTTTGACCTTTCCCTTGGGATTAGAAGTTCTTATCCTTCCCTTGAATCACATCCCTTTCTTTCCCTTTTGGGAGGAGAATGAGTCTATTAAGGGCAACACTGTGCTACGCTTGGAGAAGCTAGCCACTATTTTCCTCTCCTTTTGGAGCTTTCCCTCAATATTCTTGATTTGATTATTCTTGAAGGTTGTGGTGCTCATCTGAATGATTGACACATTCTTCAATTTGCTAACTTCCTGCATCTTCAGATCCAAAAATTTTGCTAATTCTGAAGAAGCAAGCTTTAAAGAGACAATTTTCTTAGCCTGCTGTTTGGCCATGAGCTTTCTCTTCTTTAGATCCTGCAGAAGTTCACCATATCTATCAATCAATTGATTGATGTCTCCCTCAGATTCTTAGCCATCATTATCACTTGATGCAGACGCACAAGAATCTGGAACTGATTTATAATCTGAACATGCAGACCTAGTAACAAAAATTACCTTGCTTGGACCAAGCTAATCCTGGCTGATTTCTTCATCTGACTTAACCATCAGTCCAAGGCAGCAACGGTCATCTTTAGAATCCACCTCTGAATCACTATCAGATTGTGATAGAGGGGCCCTATTTTCAATCCCGGTAGTAGGATGAAACTTCTCAGCTTCTTCTTCTAAAGAAGCCAGCCTTTTGATGTAGTCTGCTTCTACAACTCCTTCTTCAGTAGAGTATAGCCCAATATAGGCTTCTTCTTCTTCTTCTGACTCTGATGTGGAGGAGTTAGTCCATCTTCTTTGCTTTTTTGCAATGAGGGATTTCTCCTTCTTGACTTTTTTCTAGTGGTCCTTTTTCTCACTGTGTTCCTTCCTTTTGACTGGGCAGTCAGCTATCATATGCCCAGGTTTTATGCAATGATTAACAAGTTATGTTAGAGGAAACCTGTTTACTAGATTTGGAACCATACCTGTCCTCCTTAGAGGACTTTCTTCTGCCTTTGTAGTAGTCATCCTTGGGATTAGAGGAGGTGGAAGACCTTCCTCTCTAGTGCTTCTTCCTTAAGAACTCTTGGAATTTCCTAGTGCAGACAACAAAATCTTCATCAGACCATTGGTAGTCTGATGCACTTCCCTCTAATCTTCCAGAATCAGATTCAACATCTCTTCTTGGTGGAGAGGGTGACTTTCTTCTGCTTTTGCTGGTTCCTTCAGCTTTAAAAGATATAGTTTTATCTCTTGCCTGAGACTTGTTGCTCTCCTCTTATTTCCTTGCTGCCAGCTGCATCTCATATGACAGCAGTTTCCTAAAGAGTATGTGAGGAGTAGTGTCACCTTGTTTTGCCACTTCTCTGATGACACAGATTTTTGTGTCCCACTCTCTAGAGGGAGATCTAAGAAACTTGTCATTCAGTTCATAGTGACTGAACACTCTTCTATAAGTCTTTAGCTCATTCACAATCCTAAAGAACTTTTCATAATAGGTGGTTATGTTATCCCCCTTGGATTGTCTGAAAGCCTCAAACTCTTGGTTGAGCATGGACATCCTATCATCTCTAACCTCATCTATCCCCTCTATATAAATCACAAATGTTTCCCACATTTCCTTTACTGTTGTACAATGGATCAGGTTCTGAAGTGTAGAATCATCAACAACACCCATGATGATATTCTTTGCCCTCTTGTCTATTGAGGCCTTGGCCAACTCATCCTTGGTCATCTCATCATATGTCTTGGGGGTTTTGACATTAGCATCTAGTGTAGAGACCTTCATTGGGATGAATGGTCCTTCTTCAAATGTAATGTATATTCTAGGGTCAGCAGCTTCCATGAACTGTCTCTCCCTTGCTTTCCAGGAACCAAAATCTTCTTTCCTACAGATTGGAAGTCTAACAACTCTCAGCTCCCTATTGGTAATTCCTGAACCCATGGAGATAGACTTCTTGCTAACCTTGGAGGTCTACTTAGACTGTTAAGTCCTTTAAAGAGTAACCTCCCTCTGATACCACTTGAAAGTCTTGTTTTCAAGGTTAGCTAAACACCTAGAGGGGGGTGAATTGGTTTTTATCTTTATTTTACCTTTTTTAATTTGTTATCAGATTTCTGCGCTTGTGATTAGGTTAGTTATCATTTTTCAAGAACATTCACAGACGACACAGTAATTTTATAGTGGTTCCCCAATCTTGGGTACATCCACTGTCCCTCTATGCCTATCTAACAGTGTGTTAGATTCGTCTCTTCATCCAAAACTCAGCTACTTAATAGCTTACAGCACAGATCCTGTAGGACCACATAGGTCACACAGACTTAAAAATTAGGCACTAAGCCAACCCTCAGGTCACAATGACCTTTCACCTGGCATAAAGACAAACACAGGCCACAAAGACCTTAGCCTTTATAAAACTGGCTTACAACTCCAGATTCACCAAGAATATTTACATAAGAAAGAAATAGAGAAAGATTATATGATTAGACACCAGATCAAGAACTCTGTGTCATCTTCTTCCTGGATTGAGCAGATATCAACACAACCTTTTGCTATTGAAGAAAATTATGTAGGCAGTAGATTCTTTCTTCAAACAGCTAACTTTTTTCTACATAACTTGTAGATCTGCTCCCTCATAATGAATTCTTATCCTACTATTGCGAATGGTAATTACTCCAACTATCTCATTCCAAGCAAGGTTCTTTGTGCAGGACTCCTTCTATAGGCTCGACGAAAATGGCGAGGAAGAAGAAGATGTTCTCCCGCCCTTCTTCTCGTTTTCAGAAAACCTAGCCGTGGAATTGATTGTTGATAAGTCACTAATTATAAATATTTTTATATAGTTTTTATTTAATTAATAATAAGATTATAGTTATATTTTAGTAATTATGATTATAATTGCTTTATTTTCTATTTTAGGTCAATCTGGGCTGTGAATAGCAATTTGGAGCTTGCAGGACTGATCAGGAGTTGAAGCGGTGAAAATGAACATTTTTGGTCACGGATAGCTGAACTTCAAATGGTCATAACTTTCAAACCAGGAAGAGTTACGGGACGTGCAACCAGTCAACGGAAAGAGGATGACGTCCTCTACAAATCTGTAGAGTTTCACAAGTACACGCCCCGCGACACTGGCGTGTCGAGGGCATGAACACGGGCGTGTCTAGTTCAAAAAAATATTTTTCTCCAGAAATCATCTCGAGACAATTCTGCACCATTTCTCAAGTACATGCCCCCTGTCATGGGCGTGACCTACCCGAAACTGCCAAATTAATCCCAGATTGCGCTGTTTCCAACCGTTTTGCTGACCCAGTCAGACACGCCCTAGGTCACGGGCGTGACCTAGGGTGTGAACACTTCAGAAATGCCAGAATTACTTCGCGCCGTTTCCCCTTCCCGCCGTTTCCTATAACAGACTAGACACGCCCTAGGTCACGGGCGTGACCTAGGGGTGTGACCCGTAAAATGGCGACTTTTGGCGGTTTTCTCAAACGTTCCTGGGCTTTCAAGACAGCAGTTTCCGAGGCCGACACGCCCTAGGACACGGGCGTGACCTAGGGCGTGCCTCCCAAGCAGAAAAATCTATAAATAGCAGATGTGTTCAGAAGCTCAGGAGGAGGATTAGGAGCCAATTTTAGGAGTATGTTATAGCTTATATTACTGTCTTTATGCATTTATTTTATGTAATTTCAATTTTATAGTTTAGATTTCAATTCAAGCATTTCCTTTTTTGCAAACATGTTCTTCTTTCCCTTCTTTTTATGTAACTTTTATATTATGTCAACTAGCTAATTTCTTTAGTACTTGATCATGATTATCTTTGAATAAAACTCTTTTTGTCAAACCTTTTTACCATTATCGATTTATCTTTGAATTATATTTTGTCGAATTCATATTTCGTGAGTATTTTCTTCGATTCTAGATCCGTATCCTAAAAGACCGAGAGGTTGCGGATACGAGTAGATCACTCAAGGATAAAAGGAGTAGAATACACTCCTCGAGAGAGGACGACATAAATCTGCCGGATTGGAGTCAAATCCAATAGAGGGGTTCACCGCCTAAAGCAAGCTTAGGGGTTTCGACTGGTTGAGAGGTCTTAATCGATCAACCTAAGGTTAGTCAGAAGCATGAGCTCGAGAGAGATGCTTTTGTACGTTAGGAACCTCCACGGTCGAGGTGAGTAAATTAGAGTTTGTGTTTTATAAAAGGTTTATTCAAAGTGAGTGTAGATCAAGTACTCGTTGTTAGTTTATTTTCTTCCTTCTTTAGTTTAATTTACCCCTTTTGATACTTAGAAAAAATAATATTAATTTGCATGAGTCGAAGTACTCAACAGGCCCCGAGTCGAATACGACATTTCCTATACTATATTTCGATAGGTACACTTGCCTATTTGAGATTTTAGTTTGGATAATATTTTAAAACTATAGAAAATCTTTCATCATTTGTTCTCTTGGTTGTGTTGGTTCTTTTTGCTTTGGCCGATTGCTTCCTTTTATACTCTGAAGGCCAATCGAGCAGTGAGCCCCACCACAAGGATTGATGGCTGAGATTAAGCCATCCAGCGCATCCCTTCCATTTAAATTTGATTTAATAGATCCTTTTTATGTGTGGGCCTCAAAACTTTATGATGGAAATATTCCTTGGAAAGTGCAGAAGATGATGACAGCTAGCCGCAAATGACTCTGGCAGCAATTCCGCACCATTTGAATTTTGGTTGACAATTTGACTTTGCTGATGTCAGTATGACCCAGCATCTCTGGACTTAGACAAAATTCAATCATCATAACCAAAGGTGTTAGATCCCTAGTTGGATTTGGGCTAGGTTCACTAAGTTAGGATCATATGATCCAATATGTATAGCAAGGGTCATGGTTGTGCCCTAGAGTCTAGGCCAAGTCCTTAGAGTCAATAATGTATGGACTAGCCATTAACAGTCTTCAAAAGATTCAAGACTTAGAGAAATATCAAGACTCAAAAAAAGAGTTCGACGTTCGTCAAACTCTGGTCGACGAACTCAGTTCTCAGGTCGATGATTTTTGGATCATTTGCTTCAACACTCAAGTACAGAAAACATCTCAATATTTCTAAGTCCAGAATCAAACTCTAGTCAACAAACTTGGTTCTCAACTCGATGATCTTGATGCACATAATTGGAAAGATTCATCAAGCAGCAGTCAGCAGTTCTCAGGTCGATGATCATGGATCTCAGCTCGACGAACATCAATTCTCAGCTCGACAAACTGTGGACTCAGCATGACGAATCCAGACTTGGTTATTTTCATCCTTCTGTCCCTATTATAATTAAATAATTCCTTAGTAATTAATGCTAAAATATTCTCTGAATATTACCGTTAGACGGAGCATTAGTTATGGTCTTCATCATTATTATTGCTTGTCGTTTTTCAAAGGAACAGTTGGGGAAATAAATCAATGCAAACGTTCTCAAGGCCGTCAGCATTGAATGTAGGAAGGAATTCAAAATTCAAAAAGCAAATTTATATGTAAAATATAAAAGGGATTTTCCTCCTTCCGCTAATATACAAGAACAACAACAAGACATACAAGAACAACAAAAAGACATACAAGAACAATAATAAGACATATAGAACAACAAAACTAATAGTGAACAAGGATCTTCTGCTCTCTCTCTCTCTCTGAACAGCACTCTGAGACGCAGAGTACACAGAATAAAGTGATAGAGAGAAACAAGTGCTAGACCAGAGGAAGAACTTTAAGTTGAAGAAGAAGAAGAAGAATAGCCATTAAAAATCAAGAGTCTTCTTCTGTCCTCATCTCAGGATTCTTCAAAGGACAATAATTACAGCATCAGTCAAGAAGTTCCTAGAGATCTTCTGGTCAAAGAAAAAAGTCTGAAGGCCTATCACCCTGCAGCAAAGCTCCACCTTCCTGAACCATTCAATATCTCAGGGGGAGCTTTTTGCTAAAGTCAATATCCAAAAAAGTCTTCTCAGTTGTATTTGAGAAAGAGAAGACAAAATCATTCTCTCACCCCACTATATAAAGGGTTCTTAACTCCCTTCAAAAGTTATTCCTGGTTGCAAGTCACCTGATCAAAAGACTTGAGGTTTGGTTTTTTAGTACCTGATCAAAAGCTCATTGGTGGCAGTCACCTGAACAAAAACCTTAGTGGATTCCTATCAGGGTTGTAGAAGAGTGGATGTACCAAGGTTGGGGAACCACTATAAAATTCTTGTGTTGTCTGGATGCCCTTTTTTTTCTTGCTGTGGCTGTGCTAGTTAGGTTGATGTGGTTGTGATTACTTATACTTACTGCTTGCTTGTGACAAACTATATAGGTTTATGAACAACTTTATATTTATAGCAAAAGCTTTGAAACCCAAAGAATACTCTATTCACCCCCCTCTAGAGTATACCAGATCTAACCCCTTACTTTCAATTGGTATCAGAGGGGGTTCTTTTGGTGTTCAAGCTAACCCTTGAACCAAAGATCCTAAGTTAGATCTGAAATTTCATTTCTATTTGAATTATACACACAGCATGACACAGAACAAATACTATGCAAGCACCAGACCTCCAGTATGCAATCTATACCAGTTTTCCATCTGGAAGGCAAGAATAAAATTATATATGAACTCTATTGATGAAGATATCTACAATTCTATCATAACAGGTCGCCCTAAGGCATCTACCTCTATAACAACATCCAGCAGTAATGCAGTTCCACCACTTGAGTGGACTGAGGCTCAGAAGAAGGTCGAAATTGCTGATGCCAAAGCAATAAACATCCTGGCCCAAACAATGTCAGATGATATTTTTCAGAAAGTGGCTGAATGCACATCAACCAAGGCCATCTGTGACTCCCTCAATCAAATGGTGGTTGGATCTGCTGATGACAGGAAGGATAGAAGATCAAATCTCATATCCCAATATGAGAACTTCAAGAAGGAGGAATGAGCTAAAAACCTTGGATAAGGACATCACCCTCATAGAGGTGAATGATAAAATCCTTATGAGCTTTCCAAGCTCATGGGATTCAAGGATCTGGCCCATCAAGGAGGCCAGGAGCCTAAATAAGATTTCCACTGAATCTCTTTTGGGAAAGCTGAAGTCCTATGATCAGCTTATCAAATATAGAGAAGCAGCTGAGCAAATAACACCTCCATCAGCAAGGAAGGAGCACAACATTACATTCAAGGCTGCTGAAGAGACAAAGACTCCAACAGTTAATGAAGAGTTGATGAGTCTATTTGCCAAAAGATTCTACAAAATGGCAAAGAAGGATTTCATAAGAAAGTCATCCAGGCAAGATGACAAGCCAAGGTATGATAAAACCCCCACTAAAGAAGTGGTGTGATTTAGCTGCAGGAAACCTGGACACTTCCTCTCAGAGTGTCCAGAGAATCAGAAGAAGGAGAAGAGAAGAGAAGAGAAGAGAGAAGGACTCCAGAAGACAGTAAAGCAGCAGGCCTTCCTCCAACAAACATAACAAGAAGGAGAAAGGCTTTATAGCTGAAAGCTGGAGTGAAACTAAAGATGAATCCTCATCTTCCAGCTCTAGTGAAGAAGAAGAGGAGGCAAGGGTCAAATAAGTTTGCCTCATGGCCATTGATGCTTCCAGGAGTCATTTAGAGAAGGAAGAATCAAACACTGAAGAAGCCTCAGCATCTGAAGCTGATCTGGTATTATCTTCTTTTGATTATAGTTCTGAATCATTTCAATCTGAATTTAAAACCATGTGCATAGATCTAATAAATTAAGAAAAAGAAATTAAGACACTTAGGGAAAGACTAGGAAACCAAGAAAATATTATTTCTGAAAACAATAGGTTAAAGGCTGGACTAAATTCTGCAAATGAACAAATTATTTTTCTGAAATCTGAACTTAGCAAAGCTAAGATATTAGAAGAATCATTGAATGGCAGAAGTTTACGATTATTAGATATAACCAACACATTAAATGATAGAACTAATAACTATAGACTAGGGTTAGGAGCTTCATCCAGTGAACCAATCCTAATCCAAAAGAATCATCTTTCTAAACTTGTAAATTTTGTTTCTGATGAAGGAAAGAAAAATACTGAACATGTTAATAAGGTTAATAAAGTTCTTAAACAGATTGAAACTAAGAACAAACTTAAAAACCAAAAGAATAATAAAAGTAACAATGTTCAGCAGTTATCGTCGAACTCAGATCGACAATATATGAACAGATCGTTGACCTCAGTACGACGATCTCTGAATGCAAATTTCAATAATAATCATTCATCTTACTATGACCGACGAATTATGTATGGTTCGTCGAGAAGAGATTGACAAACTTGGGGCACAAAAAATGAACTTGTTCATCCTCTGAGCAGAGATCGATTATCTCATCCCAATTCGTCGAACTCTGATCGACAAACTCACAACATTTCGTCGAACACAGAAAGAATTACTAATAATCATAACTATAACAGCAACTCTAATAAATCTAGGAATCCATTTAATCCATTAGCTGATTGGATAATTCCACCTAGAAGATATCATCCATTAGGATACAAATCTCAACCAGAATTTTCTGTAATATCCAGCTTTTCATATCAGCAATATAAAGGACCCAAGGTAACCTGGGTCAAGAACAAATAACTTTTTTTCTTGCAGATAAAGAGCTGTCCAGTTGTGAATCAACTATGGTACCTGGATAGTGGTTGCTCGAAACACATGACTGGCAACAAGGGAAATCTACTCAACTACAAGACCAAGCTGGGACCAAAGGTAATCTTTGGTGATTCAAAGTGTGGCCAATCTGAAGGATATGGACAAGTAAGAATTGGAGCTGTCACATTCAAGAAGGTGACCTATGTAAGTGGACTGAAGCATAACCTCATCTCCATAAGTCAATTATGAGATGAAGGTTACCAGGTACACTTAACCTCAACATCTTGTACTATTTCAAATAAAGAAAAACAAAATGTTTTAATTGGGAATAGGATAAGAAATATATATTTAGTTGATTTTAGTTCTGTCAATTCAGATATATGCTTACTTAACATAATTAGTAATCAGAATGAATTATGACATAAAAGGCTAGGACATGTAAACATGAAAAATATTGCTAGGCTATCAAAAGACAACCTTATGAGAGGTTTACCTACTGGTCCCTACAAGAAGGAAGGCCTCTGCAGGGCCTGTCAACTAGGCAAACAAACTAAATCTAGCTTTAAATCAGTAAATAAAAGTGATTCACCCAGGATCTTGTACTTGCTACACATGGATCTCTTTGGACCCATTGTTGTACAGAGCCTAGGAGGGAAATCTTACACTTTAGTTATTATAGATGACTTCTCAAGGTTCACTTGGGTGTTCTTTCTGAGATCTAAGTAAGATACCTTTAAAGTTCTTACAGATTTTCTCAAAACCATACAGATTGAGTACTCTAATCATGCTGCGTTGATCAGAAGTGATCATGGTATAGAGTTTGAGTCTCTTCTTATGTATGAGTTATGTGAGAAGGAAGGTATCAGACACTGCTTCTCAGCTCCAAGAACTCCCCAACAAAATGGGGTATTTGAAAGGAAAAATAGGACCCTTATTGAAGCTGCATGCACATTACTTGCAGATGCTTACATGCCCCTATCCTTTTGGGCAGAGGCTGTAAGCACAACAAATTATGTACTGAACAGAAGCTTGATACATAAACTAAAGAATAAGACTCCCTATGAATTACTTAAAGGGAAGTGTTGATGCGCGAAATGCGACACCAACTAGTTAACGGGTTGTTCGATCTCACAAGCTGAGGATTAAGGAAGAAGGGTTGCGGGGGAAGAGGAGAAGCGTGTTCAGGTACTATCGAGCAGACAGCTACTTGAGGGTTAGCTTTGCAGGTTTGGGCTGAGAGAGGAGAGAAGAGAGGAGGCCGCTAGCAGCGGCAACAGTATACTTCGCCCGCCGCAGCTTGAATGCCACTCTTGCGATGGGCTTTTCATTTGATTATAACTGAAGTGTACAGCTTGAGGTAGAACCTTTACATGAGAAAATAATACAAATGGGTACAAGGGGGGAAAGCTGGCGGCTAAGGAGAGGAGACTGCCAGAGGTCGCGCGGACTGACCAGGGAGGTCAGCAGACCACACGACTAACTGATTGGGCAGCTTGCTGAACTAAGCCGGGCGGACTGCTTGGGGGAGCAGGTCGCGCGGACTGGGAAACCGAGTCCGCAGGAGCTGAAGCTGGATCCTAGACGCCTCCGTGATCCCCCTGAATGAGAGGTCTGGGGGCCTATTTATAGGCCCGACGAGGTAACGGTCTTGGTAATGTCACCACCGGTGAGGCAGTGAGCTGAGCAAGCACGGTGCTGAGTCCGCAGAGTCCGCGGAGTCCGCTCCAGATCGCATGGTATGGGACTTGGAGCTGGAGACGGCTGCTGTTGGGCGAGCTCGCGTTGGGCTGCACGATCTGAGGAAGAAGCTGTCTGCTGCTGGGAAGCGGGCGCTGGAAGCTGAATGGCAGACTGCACGATGAGTCCGCCTCTGTCGCTTAGCGAGCTCGCACTGGGCTGTGCGAGCTAAGGGGACTGCCTGCTGCTGGGAAGCGGGCACTGGAGGCTGAGTTGCAGACTACACGACGAGCCTAACTCTGTCGCCGAGCGAGCTCGCACTGGGCTGTGCGAGCTGAGGGGACTGCCTGCTGCTGGGAAGCGGGCGCTGGAGGCTGAGTGGCGGACTGCACGACGAGTCCGCCTCTGTCGCTTAGAACCTAGAGAACTAGCTGGCGGACTGCTGAACGAGTCCGCCTATCCCGCAGTGGAGATAAACGATTAGCTGCCGAGCTGGGGATCTTCTTGCAGACTGCTCATCGAGCTCGCCTAACTCGCGATGGAGGGGTCGAGCAGGCTGCCCGCTGGTGGTAGGCTTGGGGACGAGGATTTGCGACCTGGCAAATTGAATAGTCCAGGCCGCACACTACTGATTGGCGACCTGGATGCAGGTCGCTACTGCTGGCTGGAGTCTTGGAGGCAAGTCATCGCTGCTGACAGGTGACCTGGTGGCAGGTCGCCATTATTGGCTGGAGCTTGCCGCTGCATGAGGTAGGCGATCTGTCGGACTGAGACCGAGTCCGCCTACTACTAGCAGATAGGAAGGTTGACCGCAACTTGGCGACCTCCGGCAGGTGGATTGAAGATGGAGCCCGCCACCTAAGCGTGTCTCTACCGAGCGATCTAGGAGGATAGGAATGGGAGTCCGCGACATTGTTGGGCAGTCTGCACCTGAGAAAGGAGAACTTGCGGCGTGGTTAGCTGAACAAAAAGTTTGGTCTGCTCGGGCGGACTGAGGCAGCAGTCCGCACCCCTGCAGACCGAGCGGGAGCTACACGACCTGGGCGGTCTGGCTAGAGAGTCCGCCCTAACCGCGTGGGCTGAGCGAACTGAGCAGACTGAGAGGTCAGTCCACCCACCCTTGGAAGGAGAGGCTGACAGGCCGTGACCTTCAAGGGGAACCCAGAGCAGGCCGCGACTTGCGAGCTGGCAACCCTAGGAGGGATCGCTGATTTCGAGGTTAACATAATCCCCGCACTTTTTTAAGTCCCGAAGGGAACTTCGAAAAAGTAGGAGACCCACGAAAATCATGATCCATCCCTCGGGAAAAAAGAGAGGCAGGGGGAGATAGAATCTGATGTCTCTCCTTAGAAAAGGTTTTGCCGACGCTTCTTTTTCCTGCGAAGGAAAAAATTAATGCAAGCGAGAAGAGGTACATCTGGAGTGTACCTGAGTTGCTTTGCAAAATGAAGTAAACGTGAATGTCTTCTAATGACCTCTGCAAGACAAAGTGGGAGGAAAACATAGAAGAATGATGACTTGCAAGTACCTAAAGGAGACTTGCAAACACCTGTTAACTTCTGCAAAAAGAAGTAAGTCACAATCATGAAATAAAGTTAAATTTCTAGTACCTGAATAGGACTTGCTAATATCTACTAGTCTCTGCGAAAGAAGAGTACGCAAACAGGTATGAAAGGAAACTAAAATGCAAGTACCTGGAGGGAACTTGCCAATATCTGCTGGTCTCTGCGAAAAAAGAACAAGCAAGCAGATATGAAAGGAAACTAAAATGCAAGTACCTGGATGGAACTTGCCAATATTTGCTGGTCTCTGCGAAAGAAGAGCAAGCAGGCAGATAGAGAAGGAAAATAAGCTGTAAGTACCTGAGAGGAACTTGCTAATGTCTACTAGTCTCTGCAAAAGGAGACTTAGCAGGTAGATATAAAGGACATAAAACTAAGTCGCAAATATCTGAGCGGAACCTGCGAATGTTAACTGTTGATATGATAAGATATAATCGGATAACAGAAGATACCTAGCAAACTCTGTTATCAATTGAATAAAGATCAAACCGCGATAATGATAGTCTCGCGTGATCAAGATATAACGTTAATATGAAACCCAGATCAGCAATATGAAACCATCTTAGTTTAGAATTATAACAACATAACTTGTCAATCAATAAGAAACAGATACTCTGATCAATGATTTGTGCCAGAAATATCTGATAAGAGAGCTTGTTGATAGTCATATGATAGAACTTTATGCAGGCATCGCATATAAGATGACCACAAGCAAAAAAGATATTGTCAATCCTTAGAATAGATTGAGTTTAACCTGTTGACCTGAAAAAAGGCAAAAAGACAAAGGAGGGCTACATCTCTATGGTGTTCGAAAAAGACTGGATACTGCCACAGGTGTTCCCCGTGGGCGTTATGCACCGCTTGCTTTTAAAGGAAACCATATAGAGGGTAGTCCTACCTAAAGCGGGCCGGCTGCGCTCCCTTAGAAGGGCACAAAAGAAAAAACAAGCGCGGAAATTCCTGAGAAGGAATCGACAGATGCACTTCTCTCATGCCTCGGGTTACAAGCATTGCTGATCGATTAGACTAGTTGCGCCAAGTGGCCTATTGCTTGTCTGCGAATTGATCAGCGGAGTTGTGGGCCCCGCGAAGGCACGGATTGAGAGTACCAAGGAGTGTTCAGCCGTTACAATTGTGAGATGATCGAAGAGACAAGGCTACACTTGATCGCCATTGCTTGTCACGCAAAGATCATCGTAACTATAACGTATCCTTTAACGAAGCACAGAAGAGCTAACACATGGGTCCTCCCTGGAAACACGCTCTGTGTTAGATGCTGGCAAGGGTCCAAAGTCCCGTCATCCTCCATACGAGAGTTGAACGGCCCCCACTACACATATGCAAAAACTCACCGCGATATGTGGTCATTGTGGTCTTACGCCAGAGGATAACCTCGAGGGGGCCCTGAGCAAGACTTGGCGATATCTCGGTTGCTCAGTGATCTCTTTGGCAAAGAGAAAAAGTAGAGGAGGAAGCACTTCATAAAGGGAAAAGTGTCAGTATGGGATCTCTGACGTAAACTTTATTGAAATAGAAAACGAAACACTTAGAAGTATTGAAAGATATTATGTTTGAAGAGTAGAGTAAAAACAACTGGTCATTATTATGAGGGTCCTCGAAGAGCTGCGACGTCCTCTTTGCTTTAGAATAACATTCCAAGGTCACCCTCGTCATTGGTGTCAAAGAACTCAGGCCGAACATTGATAGGACCCAAACGGCCTGCATCCTCTACATCCACGCAATTCAATTGAACTTCAGCCACCTCCTTGCCCATGGAGGTGGAAGGCTTTGAAGAATCAACTTTCTTGATCAGGTCGTTGATCTTGCCCTCGATGAGTAATCTTTCAACTAGACGTCGAAGGGCCTTGCAATCTTCAGTGAAATGTCCCTTCTCTCGGTGGAATTCACAGAACGGATCTGAATTTCTTGATCTTTGATTTGCCGACTGGCAAGGCCTTTTTGAATTTGCCCTATCCTTCATGATCTGGCAGACTTCTTGCATGGTCTCATCGAGTCCAGAGTACGGTACATCATTATCTTGTGAGTGATGTACAAAGGCTGTTTGCAGAGGTGGGGCTGGTAGCGGTTGCAATCGCTCGTGGACACGATCCTGACCTTGGAAGGAGTGTTGATGATGATGCTGGAACTTCTTTATTTTCCTAGAGTGGGATGAAAATCTTTCCGAGGAGACCTCGGAGGCTGTCTGTAAGAAGAAGAATTTTTCTCCGATACAAGCCTGGAGTCAAAGCTGGGGTTACTCTTTTCACCACGGATATACGAGTTGGCTAAGCCGATCAACTCTTGATAAGTCTTGGGTGCTCGGACGTTAGCCTCGAACTTGAGTGGTCCTTCACGCAGGCCGTGAATAAGAGCCACTAGATACTTTTCTTGATCAACGATCTCAATGTCTAAGATTTCTCTCTGGAAGCGATCCACAAAATGAGACCAAGTCTTATTATCTCGCTGCCTGATCTCAAAGAGGGCTTCTGGACCGCCCTTCCTCTTTGAAGAGGTGGAAAATCTGAGTAGGAACTCCCTTCGCAAATCAGCGAAGGTAGAGATGGACTGAGCACGAAGTCCATAGAACCAATCTCTCACTTGACCATCAAAGGTTGTCACGAGGAGTTTGCTCTTGGTAGCATCGGAGAGGGTCTTGAGAGCAACGATTGATTCAAAAGCTTGAAGATGCTTGATTGGATCAGTCTCCCCAGTGTAAATGGGCAACCGTGGCTCTCTGAAGTTGACGGGAGTTGGTTCGTACCGAACACTCTCTATAAACGGTGACGACTCTTCTTGTTCTACTGTATAAGGAAAGTAAGGAGCATGAGCAGTAGCTGCAAAAGAAGGAGGATAGGATAAAAAGGTTGCTGCAGGAGGAGCAAATGCAGGAGCTGAAGAGAAGGGATGACTTCCCTGAAAATTCAAAAATCTAGCTGGACTTCCCCGGGCAGCTTCCCGGAAGAAGTTTTGACGAGCCGCAAACTCATCATCCTGAGATCGTAAAGGAGCTGCAGGCCCATTTGGAAATATTGGAGTGTAAAGAGGAGGGCAGACCGGCGGACAAGACGGTGGATAGACTTGAGGAGTCTCTGATGTCGGTACTGGATTGATTTGAGGAACTGGCGCTGCTGAAGATTGAACGGCCAATTGCTGTGTGAGAGCTGCTAGAGTACGATTGATGACTTGAAACTGTTGTGCAGTTTCTCTGCGAGATTGCTCTAAGGCCTCCCAAAGAGAACCATCACTGGGACTTGAAGCAAGATTCTCGGCTGGTTGATGGTCTGACATGAGTAACCACTGCTTTCACTATCTGATCGAGATCTGAAGGTCGCGTGTTAACTGTTGATGCGCGAAATGCGACACCGACCAGTTAACGGGTTGTTCGATCTCACAAGCTGAGGATGTAGGAAGAAGGGTTGCGGGGGAAGAGGAGAAGCGTGTTCAGGTACTGTCGAGCAGATAGCTACTTGAGGGTTAGCTTTGCAAGTTGGGGCCGAGAGAGGAGAGAAGAGATGTAAGACCCCATTTTTTTTTTTCTTTTTCAACCATCGGGGAGTGAGTGTGTGCAACCCTAGTTATACTAGTTGCTCTTTTAATTTTATTACTCCTATGGTTTACGTTAGCCCAGGACTGCCCCCGGTATACCCCGTGAAGGGCTCTCAAGGGGCACTAGGAACCAAGACGGTGCATTACGGCCCGAAGTTCCCTTTCGCAAGGCACTTATTATTATTGGTTGTCTACCCTTTACCCAATCCCCTTTTGTTGCTTTAGTTCTAACCCTAGAGTATTAAGACTCTTCCTCTTCTTCCCGGGACGGACGATCTTCCGTCGTTCCCGTACTCCCTTACCCTAACCAGTCCCACATTCTACTTATCCTGACTTCTAATAATGAACTCAACCTTAACTTGCCCTATCAACCATCGATTATCAGAATTCCGTGGTTTTACTAAATGCAGACCATCCTAAACTATATGAGGTACACAAAGGGAGGTACTCCAAATTATCTTCCAAATCTCCTATAAAATTTACCGGAGATCTATCATGACTTAATTAGCTTAAATCCAGAAATTTATAGTTTTCCTAATTAATCTGATATTTATTTTATTTTTCCCAAGGGTTGGCCATGGGTAATTTTTAACATGAACTACATGATATACTTAAGTTATGGCCACCCAAAAATTGTGATCACTAAATAACAGTAAGGTATCATCAAATACTAATTTGCGGGATTTTACAAAAGATATTTAGCCTCTAATTAATTTATCCATTATAATCCCATTATTCTCATGTAAAGAAGGAAGTACTGAAATTACTCTTCATAAAATTATGGAAAAATTACTGCTTAATAGTATGATACAGAAAAGGTCATTGTGCAAAGAGTCATAATTTTATCAGCTTGCTAAGCACCAAAATAGATTTAATCCAATATCCATGATAAATAATGCTTAATAAAGCAAGTCCTAGAATTAAGCTTCTAAAAATCCCATAAAAATTCACAGAGTTTTGAAATCACAATAAAGGTTCTCTGCCTAAATTTCATCAATTTTCCAGGAAGTTTGTACTCTCTAATAAATTTTTTAAGCAATCATGCAACTACTAATTCATTAAAGAAGTACCCAAAATAGTGATCATAAAATTCATAGAAAAATATCCAGAGCTTGTACTACCCCTATAATCCACTCTACCCAATTTTCATCACTTTTCAATGTGATTTGGTGTCATTTCCTATCTCTACAAGTTTTGCGCCCTAAACTAGGGTTAGATTTTTAGATATTCCAACGATCTCCAAATCTACTAAGATTTCATCCAGAGAACAATATTAGCCCTATGGTTCTCATCACCCAATCTCGGGTCAATCCGAGGTCATTTGACCACATGACCTTCACAAACCACCAAGGTCCATCCTTAGGGTTTGGCCTTGGTCCCTAGGGTAAGTTTACCCCGATCCACCTCAAACTCCATGAGGGGGTGCTAGAGAACATTACTAGCCAGTGGTAAAAGTCTCAGCCTCTGTTGAGGTGATCTCACCACTCAAACTTCAAAAGTGCACTTTTAACCTAAGACCCCTTATTAGGGCCAAACTTAGGTTTGAACATTTCTAATCCAAACCATCTCCAAATGAGATGAAAAATTATACAGAACCTTATGGTGAACCCAGGGACCACTCACCGAAATTTGGGAGGGTTTGGAAGTTATTTAACAATCTAATTAAAATCGGCTAGGATTATTGAATTTTTCTAAAAACTATAGAAAAATATTCTCCAAAAATTCCCATTTTTGGATAGCACCTAGATATATGTAAGATTAGACCACACCCCAAATTTCAAGTCATTTGGATGACTGGATTAGAGTGGGGAATTTTTCTAAGGTCAAGGCAGCCCTCTGGCTAGACCTCACCAAAAAGGGTGCTGTGGTCTAACCAAGATTCCAAATCGAATAAAATTAATTTTAAATTAAAGTAGACTTCAAGGGATACATTTCCTTTGTTGGTCATTTTTCCTGTAGGAGCCTCTAGGTAGTTTTTCCAAATTGTCTAAGGTGACAGATATTTTCAATCAGAAATTGCTTTAAAAGTAGAATTTAATAATCATGGCACTGTTCATCTTCTTCAACAGCCCGAAACAGAGGCATAAAACCTAGTATCCTGTAGCTTTTCCAAGCTATTCCCCGGCCACCCAGCCATCTCCCTGGCCGGCCACCACCACCACCACCTCCGTTGAGGCGAGGGCTATCGTCGGGCGGCGGCACGGCCGCCGGAGAGGCGGTTTCCGGCGAACCCGCCACCATGAAATTTTCGGAAAACCACCAATAAGCTCACCCGATCTGGCTCTTTTGAGCCCGATATCTCTCCTAACGATTCCTAAGATCTATCTGCAGAAGAAGAGGGAGGGGAGGACCTTGTTTGCGGGTTGAAGGCGTGCAGAGCGTCGGGAAGCCATTTGCGCAGTGGTGGCGTCGCCGGAAATTCTTCAACAGCAAGGAGGAAGTCTGAACAGTTGAGGGAGTGTAACCTTTTCCTCTCGCTCTCAGGAATCTTTTATAGATGAGCAAATGGGGAGGGGAAAGGGTGAAACATTGGAGATGAAACGTTGGCGGCCATTAATAACTCCCCTATGACGTTTCGGTTATGACGATTGGCAGTTGAAAAGTTGGGAATGAAGAGGTGCTTGGCAGGTGGCAATTTCCTACTGGACCCACTTTTCCTTAATAATTAACATAATTAAAGTAGGGAACGACCCATAAATACTCTTGATTTTTCATCCCCACCGCCAGAATTTATTAAGGCGTCGGTTACCGAAACTTCCAGTCTGGCTGTCGTTTCGGCCTTGGTCACGGGCGTGACACTTGGGTCACGGGCGTGACAGGCCCGGTTAGCGGTTCTGGGTTCGACGATCGTCGAACTGAGATCGACGATTGTCGAAGGGTGGTCACGGGCGTGACACCCGGGTCACGGGCGTGACTGGTCCGTGGCAAATTCTGGGTCGACGACCGCCGAACTGAGATCGACGATCGTCGAGCGTGGTCACGCCCAATGTCACGGGCGTGCCATTGTGGGTCACGGGCGTGACTGGCCCATGTGGACAATTCCGGGTTGACGAGCGTCGAACTGGGATCGACGATCGTCGAGCATGGTCACGCCCTATGTCACGGGCGTGACATGGCGGGTCACGGGCGTGACTGGCCCGTGTGGCCAAATTCTGGGTCGACGACATCGAACTAAAATCGACGATCGTCGAGCGTGTCACGCCCTATGTCACGGGCGTGACATGGCGGGTCACGGGCGTGACCGACCCGCGACCTGATTTCTTGGTCGATTTATTTCAAGTTTTGGGCTCCCTGGGATTCTACCACAACCATCCGACTCCTAGGGGTCTAGCCGGAAATGGGATGTTACAAGAGAGGAGGCCGCTAGCAGTGGCAACAGCAGACTTCGCCCGCCGCGGCTTGAATGCCACTCTTGCGACGGGCTTTTCCTTTGATTATAACTGAAGTGTACAGCTTGAGGTAGCACCTTTACATGAGAAAAAAATACAAAGGGGTACAAGGGGGGAAAGCTGGCGGCTAAGGAGAGGAGACTGCCAGAGGTCGCGCGAACTGACCAGAGAGGTCGGCAGACTGCGCGACTAACTGATCGGGCAGCTTGCTGAACTAAGCCGGGCGGACTGCTTGGGGGAGCAGGTCGCGCGGACTGAGAAACTGAGTCTGCAGGAGCTGAAGCTGGATCCTGGAAGCCTCCGCGATCCCCCTGAATGAGAGGTCTGGGGGCCTATTTATAGGCCCGAGGAGGTAACGGTCTTGGTAACATCACCACCGGTGAGGCAGTGAGCTGAGCGAGCACGGTGCTGAGTCCATAGAGTCCGCAGAGTCCTCTCCAGGTCGCATGGTCTGGGACTTGGAGCTGGAGACGGCTGCTGCTGGGGGAGCTCGCGTTGGGCTGCGCGATCTGACGAAGAAGCTGTTTGCTGCTGGGAAGCGGGCGCTGGAAGCTGAATGGCAGACTGCACGATGAGTTCGCCTCTGTTGTTGAGCGAGCTCGCACTGGGCTGTGCGATCTGAGGGGACTGCCTGCTGCTGGGAAGCGGGCGCTGGAGGCTGAGTGGCGGACTGCACGATGAGTCTGCCTCTGTCGCTGAGCGAGCTCGCACTGGGCTGTGCGAGCTGAGGGGACTGCCTGTTGCTGGGAAGCAGGCGCTTGAGGCTGAGTGGCGGACTGCACGATGAGTCCGCCTCTGTCGCTGAGAACCTGGAGAACTAGCTGGCAGACTGCTGAACGAGTCCGCCCATCCCGCAGCAGAGATAAACGATTAGCTGCCGAGCTGGGGATCTTCTTGCGGACTGCTCATCGAGCTTGCCTAACTCGCGACGGAGGGGTCGAGCAGGCTGCCCGCTGGTGGTAGGCTTGGGGACGAGGATTTGCGACCTGGGGAATTGAATAGTCCAGGCCGCACACTACATATTGGCAACCTGGATACAGGTCGCTACTGCTGGCTAAAGTCCTGGAGGCAAGTCACCGCTGCTGACAGGCGACCTGGTGGCAGGTTGCCATTATTGGCTGAAGCTTGCCGCTGCATGAGGTAGGCGATCTGTCGGACTGAGACCGAGTCCGCCTACTACTGGCAGATAGGAAGATTGATCGCAACCTGGCGACCTCCGACAGACGGATTGAAGATGGATCCCGCCACCTAAGCGTGTCGCTACCGAGCGATCTTGGCGGATAGGAATGGGTGTCCGCGATATCGTTGGGCAGTCTACACCTGAGAAAGGAGAACTTGCGGTGCGGTTAGCAGAACAAAACGTTTTGTCTGCTCAGGCGGACTGAGGCAGCAGTCCGCACACCTGCAGACCGAGCGGGAGCTACGCGACTTGGGCGGTCTGGCTAGAGAGTCCGCCCGAACCGCACGGGCTGAGCGGACTGAGCAGACTTAGAGGTCAGTCCGCCCACCCTTGGAAGCAGAGGCTGATAGGCCGCGACCTTCAGGGGGAACCCAGAGCAGGACGTGACTTGCGATCTTGCAACCCTAGGAGGGATTGCTGATTTCGGGGTTAACAGGAAGAAACCTAAACTCACATATTTTAAAGTATTTGGATGTGTATGTTATATATATAATAATAACAAGAAATATATTAGAAAGTTTGAAGCTAAGGCTGAAGAGGGAATTTTTCTAGGATATTCCCAAGTAAGCAAAGCTTATAGGGTATTCAATAAATCATCTCTAAAAATTGAAGAATCAATCCATGTTACTTTTGATGAGGCTAACATGTCTTGCAAGGAGAAAGAGATTTCTACCAATAATCTTTTTCAGGTACCTCACTTGTGTGAGAATTTGGATGGACTAAGCCTCACCTAAAAGGCTCCAACACATCTTTCTCCACAAGATTAAGAAGAAAGTGATGAAGAAGGCATTGAAGAGACTAAATTTCATCCAACAGCAAACATAATTCCATAAGAGGAATTAAATCAAAATGTTGTTGTTGAACCAACTCCACCCACTGATCCTGTCACACTAAAGGATCACCCCAGCTCTCAAGTGATTAGAGACATAACAACAGGTGTACAGACAAGGCATCAACTCAACCACGACTTGGTGCATGCCTGTTTCCTCTCTCATGTTGAACCTCAATCCATAAAAGATGCTGAGCAAGATCCCCACTGGATCATTGCTATATAATAGGAACTCAACCAATTTGAGAGATGTAGAGTTTGGGATTTGGTTCTAAGACCCCAAGACTACCCAGTCATTGGAACCAAATGGGCATATAGAAACAAATTAGATGCACAAGGTGTAATTGTGAGAAACAAGGCTAGGCTTATTGCTCAAGGTTATAGGAAAGAAGAAGGGTTAGACTATGACCAAACATTTGCACCAGTTGCAAGATTAGAGATAATCAAAATCTTTCTTGCCTATGCTGCCTACAAGAAGTTCAAAGTATATCAAATAGATGTAAAGAGTGCTTTTCTGAATGGAGTATTAAAGGAAGAGGTTTATGTTGAACGACCTCTAGGTTTTATCTCTACAACTAATCCCTATCATGTATTTAAATTGCATAAGGCTCTCTATGGTCTAAAGTAAGCTCCAAGAGCTTGGTATGAGACCTTAGCTAGCTTTTTTATAGAGTAAAAATTCATTAGAGGCATAGTAGATAGAACCTTATTCACTAGACATCATTAGGACCAAACTTTGTTAGTACAAATATATGTGGATGACATTTTATTTGGGTCTACTGATCCCAAATTATGCAAGAGGTTCTCTGACCTCATGCATTCAAAATTTGAGATGAGTAGCATGGGTGAGCTCTCCTTCTTTCTTGGTCTCCAAGTAAAGAAGCTCCCTGATGGCATCTTCATCTCCCAAGCTAAATATGCTAAAGAGCTTATAAAGAAGTTTGGGATGGTTGATGCCTCAGCAAAGAAAACACCCATGTCTACAAATGTTGTAATAGACTCTGATGCACATGGAAAACCTGTGGATCAGAAATTATATAGGGGCATTGTTGGGTCCCTACTATACCTAACAACAAGCAGACCTGACATCATTGTTGGGTACATTGGAAAATGTGTACCTTATTTGGAGAAGCCTCACATAGCACAATGATATACATCAAGGTGTATTTGATGTTATTTTGAGTTTATATGTGTAGGTTAAGTATTGGCTAAAATGCAGAAAAAGTTTCTAAGTCCATGTGTCAACACTTAAGAAAGCATGTGTCGACACTTGGGGAAGCAGTGTCGACACCAGAAGAAACTGTGTCGACACACAGAAGATTATAGTCGACATCAATTGTGTCGACACTGGGAGGCAGTGTCAACACACAGAAGCAGAGTCGACATCAACTGTATTGACACCTGGAGGCAGTGTCGATACACAGAATTCTTAGTCTACAACAACTGTGTCGATACACAGGACTTGTGTTGACACACAGCAGAGTTTCAACATAGTTGATTGCTATAGAGTGAAGAAGTGATTGTGTCGACACAAATAATCAGTGTCGACACATTCTCAAGATGCAGTGTCAAGAAGCTTTGTCGACATCAAGGCAGCTATGTCGACATCACCAAAGTCTGTGTCGACACTTAAGTCACTTGTGTCGACACATATTGTTAGATTGTCTCGACACTTTATGACAGTCAATCTCAACGCTTTGCTGACAGAGACAAAAGCTCAAGAACTGTTTGAGGACTTGACAGCTGTGAGTTACAATAGGTTTACTGAAGCTGTAAGACTTGTCAGAAGTTAGTTAGAAACCGGATCAGCCGGTTACCATGGATGAAGTCTATATATATAGATGGATTCAAAAGAAGAAGATGATGAATTAACATACAACTAACACCACTATTGAGAGATTGATCTCTGATCAAGAAAGTGCAAGTCTAGAAGAAGATCTTCGTGAGAAGATCTAAGAAGACATTCCTAAGTGTTCATCCACTCAGATTTTGTCTAAGGATAATTCATTCCAGAATTCAGAAGAAACTTAAGAAGGTTTGGGCAGAGAGAGCTCAAGCTATTTTGAGGTCAAGAAGGAGACAATCACAAGTCTCTTAAGAAATAGATCCTTAACTAATCTACTAAGAAGATCCAGATCCATATCTGGAATCCAAGAAGGAAGCTGGCAGTCTGTTAACTTCAAGGGAGATCAACCCAACTAAGTTCAGATTTAAGAAGCTTTGAAGAGCTAAGAACAAGTTTATTTCTGTCATCAGGTTCATCAAGAAGCTGATCAAGAATTCTCTTATCCTTTCTCTCTCAACAAGGGTAAGAGTCCATCAAACTACTTATCAAATTCTGTAGGATCTTTTCAAAGATCTGAGTTGTAAGCCTGTGTTATAAAGGCTTAGTGTAGAAGATTTAATTCTCTGAGTGGTAAGGCTGTTTGAGCCTGAGTGTAGGAGATTTTGATCTCTGAGTGGTAAGGATGATTGAGCCTGAGTGTATGAGAAATTATTCTCTGAGTTTTAGGCCTTGTGGCAAGGCTGAGGTAGAGATGTTAGCCTGAGTTGTAAGAACCTTATAGGGTTATGAGTTGTAGGAACCTTTCAGGTTCTAAGCGGTAAGATCTGTGGATCTAAGAAGAAGGAAGAAGTTAGGCCGAATCTAGCATACTGCTAGATAGGTGAAGGGGGAAAGTGGATGTACCCAGACCTTGGGGAACCACTATAAACCTATGTGCAATCTGTGATGCTTGTGTTATTCAAGATTTTGTGATTGTATATGCTATGGTAGCTGTAGAGATTTGATCTTTATATTAAAGATTTGTAGCTATATTCTGCTTATATTTAAAACAAGGAAAAGAACCTATTCACCCCCCTCTAGGTGTTTAGGGTATCTTGAAGTTAAAACTATCAAGTGGTATCAGAGGGAGGTTACTCAAAGAAGGACTCAACAGTCTGAGTTAGATCCCTAAGGCAGAATCAAGAATCAAGAAAATGGGTTCTGGAGAAAATCACAAGGAACTAGGTTCTATGAAATTACCCATCTGCAGGAAGGAGATATTTGGTATATGGAAAGAAAGAGTCAGATTGTTTATGGAGGCTTCTGACCCAAGGATCTATATTACAGTAAAAGAAGGTCCTTATATTCCAATGAATGTGTCTGTTCTAGATGCAAATCAAAGAACTCCTAAAGATTTTTCTGAGATGACTAAGGATGAAATTATCCTTGCAACTATGGATAAAAGAGTCCAGAATATCATAGTAAGTGCCATAGATGATTCAACCTTTCAGAATTTGATTCACTGCAAGACCTCCAAGGAATTGTGGGATAACTTGATAGTCTACATGGAGGGATCTGAAGAAGTTAGACAAGATAGAAAGTCTATGTTAAATCAGGAGTATGAAAGCTTCAGACAAGAGAAGTCAGATAGCATATCTGAGTGCTATAAGAAGTTCTATAGAATAGTAAATGAGTTGATGTCTTATGGAAGGGGATTCAGTACATATGAACTGAATGACAAATTCCTAAGATCCTTGATAAAGGATTGGGACACCAAGATTTGTGTCATTAGGGAAGTGGCCAAGCTTGCAGATATTTCACCTCCAACTTTATTTTGAAAGTTGCTATCTTATGAAATGCAACTAATGACTAGAAAAGTGGAAGAAAGAAATGCAAAAGGGGAGCATAGATAAAAGTCTGTGGCCTTCAAGGTTGAAGCCACTAGAAAGAATATGAGGATGTCTCCATCACCTCCTAGGGAAGTTGCTGAAATTACCTCAGATAATTCAGACAACCAAAATTCAGATATCAGCGATTCAGATGTAGATTTTGCTGCCTTTACAAGACAGTTTCAGAGATTCTTGAAGAAGAAGTGGAAATCTAGGCCCTCAACATAACAACTAGTTGATGACTATTATCAAAAGAGAAAGTCATCAAGGAAGGACAGGAGCAGGTCTAAGCTTAGCAAATCTACAACATCAAAGATAGTTTGCTATTGCTGTAATAAGCCTGGACATGTTGTGGCTGAATATCATGACAAAAGAAAGGAGTCTACTGATAAAAGAAATTATCAACAAAAGAGCAAGAAGGAGAAATCCTTTGTTGCTAAGAAGGAGAAGAGCTTGACAGACCAATCAACTTCAGAGTCTGAATCTGAAGCTGAGTCATACATTAGTCTTTATGCAGCTGATGAAGAAGATGAGTTTATGTAATTGCTGGACTCCATCTATGAACAAGAAGACCATCAGTGTATTGGACTGATGGCTGTATCAGACGAAGACAAATGCCAGGATCAGCCTGGTCCTAGTAAGATACAATGTATTTCTAGAAATTCCTATTGTAGCACTGGTATACAGTCAGCTACATCTGCATCAAGTGATGTGGATGGGTCTGAATCTGTAGGAGATATTCATCAGCTGATAGATGAATATGGGGACTTGTTACAAGCACTAAAGAAAAGCAAGAACCTGGCCAAAACTCAGGCTAAGGATATTGCAGATCTTAAGATGGTTGCATGTGATTTAGAGAAAGAGTTGGATAAAAAATTGAATGAGATTGCCAAGCTGAAAACTATAACTGTTATTCAGATGGGCACAATCACATACAAAAATGATCTAATTAAAAGTCTGGAAGTCAGACTTTAAAAGGAGAAAGATTTTGTGGCTAGTTATTCCAAGCCTAAATCAGTTTTACCATTAATAGATGAGTTTGTGGCTCAAAAGGGTAAGGCTGGAATAGGCTTTAAAGGTAACACCAGGGCTGTCCAATTCAATAGAAAAGGCAAAGCCTCAGTCCAGCCACTGAATTTTAAAGTCCCTGTAGTTTTTAGAAAGGTGCATGAGCCTTCTAATAAGTATAACTTTGAGAATACTCAAGGTCATGGTAAGACTGATGTTCTGAATGACAAGGGTGCTTATGTCAATAAGGCATCCCATGTTCATAAACCCCATATTTTTAAGAAAACAGTAGGTATAGCTGCAGCAGTACCAGCACAATACAAGAGATTTGTTGTCAATCAGATAATCAAGAGTGTATATAAAAATAGATACAACAAGTATGAATGCTGGTGCTGTGGCAAGATAGGTCATTATGTTATAGATTGCTGGCACAACACTAGTGTCAGGAAGGACAACAGTCTAGCTATTAAAAGAGCTGCAGGTAGATTTGGAAACTATGAAGCTAACTTGAACCAAGGACCCAAGACTTACTTGGGTTCTAAGGGAAAGTAATTCTTTATTGCAGGTGAGTCCAAGTCACCATACCCCTATATGGTACTTGGACAGTGGATGTTCCAGGCACATGACTGGAACAAAGGGATTGCTGAAGGAGTACTTGCCTATCATAAATGGGCCTAAAGTGATCTTTGGTGGCTCTAAAAAAGGCATTATCAAAGGATTTGGTAACATCTCTAGTAACCAGATTACTATCACTCAAGTGGCCTATTTGAAGGGTTTGAAACACAACCTTATAAGCATAAGTCAGCTGAGTGATCTATGATATGACATTTCATTTGTTAAGAATGGATGTCATATCAAAAGGTCAAGTGATCAAAAGATCATTTTGACAGGATATAGAAAGAGGAATGTGTACTGTCTCAATTTTGAGTGTGAGAACAAAGGTTCTCCTATTTGTCTTATAGCTGATGAGAGAGCTTCTCATTGTGTCAAATGGAACAAGAGGCTAGCCCATCTTAACTACAAAACAATTGGCCAACTCTTTAGCAAAGATTTAGTGAGGAATGGTCCTCAAGTTAAGTGTATAAAGGAAAGGATATGTTCAGCTTATCAAAAGGGCAAGCAGACAAAATCCTCCTTTCATAGCCTTGAAAATAAGGATTCAGTGAGGTGTATATACCTCTTACATATGGATCTTTTTTGTCCTATGCCAGTTCATAGTCTAGGTAGGAAGGTCTACACTTTTGTGGTAGTAGATGACTATTCTAGATATTCTTGGGTGTTCTTTCTAAGACATAAATCAGAAAACCCAAGTGTTTTACATAGTTTTGTCAAACAAATTCAGAATGAACTGGATAGTACAGTGGTCAAAATCAGAAGTGACCATGGCACTGAATTTCAATCTGAAAGTATGACAAGACTGTGAAGAATTTGGGATTTTCCAAGAGTTCTCCTCACCTAGAACACCACAGCAAAATGGTATTGCTGAAAGGAATAATAGAACATTGATTGAGGCTGGTAGAACACTATTGAGTGACACTTCTCTCCCAGAATATTTCTGGGTTGAGGCAGTAAACACTGCATGTCATGTGCTCAACAGGGCTTCTATCACTAAGTTCCACAAAAAGACTCCCTATGAGATTATGAAAGGTAGAAAACCAAATTTATCCTATTTTAGGATCTTTGGTTGCAAGTGCTATATCCTTAACAATGACAAGTCTTATCTAACTAAGTTTGCTGCCAAATCCCGAGATGGGATATTTGTTGGGTACATCAACAATAGTAAGGCTTATAGAGTCTACAATTTGATTACTCAGGTTGTAGAAGAATCTGTACATGTTGTATTTGATGAAACTAGGTTAATCAATAGTGAGTTGCCTTGTAGTTCATGCAGTCCAACAGGTATAAAAGAGAGAATGGACAAGCTTTCCAATGCAGAAGATTCAACTACAGATCAACAAATAGAAAATGGTGGCTATTGTCCAGGGGGAGTACAGGACTCTCTAGATACTGAAGTACATCAAGAGGTACAGCATATTGAAGAGACTGGAGGTGTTCAACTAGAAGATAGTATACCTCCAGCTGTTAGACACTTAAAGGATCATCCAGCAAATCAGATAATTGGTGATCTAAGACATGGAGTGCAAACCAGAAGCATGAAGTTGAACACAGTGCTATGCTCAAGCTTCCTATCTCAACTAGAGCCAAAGAAATTTTAAGAAGCTATCCTAAACCAACATTGGATTAATGCTATGCAAGAGGACCTGAATCAGTTCAGAAGATGCAAGGTCTGGGAGTTAGTTCCTAAACCAAGAGACCACAACATTATTGGAACAAAGTGGATCTTTAGGAACAAACTGGATGAGAATGAAATCATTGTGAAGAACAAAGAAAGACTTGTTGCAAAAAGATACAGGCAGGAAGAGGGTATTGACTATGATCAAACCTTTGCCCCAGTAGCAAGACTGGAAGCCATTAGAATGTTCCTTGCCTATGCAGCATATCAAGGATTCAAAGTATTCCAAATGGATGTAAAATCAGCATTCCTGAATGGAAATCTAAAAGAAGAAGTTTATGTAGAGCAACCCTCAGGTTTTGTAGATTCTCTCAAACCTGATTATGTTTATAGACTTAGGAAAGCTTTGTATGGGTTAAAGCAAGCCCCAAGGTCTTGGTATGAAACCCTATCTACTTTCCTTATTGAGAACAAATTCTTAAGAGGGAAAATAGAAAAAACTCTATTCCTAAGGGAAACCAAAGGTAAGATAATCTTAGTTCAGATTTATGTAGATGACATAATTTTTGGATGTACTGAAAACAACCTTTGCAAGAAGTTTGCTAAACTTATGCAAGGGAAGTTTGAAATGAGCAGTATGGGGGAACTTAAGTTCTTCTTGGGACTCCAAGAAAGACAGACTGATGATGGCTTGTCCATATCCCAATCTAAGTTCACCAAGGAGTTAATTAAGAAGTATGGTATGGAATCATCCTCCACCATGAGAACTCCTATGGGTACAAGTATGCCTATATGCAAAGATGATGCAGGTAAACCTGTAGATAAGTCTTTGTATAGAGGAATAATTGGCTCTCTTCTATATCTAACTGTTAGTGGACCAGACATTATGTATGCAACATGTGTCTGTGTTAGGTACCAATCATGCCCTAGAGAATCTCATTACACTGCAGTAAAAAGGGATTTTGAGATACCTAAAGGGCACACCTAATCTAGGCCTTTGGTACCCTAGGAATGGAGATTTTCTACTAACATGCTATTCAAATGCATACTTTGCAGGTTGTAAAGAAGATAGGAAGAGTACTACAGGTACATGCAAATTTCTAGGAGGAAGATTGATATCTTGGAGCAGTAAGAAGCAGACTAGTGTGGCAATATCCACAGCTGAGTCTGAATATGTGGCAGCAGGAAGTTGCTGTGCACAGTTGTTGTGGATTCAACACCAGCTAGAAGACTATGGTATTAAGGTAAGTAGAACACCTTTATTTTGTGATTCTACTAGTGCTATTTCTATTGCTAATAATCCTGTTTCACATAATAGGACTAAGCATATAGAGAAAAG
Source organism: Platanthera zijinensis (assembly GCA_039513925.1). Classification (NCBI taxonomy): domain Eukaryota; kingdom Viridiplantae; phylum Streptophyta; class Magnoliopsida; order Asparagales; family Orchidaceae; genus Platanthera; species Platanthera zijinensis. Next base: position 63,795,654 of record CM077098.1, on the reverse strand, counting down.
ATACCATTTTCTTTGAGAATATGTAGAGAAAGAAGACATCTCACTAGAATTTGTTAAGACAGATTATCAAATTGCAGAAGTATTTACTAAGCGTCTAGATGAAACTAAATTCAATAGATTTAAAATTGAATTAGGAATGCTGAGCATATGTTAGATTAACATATGTGGCTAAGTAAAATTATGTTGACACATTCAGTAATAATGTGTCGACACAGAGGATTTGTGTCGACAATTCAGGGAATTCATGTCGACATAGTGTCGTAGTGTCGACACCTAAGGGACAAAGTGTTGACACATCCAGAATAGTGGTGTCGACACAACCAGAGTAATGGTGTCGACACTTCCAGAAAGTATGTCGACACTTGCAATAAGAGTCGACACAGAATTTCTGATGAACTACTAAGTATGTCTAGTGTCAACATATCATCAATTGGTGTCGACACTTAGTAGTCAGTGTCGTGGTCGAGACAATAGAAGTATGTGTCGACACTTTCCAACAGTGTCGACACATTTAGACAGTTTTTGCCCGCCTTTTGACCTTCATTGTTTAAAAGGATATAAATAGGTCTAGAACATATTCTGTCGACACGCTCACCAGATTTTCGATCCTAAACCCTTGTGTCGACAAACTCTCTTCTCTCAATTCAAGATTTCTATCCTTTCCAATGGCGCCAAAGATTTAAGATAACATTAACGAAGGCTACGAGCTGGTGCGCAATTCTTTTGAGGATGCGGGGACAGAGATTAAAGGGGTCATTAACCTAGTTACTGAAAATGGATTAGAGTTTCTTGTTTCTAAACCTACAAAGATCTGGAAGAAAGAAGTATTTGAATTCTATGCTGCTGCAACAGTGGACTCCACTGGCCTCAAGATCAAATCAACAGTTCATGGTAATAAAGTCAAACTTACTCTGAAGAGTTTAAGAAAGATTCTTCACCTTCCAAGAATCCAGGATGAAGAAGAGGTCTCAGCCTCAAAGACAAGGGAGGCCCTTCAGTGGTGTGGATTGGATCCAGCCATGAAGAATGGAGCAGCAATCAACAAAAAAAGGATGAATCAACACGGAAAGTTTCTATCTGAAGTAGTAGGGAAGGTGATTTTGTGTAAACCAGGAGGACATGATAGGCTATCTCTCTTTATGTTCAGTCTGATGACAAGGATAATTTATAAGATTAATACAGACTGGTCTGCAGTTTTGTTGGAGAAGATAAAAAAGGTATCAAGAAGCCCAATTTGGCAAGATTAATGAGTTTATACCTAGCTGGAGCAATTCTAGAGGTAATGCATCAACTTAAAGGATCTAAAATAAATCATATGAGAAGGATGGACATCAGGATCATATCCAGATGGGATAGGGTCCTCTCCAAGGACACACCTAATTTGGATACCCAAGAGACTGCAGCTAAATCACCAGTCCATGAAAGTACTGATATTGATCATGTGCAGGAGGACACAATGAATGCACAAGTGCAGGGGGAGCAAGTTAGGGAACATGTCCAGGACCTGACTGAAAATGCCCAAGTCCTTGATGAGACAGTTACTGCACAGTTACAGGGGGAGCCACAGTCTGCACAGGTGCAGGAGGAAGACAGAATAAACTTTTCAAAATAAATAGTTATACAAACAGATCTTGATACTTCTGGACTTACTGATGTTGCTGATAAAGAACTCTCACCAGTTCATAACCAACAAGAGTTCACTATGGAAGAGTTGTTTCCAGACATAGAGGGAGCAGTAGTTGAGGGGGAGTAGGCTAATATTGAGGAAGTGCAGGATAGGACTGACAAGGAGCTGCCTCCTAGTCCTAAAGAAAGAGTTGATATTGCCAGTTCTTCTGATTTAGAGGATGAGGAGATAATAAGTGTTAAGAAAAGAAAACTAATGGTTTTTAAGAGGAGAAGCCAGACCTATAAGAAGGCTTTGCAAGCAACTACATCACAACCAGTCCCTGAGACTGATTACAGCAAATTATTGGTTGATTTACACGTGAAGTTTGATGAGCAGAGATTGGCTCTTTAAAAATATGTGGATGAAAGCCATAAGGCTCTTCAATTTGATCTAGCCCAAGACATAAAGTCAATCAGATTTGAGGTCAACCAGAATAAGAAAGAAATGATAGATTGCTTCCACAAGGGGGGCAATGTTGTAGTCTTTCTAGCAAAGCAACAAGCTGAAATCAAGAAACAAGTGGATGATATTGCTGTCAAACAAGGCTATGTCCTTGAAAATCAAATAAGAATGAATGATAATTTTACTGAATCTCACAATGAGATAGTCACTGAAGTAAGGAAAACAATTATTGCAATGACTTAGGCAAGAAATAAGGAGAAAGAAGAATTTGATTAGAAGCTATAGGAAGCCTTGGATTCCTTTAAGACAACTATTACAACTTCTCAAAAAATAATTTCTGATCAGCTTAAAAAGTTAAAGTCATTTTTTAAGGATGGTGTCAATTACCTGGATGGGCAAATCAGATTTCAAAAAGATGATTTGAGAGAACATGTGGCCAGAGAAGTCATAAAGGGGGAGAGGGTGATAGTATATGCTAGCTCTGATCATGCCAAATGGGTAACCAACAACATTAGAGCCACTCTAGGATATCCACCCTTATGTGATGATGATAATGTGGCTGAGTCAGGTGTACAACCAGCTCAACTTGAAGGTGATCAACATGAGGTTGCCCAAGTCATTTACCCCCCTGTAGATCTTGAGATGATACATCAACAAGTTCAGTCTATGTACTACCCTCCTAAACCAGTTACTAATGTTATTATTGTAAAGGTAGATATGCCAGAAGCTGGTCTGAAAGCTCAGCAAGATGCTCAATTATCAAAGAAAAGATTTATAGAGCAGGCAGAGTTAAAACCTGATTTTGAGCAATGGAGCCCCACTTCTAGAAATATCATATTAACTGCCTGGAAAGCTGTAAAAGACCAAGTTCATGAAAGGGGTAAATGGTATAATGAGCAAGAATGGCATAAGTATGAGGCTAGGAAAGAAGCCATAGTTCAATACAGAAGGAAGGCCAAGATTGGGAAGCAACCTCCTAATGCACAGGATCCTAGCAAGTATTTCCCTAAGCCTTTTCATTACTTTGAAAGGCAAAGGATTAAGGCTGTTACACAAAAGAAGGCTGATTTGAAAGGCAAGAAGCACATTGAAGATACAGAACCTTTTGTGCAGGCTCAGATTAAATCAGGAAAAGGAATAGTCATCAAGGAGCAAGCCCAACCTTTGTTTAGTTTTACTAGATGTTTCTAGAACTATGTAATTCTTAGTTTTAAAGAAATCTATGTAATCAAGTGTTAAGAAACTTTTTGATATGATAAACAAAACATTGTTCCATGTTCATTTAATTTGCATCTTTATTCTGTGATGTGATTTTGATATTTGTTTTGTTTATAAGTTACCCTGTTAAAAAATGCTTATACACATCATCATGTTTATTTATCATAAGTGCTGTATATCATTGACAAAAGGGTTATGACTTCTCCAAATAGGGGGAGATTGTTGGGTATTTTAGAAAATGTGTACCAGATTTGGAGAAGCCTCACTTAGCTAAATGATATACATCAAGGTGTATTTGATGTTATTTTGAGTTTATATGTGCAGGTTAAGTATTGGCTAAAATGCAGAAAAAGTTTCTAAGTCCATGTGTCGACACTTAAGAAAGCATGTGTCGACACTTGGAGAAGCAGTGTCGACACCAGAAGAAACTGTGTCGACACACAGAAGATTATAGTCGACATCAACTGTGTCCACACCGGGAGGCAGTATCGACACACAGAAGCAGAGTCGACATCAACTGTGTCGACACCTGGAGGCAGTGTCGACACACAGAATTCTTAGTCTACAACAACTGTGTCGACAAATAGGACTTTTGTCGACACACAACAGAGTTTCAACATAGTTGATTGCTGTAGAGTGAAGAAGTGATTGTGTCGACACAAATAATCAGTGTCGACACATTCTCAAGATGCAGTGTCAAGAAGCTGTGTCGATATCAAGGCAGCTATGTCAGCATCACCAAAGTCTGTGTCGACACTTAAGTCACTTGTGTCGACACATATTGATAGTTTATCTCGACACTTTATGACAGTCAGTCTCAACGCTTTGATGACAGAGATAAAGGCTCAAGAACTGTTTGAGGACTTGACAGCTGTGAGTTACAACAGGTTTACTGAAGCTGTCAGACTTGTCAGAAGTTAGTTAGAAACTGTGTTGGGTCCGGCGTTCCTTCATTTGACCCGTGGCGCTCTGCTACTTATATAAAAAATTAAGAAGCGCCCTCTCCAATAGTCCGGGCTTTTTGTGAAGTTGGGTATGCGCTCGATCCTTCAATTGGTATCAAAGGAGGTCACGGGTTCAAGACCGGGGGGGGGGGGGGGGGGGCGCAATTAAATCCTGATTTTTGCCTTCTACCTGTGTGGGTTCGGTGGGTCAGGCAACCGTTGACATGTGGTAACCCTACCTCTAAGCCGTGTGGGCAATGTGGTAACCCAACCTCTGAGCTGACGGGTTGTGCTGGACGTCGGGGGGGGGGGGGATTGTTGGGTCCGGCGTTCCTTCACTTGACCCGTGGCGCTCTGCTACTTATATAAAAAATTAAGTAGCGCCCTCTCCAACAGTCCGGGCTTTTGGTGCAGTTGGGTATATGCTTGATCCTTCAAACCGGATAAGCCGGTTACCTATGATGAAGTCTATATATATAGATGGATTCAGAAGAAGAAGATGATGAATGAACATACAACTAACACAACTATTGAGAGATTGATCTCTGATCAAGAAAGTGCAAGTCACAGAAGAAGATCTTCGTGAGAAGATCTAAGAAGACATTCTGAAGTGTTCATCCATTCAGATTTTTTCTAAGGAGAATTCATTCCAGAATTCAGAAGAAACTTCAGAAGGTTTGGGGAGAGAGAGCTCCAACTATTTTGAGGTCAAGAAGGAGACAATCACAAGTCTCTTAAGAAGTAGATCCTGAAATAATCTACTTAGAAGATCCAGATCCATATATGGAATCCAAGAAGGAAGCTGGCAGTCAGTCAACTTAAAGGGAGATCAACCCAACTAAGTTCAGATTCAAGAAGCTTTGAAGAAAGCTAAGAACAGGTTGATTTCTGTCATCAGGTTCATCAAGAAGCTGATCATGAATTCTCTTATCCTTTCTCTCTAAACAAGGGTAAGAGTCCATCAAACTACTTATCAAATTCTGTAGGATCTTTTCAAAGATCTGAGTTGTAAACCTGTGTTATAAAGGCTGAGTGTAGGAGATTTAATTCTCTGAGTGGTAAGGCTGTTTGAGCCTGAGTGTAGGAGATTTTGATCTCTGAGTGGTAAAGCTGATTGAGCCTGAGTGTAGGAGAATTGGTTCTCTGAGTTGTAGGCCTTGTGACAAGGCTGAGGTAGGGCTGTTAGCCTGAGTTGTAGGAACCTTATAGGGTTCTGAGTTGTAGGAAACTTTCAGGTTCTGAGCTGTAAGATCTGTGGATCTGAGAAGAAGGAAGAAGTTAGGCCGAATCTAGCACGCTGCTAGATAGGTGAAGGGGGAAAGTGGATGTACCCAGACCTTTGGGAACCACAATAAACCTATGTGCAATATGTGATGCTTGTGTTATTCTAGATTTTGTGATTGTATATGCTGTGGTAGCTGTAGAGATTTGAGCTTTATATTAAAGATCTTTAGCTATATTCTGCCTATATTTAAAATAAGGAAAAGAACCTATTCACCCCCCTCTAGGTGTTTAGGGTTTTTTGAAGTTAAAACTATCAATCATGTTTGCCACATGTCTTTGTGCTAGGTTCCAGGTGAACCATAAAGAATCTCACCTAGTTTTTCTAAAAAGAATTTTTAGATATATAAAGAGTTATCCCATTCTAGGATTCTGGTATCCTACTGAGTCAGAATTTGAGTTAACTGGATACTCAGATGCTGACTTTGTTTGATGCAGAGTGGACAGAAAGAGTACCTCAGGAATCTTCCAGTTCCTTGGTATGAGATTAGTGTCCTGGTTTTATAAGAAGCAGTTATCTGTGTCAACATCAACTACTGAAGCAGAATATATTGCAGTTGGTAGTTGCTATTCCTAGATGCTATGGATCCAAAAACAACTCCTAGACTATGACATCAACTTAAATATTTCAACTCTCTTATGTGATAACACAAGTTCTATAACTATAGCACAAAATCACGTCCATCACAGTAGGACTAAACATATAGACATTAGGTATCATTTCATTAGAGAGTGTTTAGACAAAAACAAAATTAAACTTATCTATATCTACACTTATTTACAAAGAGCTGATATTTATAGTGGTTGGGGAACCACTATAAAATTCTTGTGTTGTCTGGATTCCCTTTTCTTTTTATTCTTGTTGTGGCTGTGCTAGTTAGGTTGTTGTGGTTGTGATTACTTATATTTGTTTTTTGCCTATGACAAACTATATAGGTTTAGGAACAACTTTGTATTTACAACAAAAGCTTTGAAACCCAAAGAATACTCTATTCACCCCCCCCCCCTCTAGAGTATACCAGATCTAATCCCTCACTTTCAAAGGCATTGAGTGAGTAGGTATCACTCAACGCCATAACACTTAGACAAAATTTTGTCCATCTAAGTATTGAGCTCGACGAAAGTTGAGCTCCGTTCGACAAACGTAGAGCTCAGCTCGACGAATGCAAAAGTTCAGTTTGTCAAACTGCAAACTTAGATCAATGAAAGGCTGAACTTAGTTCGACAAACTCCAGACAAAACTGAGTAATTTTGATTAGCTCGACGATTCTCGAGCTCAGTTCAATGAAGCTGAGCTCGACGAAAGTCAAGCAGTCCACGCTTTTGGACTTAACCAAATTTCTGCTCCAAGGCATTGAGAGCGTCGAGAGCGTTGAGAGCGTTGAATGAGCTTACCTCACTCGACGCTATTTGCCTTAGCAAATATTTCTATGCCTTGGCGTTGAGAGAGTAAGCTCCACTCAATGCCAAACTACTTAATAGAATTTTTTGTTATCTGGCGTTGAGTGAGTAAGCTATACTCAATGCTTGTGGGCTTAGTGAAAATTTTGCCCAAGTTTTTTGTGGAGTAGACTGGCACAACAACACTCAACAGTAAAAGCTTTATGACGTTGAGTGAGTAGACCACACTCAACGATTGTGGACCTGGTCACATTTTTCGGCCAATTTCTCTAGGCTTAGACTGACTTAGCCTGACTTACGACCTTTTTGTTGTATGACGTTGAGTGAGTAGACTACACTCAATGCCTGTGAACTTAGCCAAATTTTTGGCTATCTTCCAGTTAGGCTGAGACAGACTCAATGCTATATGTTATATGACATTGAGTGAGTAGAATACACTCAATGCTTTTGTACTTAACCAAATTTTTACTAGATATTATTGAGTCCATACCTCTGGCATTGTGTGAGCTTGCTCCACTCAATGCCTATGGACTCAGGAAATTTTTGGTATGTCCAGCAACCACTTAGTGTGTCCACATGTCCAATCAATATGATATGGACTACCTGCACTCAATACCTTAAATGCACATCAAATACAGTTGATGTGTGTGTTATTGACCTGTTTGACTTCTCATAAATAAGGGACAATGGGAACAATGGACCCAACAACTTCTCAATCCAACCATCTATCATATCTCATGTGGGTCCTTATGTTATGTGTTACATTTACTAAGGATAACTCATGACCTAATGTTAACCCGTATGAGATGACTGTCAATTCCTTGGGTCAAATGTCTCTAACTATTTATCATGGGTTTGTAATGAATGTAATATTGATCATTCAGAATTTAATCATTTTTATAATTATTTTGGACCATAATTTAAATTAATCAATTAAGTGATCTAGGTCACTTTGAACATGAACTACTCTAACTAGTGATCCATTGTGTCTAAATAAATTATCTTAGGTTCATCTAGGTTAAAAATGTTAGTTCATTGAAATTCATGTTTTTTCAATTTTGGGTTTCCATATATTTCTATTTATGATAAATCCGTAAATAATCCATTTCCAAATGAAGTATTTAAAATATAAAACCAAAAATTCCTAGAACATTACTCGTGATCAAAATTGATATAATAATACTTACGATAGAAATTCATGATCCTAGTCAGTGATTTGCCTTATCATAATTTCATATGGACATTATTACCAAAATGGCATAGCTTGGGTTTTCATCATACATAATCATCCAAAAATACTCAAATCATTATACTGGGTTTGAATCACAGAAATAAGATGCTATAAATTTTTCCATAATTTTTCAACAGTATTTTTCCTTACTTTTAAATTAATTTCACAAAAGGGTAAAATTATAAATCTACTATATACACAAGATATTATCCTCAAATAGACTTATAACTTTTTCTAGAGATATAAAATGTCCTATTAGGGCATGTATCAAAATTCTAGACTTTTACATGGTCAATAGACTTATATCTTATCTTTATTTCTACACGGTCTTATTCTCCATTAATTCAAAATAATGGGATTTTTATTCCCAAAAATCTCACTCTTTCTATGAGAGGTGTAATTCTTTCCTATAAGCCTCTATCCAAAATCTCATGGACATTCATTGTGCCAAATGGGCAAACTTCCCATTTTTACATTTGGCACCGTATATTTACAAATCTACCTCCACCATGCATGTTCAATTTCCCCAACATACAGAGGTCCAAATGGCTTGAAACTTTAACCATGGTCATATCATGACCTAATGGCCATGCTATCCAAATTTGGAGGCATTTGGAAGAGAGAATATTCCTATATTCTATTTATTTAATAAATGATATTTCTTTTACAATTATAGGAAAAATACATCCCAAAAATTATGATTTTTGGACTAGACTTAATACTTGCATAAACACATGTATGTCCAAAATTTCATGACATGTGGACTTAGGGTTTGGCTTGGAAACTCATTTAAACATTTGCCCTAGCCTAGGACCAGTTTTAGTAGAATGGCCCTACAAGGAGCAATATTTCTCCGAATGTCAAGTTTAAGGTGTCAAATTAAAGGTAAGACTTATATATACTTTTTTCATGTTAGAAAATAATTTCTGAAAATGCCTATAAGATGACTAAATTATCTATACAAAGGGACTGCATAAACTGGGACAAAAAATAAACTTTTTATTATTCCATAAAAATTCAAGGGCATCGATTCATCTTCTCCAATGAGCCTATGGTCCAGATTGCCCCAACCTCGACCAGCTAGATCTTGCATTTCCCGTCCTTCTGGTCGCCTCCACCGCCGGCGATTGTCACCACCACCTCCGTTTAGGTGGCCGCTAGCATTTCCCGGTGACATGGCCGTCGGAGGTGGCTCCTCCAGCGAACCCGAGCAAGAAGAAATGCTCGACAAGCTCCCTCACACATGGCATCAGGCTCATTTGAGCCCAATATCTCTCCTAAAAGAGCTAAACAGCTAGCAAAAAGGGAGGGGAGGAGAAACGGACCCTTAAACGAGCTTGACGGCGGGTTTGGTGGTGGTGCGCCATGGCCGACCCTTGCTCCGGCTAATCCTCTGCTCCAGCTATCAATTTCTGCTCCTAAGGGTTCACTGAAGGTGATGGTGGGTTGGAATGGAGGTGAGGCTAGCTAGTTTAAAGGATTGACTTAAGAGGAGTGGCTGGGCATGGTCGGCCATCATTGAGCATGATTCTCCCCCATGCCTCCACATGTCAGCTATGTATGGACCGCCAATTAATGCCATAAATATATTTTATTGAAATGAGGAATAGATTTGCTGTAGAGATCGATTCCAAATGTCCCATCACTATTTTATCCTAAACCCAGTTAAATCCATATACAAGAGAACCGGCCAATAAAGTTTTCAGAGAAAAATTCTAAGTCCAAAAGCGTTGAGTGGTGTCGACACCACTCAACGCCGTATTGAGTGGTGTCGACACCACTCAACGCCGCATTGAGTGGTGTCGACACCACTCAATGCCGCCAACAATCTTTAGTCAAGGCATTGAGTGGTGTCGACACCACTCAATGCCGCGTTGAGTGGTGTTGACACCACTAAACACCGCTTGTAATCTTTAGTAAAGGCGTTGAGTGGTGTCGACACCACTCAACGCCGCATTAAGTGGTGTTGAGACCACTCAACGCTGCCAGCAACTTGTCAAGGCGTTGAGTGGTAATGACATCACTCAACGCCGCCTTGAGAACACCACTCAATGCTGCCAGCAACTAAAGTCAAGGCATTGAGTGGTGTTGACATTACTAAACGCCGCGTTGAGAACACCACCCAACACCGCCAGCAACTTAAGTCAAGGCATTGAGTGATATCAAGACCACTCAATGCCAAAGTCATACTGCATCGTCTAAGCAAAACGACGTCGAGAGTGTTGATACCACTAAATGCCACGTCGAGTGGCATCGAGTTCACTCGACGATTCGTCGAATGGCGTTGAGACCACTCGATGCCTAAAATTTTCCGAGTATTGTAAGTTAAATTCGTCGGGATCACTCGATGCCTTTTCAAACGGTGTCGGCATTACTTGATGCCTAATGTTTTCCCGAGTTTTTTCTAAGTTAAATTCGTCGAGTGGCATCGTGTTCCCTCGACTCACTCGAAGCTTATCAAGCCTGAGTCAATCCTCTTTACTTAACACGCGTGCGAGGGGCCTAGCACAAAATTTGATGTTACAAATCCCAATAAACAAAAAATAATAATTTTGTTGGCGAAATTCGAGTTCGGGTCTACGGGGTTTCTTTGTACATGAATTTTAAGAACTATAAGGATTATTAAAAGGTACCTGAGACGAAAAGCTCCAGGTACCGTTCACACATCAGATCCATCAGCTCCCAAGTGTGCTCCTCCTATCCGTAGTTGGACCACAATACCTTGACCAAGGGAACCTTCTTCTTCCGCAGTACACGAGTCGATGTATCATGGATCAAGACTGGATCTAAAGGAACTGATTTATCAGGTGCTACCGGGCCTACTGTAGTAATAATATGCTTCTCTGGCCGAAGGATAGCTCTCCAAAGCGAAGAGACATGGAATATATCGTGCAAGGTACTTACTCTGGCGGCAGATCCAGCCTGTAAGCCAAAGGACCGATCCGCTCCAGGATCAAGTATGGTCCCATAAATCGAGAGCTGAGCTTCTTGTGCCTCCGCACTGGCGAGACACTATGCATCAGACGTATCTTAAAGAACACACTATCCCCCACCTGAAACTCCACCTTCTGATTTATTGCATTAAAGTACATGGCCTAGCTACTTTGTGCCTCCAGCATCCGATCCCTGATTAGCCGTATCTGAGCATCCGTATCCTCAAAATAATCTGACCCGAGTGCCTTGGGGTCCTCATCCTAAACGCAAGAGAGTGGTGTATGAAATTTCCTGCCGTATAGAGCCTCAAATGGTGCCATCCCAATGCTCGCCTAGTGAATATTGTTTTAGAAGAATTCAATCAGGGGCAACAGTCTCTCCTAGGGTTTCCCCGTGTCTAGTATACATTGATGCAACAGATCCTCCATAGTCCGGTTGGTCTGCTCTGTCTTGCCATCGGTCTGTGGATGGAAAGCGGTTCTAAAAGCAAGATGAGAACCCAAGTATGACTACACCACTCTCCACCCCCTTGAATTGAACCTACCATCACGATCCGAGAAAATCGTCCTCGGGATGCCGTGGTACCTGCCGAACTGTTCCACAGACAACCACACCAAAACAGTAACTGGTGTCCTTCCTAATTGGTATAAACTAGGCTACCTTGGTCTGTCTATCGACAATGACCCATATAGAGTCGTGCCCAGAGTGGGAGTGAGGCATATCCGTGCATGAAGTCCATAGCTATATCCTCAAACTTCAACTCTTGCACTGGTAATGACTGTAGTAACCCTCCTGGGCTCTTGCACTCTGCCTTTACCCGCTGGCAGGTCTCCAAATGCATCACATAATATATGATTTCCCTCTTCATCCCTGGCCAATATATGCTCCTCCACAGATCTGTTGTCATCTTGGTGATACCGGGGTGCATTGAGTACTGAGAACAGTGTGCCTCCCTATGTATATCCTCCTGGACGCCGCATCCTACGGGTATATATACACAACCACGAAAATGAATGAGGTCATCATGCAAAGAATAGTCCTCTAACTTGCCCGCTTCCAAGGCTATAACTATTTGCTCCAAATCCGCATCAATCCCTTACTGTGTCCTGATGCGCTCCCATATGTCACACTCGATGACAAAGGAGTTCAAGTACTCCTGATAAACATCCGGCTCGGCTCTGGAAACGATGGTAATGTACATTTCCTCCAGCATCCGTACAAGCTCCACAGCCATCACCCGGGACTTCGGTCCAGTAGTGTCGGCTCTCCTGGTCAAGGCATCTGCCACGGTGTTCGCCTTCCCCGGGTGATAATGCATCTTGTAGTCAAAGTCGCACAGGAACTCAAGCCATCTCCGCTGGAGCAGATTTAAAACTTTCTGCGTGTTAATATATTTGAGGTTATTATGATCTGAGAAGATATCACAATGAACCCCATACAAGTAATGACTCCAAGTCTTTAATGCGAATATCACAGCCCCGAGCTCCGAATCATGTATGGGGTAGTTCTGTTCGTGCTTTTTCAGCTCTCTCGAAGCATACGCAATAACATGTCCATGGTTTATCAGGACTGCACCAATCCCATGATATAATGCGTCGGTATAAATGTGAAATCCTTCCTTCCCAGATGGAAGTGCGAGGATATAGGAAGAGGTGAACCTGTCCTTCAACTCTTGGAATGCTGCTTCACACTTGTAGGTCCAAGTAAACTCCGCATCCTTCTGTTCACGTGAAGGAGAGAAGCCGCCAAAGAGAGCATTTACCATTATGTTCCAGTTCGTGAGGAGAAGCAACTGTTGTCTCACTCTTGGTGTTGCACAGGGTGGGATACCCCTGTAGGATGTCGCCAGTGGTTGAAGTTGGTGCAACACTGTGTAATGGTGGCAGAGTCATTGGTACGGAGCATAGTTTTTTTATCTTGTCTTCTGTCATGTGAAGCTCTCAATGTATACACCAGCTTTGGAGGAAAATAGCTATCAGACTTGGAGGAGAGGATCACTGTCGGTCTTGAAAGAGATGATGTGGTGCGGGTGTGGCGACGAAGGCATGCAGTGGTCTTGACGGAGTTAATCTTCGGAGGTGCATGCATGGAGGTGAAGGCATGCAGGAGTGCAGTGGCCTTGATGGTGTTTCTCTCCATTGGTGAGGCTTGGCATCGATGGCGTGCATGAGTGCAGTCTTCCTCGACGGTGCTTCTCTGGTGGTGACAGGTGGTTTTGTCGTCATCTGACGACGAAGGTTCTCGACGAACCTTGTGTGTCCACTGTGCTAGCTGCAATATCTCATTTCCTTCTAGACCCCTAAACACAAATTAGGATACGACATGTGATGAGTATGATGAGTTAGGCTTGGTGGTGTTCTTAGTACCTAATGAGTTTGGGTGAACTCACGTGGGGCCCACTATATTATACAAGTCAACCTAGGTCAAACTAGCCAAATTGAAATCACAAGTGCAAATTAAACTCACCACTATGATTCTAACCCTAAAAGAAACCCAAGTGACCCAAAAGTCCTATAATAGGGTAAAAAAATTTGCCAAATTGACCAAAGTACCCTTTAGGTCAACTTTGGTAAATCCTTCACCATTAGGTCCAATTGGCCCCCAAAACATGAAATTGACCTCACTACTATTCTTAAAACTTCATAAGGAACCCAATTGACCCAAAAGCCCTATCATAGGGTCAGCAAATTAGTCAAATTGACCAATGTATCTTTTAGGTCAACTTAGGCCAATCCTTCACCATTAGGTCTATTTTGGCCTCAAAACATGAAATTGAGCTCACTAGCTACTAGTCTTAAGACATCATAAGGGACCCAATTGACCCAAAAGCCCCATGATGGTGTATAACACATCCATCTGTCATGTAAAATATAACAAAATGTCTGAACGGGGCTGCACACTATATTCCACAGACAGTTAGTGGAGTTACTCATTGAAACCATTTCATCCACGCATCCTAACTCAGAGTTCGTTCCAGCGAAACCAGTTACAATAGTTTTAGAACCCCAGAGTACCAGGAATGTCCACTTCTAAAGTTTAGGAATGACATTAATACACAAAATGTTTTGGCCTTAAGCCCTTACAACTGTTTTCTTCACAAATGTATCTTTCATACATCGGCATACAGGCCGACCAAACATAAAAACAATAAACGCTTTGATTTGGTCCTTCAAGGGCCAGCCAATCACGGCATAAGGGACTTCAACCAGCTACTTTCCACTTGCTTCTCCAACACTTGGATAAGCATGACCCACCTAAATGTGGCAAAACAAAGCAATGATAAGCTTTAGCTGGCCAAATTATAACGAGCTCACCCCTCGCTCACTCGAGGCGGCGGTCCTCCATCCTTGCAAACAATATTATATATATCTTTTGGCAACAAAATTTGAACTTAAGCAGCATTCTCCACGGATGTAGGCTTGATCGGCCACACGCCTTATGCACTTAAAGCATATTATCTGTGTACCGGATTACCCAGGGTCCCACCACCATACAAAGTACCATACTTGATGGTACAAGCTTAAGCATTCTATGCTTTCCGACCCGTAGCCTATGACTCTCATTATGCCAATGATGAAAGCCAAATACTTTAGGCACTCTAGTCCAAATGACATAATGCAAGTCTGAATCAGCTCTTTCCCATTGCTCAAATCGTCGGATGTACCAAGACACGATACGAGTTAGCCTCCCCATTTTCGTTTGGAGCTACTGGCCTCACAACTGGGCACTTCTGGCTCTCAGCTTCAATTGCCACCCACTTTATCCCCAGGACCTTGCCTCGTAATTATCACAATAATGGCTCTCACGGCCATAACAACTAGGCTCTCCAGGCTCAACACCTTCACGTGCTACCCACCTTGTCTCAGGGACACAGGCTTCGCAACTACAATAAGGCTGGCTATCACGGACACCTTAGTTGGGCTCTTAAGTCACTCATCTTAATCATTTAGCCCCCAAGTCGCCAAGGGATGGGCCTCTCAAACATTGATCATTGGGAGCTACTACCGGCAATAGCACTACCGCTGCACGGTAGGGGACAGGATATCGTTTCTTCCCCCGCTTTAGGTGTTTTCCTAGAGTCGACCTCCAGTACTATCATTGCAGCATCCTGCAAACCCCCTGACCACCAAAACTATACGTTTATCTATGGATTCATCTCCAAAACACAAATCAATCATCATCAATTCAGACCAACCTGTCAAGATGGGCTTCACACAACATGCCTATTCCGTACTTCGATTTTTGATTCTATTGCGATTTATACTTGGTATCACAATGATCTAACCATTGGAAACTATCCTTTTCTTCACCTTTTGCATATGGGTTCCATGCACTTATGCAAATTGAGGACTTCACTTGTCCAAGAAGAAAGGTCGTTACCCTTGCTGATCGCTTAGGAGCCATGATCTTACACTAGATCCGAATGGAACTGATCACCACACTTTCATCTCCGCGGATCTAGCTTCAACTCGTAAATCCAATCACAAGAACACCTTCGCAGCAGGGTTGAATCAACCTTGTCCTTCCTTTCCCTTGCTCTCATGGCCTTCCCCTTATTCTTCCTCAAGATCCAAGAGAGAGAGAGAGAGAATGTGAGAACATAAGAAATAAACTCATCACTAACCTTTATCAGAGAGGTATCGCCACGTGGTATCTTTGCTACTGCCACGATGTATCTTAGGTGGTGGCTGCTTGGACCAGTTAGCGTTGTTCTGCCGCTCAAGACCGCCTCAACCTTATTTGACATGTGGGACACAACCTCTAGCGTTACCGCTATCGTCGGACGGTACTGTCCAGAGCCAAAAGTGACTTAATTCACCGTCTACCATAGTGCAATATCATCCTATCACTGCATGATAGACTTCCAATGCTTTGATGTGTTGAGTGGTACCGTCGCGTGTTAATTGGCTACTGTCGTGCGGTACCTTCCCAAGACAAGGGTTGCCTAAATTCAACTGGATACCGCCAGTGCTAGCACTACCGCCTGGTCATAACTCCCATTAACAAACTCCCTTTTGTTTTTCAGGAACTTTGCGACATTACATGGGGTCACCAATTTGACCAAAGTCAAAATTAGCCCTAAATTGGTCAAATTCACACCTATTGGCTAAATTGGCCCAATTATGGCATCAGCATGACCCAATCGACATTAGCTGGTGTCAAGGGACTCAAGACACACACAGTAGACCATACAACACATTACTTGACCATGTCAAACCCCAAAGTCAACCATGGTCAACATATGACCTAAAGAGGAAAATTAGGAGCCCAAGTCAAAGCTAATTTTGTTAAGGCCTTGCCCAAGGCCCATACAACAGACCCATGAGCCAATTTATAGCAAATGCCCCTCTGAATTTGAATGGAGGATTTCCATGGAAGGAATGATAGGAAATTCACTCATTTGGAGGAGAAAGAGGAGGATTTCATGGGGTGGTTGCCACTTGGCACTCACCTCCTCTTCCCAATGGCTGCCAAGGGAGTTCCCATGCATAGGGACTGCCTTCCCATTACTTAAACAGATTGACAGCAAGGAGAGAGGGAGGGAAGAGCCTTCAATTTCTTTGGTCGACCATCCTCTCTCTTGACCCTACTTGTACACCCCTCCTCATCCCCTTTGAAGCCTTTCATCACCTTCCCCACATCACAAGGAGTTGAGATAGCTCGTCTAATGTCGCACTACCACCAAACCCCCCGTCAAGCTCGCCTATAGGTCCATTTCTCATCATCTCCCCTTATGCTAGCCTCCTAGATCTTTCAGGAGAGATATCGCGCTCAATTGAGCCTGATGGTGTGAGAAAATTTCAGAAAAATCCATGAAATTTGTATTCTCGGGTTGGTCGGAAACCACCACCAGGTGGTAGCCACAACCTCAACGGAGGTGGTGATGGCGGTGACCGGCCGGGGTAGTGACCGGTTGGCTGGCAAATGGTTGTATAAAAGCTATGGGATGGGGCATTTTCAACCATTGGCTTAACAGGGAAGAGAAAATCTTCACCGTTGAAAGGTATTCGATTATTAAATGATTAATATTATATATATATATATATATTACATGTGATTTTGTTTTAGGAAATTCATCTTTTGATTGCAAAACTTGAAGCCCTTATGTGCAGAATCATGAAAAATTTCCAACATGAAAAAGGTATCCCTAAGAGTCTACTTTAATTAAAAATACAAACCAGCCCATTTGGAGCACGGTAGTTCCCTATAGGGAAGCTTTAACGAGACTGGTCCTTTGGGGGGACAACCCATATTTCTTGAATAACTTTTAAATTATTAAGGTTAAGGGGTTGAAATTTGGGATATGTATGCATATACACTAGATACACCTATCAAAAAATGGAAATTTTTGGACAACATTTTCCTATAATTTATGTAAAATGTGATTTTCCATAAAAGTAAAATATTTTGGTGAAAAATAATTATATTGACCCCAAATTTTTGTGTGAGTCTCATTAGTGCAATTCAAAGTCCTAGTAAATATTTCAGCTCCATTGTACCTCTACATGTTGGTGAATCCAACTTGTAAGTGGAAATGGTGTGTGTGTGAAAGTCCTTAATTCCAAGGTAGATAAACACCTAAAGGGGGGTGAATAGGTTTTCTAGTCTTTTAAGATTTTCCCTCCAATTAGTGTGTTATTATTTAGTTTCTTTTGCTTTCAAGACAATCACACAGATGACACAGTAGTTTTATAGTGGTTCCCTAGATTATGGGTATGTCCACTTTCCCTCACCTTTCTAAAACCTGTTAGACAAGACCCTTCTCCAAAGCTTGGCTCCTAAGAGCTTATAACCCACATCCCCCAGGATCTCTCAGTCTCCTCCAAGACCTATAAATCAGGCACAAGGGCCTACCTAAGAGCAAGCTTTCTCCTACAACTCAGTGATCAAAAGACCACCTACCTCAGACTTGAACACAAGTCCTACAGCTCAAGCTATGCAGGTTAGCCCTACAACTCAGAGAGTAAAACTCTCCTAAAGCTCAGATTTGTTGAGATCCTACCTCAGGCCAAAGGCCCTACTTTAGGCATACAGGCCCTACACTTAGATCAACAAATGATCCTACCTTAGTCCAAAGGCCCTACCTCAGGCACACATGGCCTACACTTAGATCAATAAATGATCCTACCTCAGCCTTTATAAATATGGCCTACAACTCAGATCCAAAAGGATCTTACAGCTTAGATCCAAGAATGGATCCTACAGAAAGACAGGAGTTTGTTGTTGTTATTGATTTGACACTAGAGAAAATTTCTCTGTGCATGCCTTCCTGGACTGAGTTATCTCATCCCTAACTTTCTTCATAGCAATAGAAATAAGATCTTCAGTAAGCAGCTGCCTGTGCTAGAAGAAACTTAGAAACAAATTTCTTATCTTGCTGTTGATTTGCTTTTCAATCTGCTAACCTAGAATGCAGAAACAATATGGCTTTGCTCCTTATTATTTGTCAAAACCTTATCTGAACTTGTTGTAGTAGAATAAATTAGCTACAACTAACTTGCTGGAACTTTTGGAATAGTTTGCTAAACTTTTAGGTTTCAAGCTCGATAACAATGGTGAGGAAGATGAAGTTCAGCTGCCTCTTTTCAAAATGAATAAAACCCTAAAAGTTAAGTTCTTAGCTCCCAATATTGTCCCTTTTATCTTCTGCTGATTAACGTCTATTTGACTGGTGGGGACCACCTGTAATTGTGGGTTACAACTTGCTTTGACAGAAGTAGACGTACAATAAGCTTTCGGTGCCATTTGTCTTGATTTGTAGCTTTCCCATAATGAATTTTAACTCTTCTTACTTTTGTTGACTTTTGCTAATGTCAGCATTTAAGGACTTAGCCAAATTCTTAGATTCAATCCATGTGTTGAGTGCGTTGAGTGAACTGGGTTCACTCAACGAATCTGGACGTAGATAGATTTTTCTGTCCATCTTTCCTTGAGCTTTGACATCACACGACGCTTTATTCTCTAGCGTTGAGTGAGATGTATTCACTCGACGCTTCTGGACTTTGCTAGATTTCTTTGACATAATATTCAAAAGCTTTGACTACTTGAGCTTGACTCAACACTTCCTTCTTCAGGTGTCAAGTGAGCTGTCTTCACTCAACGCTTCTGGACATAGTCGATTTTCTGCTTTCCACTGCTGAAGCTTGGATAGACTTATCTATACTCGATGACACTTGTTATATGGCGTTGAGTGAACTTCCTTCACTCAATTCTTGTGGACTTAGCCGCATTTCTTTCTTTCAAACTACTTGTCCTTGACTGTCCACACCTTACTCATTACATTTTGGCATCTAGCGTTGAGTGAACTGGCTTCACTCAACGCTTGTTGACTTAAGAGATTTTCTGCCTTTCCATCATCCTTCCCTGACATCTAGCATTGAGTGAACTGGCTTCATTCAATGACTATGGACTTAGGAGATTTTCAGCCTTTCCAATTCTCTACGTTGTGACCACCTGTCACAACCACTTAGAATACCTATCCAATCAATGTGATGAGTACCAACCTACATGCATGAACTTGAACATACATCAAATACAACTATGTGTATACCATTGAGTTGTTTGACTTCTACAAATCTTGGACATTGTGAGCAATGGACCCAACAGTGTGATTTGGGGTGCATTTAACAAAAAGTGGAAAAGGGGGATTTTAGCCCATTTGGCATGCTGCATGCCAAATGAAACTTTGGCCATGTTCTTATGATGATGAAATACACCATCTAGATTATTAGGATTTTGGGATAACAATCCTAAGGTTTACAATTTATTTTAATTATGTCACCATTTTAAATTAAGGAAATATAAGTGAGCAAATTAAATTAGAAAACTCTAGTTTACTGTCACTAGTATTTTATTGACATTATACACCTCTAGAAAAACTTTAGATGAGATTCTAGAAAAATTGATGTTAGTAATGCCCAAATTTGCTTGTACACCTTTTGAGTTGTTATGATTATCATGGTATATGTTACTTAGAAAAATTTGAAATTTTAGCTACTCTCATTTTATACTACTTTATGTCAATGAGAATTTAATTGGGATTTTTAAAATTTTATTCCAGGTAGTTCATGAACAAAGGTAAAAATTTATTAATTTAGAGTTAAGGTAAATTAGGCCTTAAAGACTTTGAATGAACACCAAACTCTGTTGAACTATCTTTTAAGTCAATATATCACCCTGGAAATTACTTAGCATTATTGAAGGTCAAGAGAGTAGTGTTAGTCCAATTATTCCATTTATCCCCTTTAATGTTTCTGAAATTTCTTTGATCATATCATTGAAGAAAATTATGAATCTCTGGAATTATATTGTATTTAACATTTAACTCATTTGGAAATTTTATGGAATTTATTTATCAAGTTTGTCAATTACTTCCTTTGGAAAGCGACCTAGAGGTCCTATTTTTTTAAAATTCAATTGAGCCGTTAAATATCACTTAAAAGTTATGAAATTTTGTCCAGACTCAAGTTTCAACAATATGATATTAGGGTAATTTAATCATGTTGGTTTGATAACATAAAGTGATACTTCATGCTCAAAATCACTAGTGACATTAATTTAGGAAAATTATATTTATGGTTGATTAATTTAGGAAAATTAGGAATCTCTTAAATTTAAGTCAAATATGTTATGATAGACCCCTAGAAAAAATATTAGGGACTTTGTAAAATTATTCAGAGGATTTCTAATTCATACACTCAAACGTGTTCACATGATCTGCATTTAACAATTTTTGCAAAATAAGGATTCAGAAGTCAATCTTGCTTAGGAGAATGAGTTTAATAAGGGTAGCATAACTTTAATAAATATCTTAATAAAGGGAACGATGGGGTTCATTCCCTCATAGTTCCTAGTACCACTACGAGCCCTTTACCAAGAAGACCTTGGGAAGTCCAAGATTAACCCTAAATCGCTAGGTGGTACTAAAGGTTATACACGTAAATCCAAGAGTGAACTTGAGAGAGAGTTTGAATAAGGGAAGCATCAATAATGTTAGATATCTTGAGAATGGGAGAATTGAGTTTCAGCCCATCATATCTCCTAGTACCGCTCCGAGCCCTTCACCGGGTAGACCTCGGGAAGTCCAAGATCATCCATTAGTCGCTATGTAATACTAAAAGTTTGACAAGAGTAGTCTAATAGGTTGAAGGAACAACATAGCAGTCTCACCCGTGTATGGGTTGGAGTGATTCAAGACTCGTTAGTCTTGCGAGCTGGAGGCTCGTGGTGGGACCTCCCTACCGCAACACTTATTGTCCTTTTAGTTGCATATCTATTTCTGTATTCTAGTCCATTAGCCGTCGATCCTGACCACTGAATCGGTAACCTTAGACTGCTTTGATCTAAATTTTGGAGTAGGGATTTTCCCGTCTTCGACACTTTGGTGCGGTGAGTGTGGATCGCAGCTAAGGAGAAAAGTTTAATGAGTACGTGAGATGGTGATTGGAGATGAGCATGAGACGATAGTCGGTAACATGAAAAGTTTTGCCTTAAACACTTTCTTGTAGGAGACCTCGCCATGAAGAAGGTGGACACAGCAGGAAGGGAAGATGCCATTGGCAAGATGAATCCTAATTGGGAAGTACCCTTCATCGTCTAAGAGGCTCTAGCCACTAGAGGATATCACCTACAAAATCAAGAAGGAGAGCTATTGGGAAGCACCTGGAGTGGGGATGACATGAAAAAGTTTTATCCCTAACAGGAATATGTAATGACCGCTTATCTGTAAGATTGTTTATACATTGTTTATAAAAGTTTTCTCCCCCAGAAGCAAGGGTGGATGCGAGTTGTCATCTTTGTTCTAATCGTATCATGTTAGCTAGAAGTAATGAAGTCAATATCCATGATCGGTTTGAGAAACCTGCATCCGACCTGATTCTCCTAAAAAGTCCATGGCGGACGATGGGACGATGTGTCGGGAGTTATCATCCTTGTAAGATCGAGCCCTTCCATTGATGGTCGAGATCATCTCCTCCCTTGTTTGTCATCCTAGCTACCCTGATTGCACCTCTCCTTCGACTGGAGGAACTATCAGGAACAAATTTGGACATCAACATCCTAAACTCGATGAAGGATCGACCTCACAAAGTGACACCTTGTGTATAGGCATCATCTGTCTTTGATAATACTAAAATACCCGCTCTTAGCGACTGTTTTTCCTGCGAGGAAGGATGAGTCTCTGTTGTTGCTAAGGTGAGATAACCCGCCATGATTTTAGAAGCAGCTGGGAAATGAAGCTCTAGAAGGTTCAAGTCCTTGGTAGTATGGATACCTCAAGTGTGTACGTCCCGTTAGACTCCTCAAATGCCTTTCCTTATCTTTGGATCCCTTCAAGTTCTTTGTTGGTTAAAGTGGAGTGTTGACCTCTAGAGTGTGCATCTTACGAGATGCCCCGAGTGCAACTCCATTATCCGAAGGATCATCGTCGGCAAGTGAGAGAATCTTTCTGTTTTCCTTTAAATAAGAGCATTTCTATGGTCTATTTCATCAAAGTTTGCGAAAATCAAACATATATAATTATGTGTTTTGTGCGAGCATACAGGTGTGCGATAATGTAGGTGAGAGCAGTAACGTGCGAGTGTGCTACTGTGACCATACAAGTGTGAGTAGCAATGTGCGAGCATGCAACTATGACCATGCATATGCGAACAACGACATGCGTGCACGCGAGTACAACTATGTAGGTATGAGTAACGTCCCGAGATTTCATATGAGCTAATATGCGAGCAAAGATCGCACACAACGAGCACTCAACCTCTCCACGCCTATGATCCTAGCGAGTATCGTCAACAAGCGAGTATGCAAATGAAAAGCAAGAATGACAACATAGTACTAAAAACATCTTGTATTAAATAACGAGCATTACAAAGCAAAAAGAAGTAATGACACCTTGACTAAAGGTTCGTCTACAAAATTTTCCGATGTTACATTTATATATATATATATATATTTATATATTAACATGCATTAGGTCGCCAACTAACTAGGACTCATCGTCGCTAATGTTAGGCCGGTACTCCTCATCTTCGATGAAAACGTCCCTACCTTCCTCTTTATCGCCAGCATCTTCCTTACCATGCTCATCATCACTGTTGTTACTGCTCTCTACACTACTGCGATCTTCGCTGTCACTGGAACCAGTGGCGGAGGATAGGATGCGATCAGGAGAGTTAGACTCTTTGGCAAGCATGCTCGGGATGAGGGCAACCACAGTAAGGTGGTTGGCCTTTGGGCCAAGGAAGCCATCCATCCTCAACTTGGCAATAATGGTGTTTACCATATCTCGTGCGATCCCGCGGTGAATAGCGGGCATCTTGTCCCCTTTGATACAGATCTTATTGACCATCCCGTGAGGACTCGCTTCTTATTATTTCTTAGCTAGGCGAGCATTTGCGGGTCCAGGGAAATCTTTAGTGGCCTCCGGGCAAGCCTCAAACTCGGCAACCCAGATTTGGGCAATCTCCTACTAGGTTTCGTATCAGGAAGCTCTTGCTCGAGCTCGGAGATCTTATTTTCTATCTTGATCTCGACAAACTGTGAGTATCATCAATAACAAGCAATCAGGATCCATCAAGTTAAGTGTTGACTAAGTTGCGCAGAAAAGTACACGCTACCTCATAATCCTTCCACCGGACGGAATGGATCCCTAGGTCATTCCCCTTTTGCAAGACAATCTTCAATGCCACCTGTTAATTGAGGAGCCTCCTCACCATAAGATGGCCCAGCTCGGTATCTCGCAGGAGCGCGTGAGCTATCTGATGAGCGAGCAACTCTTGGCTGAGATCTGGCATTGAATTGGCATTGTCTTGCCCATAAAGCGTGAAGGCGACATCATAAGCCTCCCCATTATACTCCTTGTCTTCCGACCAGGCAGGGAAGTTGGTGCTCAGAGTCATCTTGTTATCGCCCTCCGCCTAGGACATCGATTGGCATTCGAAAGCATCCTTGCAGCCACGCCCAAGGTTGTAGTTCGGGTGGAAGTATTGCGCCACAACATCAACTGGTGATTCCATCCCTTCGAAGAGTTTGTGGGAGATCTTTGTACGCTTCCTCACATAATCAGGAGACTTGAATTTATCCTTCCACTTTTCCAACTTCTTTTGCGAGAAGCCCTCCTTGTCGCCCTCTCATGATTGGCCCTTAGAGCCCGTAGGAGGCAGGATCTTCTCAACGTCAACAGATGGGTTCATTTAACCCGATTGTGATGATGGGACTTCCTTCGCCATGGGAAGTGTTTCTCGTAGAAGAACACGAGTAGATGCATATGTGGTAGAACAGTTAGTAAAGTCTCAACTCATATCAGAATCAAATCAGTGAGTATAGTAAGATCTCGCAAAGTTCTATACCTTCGCCATAGAAGACCTGGTCCAGTGAGTTGACGTTCAGATGCCAGTAAATGACATCAAATTAACGGATGCGGAAGGCTTCAAATAGTTTATCACGCAGACCTTCCAGGATGGGCGACAGGAAGGCGACTTCTGATGGTTGGTACGGCCTGTGTGTCATGCCTTTGAAGTTGTCGGCAACGAAGACTAGGTAGTCGCCCTATTAGTTGACCTTATTTACCATGCTGACCAAGGTGTAGATGTGGCTACTAAAGAAGATGATACCCTTAGCAGTTGCGACAAAGACAAAGATCATCCTGAAGATAGAGAGATCAAAGACGATATTTTCTTCTCGCGGGAATTAGATAAATCCCATGATCATCGCCACCCCGTTCGGATTGATCTGGGCGGGGACAATCCCGAAGTACTGTAGGATTTGGCAGTACTCCGGCCATAGAGGAAGTCGCAGGCTGGCTTTAAAGTGGCAGAGGGGCAGGATGATCTCACCCTCGAGGAAGGTGTTTAGTCACTAAGTATAGGCCTTGCCGTGTACTCCTCAGGCAGGTACCTTTTGTAGAAATCCTCTAAGTCTCACTCGGTAACAACAGATTTCTTGAAGATGATCTCGTTAAAGTTGATTGCATGGGCCTGTCGGCGAGCATTGACATCTTCGCTAACCATCTTCTTTGACGAATAAAAGTTCAGCGAGAAAGAGAGAGTAGAAGATCGGAAGAAATAACGAGTAAAGAACAGCGAGAAGGAAAGCACGAGTAAGAACAAAATACTCGCGAGAAGGATTCAGATATTGTAACAGCGTACTAAAGTCACACCTACCCCTTTTATTTATAGGAGGAGGTCTGAGAGGGGGGGGGGGGGTGGGGTTATATCATTCTCGCTCGAGTATAAGCCTAACTCATGTGCTAACCGACAGATTAACCCTAGCTACGAATTCTATCTCACGCAAAGTCATTCAAAAGATTGGTAGATCGCCTAAACCTGCACAGATAACTCAAGTAATCGTAGGATAACGACGAGCATCAATACAGAAAAAAGCATCAATAAAAGCAAATTGCCAAATCAATTGCGAGAAACAAACTCACCATTATATAAAAGAATATTACAGATTGTTCATTACAATGTTTTTAGAGGCGAGGAAAAATAAAAGAAAGAGAAAAAAAAACAAAAGTTCTTCGAGGCCGCTGCTCGGGAAGTGGTGGATGTTACCCGACCTAGCCCATCTCACACACTCTCCAATAGTGCTCTCTCGCCACCGCAATCACATCATCACCCCGATGCAGCCAGCCCTCTATCCTTATATGTTGTTCTGTCATTCATATGCTCGCCCGCATGCTTGCCAACTCCTCATGATGAAGCTGTAGGCAATGATCGGTCATCGATTATCGCCGCACTAGCTCATTGATCATGTGGAAGTGAGCCTCATAATTCGTAAGCCTGTCCTATAACTCTTTCATCTTTGTCATTCTCACCTCTAATGCTGAGATCCGGTGATGAGGCTCGCAGTTGGAGAGTTGGTCAAACTTTGCCTCCAGCTTGATGTATATGCGGGAAGTAGCTTGGTGGTACTCGTGAGCAGGAAGTTTGAGGGCATCAATGAAATCCACTATAGGGGTTGCAAGGTGACCTGTCAAGACAAAAGGAAGTCGTCGAATCAGTTAAGAACCAATATCAACTATCAGACCAATTCAGCAATAGGAGAGTTTCCTTACCAAGGGGATCGAGATCAGCGAGGGGAGGGCTGCGGAGAGATGATTCTTGCTGGCTCGATGATGAGCCTCCCGAGCACTCGACAATTTGCCCCTATCCACAACCTCCAGGGTTGCAATCTCCGGTCCTCAATGAGAAGTAGCTCAGGCGCTTTTTGTCCCGATCTCGCGATGAGCTCTCATGCGGATTTAGAGGAGCCGTAGTTTACGGGCAAATTTCAGGGCAAGCTTTGTTATTCGACGGCAAAGGAGGCGGTAGAGGTAAAGGGATGCTCGACCTCGGTCTAGAAAGACTGGTCAAAGGAGGAGGTGGAGGTAAATGAATGCTTGCCATCGGTAGTGATGAGGTTGTCGCAGAGTGAGGGGCTTTTCTCACCCCGGGTTGCGAGGTCTTCGTCACCTAGAGATCCCTTTTCTCCACCTCAAGAGTTTGTTTTTTCCAGCCCCTTCTTAGAACTGATGTTGATCCGAATAGTGTGGTTAGATTAACTCTATTGCCAAGCTTTGAGAGTGACCAGTGGAGATGATCACAGGGGAGTGACATCCAGATGCTAGCCAAAGATAGCAAGTGGAGGAGATGCGAGTATAAAATAAACGTCAGCAAGGTAGAATGGAATTGTTCTGCAACTCGAATCATTGGCAAGATAGTAACATAGTGAGGCAGCGAGATTTATTCGCAGCTGTTCCTGGGACCCGACTAGGTCTGGGACAGGGGGACAAGGCGGCGTAGGGAGGTGAGATGCTTTAGGAGCAGAGTGCTCGAGAATGTCGCTCAACCTGAGATCATCGAGGAGCTTCTTAGTGTGGGATGGAATTTTGGAAAGGTCGGCCGGGGAGATGAAATTCCTGGTACCCAGAGGTGGGTTGTCAGTTTTCGAGACATGCAACTTCTTCTTCTTCTTCAACTTCTTCCTCTTGAGCGGAGGAAGGTCAGCAGCGACCTCGCCCTCTCGTGGTCTTTTTGGTCTTGTTAGCTTGAGGAATCCAAACAAGGCAAAAATCCTCTGAAAGTTAATCCTATGGGTAGATAATCACCTAGAGGGGGGTGAATAGGCGTCTATTTAAAATACTTTTTCAATTCTTTGTTACTTAACTGTTCTGCAGAAATAATGTTCATCAGTTAATTTATTTGAGAGATTATCTACACAATAACTCAGCACAATTGAACCACTGCACTCAGTATTTGCAAATCTTAGATCATAGCGCAAGCAAAAGCAAATCACAGCATACATCATACAAAGAATTTATAGTGGTTCCCCTATCTAGGGTATATCCGCTTTCCCCCTTCTTCCTCACTAGCATTGTGCTAGATAAGGTTATAGCTCATCCTCTTCAACTCAGATCCAAAGATCCTACAGACTCAGTTTCTGTTAAGAAACCTACGCTCAGACCAATATGTCCTACCTCAAAGATTCTCCCAATCACCTACTTCAGGTTCCTCAAAAATACTACCTCAGCCTTTATAAATCATGCTTACGACTCAGTGATCCATTCAAATCACCTACCTCGGGTCCCTCAAGAACCATACCTCAGCCTTTATAAAATAGACTTACAACTCAGAGATTAGATCTCCTACCCACTCAGATCTCAAGGAGATCTTACCAAATGAAGAGGTAAAATAGAAAAAGTAATCTTCAGAAAATAGGAATTTTGTAATATGACTTATCTGATAACACAGATTTTTTAATTCAGCAGCAATGTATTTCTTCTTGATAAACTAACTGGTTGAAAAGATACTTCTCTTGATCTGCAATCTTCTTGATGTTGATCGGCTCGATTTCCTTAAATAAATTGTAGATCAGATCCACCTTAATCTTCAGATTAACTTTATAAAAGGATCTGGAGATTTTCTTGAAGACCTTCGTCTTCTTCCTCCTTCTCGGGATTGTCGCCCTGCCTTGACTTGGAAGAAATTAGAATGAGAATTTCAGATTGCTTAATGGATTACTTCCTATGTGATGATAACCCCTCTATTTATAGCCTTCATGGATGGCTTGTTTCTGAATTATGAGATCGGCATCTGACATCATACATCAAATTCTTCCTTAAACTATTTCTGTTGAGATATCACATTACTGTAGCTGATGTGACAGTTTTGGCTTGTCCTGAAACTTCTGTGTTGACTCTGCACATATTCAGAAACATAAGTGTCGAGATGTCCAAAGTATCTCGACACTTGTGTCGAGACATTTTAGCAGTCTCGACACAATTTTACTTAGAAGAATTTTCATATGAACATGAAAGTATCGAGACAGTTGACTTGTCTCGACACAACTGTCATTTGTATCGACATCTTTAATTCTGCTTTGTGTCGAGACAGTTGAATTGTCTCGACACAAATGTCAGCATGGTGTCGACACTTCTATGCTTTAATCCTTCATTGTGTCGAGACAGTTGATTTGTCTTACACTATTTTACTTAGTATAATTTTTCAATCTTCTTTATATCGAGATAGTTGTATTGTCTCGACACTACTGTCTTAAGATTTAAAGTATCGAGTTAGCTGACTTGTCTCGATACTGCAGACTTAGTCTTCAAGGTGTCGAGACAACTGACTTGTCTCGACACAGCTATCTTTAATCTTCTATGTGTCAAGTTAGTTGACTTGTCTCGATACTGCTGACTTAAGCTCGACACAGCTTCTACAAAGGTGTCGACACAGTTGAAGTGTGTCGATAATTTTGTACTTGCCATTTTTCTCCACTACAAGTTGCTAAATGTAGACTGTGTTGACTTCACTAAGCACTTTGCGGACTTCACTCGACGATTTTGTACTTAGACAATTTTCTTAACTTTCTAGTCAGCTTCTTGAGTCCACCTATTCCTGTGAGTTGGACCACCTATCAAATCATTAGGACATAGGCAACCTGCAAGCATGAAATGAAATATACATCAAATACAAATTTTGTGTATATCATTGAATTGAAAGGGATTCTTCAAATCAAGTACATTGTGTCCAATGTACCCAATAATCTCCCCATATTTGGAGAATTCATAACCCCATTTCAATGATATACAATGCAATATCAAAATATATTAATTATGATGCATTCAAATTTTTCGTTTAAATTGGTTCAAATATTACATTTTTCAGTTTTAATACAATGTTCTTAAAATCAAATTACATAGTTTTTCAGAAAAAGAAAAATAAACTAAGAATCTTTTGGCTCCTTGATGACAATGCCTTTTCCAGACTGAATTTTAGCTTTGACTTCTGGCACTTTATCATCAGCCACTTTCTCCTTTCCATTGACATTCTTGGCTTTAATAATTTCTTCTTGTTTGATCCTTTGCCTTTCATGATAATGATAGGGCTTGGGGAAATACTTACTGGGCTCTACAAAATTAATTGGGATCTTTCCTGCTTTCAGATCATTTCTGATTTTTTGGATGACCTCCTACTACTTTAAGTGCTTAGCCCACTCTTGCTCTGTATACTATTTTCCCCTATAAGCTGCATTTGTATTGACTGTTTTCCATATAGTGAGTATAATTGATTTAGAGGTTGGACTCCATTATTAAAAATCTAGCCTAGCTTCAGCCTGTTCCCTGAATCTTTTCTTTGATAGTTGAGCTTCTTTCTCCTTAAGCAAAGAAGATGCAGTCATCTCCACCTCTTCATATACTATATTCTGAACTTATGGCGGAGGACTGTACATGGTTTGGACAGCAGCTTGAATGACCTCAAAAGGAGCTGTTGACAACCAGACTCAGCAGTTTGGTCTCCATCATACCATATGGGAGGACAACCTAAAGTGTCTGTGATGCTATTTGAGATCCAAGTAGTATGCTCAGAGCCTTCCTTTATCATTACCCTCTCCCCCCTTATGACTTCTCTTTCCATATGATCCCTTAAATCATTCTTGTGCAATCTTACATGATCATCTAGATAATTGTTTCTAGAAGTTAAAGTGTTCTTGACTTTGAGTAAATGTTCATTTTAATTTTGGTCAAAAACCTTGATATCCTTAAAAGGCAGAGTGAGTTGTTAGCTTAGTTTTAATATACTTAGAAGTAGAAGCAATCTTAGTCTTCAAAGCAGTAGTTTGTTTCTTTATTTCTGCCAATATAGTATCATGCATAATTATCATATTCTTATTCATTCTTGTTTGATTTTCCATGACATAGCCTTGTTTTATAGCTATGCCATTTTCCACTTTCTGTGACTCTACTTGCTATTTTGTAATGTATACTACAACATTTGCTCCTCTTTCAAAGAAATCTGTCATATATTTCTTTAGCTAGTTTACTTCAAATCTAATAGATTTAATGTCTTGAGCCAGCTGAAACTACAACTCCTTGTTTCTTTCATCCACATACTTCTCAAGTTGAGTTCTTTGTAGATCTAACATAATTTGCAGTTGAACTATAATTGAACTTAAATCCATAGAAAGAGAAGGAGTTATGCCAGACTGAATAGTTTTCTTGTAGCTTTTGCTCCTCTTTTTGAGTTCAATTATTTTCCTCTTCTTTAGGTTAGAGTCTTCTTCCTCTTTTGATTCAGAAGAACTAACCACCTTAGAAAATACTGGGTCTTTAGCTATTTCAGTAGTTGGTGGTTAATATTCAAACTTTACCTCAACCATTGCGCCTTATTCATTGATGTTTTCCAAGTTAGTCTCTTCTTGCAGAACTTCAGTATCAGGAACAGGGTCCTCTGGTGTAACACCCTAGTTTTCAGACCTGGAGTCGCTGGAAGCTAACGCCCGACGATAGGGATACCGCGGGCAAAGTGTCACTATTTTCAGTAGTTGAATATAGCGCACGATCACTAGATCTAGTGCGCACGACCACTGGTCGTGCGCTGCTGCTCGTGCGCGCTATTCACCATTTTCCCAAGTTCTGTTTGGGCGAACACACGACCATTAGACAAAGTGCACACAAACACTGGTCGTGCACTGCTATTCGTGCGCGTTCATCCTTTTTTTCTGGAGTTCTGCCAGAGGGGATCGCACGATCATGGGATCTAGTGTGCACGACCACTGGTCGTGTGCCACTTATCGTGCTGATAGGACTGTTCCATCTTTTTTTTATTCCGTGGCCATCCGATGCTTCCCCCAAATTAGATTCAAGGGCCAGGATCTTTCTCCCAATAAGTCTTATTAGGGCTGTGAGGGGTTTTCCATTCATTATTCTCATCTTTTAGTTGAGAGAAGGGTTGGAGAGGAAGAGAAGGGAAGAGGAAGGAGAGAGGTTCTTCTGCCATTGAGGGAGCTTCGGAGCTCCGATCGCTATTCCGAGACCAGATCTATGGAGAGGGCATGGAGGCTCTCGTTTCAAGCCATTCAAATCAAGGATTCCATGGCTAGGAAGAGGGGTTGTAAGGTAACAACACTTCTCCTCTCGGTTTCTAGGATGCGTGCATAGCATCTTCTACATTCTTGTTTTTTTTTCAAGTTTTTGGGCACCAAATCTATAAAATAAGAGGGGTTTGGGTCGCCATGGTTCAAGAGGAACCACCGGGTCGATTGTGTCCATCCCCGACATGATATTGCATTAAAGATCCGCTCCGTTAGTGGATTAGGCATTGTGGGTGAAGCCGTAGTCGCGACCGTTAGTCCGACTCGGTGATATTGCATACTGAGCCTTAAGGATTTTGTAGAAATCTATTGTGGCAAGATGTCGTTTGTGATGTATGTGTTTTCCCCTTTTTTCGAGTGAGTACTTATAGCCGGAACTGGACAAGGTTAGTTCCTCGTTGGTGGTAGATGTTTTCCTTGGTGCGCGAGAACGTTGCAATATGAGTGATGGATTAGGGTGGGAAAGGGTATGGATTGGATGTGCTAAGGTGCGGCTTTGTCTCCGTGGTCGGCTGTCTATCCCGTGACATGCAAGTCATGTGGGGAGAGTGTCCCTGCGAGACTAGTCCTCTTTTGTGAGACTTACGAGAACGCAAAGCATAGGACAAGCCCGAGCAATGAATCCAACGAGCGGGTGGGGTCCAGCAAGTATTCTTATAACCAGTCTGTGTGTGAGATGGAATCTTGACGTGAGAAGTCAGAGTTTGCAGGCAAGCCCGGGTCTAAGACCCACAAGCGGGTGGGGCCTTGGCAAGATTTCTATATGACGGCTTGTACGCCGTTAGGGGAATTGCAATACCCTTTTTGTTTGCGGCTTAATGCCAATGGGGAAATCAGAAGTACCCAGTTGATATGATGATTGTGCTAGATGTACACGCGATAGGGTGCCTTGGGAAAAGCCCGAGTTTGCATTCATACTACATAGTAGGCCCCTTTGATTATATCCTTAACATAGAGAACATGTTTGTTGTTTGAGACATCAAAACCAGTTTTTTAATCTTTACATGTTTATTATATGGCATACGAAGTGCTGGCTTGCAGGTTGGAGGTATACCCGAGGGTCCATTAGGGGCGGCCGGGAGGAGATGCGTTGGATACACAGTTGAGGTCAGCCTTTACTGACCCACGTTACCACCAAATTTTCACAGGGCAAGGATCGCAAGCAGGAGCTAACTACCCGACTAAAAATGCCCAAGCCTCATTAAGTGTTTCAAGTAGTGTAATAGCTCTGTTCTATGGAATTGTATGTTTGGTGCACTATGTATCCGGCTTGCATGCCGAGGTAGTCTATGAGTGCTTATGAACATTGATATTTGATGTTATCAATTGAGTTTTGGACTCTCTTGTGTTATAAGGCCTTAAGGCCGAGTTGATACTATAGGGATGTGGATAACTTCTTATCTTGTTTTCTGTTTCCGCTGTTACTTTATTCTGAGTTATGAGTTAGGTAGTTAATATCATCTTTTAATTCTAAAGTTGTGCCGTCCGTATGTTCTGGGGGCCCGGCCAGACCCATATTATATGGTCATTATAGGGGAGGTGTTACAATTTGGTATTAGAGGCAGGTTAGTGTCCAAGGAAAGGATTCGTGGTCGAATGTCATAATCGAATTGCGTAAGAGAAGTTATCCATATAGGAGTATTATGGGACCGTGAGTGTCCTTGTGTTTGAGTCTTGCGAGACTGATTTGTGTTTACCTTGTTTTTGCTAAGGGTGCAAACAGCGAGGAAGGGACGTCAAGGCCACGAGAAGAGCCTTCGGCGAGCAGTGCTACTGCTCAAGTTTCGTTGGGCATGGGGGTAACCCCGACCGATTTCTGTCGCATGCTCGCCAAAGCGATGGTAGTGGCCCAAGCTGCAATGGCAACACAAGTTGCAACCCCTGTTTCTCAGGTAGCAACTCCTGTTACCCCAGATACGGCGACGACCGTGCTGGGTGGAGAAGCCAGGCAAGCAGAGCCTTTGGCTGAAAGGGTAGATATCGGGAATGAAGACCGGCAAATGAACTATTTCTTAGGCTTCCATTCTCCAATGTTTAAGGGAGTCGGCACGCCGAATGATGCAGAGGATTGGTGGGAAAGGATTCAAGAACTTCTTAGGGAGGCAAAGACACGAGAGGAGATGAAATCTTAGTTTGCGGCCTTTATGTTAGAAGGAGACGATAAGTTGTGGTGGGTAAGCCATAGTGGTTTGCAGTTTCATAGACGCCCTCTATCCATTGAAGAGTTCGGGAATTCTTTCTTGAAAAAGTACATTCCTGCATCGACGAGGTTAGCCCTTTAGAGGAAATTTCTGCACTTTGTGTAGCTGGACAAGACGGTGGACTAGTTTTTTCAGGAATTCACTTGGTTGGGTCGTTATGCTGGAACGACCATGGCAGACGATAAGGAGAGGGACAACCTCTTCTATCACGGGCTGAGGGAGAATCTGAGGCAACCCCTCATATCTATGAAGCACACTTGTTTTTATGAGCTGGTTGAGGCTGCAAGAATTTTGGGGAGCGATATGGAGTGAACCCAATGACGTAAGGGTTCTGCAGCCAAGCAAGGGGAAGGGAAGCCTTCTCAAATGCAAGGGAAGTCTAAAGGGAATAGGTGGAAGAAGAAGCCTCACCCTTCCAAGTCCGTTGAGAAAAGCAACTTGATTTCCGGAGGGTCTCGCTTTAAGGGACCACCGAAATGCTTTAATTGTGGCAAGGTGGGCCACATAGCTTGTTTTTGTACTCAAGGAGGTGCTGAGCAGGTGCCAAGGCAGGAGCAGACTGTGCTCTCCGGCCCCAGTGCCGCAGAGAAAGGAAAGATGGCGGAGTCTAGCGCTTCTCGGTTTCAACCAGTGAAGCCAAGGGCCTATAACCTTGGGAAACAGGAAGCGATCCGCCAGCCTAATGTGGTGACAGGTACGAGAAAGTTTAAAGTTAATATTGTACTTCATACTTTCAATCCCGTTTATGTTTGTTGCCTGTGTTTAGGCTTTGTGTTAGTTTACGGATACCCCGCTAAGGTGTTGTTTGATACGGGAGCGTCACAGTACTCCTTTCTTGCGAAAAGATTTATCCGGAGGCAACCCTACAAAATTATAATCAGCTTTTACTCCTCCCTTATTCACCCTCAATATACCACCATTCTTCACGAAACCAAGTCCATCGTCTTCATAATTAAGAGAGAAGATGTTGAAGACAATAAAACCCTAGGATGAAAGTTCTAGCGTGGTCTCTTCCTAGGAGATCAACTTTTCTCACCAAAGTCAAACTCTATTGAGCCGACATCTCTGCTATTTCATAACTAAAGATCTAGCACCAAGGGAGAGAATACGAAGCTCACCTCATTTCTGCCCATAGATCTCGTTATCCTCCTTGGCGCCATGTTCAGTTTCCTTGTCGATATCATTCTTCACAGAAAAGAAGTTTTGAGTTCGTCCAGGCACTTCGGACAACTTCTTCATTCTTATCGGTCTTAACATATTTTCAGCATGTAGAACGATTACAGCTATTTCCGCATATTCCTTTTTATAAGAGAGGATTAGGGTTTAGGTTACTACACCACGTGCTGCTCTACCATTGGACCGCCCATCATACCATTAAATAAGCCTATTTGAAAAGACCGGTTCAAAGGAATCATTAAGCACATAATCAATACCCGGTTCAACCCGTAAGTATGAATTAGCGAACACAGCCTTGTTGAAAAATCTGCCAAGTCAAATTCATCGAGTATCCTTCATGATATCTGACGAATCGTAGGGATTAGCTGTGTCACCTCAATTAATCCTTTCAAACTTTCTCTGACCAAAAAAATCTTCCAAGTTTAATTCGACGAGTGTTCTTGACGATATCCGACGAATCCTTCACAAATCAATAGGCCGAAAATCTTCTAAGTCATATTCATCCTATATACTCAACGAATTGGCTAACCCTTCAAAGCAGTTCTGACGAATTTGTCGAGTCTAACTCGACTAATTTGTCGAGTTTACCCAATGATTTTCGACGAATCAATACGAATCCCGCTGAATTACTCAAGTCATTTTCTACGAGTTCATCGGATATCCTTAATAATATCCGGCGAATTGTACTTGTTTCACCGAAACAATTCAAGTCTAATTAGTTACAAGCGTCGAGTATCACTCGATGCTTTGTCGAGGCGTCATGATCACTCGATGAATCTCGATGAATCCCTACTGGCCAAAATTATTCTATGTCCCAATCTTCTCATACGTTGAGTGTCACTCGATGCCGTCCCACCAGTCAGCGCATTCGACGCTTATAAAATCCGGTGCACCCCGAGCCTCAGTCTAGTCTCTTGACTCAAAATTCAAGCAAGGGGTCTAGCATGAAATGGGATGTCACACTTACATACTTGACGACCGCCTTATTTTTTCCCTTATTTTGCAATACTCATGGGTTAACCATTATAAATATTTTTGGAGAGATCACATAATTTTTTTTAACCTTGGACCACTCCTAACAAGTCTAAAAACCTTTGATAAAGTCAATGTCTCCTCTAAATAAAGTTGCAACCATAATAAATAATAAATAATGCCTAAATACAGATAAATCGAAGGATGGCATCAAACATTAAACGTAACGATGACCTACATCGAGATAAAGGAAAGAAAATTATGCATGTGAGAATTACCTTTTAATTTACACTACGATTATTGTACTTTAAGTTACATGCAAAATATTCTGACATTATTATATCATCCTGCATGTGCATCCTATCATTGATAAATTATGAATCTCTAAATGATGGCAATACTGCAAAGAAATCAAAAAAACAATAATAACCTGAGGGGCGTAAATATTAAATATTACTTTTTTCTTTAAAAAAACTATGCATACATCAATACTTGAGAAAATTGAGGGGACAGAGAATGTAGTGAATTATTTTGATAACAAAAGCAGCCGACTAAAAAAGCATTAATGTGTGATGAACTTACTTTATTGGTAGTTGTTGACCTTGATGGGTCGGGCCCAAATATTGAAATTGATACTATTAAACCAATTCTCTTGATATTTTCTTGTTATGAATATAAACAAATAAAATCAATTTCAATTATATACTGGTACTCATAGTGCTTTATGTTATTTTTTTACATGCATACAATTACACATATACAGTTATTGTTCTTATAATGTTAATTGAATGCATATTGCTACGCCCGTGCTCGAAGCTCTCGGGCGGCCTTCGGCCGCATCAGGAAGGCTTCGCCCGCGTGCACACGGGCTTCGCCCGCCTGCACACGGGCTTCGCCCGTGTTTGATGCTCTGGGCGGCCTTCGACCGCATAGAAGCGGACTCTGCTTCCACGCAATTCACCGACTCGGCGCGGCAACCGCCACTCGCAATATGATTATTGTTATCACTACGACAGTGACGGGGATCTACCCTTATGCTTTTGAACAACAGTCAATAGGCATTGAATCTATCCTAACTACAGTCGTAACGTTCTCTACCCCTATGAAGGACTTCTCGATGAAACATTAAATTTTATCATGAACAACAGGGTCGGGAGATGGATTTCAACGTATCTATTGGCATAGAAGTGAAAAGGGATAGAATCGACTTACAGCTTAGTGTAGAAATCTCCAAAATCATCAATGATACTGTAGCAAGGAAACTTTCAAGCAAAATAAATGTTGCATACTTGTTTGAGGAAGCAAAGTGATGTCATCATAATCAGCAGCATACCTATTTATAAGTATAATAAATTTCTCAATTATAATGACCGAAAACATTAGTTATTTGATGGGAAAACATAATTAATTTTCTAGTTTGAGTCCAATGAACAACTGAAATCATCACTACTTGTGTTTAGGTTTATGAATCATTTTTTCCACTTGATTTTGTTGAGATGTTATGTTCAGTTTGTGCAAAAAATTATCACAATATATATGGCAATTACAATCTGAAATAAATTTCTGCCGAGCTTTCTAATCATAAAAATATTGGATGCTACACAATGTTTCTTTATGTCCGATAAATAGCAACCAACCAAATCCAGAAATCAAATTCTAATTATGTAAATGCATATCCGTCGATATCATTTGAAGAAAAAAATATTCAGATCAAATTACTGTTTGACGGCTTTAAAAAATTCCTTAGAAATTCTAAAGCAATTGTCCTAGAAGTCCACTCCTCTTTGGCCTTTTAACTCTTCTTGGAGACCTAACAAAAAATTTAACAAAGAATAAAATCAATAGAATATAACCAACATTGTTAAAAAAAAGGTTTCTGTGAGTTAGAAAGCAATGGTATAACTCTTCTGCTGTATGCATGCCACACTGTAACTGCATCGAAGCTGTAAGTATGAAAACAATAACAAAAACACTAATATCTATGCTTAATCTTTGAGTTTCTAGCTTACACTTTATTTGATGATACATCAGCATTCAACAGCACAAAGTGATCTCGTGCAACACTCACAACGCACGGGAGGCCCGCCATGCCCCGCACGACAGTACTCTCGCTACAATTGGGCGGGCATTGCCCACCTCCGGCCTTTGTTAGTTGTAATGGCAATCTACGACCCGTAGGACTCCACGCTCGGGAGGCCCCCCTTGAGAATGGGTAGTATTTTTAGCACAAACAAAACGTTGCGATAAAGTATGAAGATCAAAACTTCTAATGTCAATTGGATCGTGCATACCTACCCCCATGTAGTAGTAAAAAAAATAAAGATATAGTAGTTGGTAATAAACAATGTTATCATGCCCAATTAAAATTTAAATGAAAAAGCAGTTAGAAGTCCAATGACTTAAAGCAAACATATAACATCATACTCTAACATCGCAACACTTCAAACCATAATAATAGTAAAGTCACAAATAAGTATACATAAGCAGTGAAGGCAAAATAGGGACCAAGCACGTAGGTTAACATGTAAACGGGAAAAAAATTTAAATCAGAGCCTATGCTAATAACTTAAATCAGAGCAATATGGAAATTTTTAAATGCACAAGCACCCGCGGCCACACGCCGACCTATGATTGTTTGAATACGCGCCGCCCAAATCAGTCGATGGCATGCAGGCCAAGGCGTTCAGTGAACTAAACTGACTCAATCCCACGTAGTCTAAGGCATTGAGTGAAGTAAATTGACTCAACGCCCCATGCCAGCAATAAATCAAAGTAAATGTAACAACGACTTTGAGTGCTCTTTAAGATACATATATAAATATTTGGAGAGCAGAAACTTATCAAGGATTATAGTGCATAAACTTATCAAGGCTTCTATTTAATATACAGATATAAATATTTGGAGAGCATAACATTCCTCCTACATTAATAACTTAGTACATGTTAGTACAATCCTTCAATCAGTCATCTTTAAGACTTCTGCTTGATTTACTCCCCCCTCCCAAGAATAAAAAAAGCAATATTACCTTATTTTACCTGAACTCATAATACATTTGATAACGGATTTTTGGCATGACTGAGCAATCTGTGTGTGCGTCCTGGGACGACTGAGGTCATATTTCGCAGAGGGATGATTATTGTGGACACGTATATAAAGAAAAAAAGAGAGAATTTGAGTAAATGGTATCGCAAACGCTAACGGTGTGTTTGAATTTGAAACAGAATAATGCAAGTTCACTTAAGTTTTAGTGCCACTGAAAGCCCACGTATGAAAAACTTGAATTTGGGTCAAAAAACTTGTCACGAAAATTCTAAAGATGTAAACGTTCGCAGCTAAATCTACTTTCACAGTGCCACAAATAGAGCCAAAGTCAATAGTTAGCATGGAGAAAGCATTAGCCAATATTTTTTTCTTTTTTCTTCTTATATGAGATTCTATTATCATGGAGTATGATAAAGGGCCAAAACAGAAGAAAAAAAGGGAGAAGGTAATATAGGTAATTTTTAAGAAAGACATGCTAAAAATAAGCATCATGGAAGCATGTAGTTTGACAAAAATATTACCCAACATAATATAGCAGCAAATTTGCTAAAAATATTACACGATCACTCCATGAGAACATGTACGGACGTGCAAAGAGCATTTTCGCACGGGTATAGCCAAAGTGAAACTATATAAAAATAAACTGGAATCCAAACTGCAATGAAGTCATAGCTCTTTGTAAAACTAAAAAATGCTGGAATCGTGTTGGCCCTTGCTAATAATAATAAAATACACAAAATAAAATGGAATCAAAACTGCAATTAAATCATAGCTCTTTGTAAAACTTAAAAACGCTGGAATCGTTTTGGCCCTTGCTAATAATAACAAAGCACACTGAAAGCACCATCTATACAGTAGCAGTTTCAAATGTTTTAGCCCTTGCTAATTATAATGCTAGAATAGTTATAAGTTACCTATAACAAAAAAATCTGAAAGGCCCATCCCTACAATCGCAGTTTCAAATGTTTTGGCACGGGCTACGCCGGTTCAAAAGCCATGATATCTATGATGTAAATAATGTAGTATTGGTGTAGAGCAACAATAATGTGTGGAACAGAATGAAAAAAATTCTTTGAAGACCTCTTATCCATGCAAACAATATATCCCGGGAGAAAGAAGTCAATGTTACAATGTATAACTCCGTATAGAGACCCTTTGAAATGCACAATCTGCAAAGTAATTATCGCCGCCATCAACCGAGCTGTCATTGGTATTATAAGTAGGAGAAACTAAAGAAATTCAGCACACAGATTGTATTAGTCATTACAAAGAGCCAAATATACCGGTAAGCACACATATGAGGATCGAATGTGATGGAGATATGTGAACGAAGCTCTAAAATTTGACAGTGGATCAACATGCGGGGCTCAGGCAACACAAACACAGAAGATCGTGAGGATCTCCATCTAAAATCTGAGAGTAAACAATAACAGCTGTAATGATTTAGGGGAACGTATTGTCAAAGTTTTACACTGCGGAGGAATGTAATTATGTGACTGCATAGGGATGTTTTTCGTATAATTTAAAGTAAGTAATACGTAGACGCAGTTATAACTGTAAACTATTGGCATCACATACAAATATTCATTTATAAAATTAGTTTGGGATATTTTATCGAACACGTAAACTGTAGAATGTGGTAATATTTTGAGATAATGTTATGGAATCATTTGTTAATTTTGTAAATAAAAAAAGGAATGCAAAAATGATTTTAAAAATTGTAGATGAAATAAAAGTAAACAGAGATCCAAGAAATCAACTTTGCTATTCTCACATAGAAAATTTTTTTTTACAGGAAGAACATTGACATGCATATGGAAGGCCAATAAAATGAATAAACCGAAACTTCAGCAACTAACTATACAAATGTTCAGTTATTAAATTAATGTGTAATTATGTAACACCCAAAAACTTGGAAGGGGAATCGACGGCGTCGTTTTAGCCAAGTTTGGGTTTTGGTGCAGGCGACACGGGCATGTCAAGGGCGTGACACGGGCGTGTCGGGGAGTGGTCGACCGCGGAGCTGGTGGTCGACGTTTTGAGAGTCGACGTTCGTCGAACTCAGGAACACGGCCTGGGACACGGGCGTGTCCCTGGCCGTGTCCTTCTCGGGCTGTTTGCATGATTTATTCTGCTAGGCGTGACACGGGTCACGATACGGCCGTGTCGGGTCTGACACGGGAGTGTCGAAGGCCGTGTCTTTGGCCGTGTCCTTCTCTGACTGGGAAAATTGGTCGGTGGGGGGCGTGACACGGGTCTCGACACGGGCGTGTCAAAGGCGACACGGGCGTGTCGGAGGCCGTGTCAAAGGCCGTGTGCTGGTTTTCGAATCGGTCGAGACGGCGAATGGGTAACACGGCCTGGCACACGGCCGTGTTGCAACCCGTATTCGACCCAGTTTTTGTGATTTTAGGCCGAATCGTGGCCGTCCGTTTCTTTGTTATGAGATCCAACGGCTGGGGGCTAGATCTGAGGGATTAAACTCGGGAATAGGGTTTGAAACCCTCACTTTTCTCCTATCTTTATCTCTCTTGATTCTAGAGAGAAGGGAGAGCAAGGAGGAGGAAGAAGGCCAAGATCCGGCCGCCGGCGAAGCTTCGGAGGTCCGTTTCGCGAGCGGAGTTCAGATCCGCGAAGGTGGGATCGTTGCGGTGGTTTTCAACCGAGCAAATCTTCTCCATGGCTAGGAAGAGGGGACAGAAGGTAACGACACTTCTCCTCTCGGTTTTTAGGATTTAGGATGCATGAATAGCATCCCCTTCCTTTCGTATTTTGAGCACCGAATCTCTCAAATGAGAGGGATTCGTGTAGCCTAGGTTCAAGAGGAACCTCCGAGTTGAGTATGTTCATCCCGGCATGCTTTGCATTAGAGATCCGCTCCGTTAGCGGATTAGGCATTGTGGGTGAAGCCGTGGTCGCGACCGTTAGTCCGACCCGGTGATGTTGCATAGCGAGATGTAAGGATTCGGTAGAAATCCGTTGCGGCAATACGCCGTTGTGTGTATGCGTTTTCCCCCTTTTAATTGAGTGAGTACCCGTAGTCGGAATCAGACGAGGTTAGCTCCGCTTCTTGCGGTAGATGGTTTCCTTGGAGCACGGGAAAGATACGGTGCGAATGGTGATTGGGGTGGGGAAAGCTTTGTTTGTGCTGTGCAAAGGCGCAGCTATGTCTCTGTGGTCGGCTGGCTATCCCGTGACGCGCAAGTCATGTGGGGAAAGTGTCCCGGCAAGACTAGTCCCTTGTGTGAGACTGACGTGAATGCCGAGCGGAGGGCAAGCCCGGGCAATGTAGCCATGAGCGGGTGGGGTCCAGCAAGGCTTCTTAGAATCGGTCAGTTTGAGACGGAACCCTAACGAGCGGAGTCAGATTGCGCGGGCAAGCACTGGGGTTATGACCCATGTGCGGGTGGGGCCTTTGCGAGGTTCCGTGTGACGGCGTGGGTGCCATTAGGGACATGGTGGTTCCTTTGTGTTTGCGGCTTTAAGCCAATGGGGAAACGAAAGTACCCAGTGTTTGATGTTGTGCTAGATACATACGAGCTAGGGTGCCTTGGGTGAAACCCGGGTTGCATTCATGTTGCATAGTAGGCCCCTTTCACTTTGTACAAAACATAGAGAAGATGTATGATGTATGAGACATCCAAGCCTGTTTTACCGCTTTATTATATATACTCTTTTGGTATACGAAGTGCTAACTTGCAGGTGGAGTGGTACCCCGGGGTCCGTTAGGGACGGCCGGGAGGAGATGTGTTTGTTACAAAGTAGAGGTCAGCCTTTGCTGACCCACGTTACTTCAAATCCTTACAGGGCAAGGATCGCATGCAGGAGCTAGCGCGCCGGGAAAAAAGCCCTAAGCCTCATGAAGTGTAGCTGTGCTTGACTATTTTCATTTCCTTGTTTTGCTGCTGTTGTTTGACTATGTCCGGCTTGCATGCCGAGGTAGCCTAGGGGTGCTTGGCACTTTTATATTTGGACTTATATTGTGTAAGGCCTTAAGGCCATTTGATACTCTTCTGTTAGTGGATAACTTCTGTCTGTTAGTGTTCTGTTTCCGCTGTGTTTGTCTTGAGTTTTGAGATTGGGTAGTTTTATATCATCTTTTAATACTAAAGCTGTGGCTTCCGTATGTTGTGGGGCCCCGGCCGGACCCATATTATATGGTCTTTACAGGGGAGGTGTTACAATTTGGTATCAGAGAGAGGTTGGAGTTCCAATGAGAAGTTTCGCGGTCGAAAGTTTAAGTCAAGTCGCGTATAAGAAGTTATCCACATAGGAGTATCACGGGACCATGAGTGTCCTTGTGTTCGAGTCTTGCGATTAGAGACTGATTTGCATTTTCTTGCTTGTTTTTAGAGTGCAAGCAACGAGGCTGGGACCTCGAGGCCAAGAGAAGAGCTCTCGGCAAGTAGTGCGACTGCGCAAGGTCCGCTAGGGATGGGGGTCACACCGGCCGACTTCTACCATATGCTTGCAGAAGCGATGGTGGCAGCCCAAGCTGCAGCGACAGCACAGGTAGCAGCTCCCGTTGCTCAAGTAGCAACTCCTGCTACCCCGGACACGGCAGCGACCGTGCCGGTTGAGGAAGCCAGGCGGGCAGAGCCGCATGCCAAGAGAGTGGTTGTCGGGCATGGGGACCGGCAAATAAAGTACTTTCTGAGTTTCCACCCTCCAACCTTCAAGGGAATCGGCACGCCCACAGATGCAGAGGATTGGTG
Source organism: Platanthera zijinensis (assembly GCA_039513925.1). Lineage (NCBI taxonomy): Eukaryota > Viridiplantae > Streptophyta > Magnoliopsida > Asparagales > Orchidaceae > Platanthera > Platanthera zijinensis. Next base: position 63,752,118 of record CM077098.1, on the reverse strand, counting down.
GGCTAGAATTCAGGAGCTTCTGAGGGCGGCAGAGGCACCAGATGAGAAAAAGGCAGAGTTCGTAGCCTTTATGTTGGAGGGAGATGCCAAGTTATGGTGGGTGAGCCACAGTGACCGGCAGTTTCAAGGACGCACACCGTCCATCGAGGAGTTTGGGAATGCCTTCCTGAAGAAGTACATTCCCGCCTCAACGAGGTTAGCCCTCCAGAGGCATTTTCTACATCTGATGCAGCGAGACAAGTAAGTGGATGAGTATATTCAGGAATTTACTCGCTTGGGTCGTTATGCAGGGACGACCATGGCAGACGATGAAGAGAGGGACAATCTCTTCTATCATGGATTGAGGGAGAATCTAAGACAACCCCTCATATCGATGAAACGTGCGCGTTTCAACGAATTGGTGGAGGCGGCCCGAATTTTGGAGAGTGATATGGAGCGATCCCAGCGTCGCAAGGGTTTCACACCCAAAAAGGGGGAGGAGAAGAAGCCTGCTCAGTCCCATGGAAAGGCGGAAGGGAGCCGATGGAAGAAGAAGCCTTTCCCATATAAGTCGGGCGAGAAAAGTAATTGGACGTCCGGAGGGTCACGCTCTAAGGGACCACAGACGTGTTACAGTTATGGCAAGCCAGGCCACATAGCAAGATTTTGTACCCAAGGGGGCGTTGAGCAAGAGCCAAGGCAGGAGCAGTCCGTACGCTCGGGACCCAGTGCAGCAGAGAAGGGGAAAATGGCGGAGTCAAGTGCTTCCCGGTTTCAACCAGTGTAGCCAAGTGCCTACAACCTTGGGCAGCATGAAGCAATCCGCCAAATCAACGTGGTGACAGGTATGAGTGTTCAACCTGCACCGTAGATTTCTTCCTTTCAAGCATTTTTATGTTTGTTGCATGTGTGTAGGCTTTATAGTGGTATCTGGGTACCCCGCGAGAGTACTTTTTGATACGGGAGCGTCGCACTCCTTCCTTGCGGAAAGTTTCACCCGGAGGATTGGAGTTGAGTCCTTCGCAACGGACTCAGAGTTGAAAGTGCGCATGCCCAATGGGTCGTCTATGACAACCAGGGCTAAAGGGCGGATTTGTTGGAGTCTTGAGGGAGTCGACTTCATTTTGGTAGCGGCGATCTTGCCGTTGTCCAAGTTCGATGTGATTTTGGGGATGGATTTTCTAGCGGAGCAGCGTGCCAGTATCGAATGTTTGTCCAAGGTGGTAACCCTGAGGGGCGTGGGGCAAGCGGAAGTCAAGTTTGAGGGCCTGCATGGAGTGGCATGTTCCCTAGTTTCGGCACTTTAACTAGTGCGAGCTGTTAACCAAGGGGGTGTAGCTCTAGTAGCGTTGTTGGAGGTTACCTGATAGTTTAACTTTCAAGGCAGCCTAAACACCTAGAGGGGGGGGGGTGAATAGGTTCTGCTTCTCTTTCTAAAACTTTTAGACAGAATTCAATTTATTAACTAATATAAAAACACAGCAATCACAGAAAACAAAACATCACAGATTGCACTATGTTTTATAGTGGTTCCCCAAGGTCTGGGTACATCCACTTTCCCCCTTCACCTATCTAGCAGTATGCTAGATTCGGCCAAACTTCCACTTATCTCAGATCAATAGATCTTACAACTCAGAACCCAACTGGTTCCTACAACTCAGGCACAACTGCCCTACCTCAGCCTTGCCCCAAGGCCTACAACTCAGAGAAAACCCTTCTCCTACACTCAGGCAATCAGCCCTACCACTCAGAGTTCAACACTCCTACACTCAGCCTTTATAACATAGGCTTACAACTCAGATCTGTATAAACAAATCTTAGCTGAGTTGATTCCAAACAGCTTCTTGAGAATCCACTGGTGGATTCTTTCTTCTTCTTCAAATTCTGACTTGATCTCTCTCTATCCAGAACTTTGAATGATTCTTCTGAATTCTGATTAGAACTCTTCTTAGATCTATCCTTAGATAGTCTTCTTAGATCTCCCGGAGAAGATCTTCTTAAGTGCCTAGCACTTTCTTGAAATTAGTAGAATTGTAATCCTTCTCCACTTTCTGATCCAATGTATTTCAAAAGGTCAGTTCTATATGTTGTTGATTGATGTCTTCTCCTTCTGAATCTGTCTATTTATAGACATTCTTCATGGTAACCGGCTGATCCGGTTTCTAACCGTTTTCTGACAAGTCTGACAACTTCAGTTAACTGGTGATAACCCACAGCTGTCAAGTCTTCAAACAAGTCCTGTGCCTTAGTGTTGAAACAGTCTGTCAGAAAGTGTCGAGACCATCTGTCTATTTGTGTCGACACAATTGACTTTGGTGTCGACACTGCCTTCAGTGATGTCGACTAAATTGCCTTTGTGTCGACACATCTTCTTCTGAAAATAACTTGGTCTTTGACTCTGCAGTGTGTCGACACAAGTCCTGTGTGTCAACACAGTTGTTGTAGAATCATAACTTTAGTAAGTGTTGACTTAGCCTTCAGGTGTCGACACATTCATTTTTTAGCTTTGCTATAATGTGTCGACTTAATCACTATGTGTCGACACATTCTGCTGGTGTCGACAAACTTGTGGTCGACTATTTTCTTCTGTGTCGACATATTCAGATGATGTCGACAAACTTGAGATCGACTATACTCTTCAGTGTCGACACATTCTCCCAATGTTGAGGTCGACGTTTTTCTTCTGTGTCGACACAATTTCCCAGTGTTGTGTCGACTTACTTCTTCTGTGTCGACACAATTTCCCAGTATTGTGTCGACTTACTTCTTCTGTGTCGACACTTTTTCCCAGTGTTGTTGTAGACTATGTTATGTGTCGACACTTTTTCCCAGAGTAGTGTCGACTTACACCTTCTGTGTCGACACACTTTCCCAGTGTTGTGTCGACAACTTTCTTCTATGTGACGACACATGTTCCTTTGTGTCGACACTTGGACTTAGAATTTTTTCTGTAAACTTTAACAATTCTTTACCTGCACATGTCAACTCAAAACAACATCAAATACAACATGATGTATATCATTGAGCTAGGTTGGGCTTCTTCAAATCAGGTACACATTTTCCAATGTACCCAACAATCTCCCCCTATTTGGAGAAGTCATAACCCTTATAGCCAATGATATACACCATTTATAAATAGTATAAAATGATGATATATGACAATACACAGGGATACTTAATTATAAACAAAATAATAAGAACATCATGGATAAAACAATCTATCACAGATTTAACAATATTTTGTTTATTACTGGGTAATGTTTGATTACATGGTTTTTCTTTGACTGATCACATTACATCATTACAAAACATTATGAAATAACTAAAACATTATCAGGATTGATCAGGCTCTCTAATAACAATCCCTTGGCCAGATTTAATTTTAGCTGTCACAGGAGCTTCTGATTCTTCAGCCATCTTTTTTCCTTTAAGATCAGCTTTCTTCTTAGCTTCTTCCTTGAGCCTTTGCCTTTCAAAATAGTGAAAAGGCTTTGGGAAGTATTTGCTTGGCTCCATAGCATCAGGTGGAAGTCTTCCCAGCTTAGCTTTCCTTCTGAATTGTACAATGGCTTCTTGTCTTGCCTCATACTTCTGCCATTCCTGCTCATTGTACCACTTGCCCCTTTCATGAACTTGATCTTTGACAGCTTTCCATGCAGTGAGTATTATATTTCTGGAAGTAGGACTCCACTGCTCAAAATCTGGCTTCAGCTCAGCCTGCTCTCTAAATCTTTTCTTTGACAGTAGAGCATCTTGCTATTCTTGCAAATTTACCTCAGGCTTATCAACCTTTCCAAAGATAACATTTACAACCTCCTTTGAAGGACTATACATATATTGCACTTGCTGATCCAATATATCAAAATCTGGAGGGGGGTATATGACTTGGGCAACCTCAGGTTGGTCACCTTCAAGTAGTCCTGTTTGTAGACCTGACTCAGCCACCATATTATCATCACACAATGGTGGATATCCCAATGTGGCTCTTATACTATTGGTCACCCATTTGGCATGCTCAGAGCCTGCATGAATTAGCATCCTCTCCCCCTTTATGGCTTCTCTTGATACATGATCTCTAAGATCTTCTTTCTGAAATCGAATTTGGCCATCCAAATAATTCACTCCCTCCTTGAAAAATGGTCTTAACTTTTGAAGCTTTTCAGATATTTCCTGTTGAGAGGTTGTGATGGCAGTCTTCACAGATGCAATAGCAGCCTGAAAATTCTTATCAAATTCTTCCATTTCTTTGGCTCTATCTGTAGGCATACCTGGAACAATCTTTTTCACCTCCTCTAATATCTCATTATGAGATTCAGTTAAATTGTCATTCATTCTGATTTGATTTTCCAGAACATAACTTTGTTTCAAAGCAATATCATCCACCTTTGTAGAGATAGCCACCTGTTGTTTAGCCAGATAAACTACAGCATTGCCACCCTTGTGGAAGCAATCTGTCATTTCAGTTTTATGCAAGTTGACTTGAAATTGGATGGACTTGATATCCTGAGCTAAGTCAAACTGAACTGACTTGCTATTTTCATCAACATACTTCTCCAGAGCCATCCTTTGGTCATCCAATTTTACTTGAAGATCTACCATAAATTTATTGTAATCAAAGGCTGGAGAAACTTGTGGAGTTGTTGTCTGCAATGCCTGCTTGTAGTTCTTGCTTCTTCTCTTAAAGACAACAAGTTTTCTTTTCTTAGCCACCCTGGCTTCTTCAGTTTCTGTGTCAGAGGAAGTATCTACATGAATTCTTTCTGTGCCAGGGAGTTGTTGCTCAGCTTCAACATCCACTGGCTCATCCTCAACCTGTGTTTCCACAGCAGCTTCCTGATCAATGTCCATTCCTATGAACTTCTCAATATCTGGTCCACCTCCTTCTTTATCAGCAGCAGTATCAACATCTGGGAATAACTCCTCCATAGTAAATTCCAGTTGAGTGGTCACATCTGCAGCAGTTAAATCTTGAGATATGTTTAACTGTGCTTCCTCTTGGACTTGCACCTCAATATTTGTAGTGGCAGGAGTAGGTGTGGACACTAGCTCCCCCTGAACCTGTGCAGTAATAATAATTTGAGCAATGTCTTTTATAGTAAAATACATTAGCTCCCCCTAAACCTAAGCAGGAGTAGATACCTTTGGAGCAGAAGTGGAAACTGGCTCCCCCTGCATCTGGGCAGGTGTTGATACTTCCTGGACCACAGTTGAGGCAAGCTGTGTCCCTTCTTGTACTTATTCAGATTCTTGATTTGGTGTAGGGGATTGCACAGGGGTGTCTGGCCTGCTCTCTTCAGGCACATCCTTTGACAGCACCCTATCCCACCTGGTGAATAGTCTCATATCCATTCTTCTCATATGGTTAATCTTACTCCCTTGCAGCTGCTGCATCACATCTGGAATCACCCCAGTGAAGTACAGACTCATGATCCTAGCCATGTTAGGCTTCTTAATTCCCTCTTTGATCTTGTCAAAGAGCACTCTTGACCAATCAGTAGGAATAGTAAAAACTATCCTGGTCATTAGGCTGAACATATAGGCAGAAATCCTATCATGTCCACCTGTCTTGCAGAGGATTACCTTTCCAACAACTTCCGACAAGAACTTCCCTTGCTGATTCATTCCCTTTCTGTTGAATGCAGCTCCTATCTTCAATCCTGAATCCAGGCCACACCATTGAAGGGCTTCCCTTGTCTTAGATATAGGAACTGCCTCTTCATTCTCAACCACTTGCAGTTGGAAGATCTTTCGTAAACTTCTTTGAGTAATCTTTACCTTCGTCCCTTGAATAGTGGACTTAATCTTGAGGCCAGTAGAATGGACTGATGCAGAGGTAAAGAACTCGTGCACCTCCTTCTTCCAGATCTTAGTTGGTTCTGAAATGAGAAATTCTAACCCTGATGCAGAGAGAAGGGTGATAACTCCTTGAACATCAGGCGGCGCCTCTGCAAAGGCCTGGCGCACTAACTCATATCCTTCATTGATGTTATCTTCAATCCTTGGCGCCATCGTTGTGTCGAGAAAGCTTGAGGGAAGAGAGAAAGAAAGACTGTCGATACAGGGTTTGAGTCTCGAAAACCTTGAAAGCGTGTCGACAACAAGAGCTTTTGACCTATTTATAGCTTCTGTTGAAAGAAGTTCAAAAGGCGCCAAAAAACTGTCTAAATGTGTCGACACAGACGAAATGTGTCGACACTAACTTCTATTAACTCGACATTTCTTCAGCCTACTATGTGTCGACACCAATTTGTGGTTATGTCGACACCTTGGATACATAGTAGAAAGACAGAAATTTTGTGTCGACTCTAATGATAAGTGTCGACACAAATTCTGTAAGTGTCGACACCATTATTCTGGTTGAGTCGACATTACATGTCTGGTTAAGTCGACAATAAAACTCTTAAGTGTCGACACATATTCTCTGTGTCGACACAATATTTCTGACTTGTCGACATAATTTCTCTGAGTCGACACATTATTACTGAATGTGTCGACACATTCTTTACTTACCCAATTTCTGTAACTTCAATGTGTCCTTTTTAACACTTGATTATGTTGTTACTACTTTTACTTATAAACCATTTCAATAGCATTGTTAATGATTTTGTTTAATGCATTAATCAATGGTTAACATACCTAATTCAATTTTGAATTTATTGAATTTGGTTTCATCTAAAGGCTTAGTAAATACATCTGCTATTTGATAATCTGTTTTTACAAATTCCAATGAGATGTCACCTTTTTCTACATGTTCTCTAAGAAAATGATATTTGATTTCTATATGCTTAGTTCTACTATGAGAAACTGGATTATTAGCAATAGAAATAGCACTCTTAGAATCACATAAAAGAGGTGTTCTACTTACTTGAATACCATAATCCTTAAGTTGATGCTGCATCCATAATAGCTGTGCACAGCAGCTTCCAGCAGCAATATACTCTGACTCAGCTGTGGAAATTGCCACACTGGTCTGCTTCTTACTACTCCATGATATAAGTCTTCCTCCCAGGAATTGACAAGTACCTGTAGTACTTTTCCTGTCCTCTCTACATCCTGCAAAATCTGCATCTGAATAGCCTGTTAGTAGAAAATCTCTATTCCTAGGGTACCAAAGGCCTAGATTAGGTGTGCCCTTTAGATATCTCAGAATTCTTTTGACTGCAGTATAATGAGATTCTTTAGGGCAGGCTTGGTACCTAGCACAGACACATGTAGCATACATAATGTCTGGTCTACTAGCAGTGAGATATAGTAGAGACCCAACTATTCCTCTATACAATGATTCATCAACAGGTTTACCTGCCTCATCTTTGCATATTGGCATACTTGTTCCCATAGGAGTTCTCATGGAGGAGGATGACTCCATACCATATTTCTTAATTAATTCTTTGGTGAACTTAGACTGGGATATGGACAATCCATCATCAGTCTGTCTTACTTGGAGTCCCAAGAAGAACTTAAGTTCTCCCATACTGCTCATCTCAAACTTCCCTTGCATAAGTTTGGCAAACTTTTTACAAAGGTTGTTTTCAGTAGATCCAAAGATTATGTCATCAACATAGATCTGGACTAAGATGATCTTTCCTTTGGATTCCCTAAGGAATAGAGTTTTGTCTATCTTTCCTCTTGAGAATTTATTCTCAATGAGGAAGGTAGACAGGGTTTCATACCAAGCCCTTGGAGCTTGTTTTAACCCATACAAAGCTTTCCTAAGCTTATACACAGAATCAGGTTTAAGAGGATCTACAAAACCTGATGGCTGCTCTACATATACTTCTTCTTTAAGATCACCATTCAGAAATGCTGACTTTACATCCATCTGGTATACTTTGAAGTCTTGGTAGGCTGCATAGGCAAGGAACATTCTGATTGCCTCCAGCCTTGCTACTGGAGCAAAGGTTTGATCAAAGTCAATCCCTTCTTCCTGCCTGTATCCTTTTGCAACCAATCTTGCTTTATTCTTTATTATTATTCCACTTTCATCTAGCTTGTTCCTATAGATCCACTTAGTCCCAATTATGTTGTGGCCTCTTGGTTTAGGAACAAGCTCCCAGACCTTGCACCTTCTGAACTGATTCAGCTCCTCTTGCATAGCATCAATCCAGTGCTGGTCTTGGATAGCTTCTTCAAACTTCTTAGGTTCCATTTGAGACAAGAAACTAGAATGCAAAACTGTGCTTTGATTTCTGCTTCTAGTTTGCACTCCTTGTCTTGGATCACCAATTATCTGATCAGTAGGATGATCTCTTAGATATCTTATAGCTGGAGGTAAATCCCCTTCAGGTTGAACATCTCCAGCTTCTTCATTCTGCTGTTCCTCTTGGTTTTCATCAGCTTCCATTATCTCTTGTACTCCCCCTGGACAGCAGCCTTCATTTTCCAATGCTCCCTCTTCCTTTGAAGCTTCAGCAATGGAGAGCTTGTCCATCTTCTTGCTTATACCTGTTGAGTCATTTGATCTACAAGACAATTCACAATTGATTAATCTTGTTTCATCAAATACAATATGCACAGATTCTTCAACAACTTGAGTAGTTAAGTTGAAGACTCTATAGGCCTTACTATTTGTGCTGTACCCAACAAATATCCCATCCTGGGATTTGGCAGCAAACTTAGTCAAATAAGACTTACCATTGTTAAGTATATAGCACTTGCAGCCAAAGATCCTAAAATAGGATAGATTTGGTTTTCTGCCTTTCACAATCTCATAGGGAGTCTTCCTGTGGCTTTTGGTGATAGAAGCCCTATTGATGACATGACAAGCAGTGTTAACTGCCTCAGCCCAAAAATATTCTGGGAGAGAGGTGTCACTCAATAGAGTTCTACCAGCTTCAATTAATGATCTATTCTTTCTTTCAGCAATTCCATTTTGCTGAGGTGTTCTAGGTGAGGAGAACTCTTGGAAAATCCCAAAGTCTATACACAAGTTTGTTATGCTTTCAGATTGAAACTCAGTACCATGGTCACTTCTGATTTTGACCACTGTACTGTTCAGTTCATTCTGAATTTGCTTTACAAACTTAAATAATACACTTGGGGTTTCAGATTTTTGTCTCAGAAAGAACACCCATGTAAATCTAGAATAGTCATCTACAACCACTAGTGTGTAGACCTTCCTACCTAGACTGTGAACTGGCATAGGACCAAAAAGATCCATATGCAAGAGGTATAAGCACCTCACAGAATCCTTGTTTTCAAGGCTTTGAAATGAGGTTTTTGTCTGCTTGCCCTTTTGACAAGCTGAGCATACCCCTTCCTTTATACACTTAACTTGAGGCCCATTCCTCACTAGTTCTTTACTAAAGAGTTGGCCAATTGTCTTGTAGTTTAGATGAGCCAATCTCTTGTGCCACTTAACACAATGAGAAGCATTGTCATCAGCTACAAGACAAATGGGGGATGCCTTATTCTCACATTCAAAATTAAGGCAATACACATTTCTCTTCCTATACCCAGTCAATATGATCTCTTGATCACTTGACCTTTTGATATGACATCCATCCTTACCAAATGAAATGTCATATCCTAGATCACTCAGCTGGCTTATGCTTATTAGATTATGTTTCAAACCTTTTACATAGGCCACTTGGGTGATAGTAATTAGGTTTGAAGAGATGTTACCAAATCCTTTGATGACTCCTTTTTCAGATCCACCAAAGATCACTTTATGTCCATCTTTGACAGATGAATACTCCTTCAGCAGCCCCTTTGTTCCAGTCATGTGCCTGGAACAACCACTATCCAAGTACCATATAGGGGCATGGTAACTTGGATTCACCTGCAATACAGAATTACTTACCCTTAGAACCCAAGTAAGTCTTGGGTCCTTGGTTCAGGTTAGCCTTAATAAAGTTATCATAACCTCTTCTAACAGGTAGACTCTTATTCTTTATAACACTTGTGTTATACCAGCAGTCCAATGCAAAATGACCCCTCTTGCCACAGCACCAACATTCAAACTTATTGTATCTAGATCTAGATACATCCTTGTCAGAAGCATTTCTGTTCATTGCTGGTGCTGTTGCAACTTCACCTACTGATTTCTTAAAACCATAGGGTTTATGACCATAGGTAGGCCTGCTTGCCTTAACACCCTTGTTCTTCAGAACATTTGTCTTAATATGATCCTGAATGTCTTCATGATCATATATGTTAGAAGGCACTTTCTCCTTACCAAACCTTATGGGGACTGAAAGGTTTAGTGGCTGAATAGGGGCTTTGCCTTTCCTCTTGAATCTGCCAGCCCTGGAGTTACCTTTAAATCCTAATCCAGCCTTACCCTTCTGAGTGACAAATTCATCTATCAAGGGTAAGACAGATTTTGGCTTAGAGTAACTAGCCACTAAATCCCTTTCAATTCTAAGTCTGGCCTCCAGACTCTTCACTTGATCATTAGTATAATTAATTGTGCCCATCTGAATAATAGTTATATTCTTCAGCTTGGCAATTTCATTTAATTTTTGATCAAGGACTTTTTCTAACTCAGTTGTTGCTACCCTTAGTTCAGCAATTTCCTGAGCCTGAGTTTTAACCAGGTTCTTGCTTTTCTTAAGGGCCTGCAACAAGTCCCCATACTTGTCTATCAATTGATAGACATCTCTTTCAGATCCAGATGCATCTTCATCACTTGATGCAGATGTAGCTGATTCTTCACTTGTACTACAAACATATGTACTGGAAGGACAGTTTACCTCATTAGGACCAGACTGATTCTGGCATAGGTCCTCTTCTGATCTTGTCATCAAACCCATGCATTGATGTTCATTGATGGAGTCTAGCAACTGCATAAACTCCTCTTCCTCAGATGCAGCATATAATCCAATATATGCTTCAGCTTCAGATCCTGATTCTGAAGTTGACTGGTCTGACAGACTTTTATCTTTCTTTGCTACAAAGGATTTCTCCTTCTTGCCTTTCTGATAAGTCTTCTTCTTTTCTGAAGATTCCTTCCTTTTGTCAGGACAATCAGCCACTACATGTCCAGGCCTATTGCAACAATAGCAGACAATCTTTGAAGTAGTGGCTTTGCTGGGCTTTGACCTGCTTTTCTCTTTCCTTGATGACCTTCTCTTCTGATAATAGTCATCTACTTGCTGTGATGAGGAAGGCCTAGATTTCCATTGCTTCTTTTTCAAGAACCTTTGAAATTGCCTAGTGAATGCAGCAAAGTCTGCATCTGAATCACAGCTGACTGAACCCTTATCTGAATTTTCAGAACTACCTTCTTCAACTTCCTTAGGAGGAGATGGTGATTTCCTCCTATTCTTTCTAGTGGCTTCAGCATTAAATGCCACAGACTTTTCTCTATGCTCTCCTCTTGAGTTTCTTTCCTCCTCCTTCCTTACCATAAGTTGCATTTCATAGGATAGCAACTTTCCAAACAGAGTTGGAGGAGATATCTCTGCCAATTTTGCCACTTCTCTTATGGCACAGATCTTTGTATCCCAATCCTTTGATAAGGATCTCAAGAATTTGTCATTCAGTTCATAGGTACTGAAGACTCTTCCATAGGATATTAGCTCATTCATAATTCTATAGAATTTCTTATAGCACTCAGTAATGCTATCAGATTTTCCTTGTCTAAAACTTTCATACTCCTGATTTAGCATAGATTTTCTGTCCAGCCTTACTTCTTCAGATCCCTCCATGTAGACAATCAATGTGTCCCACATCTCCTTGGAGGTCTTGCAGTGAATCAGATTCTGAAATGTTGAATCATCTATGGCACTGACAATGATGTTCTGTGCCCTTTTGTCCATAGTTGCCAAGATGATTTCATCCTTGGTCATTTCAGAATAAGTCTTTGGTGTTTGGATATTTGCATCAAGAACAGATATCTTCATTGGTATGAAGGGGCCTTCCTGTACTGTGATGTAAATCCTTGGGTCAGATGCTTCCATAAACAATCTGACTCTTTCTTTCCAGATCCCAAAGATTTCCTTCTTGCATATGGGTAATTTCATTGACCCTAGCTCCTTATGATTCTCTCCAGAACCCATCTTCTTGATTCTTGAATCTGCCTATCAGATCTACCTCAGACTGTTAAGTCCTTTTTGAGGAACCTCCCTCTGATACCACTTGATAGTTTAACTTTCAAGGCAGCCTAAACACCTAGAGGGGGGGGGGGGTGGAATAGGTTCTGCTTCTCTTTCTAAAACTTTTAGACAGAATTCAATTTATTAACTAATATAAAAACACAGCAATCACAGAAAACAAAACATCACAGATTGCACTATGTTTTATAGTGGTTCCCCAAGGTCTGGGTACATCCACTTTCCCCCTTCACCTATCTAGCAGTATGCTAGATTCGGCCAAACTTCCACTTATCTCAGATCAATAGATCTTACAACTCAGAACCCAACTGGTTCCTACAACTCAGGCACAACTGCCCTACCTCAGCCTTGCCCCAAGGCCTACAACTCAGAGAAAACCCTTCTCCTACACTCAGGCAATCAGCCCTACCACTCAGAGTTCAACACTCCTACACTCAGCCTTTATAACATAGGCTTACAACTCAGATCTGTATAAACAAATCTTAGCTGAGTTGATTCCAAACAGCTTCTTGAGAATCCACTGGTGGATTCTTTCTTCTTCTTCAAATTCTGACTTGATCTCTCTCTATCCAGAACTTTGAATGATTCTTCTGAATTCTGATTAGAACTCTTCTTAGATCTATCCTTAGATAGTCTTCTTAGATCTCCCGGAGAAGATCTTCTTAAGTGCCTAGCACTTTCTTGAAATGAGTAGAATTGTAATCCTTCTCCACTTTCTGATCCAATGTATTTCAAAAGGTCAGTTCTATATGTTGTTGATTGATGTCTTCTCCTTCTGAATCTGTCTATTTATAGACATTCTTCATGGTAACCGGCTGATCCGGTTTCTAACCGTTTTCTGACAAGTCTGACAACTTCAGTTAACTGGTGATAACCCACAGCTGTCAAGTCTTCAAACAAGTCCTGTGCCTTAGTGTTGAAACAGTCTGTCAGAAAGTGTCGAGACCATCTGTCTATTTGTGTCGACACAATTGACTTTGGTGTCGACACTGCCTTCAGTGATGTCAACTAAATTGCCTTTGTGTCGACACATCTTCTTCTGAAAATAACTTGGTCTTTGACTCTGCAGTGTGTCGACACAAGTCCTGTGTGTCAACACAGTTGTTGTAGAATCATAACTTTAGTAAGTGTTGACTTAGCCTTCAGGTGTCGACACATTCATTTTTTAGCTTTGCTATAATGTGTCGACTTAATCACTATGTGTCGACACATTCTGCTGGTGTCGACAAACTTGTGGTCGACTATTTTCTTCTGTGTCGACATATTCAGATGATGTCGACAAACTTGAGATCGACTATACTCTTCAGTGTCGACACATTCTCCCAATGTTGAGGTCGACGTTTTTCTTCTGTGTCGACACAATTTCCCAGTGTTGTGTCGACTTACTTCTTCTGTGTCGACACAATTTCCCAGTGTTGTGTCGACTTACTTCTTCTGTGTCGACACTTTTTCCCAGTGTTGTTGTAGACTATGTTATGTGTCGACACTTTTTCCCAGAGTAGTGTCGACTTACACCTTCTGTGTCGACACACTTTCCCAGTGTTGTGTCGACAACTTTCTTCTATGTGACGACACATGTTCCTTTGTGTCGACACTTGGACTTAGAATTTTTTCTGTAAACTTTAACAATTCTTTACCTGCACATGTCAACTCAAAACAACATCAAATACAACATGATGTATATCATTGAGCTAGGTTGGGCTTCTTCAAATCAGGTACACATTTTCCAATGTACCCAACATTACCCTTTCCAGGCTGTCTCTTGGGGAAGTGCCCGTGGTGGCGGAGTTTGGAGATGTTTTTCCTGAGGAGCTACCGGGAGCACCTCCTCGGCGGGAGATTGATTTCTCCATCGAGTTAGTGCCCGAGGCTAGACCGGTGTCACGTCCACCCTTTAGGATGGCACCAAAGGAGTTGGCCGAGCTCAAGGTTTAGTTGCAGGAGCTTTTGGAGCAAGGGTATATCAGACCCAGCTCTTCACCGTGGAGTGCGCCGGTGTTATTTATAAAGAAGAAGGACGGTAGTATGCGTCTGTGCATAGACTACCGAGAGTTGAACAAATTGACTGTCAAGAATAAGTATCCGATTCCTCGGATAAACAATCTCTTCGACCAGTTGGTGGGGTCGGTGGTGTACTCCAAGTTGGACTTGAAGTCCGGATATTATCAGTTGCGGATTTGTGACGAAGACAAACCCAAGACCGCGTTTGGTACGAGGTATGGTCATTTTGAGTTCTTGGTGATGCCGTTCGGGCTGATGAACGCGCCGTCCGTGTTCATGGACTTGATGAACCGAGTGTTTCGCGAATATTTGGACTGGTTCGTAGTCGTCTTTATCGACGACATATTGGTGTATTCCAAGTCGGAAGCGGAGCACGAGTCGCACTTGCGGACAGTGTTGCAAGTACTGAGAGAGAACCAGCTTTATGCGAAGTTCTCCAAGTGCGAGTTCTGGTTGGAGAAAGTGGCATTTCTAGGCCATGTGATTAGTGGGGATGGGGTGGCGGTAGATCCAACAAAAGTAGAAGCCATCAGAGAGTGGCAAGTTTTGAGGATCGTGGCGGAAGACCGAAGTTTTCTTGGACGAGCCGGGTACTACCGAAGGTTTGTGGAAAACTTTTCGCGGATAGCTCTACCCCTCACTTCACTAACTCGCAAGGATCAGAAGTTTGTATGGACTCAAGAGTGCAATCAGGCGTTTGAAACCCTGAAGGAAAGGCTAATGATGGCGCCGATCCTAAGTCTACCAAAGGGGACCGAAGGGTTCCAGATTTTTAGCGACGCATCCAGATGCGGTTTAGGGTGCGTGTTGGTGCAGCATGGTAGTGTGATAGCTTTTGGGTCGAGGCAGCTGATGCCTCATGAGAGAAATTACCCTGTCCATGATTTGGAGTTGGCGGCGGTAATTTTTGCTTTGAAGTTGTGGAGGCACTACGTTTATGGTGCGAAGGTGGAGATCTTCACGGACCACAAGAGTCTGAAGTATCTCCTAGATCAGAAGGACCTAAATATGCGGCAGCGCAGGTGGGTCGTGTTCCTTGGGGACTATGAGGTGGCGATTCAGTACACGCCAGGGAAAGCCAATGTGGTGGCAGATGCTTTGAGTAGGAAATACTCGGGGCAAGGAAATTGGATTGAAGCTCACGATGAGCGGTTAAGGCGGGACTGGGAGTCCCTTGTTTTGGAATGTGTGGCAAGAGGCGAGTCTAGCGTGGCTCGACTAAATTGGATTGAGATGCAAAGTGACTTATGCGATCGTATTCGGGAAGCGACCCATGTAGATGCGGAGTTCCAACCTTTCGTGGAGGAAGCTCTAAAGGGCGAGGGTAGCGCCTGGGAGATGGTTGATGGGATTCTGAGGAAGGGCGAAAGGATTTGTGTACCGCAGTTCGGCAAGATCCGCGAGGAGTTGATGTTTGAGGCCCACTTCACTAAGTACTCCATTCACCCGGGTAGTACCAAGATGTACTTGGATTTGAAGAAGTCCTATTGGTGGCCTGGGATGAAGCGGGACGTAGCTTTGTGTGTGAGTCGGTGCCAAACATGTGCCTTGGTGAAGGCCGAGTGTCAGAAGCCGGGCGGGTTCTTAAAGCCTCTTCCAATCCCCGAATGGAAATTTGATGACATCTCCATGGATTTTGTGCATGGGTTTCCTAGATCGCAGCAGGGTAATGATGCCATTTGGGTGATTGTGGACCGCTTGACCAAAGTGGCACATTTCATCCCAAACCGGAAGGAGGACGGTGTGGAAAAGTTGGTGGAGTTGTACGTCCGTAATATTGTACGACTTCATGGGATTCCGAAGAGTATAGTCAGTGACCGGGATGGACGTTTCACGTCTAAGGATTGGCGGTTGGTGCAGAAGAGCTTGGGCACAAAACTCAAGTTCAGTACGGCCTTTCATCCTCAAACTGATGGGCAAACCGAGAGAACGAACTGTACTTTGGAAGATATGCTAAGGATGTGTACTCTCGACTTCGGCAAGAAGTGGGAGGATCACCTCTTCATGGTGGAGTTTGCTTATAACAATAGTTACCAAGCTAGTATCAAGATGGCGCCATACGAAGCTCTGTATGGGAGGCGGTATCGAACACCGATGTCTTGGACAGAGGCGGGAGACACCAAGCTTTTGGGGAAAGAAGTGGTAGCCGACACTAGTGAGCTAGTGCGGACCATCTAAGAGCGCATGAAGGTAGCTCAAGATCGGCAGTCGAAGTATTTCAATGCTCGCCACAGGCATGTGGAATTCGCTGTGGGCGACTGGGTGTATCTTAAGATCAAGCCGTTCAAAGGCATTTCGCGAATTCGCCGACTCAAGAAGCTGAGTCCGAGATTTTTGGGACCATTCAAGGTCATCGAGCGAGTGGGAGAGGCAGCGTACCGATTGACGTTGTCCACAGAGCTAAGTGGATTGCATGACTTTTTTCACGTCTCCGTTCTGAGGAAAGCGTTGTTAGAAGCCAGCGTGGTGATTGAGCCGACGGCGGTGCCGGTAGAGGAAGACTTGAGGACACGAGTTCGTCCAATCGGGATAGAAGACTCAGAGGTTCTGCAATTGCGGAACAAGGAGGTCAGGCTCGTAAAGGTCCGTTGGGACAACTGTGGTTGCGAGGAGCTGTCATGGGAGTGAGAGCAGGCCATGCTGGAGGAGTACCCCGAGCTTTTCTCCTCAGGTACCGTTTAGTTTTGTTTACCTTCCATGTTTTAAATTTCGGGACGAAATTCATGTAAGGGGGGAGAATTGTAACACCCCAAAACTTGGAAGGGGAATCGACGGCGTCGTTTTAGCCAAGTTTGGGTTTTGGAGCAGGCGACACGGGCATGTCAAGGGCATGACACGGGCGTGTCGGGGCGTGGTCGACCGCGGAGCTGGTGGTCGACGTTTTGAGGGTCGACGTTCGTCGAGCTCAGGAACACAGCCTGGGATACGGGCGTGTCCCTGGCCGTGTTCTTCTCGGGCTGTTTGCTGGATTTATTCTGTTAGGCGTGACAGGGGTCACGACACGGCCGTGTCGGGTCTGACACGGGCGTGTCGAAGGCCGTGTCTTTGGCCGTTTCCTTCTCTGACTGGGAAAATTGGTCTGTGGGGGCGTGACACGGGTCTCGACATGGGCGTGTCAAAGGCGACACGGGCGTGTCGGAGGCCGTGTGCTGGTTTTCGAATCGGTCGAGACGGCGAATGAATAACACGGTCTGGCACACGGCCGTGTTGCAACCCGTGTTCGGCCCAGTTTTTGTGATTTTAGGCCGAATCGTGGCCGTCCGTTTCTTTGTTATGAGATCCAACGGCTGGGGGCTAGATCTGAGGGATTAAACTCGGGAATAGGGTTTGAAACCCTCACTTTTCTCCTATCTTTATCTCTCTTGATTCTAGAGAGAAGGTAGAGTAAGGAGGAGGAAGAAGGCCAAGATCCGGCCACCGACGAAGCTTCGGAGGTCCATTTCGCGAGCGGAGTTCAGATCCGCGAAGGTGGGAGCGTTGCGGTGGTTTTCAACCGAGCAAATCTTCTCCATGGCTAGGAAGAGGGGACGGAAGGTCACGACACTTCTCCTCTCAGTTTTTAGGATTTAGGATGCATGAATAGCATCCCCTTCCTTTCCTATTTTGAGCACCAAATCTCTCAAATGAGAGGGATTCGTGTAGCCTAGGTTCAAGAGGAACCTCCGGGTTGAGTATGTTCATCCCGGCAGGCTTTGCATTAGAGATCAGCTTCGTTAGCGGATTAGGCATTGTGGGTGAAGCCGTGGTCACGACCGTTAGTCCGACCCGGTGATGTTGCATAGCGAGATGTGAGGATTCGGTAGAAATCCGTTGCGGCAATACGCTGTTGTGTGTATGCGTTTTCCCCCTTTTAATTGAGTGAGTACCCGTAGTCGGAACGGGACGAGGTTAGCTCCGCTTCTTGCGGTAGATGGTTTCCTTGGAGCACGGGAAAGATACGGTGCGAATGGTGATTGGGGTGGGGAAACCTTTGTTTGTGCTGTGCAATGGCGCGGCTATGTCTCCGTGGTCGGCTGGCATCCCGTGACGCGCAAGTCATATGGTAAAAGTGTCCCGGCGAGACTAGTCCCTTGTGTGAGACTGATGAGAATGCCGAGCGGAGGGCAAGCCCGGGCAATGTAGCCATGAGCGGGTGGGGTCCAGCAAGGCTTCTTAGAATCGGTCAGTTTGAGACGGAACCCTGACGAGTGGAGTCAGATTGCGTGGGCAAGCCCTGGGGTTATAACCCATGTGCGGGTGGGGCCTTTGCGAGGTTCCGTGTAACGGCGTGGGTGCCGTTAAGGACATGGTGGTTCCCTTGTGTTTGCGGCTTTAAGCCAATGGGGAAACGGAAGTACCCAGTGTTTGATGTTGTGCTAGATGCTTACGAGCTAGGGTGCCTTGGGTTAAACCCGGGTTGCATTCATGTTGCATAGTAGGCCCATTCACTTTGTACAAAACATAGAGAACATGTATGCTGTATGAGACATCCAAGCCTGTTTTACCGCTTTATTATATATACTCTTTTGGTATACGAAGTGCTAACTTCCAGGTGGAGTGGTACCCCGAGGTCCGTTAGGGACGGCCGGGAGGAGATGTGTTTGTTACACAGTAGAGGTCAGCCTTTGCTGACCCGCGTTACTTCAAATCCTTACAGGGCAAGGATCGCATGCAGGAGCTAGCGCGCCGGGCGAAAAGCCCTAAGCCTCATGAAGTGTAGCTGTGCTTGACTATTTTCATTTCCTTGTTTTGCTTCTGTTGTTTGACTATGTCCGACTTGCATGCCGAGGTAGCCTAGGGGTGCTTGGCACTTTTATATTTGGAATTATATTGTGTAAGGCCTTAAGGCCATTTGATACTCTTCTGTTACTGGATAACTTCTGTCTGTTAGTTTTCGGTTTTTGCTGTGTTTGTCTTGAGTTTTGAGATTGGGTAGTTTTATATCATCTTTTAATACTAAAGCTGTGGCGTCCGTATGTTGTGGAGCCCCGGCCGGACCCATATTATATGGTCTTTACAGGGGAGGTGTTACAAATTAAACACAAACTTCGTACCTGATGTGGATTCCACCGTAGATGGCAAGGTACAGAATAGAGAGAACGACGAGGATGAGCGATTTCAGCAGGGAAGAAGCAGAGTCTAATAATTTTTTTTTACAGGAAGAACATTGACATGCATATGAAAGGCCAAAAAAATTAATAAACCCAAACTTCAGCAACTAACTATACAAATGTTCAGTTATAAAATTACTGTGTAATTAAACACAAACTTCACACCTGATGTGGATTCTACCGTAGATGGCAGGGTGCGGAAGAGAGAGAACGACGAGGATGAGCGATTGCAGCGGGGAAGAAGCAGTGTGCCGTCGTTGCGCTGTTAGCTGAAGCGGCGGAGAAATTAGCCCGAGCTATGGCTTGCAGAGCAAGGACGATGAACCGGTGGAGGGGAGTTTATAGGAGATGCAGCTATGGAATTGAGAGGAAAGAACGACCATATATCTTTCCATGAAAAGAGCGGTGGGAAGAGTGGCAGGGGCGGCGCTTACAGCGGCGGAGTTTAATATGCCCCGAAAATGGAAACAGCGGGATTTGCGTGAGATTTGCAGATGCGAGAAAAGAAACGGCGGCACGGGGCAGGCACACGGGGCACGCGGCGGCTGAAGCGGCGGGGGTTTGAGATGCGAGCAAAGAAACGGAGGCACGGGGCAGCCACACAGGGCACACAGCGGCTGAAGCGGCGGGGGGTTTTATGCTATTTGCAGCGGCGTGATTGGCGGAAATTCACGGCGTGGCAGAGAGAGCAAAGAAAAATAGAGAGAGAGAGAGAATAGGTGGCGTGTTGCAGCAGGCCAGAGAGAGAGAGCAGGTGGCGTGCAGGGCAGCGGACAGAAGCGAAGAGGTGAAAGGGGCGGGGTTGTTTTCGGGAAAGCACCGGCGTGAGGGAGACAGACAGATAAAGTTAATGTCTCCTCTAAATAAAGTTGCAACCATAATAAAAAGAGTTATCTAATAAATAATGCCTAATTACAGATAAATTGAAGGATGGCATCAAACATTAAACGTAACGATGACCTACATCGAGATAAAGGAAAGAAAATTATGCATGTGAGAATTACCTTTTAATTTACACTACGATTATTGTACTTTAAGTTACATGCAAAATATTCTGACATTATTATATCATCCTGCATGTGCATCCTATCATTGATAAATTATGAATCTCTAAATGATGGCTATACTGCAAAGAAATCAAAAAAGCAATAATAACCTGAGGGGCGTAAATATTAAATATTACTTTTTTCTTTAAAAAAACTATGCATACATCAATACTTGAGAAAATTGAGGGGACAGAGAATGTAGTGAATTATTTTGATAACAAAAGCAGCCGACTAAAAAAGCATTAATGTGTGATGAACTTACTTTATTGGTAGTTGTTGACCTTGATGGGTCGGGCCCAAATATTGAAATTGATACTATTAAACCAATTCTCTTGATATTTTCTTGTTATGAATATAAACAAATAAAATCAATTTCAATTATATACTGGTACTCATAGTGCTTTATGTTATTTTTTTACATGCATACAATTATACATATACAGTTATTGTTCTTATAATGTTAATTGAATGCATATTGCTACGCCCGTGCTCGATGCTCTCGGGCGGCCTTCGGCCGCATCAGGAAGGCTTCGCCCGCGTGCACACGGGCTTCGCCCGCCTGCACACGGGCTTCGCCCGTGTTTGATGCTCTGGGCGGCCTTCGACCGCATAGAAGCGGACTCTGCTTCCACGCAATTCACCGATCCGGCGCGGCAACCGCCACTCGCAATATGATTATTGTTATCACTACGACAGTGACGGGGATCTACCCTTATGCTTTTGAACAACAGTCAATAGGCATTGAATCTATCCTAACTACAGTCGTAACGTTCTCTACCCCTATGAAGGACTTCTCGATGAAACATTAAATTTTATCATGAACAATAGGGTCGGGAGATGGATTTCAACGTATCTATTGGCATAGAAGTGAAAAGGGATAGAATCGACTTACACCTTAGTGAAGAAATCTCCAAAATCATCAATGATACTGTAGCAAGGAAACTTTCAAGCAAAATAAATGTTGCATACTTGTTTGAGGAAGCAAAGTGATGTCATCATAATCAGCAGCATACCTATTTATAAGTATAATAAATTTCTCAATTATAATGACCGAAAACATTAGTTCTTTGATGGGAAAACATAATTTATTTTCTAGTTTGAGTCCAATGAACAACTGAAATCATCACTACTTGTGTTTAGGTTTATGAATCATTTTTTCCACTTGATTTTGTTGAGATGTTATGTTCAGTTTGTGCAAAAAATTATCACAATATATATGGCAATTACAATCTGAAATAAATTTTTGCCGAGCTTTCTAATCATAAAAATATTGGATGCTACACAATGTTTCTTTATGTCCGATAAATAGCAACCAACCAAAGCCAGAAATCAAATTCTAATTATGTAAATGCATATCCGTCGATATCATTTGAAGAAAAAAATATACAGATCAAATTACTGTTTGACGGCTTTAAAAAATTCCTTAGAAATTCCAAAGCAATTGTCCTAGAAGTCCACTCCTCTTTGGCCTTTTAACTCTTCTTGGAGACCTAACAAAAAATTTAACAAAGAATAAAATCAATAGAATATAACCAACATTATTAAAAAAAAAAAGGTTTCTGTGAGTTAGAAAGCAATGGTATAACTCTTCTTCTATATGCATGCCACACTGTAATTGCATCGAAGCTGTAAGTATGAAAACAATAACAAAAACACTAATGTCTATGCTTAATCTTTGAGTTTCTAGCTTACACTTTATTTGATGATACATCAGCATTCAACAGCACAAAGTGATCTCGTGCAACACTGACAATGCACGGGAGGCCCGCCATGCCCCGCGCGACAGTACTCTCGCTACAATTGGGTGGGCATTGCCCACCTCCGGCCTTTGTTAGTTGTAATGGCAATCTACGACCCGTAGGACTCAACGCTCGGGAGGCCCCCCTTGAGAATGGGAAGTATTTTTAGCACAAACAAAACGTTGCGATAAAGTATGAAGATCAAAACTTCTAACGTCAATTGGATCGTGCATACCTACCCCCATGTAGTAGTAAAAAAAATAAAGATATAGTAGTTGGTAATAAACAATGTTATCCTGCCCAATTAAAATTTAAATGAAAAAGCAGTTAGAAGTCCAATGACTTAAAGCAAACATATAACATCATACTCTAACATCGCAACACTTCAAACCATAATAATAGTAAAGTCACAAATAAGTATACATAAGCAGTGAAGGCAAAATAGGGACCAAGCACGTAGGTGAACATGTAAACGAGAAAAAAATTTAAATCAGAGCCTATGCCAATAACTAAAATCAGAGCAATATGGAAATTTTTAAATGCACAAGCACCCGCGGCCACGCGCCGACCTATGATTGTTTGAATACGCGCCGCCCAAATCAGTCTATGACATGCAGGCCAAGGCGTTCAGTGAACTAAACTGACTCAACGCCACGCAGTCTAAGGCGTTGAGTGAAGTAAATTGACTCAACGCCCATGCCAGCAATAAATCAAAGTAAATGTTACAACGACTTTGAGTGCTCTTTAAGATACATATATAATTATTTGGAGAGCAGAAACTTATCAAGTCTTATAGTGCATAAACTTATCAAGGCTTCTATTTAATATACAGATATAAATACTTGGAGAGCATAACATTCCTCCTACATTAATAACTTAGTACATGTTAGTACAATCCTTCAATCAGTCATCTTTAAGACTTCTGCTTGATTTACTCCCCCCCTCCCAAGAATAGAAAAAACAATATTACCTTATTTTACCTGAACTCCTAATACATTTGATAGCGGATTTTTGGCATGACTGAGCAATCTGTGTGTGCGTCCTGGGATGACTGAGGTCATATTTCGCAGAGGGACGATGATTGTGGACACGTATATAAAGAAAAAAGAGAGAATTTGAGTAGATGGTATCGCAAACGCTAACAGTGTGTTTGAATTTGAAACAGAATGATGAAAGTTCACTTAAGTTTTAGTGCCACTGAAAGCCCACGTATGAAAAACTTGAATTTGGGTCAAAAAACTTGTCATAAAAATTCTAAAGATGTAAACGTTCGCAGCTAAATCAACTTTCACAGTGCCACAAATAGAGCCAAAGTCAATAGTTAGCATGGAGAAAGCATTAGCAAAATTTTTTTTCTTTTTTCTTCTTATATGAGATTCTATTATCATGGAGTATGATGAAGGGCCAAAACAGAAGAAAAAAAAGGGAGAAGGTAATATAGGTAATTTTTAAGAAAGACATGCTAAAAATAAGCATCATGGAAGCATGTAGTTTGACAAAAATATTACCCAGCATAATATAGCAGCAAATTTGCTAAAAATATTAAACGATCACTCCATGAGAACATGTACGGACATGCAAAGAGCATTTTCGCACGGGTATAGCCAAAGTGAAACTATATAAAAATAAACTGGAATCCAAACTGCAATGAAGTCATAGCTCTTTGTAAAACTGAAAAATGCTGGAATCGTGTTGGCCCTTGCTAATAATAACAAAATACACAAAATAAAATGGAATCAAAACTGCAATTAAATCATAGCTCTTTGTAAAAGTTAAAAATGCTGGAATCATTTTGGCCCTTGCTAATAATAACAAAGCACACTGAAAGCCCCATCTGTACAGTAGCAGTTTCAAATGTTTTAGCCCTTGCTAATTATAACGATGGAATAGTTATAAGTTACCTATAACAAAAAAATCTGAAAGGCCCATCCCTACAATCGCAGTTTCAAATGTTTTGGCACGGGCTACGCCGGTTCAAAAGCCATGATATCTATGATGTAAATAATGTAGTATTGGTGTAGAGCAACAATAATGTGTGGAACAGAATGAACAAAATTCTTTGAAGACCTCTTAACCATGCAAACAATATATCCCGGGAGAAAGAAGTCAATGATACAATGTATAACTCCTTATAGAGACCCTTTGAAATGCACAATCTGCAAAGTAATTATCGCCGCCATCAACCAAGCTGTCATTGGTATTATAAGTAGGAGAAACTAAAGAAATTCAGCACACAGATTGTATTAGTCATTACAAAGAGCCAAATATACCGGTAAGCACACATATGAGGATCGAATGTGATGGAGATATGTGAACGAAGCTCTGAAATTTGACAGTGGATCAACATGCGGGGCTCAGGTAACACAAACAAAGAAGATCGTGAGGATCTCCATCTAAAATCTGAGAGTAAACAATAGCAGCTGTAATGATTTAGGGGAACGTATTGTCAAAGTTTTACACTGCGGAGGAATGTAATTATGTGACTGCATAGGGATGTTTTTCGTATAATTTAAAGTAAGTAATACGTAGACACAGTTATAACTGTAAACTATTGGCATCACATACAAATATTCATTTATAAAATTACTTTGGGACATTTTATCGAACACGTAAACTGCAGAATGTGGTAATATTTTGAGATAATGTTATGGAATCATTTGTTAATTTTGTAAATAAAAAAAGGAATGCAAAAATGATTTTAAAAATTGTAGATGAAATAAAAGTAAACAGAGATCCAAGAAATAAACATTGCTATGCTCACATAGAATTTTTTTTTACAGGAAGAACATTGACATGCATATGGAAGGCCAAAAAAATAAATAAACCGAAACTTCAGCAACTAACTATACAAATGTTCAGTTATTAAATTACTGTGTAATTAAACACAAACTTCGTACCTGATGTGGATTCCACCGTAGATGGCAGGGTGCGAAATAGAGAGAACGGCGAGGATGAGCGATTTCAGCGGGGAAGAAGCAGAGTCTAATAATTTTTTTTACAGGAAGAACATTGACATGCATATGAAAGGCCAAAAAAATTAATAAACCCAAACTTCAGCAACTAACTATACAAATGTTCAGTTATAAAATTACTGTGTAATTAAACACAAACTTCATACCTGATGTGGATTCTACCATAGATGGCAGGGTGCGGAAGAGAGAGAACGGCGAGGATGAGCGATTGCAGCGGGGAAGAAGCAGCGTGTCGTCGTGGAGCTGTCAGCTGAAGCGGCGGAGAAATTAGCCCGAGCTGTCGCTTGCAGAGCAAGGACGATGAACCGGTGGAGGGGAGTTTAGAGGAGATGCAGCTATGGAATTGAGAGGAAAGAATGACCATATATCTGTCCATGAAATGAGCGGTGGGAAGAGTAGCGAGGGCGGCGCTTACAGCGGCGGAGTTTAATATGCCCCAAAAATGGAAACGGCGGGATTTGCGTGAGATGCGAGCAAATAAACGACGGCACGGGGCAGGCACACAGGGAACGTGGTGAACGAAGCTCTGAAATTTGACAGTGGATCAACATGCGGGGCTCAGGTAACACAAACACAGAAGATCGTGAGGATCTCCATCTAAAATCTGAGAGTAAACAATAGCAGCTGTAATGATTTAGGGGAACGTATTGTCAAAGTTTTACACTGCGGAGGAATGTAATTATGTGACTGCATAGGGATGTTTTTCGTATAATTTAAAGTAAGTAATACGTAGACGCAGTTATAACTGTAAACTATTGGCATCACATGCAAATATTCATTTATAAAATTACTTTGGGACATTTTATCGAACACGTAAACTGCAGATTGTGGTAATATTTTTAGATAATGTTATGGAATCATTTGTTAATTTTGTAAATAAAAAAAGGAATGCAAAAATGATTTTAAAAATTGTAGATGAAATAAAAGTAAACAGAGATCCAAGAAGTCAACTTTGCTATGCTCACATAGAAATTTTTTTTTACAGGAAGAGCATTGATATGCATATGGAAGGCCAATAAAATGAATAAACCGAAACTTCAGCAACTAACTATACAAATGTTCAGTTATTAAATTACTGTGTAATTAAACACAAACTTCATACCTGATGTGGATTCCACCGTAGAT
Source organism: Platanthera zijinensis (assembly GCA_039513925.1). Lineage (NCBI taxonomy): Eukaryota > Viridiplantae > Streptophyta > Magnoliopsida > Asparagales > Orchidaceae > Platanthera > Platanthera zijinensis. The sequence goes on along the minus strand of CM077098.1, from coordinate 63,726,113 downwards.
AGCAGGGTGCGGAATAGAGAGAACGGCGAGGATGAGCGATTTCAGCGGGGAAGAAGCAGAGTCTAATATTTTTTTTTACAGGAAGAACATTGACATGCATATGAAAGGCCAAAAAAATTAATAAACCCAAACTTCAGCAACTAATTATACAAATATTCAGTTATAAAATTACTGTGTAATTAAACACAAACTTCGTACCTGATGTGGATTCTACCGTAAATGGCAGGGTGCGGAAGAGAGAGAATGGCGAGGATGAGCGATTGCAGCGGGGAAGAAGCAGCGTGTCGTCGTGGCGCTGTCAGCTGAAGCGGCGGAGAAATTAGCCCGAGCTGTGGCTTGCAGAGCAAGGACGATTAACCGGTGGAGGGGATTTTATAGGAGATGCAGCTATGGAATTGAGAGGAAAGAACGACCATATATATGTCCATGAAAAGAGCAGTGGGAAGAGTGGCGAGGGCGGCGCTTACAACGGCGGAGTTTAATATGCCCCGAAAATGGAAACGACGGGAATTGCGTGAGATTTGTAGATGCGAGAAAAGAAACGGCGGCACGGGGCAGGCACACGGGGTACGCGGCGGCTGAAGTGGCGGGGGTTTGAGATGCGAGCAAAGAAATGGCGGCACGGGGCAGGTACACAGGGCACGCGACGGCTGAAGCGGCGGGGGGTTTTCTGCCATTTGCAGCGGCGTGATTGGCAGAAATTCACGGCGTGACGGAGAGAGCAAAGAAAAATAGAGAGAGAGAGAGAATAGGTGGCGTGTAGCAGCATGCCAGAGAGAGAGAGAGTGCAGGAGGAGAGAGAGAGAGAGCAGGTGGCGTGCAGGGCAGCGGACAGAAGCGAAGAGGTGAAAGGGGCGGGGTTGTTTTCGGGAAAGCACCGGCGTGACGGAGACGGACAGAATCTGCACGGAGAGAGGCGACAGAAAAGCATTGTTTATGTAATAAATGAAATATAAGTTCTTTCATACTTCTTGCAAGCTCATTGTGATTACTATATATTTTTTGTTGCGCTATATGTGATTTCAAAATATTGTTTATGTTACTGTATAAATTATGATGGTATTTAAGCTGTTACAATTAATGGCTTCTGAGCTGGTTTCGGAACACTTGACCACAATGAGTATTGCATAATGCACTTAACAAATACACAAGAATATCTATAGTTTGATGTTCATTCATTAAAATCATATCCTCTGGTATGCCTTAGGAAGCTATAATTGTGTATTCCTCTATATGACTAAGGGGAATCCCCAAAGAACCCGAACTTGAAGTGGTGCTGGAAAATATAAAAATGAAAATGATAAGTAGCAGTGGAAGGCGCCTCCAATAACCAATAACTGAATTTTTCCAAGCTCTAGAATAAGTGATTAAAATTGTACCATATACTCCTCCCATTGTACCATCATCCACAGTTATACCTCCACTATAGCAATAAATGGATGTTTATTTGAAATAATTCCTGGAACTAAAACCCCTTCCTTCTGAGGTGGATTAACATTGTTAGATACAGAAGATTAGATCAAGAGGATTGAAATGATATTTCGGGTTATGAATTACCCAGAAGATAGGAAGGTGGATCTAGCATTTTCCTCTTGGATAGATAAGACAAGTTATTATCAGATAATCTTGTTAGTAGTAATGAAAGTCTTTAATTTCTAGGATAGCTAAATCACCTTGAGGGGGGGGGGTGAATATATTTCTTAGTCTCTTGTGACTATCTTTAATTTTCTTTATTTAAGTGTTTTGTGAGTTAGTAGTTTTCTGCTTTCAAGACACACACAACCTACAACAAAGAAACAACACAAGAAGCACACACAGAATTTGAGAGAGGAAGTTGTCTACCTAAATCACCTAGAGGGGGGTGAATAGGTGAGATGTGCGTCTATTTGCGGAATAAAAAATTTAGGAGCCAACACAGCACAATACCAAGCAATCACAGACGACAAAAGATTTATAGTGGTTCCCCAACCTTGGGTACGTCCACTTTCCTCACCAATCTAGTAAACCACTAGACTTGGCTACTCCACTATCTCGGATCAAAACGATCCTACACCTCGGAACAACGTTCCTACAAAAAAAACTCGATCCAAACCGGATCTACACTCGGAAGATAAAACTTCCTACAAGTCTCGGAGAAAAAGCTCCTACACAATAATTTGTTTAAAAAAGAATACAAACAATAATGATCTCAGATCTGGATCTTGACAGTCTTCTTCCTTAAGAACTTTGGCTTGATCAGAAAAGTTGAAGACGACTTGAGAGAGATCCACAAATCTGAAAGACTGAATCACCTCGATCGAGAGAGTAGATCTAGAATCTTTAAAGCCCGACGAGATCGAGTGATTTACTTGCGTCTGGATCGCTGAAGAATCAGAGTTGCAAACAGAGATCGGACATCGTCGATCCAGAGATTCTTCCGTGAACGTTAATGGCGGCGGCGGCGACTTGAAGAATTAGGGTTCACGGGATTGTTATCTTTCTCTTTCTTAAAATAATAATCTCTGAAGGAATTGATTATTAGTCAAATCTGAAGTGACCTATTTATAGGTAGACTCCAACGGTCATAAGAATCATTAATGATGACACGTGGACTTATCAGAAAGGATCAAATTGAAATGACCAGCGATATTGACTTAGAGAATTTCAGGAAAGATTTGAACCGACATACTCGAGTCATAGAAGATACATACTCGAGTATCAGATGGTATATACTCGAGTGGAAAAGATTGGCATACTCAAGTAAGGGAAGTTATATACTCGAGTGAAAACACTTAGAAAAATTTCAGATAAAGTGTGAATAAATACTCGAGTACAAGAGTTGCAGATACTCGAGTGAGAGAAAAAGAACTACTCGAGTATATTAGGAGAACTACTCGAGTGAGGGGAAAATGAACTACTCGAGTATCTTAAAACAACTACTCGAGTAAACTTTGACTTACTCGAGTATGAAAAATTACTACTCGAGTACAGAGTCACTTACTCGAGTATATAGGAAACTACTCGAGTATGTGGACTTAGAATATTTCTGAAATGGGAAGAACAGAACTACTCGAGTATAAACAAAGCACTTACTCGAGTAACTGACCAACCACTCGAGTACAAGTTATCACTTACTCGAGTGAATACAGCCTACTCGAGTATGTAAACCAACTTACTCGAGTACAGACCCACTTACTCGAGTATACTAGAGAAGTACTCGAGTATGTGGACTTAGAAAATTTCTGGATTAAGAACAGAAGGATTTACTCGAGTATAAGAAATGATCTACTCGAGTGACTGACTATCTACTCGAGTATAAACTTATCTACACGAGTATATAGAGTCTACACGAGTATGTCCAAGGATCTACTCGAGTACTAAGTCACTTACTCGAGTATATGAAGGGTACTACTCGAGTATGTGGACTTAGAAAAATTTCTTCTAAAAGACATACTTCAATACTTGAGTCCACCATTCCAAGTGCATGTAGGAAGTGTATCCCAATAGAGAGGCTATACATGGGCCAACACTTTGGATCACACAATGAGGGATTACATTGTATGGTCCTGTGTTTGGTGACCCATTATAGACTGACATTGGTCTACACTTGGCATTAAGGACCTACACACATACAACTTAAACACAGCATCAAATATACCTTAATTTATCTTAGTTCAAGGTCTGACCATCTACAAATCTGAGGTATTGTGGAGACAAATCCCAACAATCTCCCCCTATTTGTAGATGTCAGCATTCTCTATACTAAGGTGAATTATTCAGAGTAAAAAGAACAATACACATATACTTAAAAATAAGCTAAAGCAGGATAATTAATGAAATAGCCATAATCAGGATCAATTATTTATGTAGAATTGTTTTTAACAAAAAGAATCCATTTCCACATTCTCTTTACTCAAGAGGGTCCTTCCTTATGCATCCTTTCTCTCTTCAGCTCTTGCCTCTCTAGGTAACTGAATGGCTTGGGAAAATAAGTTCTGGTCCTAGGAGGAGCAGCTTGATTATTGTGTCCCCAATTCCTGTCATGAAGTCTGATTTTGATTTGGGACACTTCATAGGCTTTCCATTCTGAATGACTGTAAAACTGGTCTCTGTTCTCACCAAGATCTGTAACCAATTTCAGGGTATCAAGGATTAGGGATTTGGAGGTTGGACTCCAAACTTCAGAATGAATAATTGGTGGTCTGCTTTCAGAAGCTAGGGCAGGATCTCTTTTGGGTGCAGAAAGACTGGCAGAAGCACCTTCACCATATTTTCTCTTCTTCCTTGGAGCTGGAATTTCATCTTGCCACATATCAGAATAGGTGAGAGGGGGCTCAGTCACATCACCCTCAGGTCTAGGTGAGAAAGCTGGCACACCTTCTGGAATGGCTGCCTGGGCTGGAGCATCTGCAGGAGGTTGTGCTTCAAGAGGATTCAAGAAGTGTGGAATGATGGTAGGGTTGAGCTGGGCATTAGGGAAATTCATGTTGTGCAGCCAAACAGCAGTGTCATAGGTATAGAATTTCACAGACTGGAGCTGGGAGAGAATATCTGCTTTCATTTCTTTTACAAGACCATCCACAGTAGCTTGAGCTTGGTTAGATAGTGTTTCAACTTATTCTTTTACAACTGCTTGAGCTTGCTCAGATAGTTTTTCCACTTGTTCTTTTACTATCTTCTCCCCCTTGGTGATATCTATAGATAGCTGAGCTATAGCTTCATCCTTGAACTTGCCAACTTCTTCACATATTTTCATAAGATTGGCCTCAGCATGCTTGTCCAACTGGATCTAATTATTGGCAACAGTTTCTTGTTGATTTCTCAGTTCACCTATGCTTGTGATAGTGTGATCTATGGCCTTGCCACCTAGCTGGAACAATCTTTTTAGCTCATCAGTATTGGCCTGGATTTCTGCAAAGCCTCTACTCATCTCTTGTTCAAGAGTAGTGACTTTGTTAGTGACTGATGCTAGAGAGTCATCAAAGTATTTTCTCTGTGCAAGGAGCAACTGTTCAATTTGACTTACCATAACTGAGGGAGAAGGGGCTGAGGTTGGTGCAAGAACTGAAGGAGCAGGAGCAGGAGGAGTCCAAGGAGGAATTTCTGTAAGAACTATTGAGCTTGCAGCTCTCTTGAAAGATTCTATTTCAACAGTTTCTTCTGTATTAAGGAAAGATGGCATGGAGAAATCCAAAGTCCTCAGAGGTGCCTCCACAGGATCTGGAGACATTTCCTCATCATCAGACAAGAGAATATGATCAGATTTGCTGGGCTCACTATCAGGAGACTTGGCAGGAGACTGGACTGGAGTCTGAGCTGGAGTCTGAGCTGGAGTCTATACAGGAGATGGAACTGGGGACTGAATGGGAGACTTGGCAGCTGATCCACTATGAAAAAGAGGAGCATCTGAGCTGAGCTCATCAATGAATCTGTTTATATCTTCAGCTGTAGACAGTAAAGTTGTTGTATCTGGAATCTCTGAGTCAGGAATTGCTGATTGAGGATCTGCTGGAGGAGGAGAGACTGGAGGAGTAGAAACTCTTACCTCTGCTAGTTCTGGAATCACTGATTCTGAAGAAACTGGATGCTGAGGAAGAGAAGAGGCAGGCTCCCCCTCAACTATTGCACCAGAGGTAGCAGTAGTTTGATGTAGAGGGGAAGATGGAATCCTATCTTCAGGTAAACTGGTTTCTTGGTGAGTTTCTGAGATGGCATCAGCCTTTGAAACTTGGGCAGAATTCAGGATCTTGATATCATACCTCTGTATGGAAGAGATGGAAACTTTCTTCATGTGGTGAAGAGGAGTCCCTTTGGATAAGTCAAACACTGTAGGATTAATCTCATGGAGGAGGAGTGAGATAATCCTAGCATAACTTGGTTGTTTCACGCTCTCTCGGATCTTATCCAGTATCATCATTCCGAACTAGAATTTCTTCCTACAGACTATGGCTTACATAACGTCGAATAAATTTTGGGATATATCTCTTATGGAGTATGTCTTGCACCATAGGATTTTGGCGATGACATCAACTAGAAACTTGCCTTCTGAATTGAACAAAGACCGATTCAAGGTTTCACCTCCACCTTCAGGATCTCGACCACAGAATAGGGAAGTACGGTCGGCATCTTCCTTTTCTAGGTCGTCTTCTTCATCAACCACGGGCATCCGAAGCAGAGTGGCGACTGAAGTTTTATCTAACCGAATCTCAAGTCCTTTTACCTTTGATTTCAGAATTGTGCCATTATGTCTAACCTTCAGATATCTGTAAAATTCTTCAACCTCAGGAAGCAGGAGACGGCAGGGTTCTTGAAGAACGAAGGACAATCCGGTGATGTCCAAGAGAATTAGTAAATTTTTGAAGTCATCCGAAATATCTGCGATACCATCTGTCACGAGTTCGGAGCCGATTCCAATCTTGGAGGAGGGAGCCATCAGCGATTCTGTAGTACGAAGAGAAAAAAAAGGGGGAAGGAAGACAAAACTCTGCAACTGTTCTGGAAGACGAAGGTACGGCGGCTACTCGAGTGAAATGAGAAGTGGAAAGGATTTCTGATTTTTCTACATATATATATGACCCTAATTAGGTTTAAGGAGGAGTACTGAAAATAAAATCATACCTGATATGGAGCGCCAAAACTTTGGTGCGAATAGAAGAAAAAAAAAGGAGATTTTCAAATTTCTGATTCCCGTATACTCGAGTAGGTTTCGCCATACACGAGTATGAAATGGAGTATACACGAGTAGATCAAGTAACATACACGAGTAGGTTACCAACTACTCGAGTATGTCAATTTTGGCACTCGAGTATTTCCGTTTACTCGTGTATATATCTCTATGTACTCGAGTATATCACTTTGAAATATAATTTTCTTGGGAGAGATTTACTGCCACCGATATCTTCAACTCTGAGCCTGTCTGTGAATCCACCATCACTATTCCTCTTTGTTGAGTAGTCCGAGTTCCGTTTTGAAGAACGAGAACTTGGACTCGTCCAGCGGCTTCGTGAATATATCTGCCACTTGCCTGTCTGTGGAGACATATTGTAGATCTATGTCTCCATTCTCCACATGCTCCCGGATGAAATGATAATATAGCTCTATGTGCTTGGTCCGGCTGTGGGAGACTGGGTTGTTGGCTATTGCTATAGCGCTGGATGAGTCGCAAAACAAAGGAATGTTCTGGAACTTCACGTTGTAGTCTTCAAATTGATTCTTGATCCATAAAAGCTGTGCACAATAGCTGCCTGCAGAGATGTATTCTGATTCAGCCGTTGAGATGGCTACACAGTTCTGCTTCTTGCTGCTCCAGGAGATAAGTCTCCTTCCGAGAAATTGGCAAGTCCCAGAGGTGCTTTTCCTGTCATCTTTGCTACCTGCATAATCTGCATCTGAGTAACCAATTAGTTCACTATCATTACTTCTTGGGTACCATAAGCCAAGATTTGGTGTGCATTTGAGGTATCTCAAGATTCGCTTTGCAGCGATGTAGTGAGATTCATTAGAGTTCACCTGAAATCTAGCACATACACATATTGAGAACATTATATCTGGTCTGCTTGCAGTAAGGTAGAGCAAGGACCCAATTATGCTTCTGTACTTGGTTTCATCAAAAGGTTTCCCTTTCTCGTCCTTGTCCAGAGACATAGCTGAGGCCATTGGAGTCCTCATGGAGGTTGCATTCTCCATTCCGAATTTCTTAAGCAGCTCTTTGGTGAACTTGGTCTGTGAGATGAAAATTCCATCCTCAGATTGTTTCACTTGAAGCCCTAAGAAATACTTCAGCTCTCCCATACTGCTCATTTCAAACTTCCCTTGCATAAGTTTAGAAAACTTCTTGCAGAGGTTGTTGTCTGTAGAGCCGAAAATAATGTCATCGACATAGATTTGCACTAGCAAAATCTTGCCTTTTATTTCCCTAAGAAATAATGTCTTGTCTATCTTTCCTCTCGTGAACTTGTTCTCAAGAAGAAAGGTAGACAGCGTCTCATACCAAGCTCGAGGAGCTTGTTTAAGACCATATAGTGCTTTTTGCAGTAAATAAACATAATTAGGAAAGGTTGAATCAACAAAACCTGGCGGTTGCTCTACATACACCTCTTCCTTTATGTCACCATTTAGGAAGGCGGACTTAACGTCCATTTGATAGACAGTAAAGCCCTTAAGTGCAGCGTAGGCAAGAAATAACCTGATCGCTTCCAGTCTCTCTACTAGAGCATAAGTCTGGTCGAAGTCGATTCCTTCTTCTTGACGATATCCCTTGGCGACAAGTCTGGCTTTATTCTTTATAATTGTTCCATCTTCGTCCATCTTGTTCCGGTAGACCCATTTTGTCCCGATGACGTTCTTATGCTTGGGTCTAGGAACAAGTGTCCAGACTTTGCATCGTTTGAACTGATTCAATTCTTCTTCCATGGCTAGAATCCAGGATGCGTCGGAGTTGGCTTCCTCAAATTTCTTTGGTTCAACCTGTGAGAGAAAACTTAAGTGTAAATTCTCGTTAGTTGTACCTCGACGAGTTCTGACGCCATCCCGAGGATCTCCTATTATTTGGTCAACAGGATGATCCTTCAAGTGTCTGAACTCTAAAGTCCTTGCATCTGGGATCTCTTCAGCCACTGGAGTTGCATCTTTAGCTGGGATGTCTTCTTCATCTTGATCATCTACCTCTCCAACAGTGGTTGTAGAGGGAATCTTGATGAACGTCTCATCTTTATCTTCAATAGGTTCATCCAAGCTAAGTTCTATCAACTTTGTACCTGCATCTACAATAGGCACACTAGACGAGTTGCTTTGCAACAGACTCGTCTCATCAAATACAAGATGTATCGACTCTTCCACCACCAGAGTTTTTCTATTGAATACTCTATAGGCCTTACTATGGCTACTATATCCTACAAAAATACCTTCAAAGCTTTTCTCGCTAAACTTGGTAGTGTGATACTTGCCATTGTTAAGTACGAAGCACTTACAGCCAAAGATTCTAAAGTATGAAATGGTTGGTTGCCTGCCTTTTAGAAGTTCGTAAGGAGTCTTATCATGGTTCTTGTTGATGAGTGCTCGATTTTGCACGTGACAAGCGGTGTTGACGGCTTCAGCCCAGAAATACTCCGGAAGTGAGGCATCACTCAACATGGTCCGATAAGCCTCTATGAGTGTTCTGTTCCTTCTCTCAGCTACTCCATTTTGCTGTGGAGTGCGAGGAGAGGAAAACTCATGAAAGATACCTTGACTTTCACAAAATTCTGTCATGGCTCCAGATTTGAATTCCGTTCCATTGTCACTTCTGATTTTGACTACGGAACAGTTGTATTCATTCTGGATCTGCCTCACAAAATTAGTGAAAATACCGAAGGTATCTGACTTGTGTTTCAGAAAGAACACCCACGCAAAGCGCGAGTAATCATCCACAATAACCAACGTATATTCCTTACCTCCCAAACTTCTAACCTGCAGTGGACCAAACAAGTCCATATGGAGAAGCTGCAAACTTCTATTGGAATCCTTGCCTATTGTGCTTTTAAACGAACTTCTTGTTTGCTTGCCTTTATTACAAGCGTGACAAGGACTGTCTGTAACGCACTTGACATTAGGTGCATCACGCACTAAGTTTTGAGAGAATAATTTCTTAATAGTTTTGAAATTAATATGTGCTAATCTCTTGTGCCATTGGTCAGCAAGAGATGCACTACTTTTTGCCAAAAGACACACTGGTGTCGAGGAGTCTATACAAATAAAATTTAAACCGAAAATATTTCTGCTTCGAGTGCCTGATAAAATAGTTTCCATATTGTTAACCGATTTTATCAAACACTTGTCAGCATGAAATTCAACTACGTATCCTTTGTCGCATAGTTGGCTTATGCTAATGAGATTGTGTTCCAATCCTTCAACATAGGCTACATCCGAAAAGGATACGCTACCGTTAGAAATCATTCCATAGCCTTTAGTGATTCCTCGATCTGAACCTCCAAAGATGACCTTTGGTCCGTTGCAGACTGAGGTGTAATTCTGTAGTAGGCTCCTTGTCCCGGTCATATGCCGAGAACATCAACTGTCCAAGTACCAGATTGGCATTTTGGTGGCCTTTGGACATACCTGCAATTACAATCATTTAGCCTTAGGAACCCAAACAAGTTTGGGTCCTTGGTCTCGAGTTAGAATACTCCCCCTACGAGTATTAGCCTCATGAGTTGTCACTCTCACGTTGCTAACTTTAGGGGTTGCAGCATTTTTAGGATTGAACCAGCAATCGATGGCAAAGTGACCAACTCTATCACAGCACCAACAGTCAAATTTGTTGTATCTTTGCCTCATCTTCTCCTGCTTGACTACCTCGAGAGGAGGTCCAATAGGGGCAGCATTTTTAGATGTGGAGGCTTCATGATGATGGCACGTGCATGAAGTCTTGTCCATCTTCGGCTTCTCTACAACAACTTTCACTTTGGGTGCCTTCTTAATATTATGACCATGAACATAAGGTCCATAGCTCTGAAGTTGAATCTCCTTATAAGGTTCCTTGAAAACGCTCTCACCAAAGTTGCGAAGGCGAGTCCACCCTTGGTATCTTGTCTTAGGCTTCTCAAGGATAGGCCTGCTAAAGTGACCATAGGTGGATTCGTAGTCAAGATCGTTCATAGGAAAGATGACTTTCTTGAACGCGACTGGCTCCAAGGGAGCTTTCCCTTTCTCTTCAGCAGAGGCCTTCTTGGCCGCCTTATTTCTCCTCTTGGCCTTGTTTCTCCTAGAAGATTTACTAGGAGCTCCTTTGTGGCCTAGACCGGCACCACTTGCCTTAGCTGAGAATTCAGCAATCATAGGAAGCACAGTCTTAGGCTTCGAGAAGCTTTCTACAAGCTTCTTCTCAGCCAAGAGTTATTCTTCCAATTCCTTGATGATTTTCTCTTTAAGGTCAAGGTGCCCGAGAGCCTTGTTGTATTCTTCGATAGATTTATCGAAGTCTTCCTTGAGAGAGTCAGTCTTAGAGACTTCTTCTCTAAGGTTGCTCTCTGAAGCTTTTAGAGATTTTATCTCCCTAGCTTGAGTTTTCACGACTTGGCGACATTTGTCGTAAGCCTTGAGTAACTCCTGATATTGTATCATGAGTTCTGATTCATCCTCAGAGGGATAGCCCTCTGGTTCATTGTCATCATCAGAGTCCGAAAGAGGGGTGTGAGATTTTACCTCCCCAGTGAACTGGGGGACTTGCTCATCGTCTGTTAGATCCATTAGCCCAAAGTAAGCTTCTTCCTCTTCTGCACTTGACTCGGATGAGTCGGAGTCACTGAGAGTTTTGCTCTTCTTAGCTAACAAACTCTTTTATGTCCTCTTCCTGTTGTAGGACTTCTTGTCTTCTTTCTTGCCGCCCTCTTTCTTCTTATGGGGGCAATCCGCAATGACGTGACCTGGCTTGTTGCAGCAATAACAAACAATATAAGTGGAATAATGTTTATTCGGTTTCGAGCCATACCTGTCGTGGCTGCTTGAGCTCTTTTTCTGACGATCACCATCATTGCGTGATCTTCTATTTGAGGCATCCTTGCCTTTCCATTGCTTCTTTTTGTTCAAGAATTTCTTGAACTGCCTTGAGAGTAGAGAAAACTCTCCTTCAGATAGCTCCAAGCCAGAAGAGCTTGGTTCAGACGAATCTTCATCATCAGCTTTAGGAGCTGGGGCAGGAGAGCTAGCCTTAATCTTCCTTGAGCTGTCTGCCTTCAGAGCAACAGGCTTCTCTTTGGATCCGGACCTGCTCATCTCTTCTTCAGCTTTTCTAGAATTGATTTGAAGCTCATAGGACATTAGCTTTCCGAACAGATTTTGCGGGTCCGTCTCGGCTAACCTTCCGAACTCCCGAATGGCGCATACCTTGTTATCCCATTCCTTGGTTAGGGATCTTAGGAATTTGTCATTCAGTTCTCCGTTGGTGAAGACTCGGCCATAAACTCTTAGGCCGTTCAATATCTTGAAAAAGTTCTCGAACGTGTCAGCTATGGCTTCCTTGTGACCTTGCCGGAAGGCTTCATACTTTTGATTCAGAAGGGATCTCCGATCATCTCTCACTTCTTCAGTGCCTTCCATCAGAGTCACCAGGGATTGCCACATCTCCTTGGCAGATTTACAATGGATGAGATTCTGTAGCATTGAGTCATCGACTGCACTTGCTATTATATTTTTGGCTTTCTTATCGAGGGAGACAAGTGCAATCTCGTCTTTATCCAAGTCCATCAGCTTCTTAAGAACTTGTTTGGATGAGTCTATAGTAGAGGCAACCATAGGAACATGCGGACCTTCTTCAACAATCATGAAGATCCGAGGATCCACAGCATCCATGAAGAACCTAACTCTTTCCTTCCACATAGGAAAATTATTCTTGGTGCAAATGGGAAGCTTGGAAAAATCTTTAGTCTTACTCATGCTTGATATTTCTCAAAAGACAACTCGGGTAGGATCAGATCAAGGTGTTAACCTCTTAACGATCAACCTAGCTCTGATACCAATTGAGAGAGGAAGTTGTCTACCTAAATCACCTAGAGGGGGGTGAATAGGTGAGATGTGCGTCTATTTGCGGAATAAAAAATTTAGGAGCCAGCACAGCACAATACCAAGCAATCACAGACGACAAAAGATTTATAGTGGTTCCCCAACCTTGGGTACGTCCACTTTCCTCACCAATCTAGTAAACCACTAGACTTGGCTACTCCACTATCTCGGATCAAAACGATCCTACACCTCGGAACAACGTTCCTACAAAAAAAACTCGATCCAAACCGGATCTACACTCGGAAGATAAAACTTCCTACAAGTCTCGGAGAAAAAGATCCTACACAATAATTTGTTTAAAAAAGAATACAAACAATAATGATCTCAGATCTGGATCTTGACAGTCTTCTTCCTTAAGAACTTTGGCTTGATCAGAAAAGTTGAAGACGACTTGAGAGAGATCCACAAATCTGAAAGACTGAATCACCTCGATCGAGAGAGTAGATCTAGAATCTTTAAAGCCCGGCGAGATCGAGTGATTTACTTACGTCTGGATCGCTGAAGAATCAGAGTTGCAAACAGAGATCGGACATCGTCGATCCAGAGCTTCTTCCGTGAACGTTAATGGCGGAGGCGGCGACTTGAAGAATTAGGGTTCACGGGATTGTTCTCTTTCTCTTTCTTAAAATAATAATCTCTGAAGGAATTGATTATTAGTCAAATCTGAAGTGACCTATTTATAGGTAGACTCCAACGGTCATAAGAATCATTAATGATGACACGTGGACTTATCAGAAAGGATCAAATCGAAATGACCAGCGATATTGACTTAGAGAATTTCAGGAAAGATTTGAACCGACATACTCGAGTCATAGAAGATACATACTCGAGTATCAGATGGTATATACTCGAGTGGAAAAGATTGGCATACTCGAGTAAGGGAAGTTATATACTCGAGTGAAAACACTTAGAAAAATTTCAGATAAAGTGTGAATAAATACTCGAGTACAAGAGTTGCAGATACTCGAGTGAGAGAAAAAGAACTACTCGAGTATATTAGGAGAACTACTCGAGTGAGGGGAAAATGAACTACTCGAGTATCTTAGAACAACTACTCGAGTAAACATTGACTTACTCGAGTATGAAAAATTACTACTCGAGTACAGAGTCACTTACTCGAGTATATAGGAAACTACTCGAGTATGTGGACTTAGAATATTTCTGAAATGGGAAGAACAGAACTACTCGAGTATAAACAAAGCACTTACTCGAGTAACTGACCAACCACTCGAGTACAAGTTATCACTTACTCGAGTGAATACAGCCTACACGAGTATGTAAACCAACTTACTCGAGTACAGACCCACTTACTCGAGTATACTAGAGAAGTACTCGAGTATGTGGACTTAGAAAATTTCTGGATTAAGAACAGAAGGATTTACTCGAGTATAAGAAATGATCTACTCGAGTGACTGACTATCTACTCGAGTATAAACTTATCTACACGAGTATATAGCGTCTACACGAGTATGTCCAAGGATCTACTCGTGTACTAAGTCACTTACTCGAGTATATGAAGGGTACTACTCGAGTATGTGGACTTAGAAAAATTTCTTCTAAAAGACATACTTCAATACTTGAGTCCACCATTCCAAGTGCATGTAGGAAGTGTATCCCAATAGAGAGGCTATACATGGGCCAACACTTTGGATCACACAATGAGGGATTACATTGTATGGTCCTGTGTTTGGTGACCCATTATAAACTGACATTGGTCTACACTTGGCATTAAGGACCTGCACACATACAACTTAAACACAGCATCAAATACACCTTAATTCATCTTAGTTCAAGGTATGACCATCTACAAATCTGAGGTATTGTGGAGACAAATCCCAACAGAATTTATAGTGGTTCCCAAGATTATGGGTACGTCCACATTCCCTCCCACCTTTCTAATAACTTTTTAGACAAGGCACTTCTACAATCTTGGCTCCTAAGAGATTACAACACGATCCCGCAGGACCACTCAGTCTTCTCCAAGACTTACAGCTCAGGCACAAGGCCCTACAACTCAGTGATCCTAAGATCACTTACTTTAGGCCCAAAGGCCCTACAACTCAGGCTGGGAGGAATGCCCTACCTCAGAGAGAATGACTCTCCTATAGCTCAGGCACAAAGACCCTACCTCAGATCCAAATAATCCTACAACTCAGGCACAAGTAAACTACAACTCAGAAAGAATGAATCTCCGACCTCAGGCTAAATAGCCCTACCTCAGATCCAAACTTGATCTTATCGAATGGAAGTAGGCTGTTGAGATGATTTGACATGAGAGAAATTTCTCTGTTCCAACCTTCCTGGACTGAGATAAACTCAACCCAACTTTGACTCTAGGAATATGTTCCCTGAGTCTACTCCTTGCTGAACTGAGAAATACTCAGCCCTATCTTCTTCTCAGCAATAAGAGAAGATCTTCAATAAGCACATGCTAGTGCTGGAAGTATCCTGCAGAACCCTGCTCTACATCTTCTTTCCTTCCTGGAGTGAACTAGAAGCTCTGTTCTAAATTCTTCTTCACAGCCTTTAGAAAATGTTTTTTAGAACTGTACAGCTAGAACAATAAAGTAGCTGCAGCTTAGGTTATCCTTTGCTGCACCTTCTCTCTCAAAGATTTACTATGAACTGCTATTGATGGCAGTGATGACAATAACTAACTTTGATTATCTTCTAATTGCTACAGGTAGGGTAACGACCCTCTTCTTCAGTTTACTCAAAGAATTTCTCTGATCTTGCTATTGAATGTGTTGCTCTCAACAGCTATCTCTTAATGGCTTTCTGATCAGATGTAGCATTGCTCAAGCCTTGGCTGCTTCTACTTCCTCAGAGAATATCTCTGATCTTGCTTTTGAGGATATTAATTGCGACAGCTAATTAGTTGAACTATCAGATCAGAATATTGAACTTCTCCTTCAGGCTCTACAACAATGGTCGAGGAAGAAGATGAAGTCCAACAGTATGCCGAAAGTTTTTTTCTTCATTCTGAACTCCTCCTTTTCTATTCCGCCGATCAATAACTTTTTTGACCAGTGGGCCCCACTGAATTTGACAGCTGCATTTTTACTTTAATAGCCAAAAGTCATACTATAGGCATGCAATGCCATTTGTCGTGTACTGTAGCCATCCCGCCTTATTTTGAATTTTGTTGACTTTGTTGACTTTTGTTGATGTTAGCATCTGTGGACTTAGTCAAATTCTAGCGCATTAGTATAGGCATTGAGTGAACAAGAATCACTCAACGACAAAACACTTAGACATATTTTTGTCACTAGGCGTTGAGTGAGTAAGCTTGACTCAATGCTAAAAAACTTACACAGATTTTCTGTCACTAGGCTTTGAGTGAGTAAGCACTTGACTCAACACCAAAACACTTAGACAGATTTTCTATCACTAGGCATTGAGTGAGTAAGCTTGACTCAATGCCAAAACACTTAGATAGATTTTCTGTCCATTCTTTCCTTGAGCTTCGAGTGAACACGATGCTTTCTTCTCTGACATTGAGTGAGCCTTCATCACTCAACGCCATCTAGAGTTTTGTAGTCTTAACTACTTAGGCATCGAGTGAGCCTTCATCACTCAACTCTTTTGGACTTAGCTAGATTTCTTTACTGTCAAAGACAAAGCTTTGACTATCTGAGCTTTACTCAATGCCTTTTGCAGTATGGTGATGAGTCCTCTTTATATACCTATTTTCGGACTCATCTAGGCTTATTTTCTTGTCTTTGCACACCGTTTGGCGCCATTAGCACTTCTTTTGGTTCGCTACAGTTTTCCACGTTTTGTGCACCTTTATTAGCCTATTTCTGTGCGTGTGTGTATTTCCCTTTTTGCTTTGCATAATATTTATGTCTGTGATTGCCATGTCGACTTCCCGTCCAGTTTTCCTGCAGGTTCTGGGATCGCGTGGGCGTCCGGGGTAGGATTTTCACCCTGCTTGGCAAAGGAGTCAATGGTCGTGCGTTTTTACCCACGCACGACCGTCGACCTCTTTGGCGCACGATCATCGGTCGTGCGCAGCCATGACCTCTCCTGTGAAAGTTCTGTCCCGGCATATCGCACGATCACCAGCCATACCGCGCACGATCACTGCTCGTGCGTTGCCGGTCGTGCGCAGTCACACTTTCTTTTCCCACTTTTCTGCCTCCATATCGCACGATCACAGGCCATACCGCGCACGACCACTGGTCGTGCGCCAGTGATCGTGCGCGCTGTTTAAATCTGTTTTCTATAAATAGCGCAGGTCCGCCCTAATTTAGATCAATCCGGGATCTCTCGACACTTCCGCCGTTTTTCGTCCCGAACGAGGGTTTCCGCCGTCTTCCTCCATCTCCCACCTTAGGGAGGGTCTCCGGGCAAGCTTACAACGCCAAATCAACGCCGGAGCATCCTCTCGGCCTCCTCCTTCATCCTCAAGCTTCAAGCGGAGTTTTGACCGAGCTTTCTCCATCAAGCAAGGAAGGGCCGGAGCCGCAATCTACGGATCATTTCAACGAAGAAGACGGGTCCATTGGGAGTGAGTGACAGCCTCCTCTACCCCAGACGCAGTTGAGGACCGAGCTTGGACTCGGATTGACAACCCGGGATTCCAACCGTGAACCCTCAACAAGGCTTCGGATTCGGTCGATTCGCACACCTCTTTCTCTTGTATTTGATAGCTTAGTTTAACTCTTTGTATTGATGAAGTACATTTTATTGTAGTTAATGATCTTGCACTTTATCATGTCTATGTGATTTGTGTATTTTCGTTATTATTGCTTGAGGTGCGCCTTAATATTCCATCCACCATCCACCCTTGCCGCACTAGCAATTGCTAGTGGCGTGCGTTGCGAAGAGGTGCTCACGACCCTCATTCCGCCGTTCTCTCCACCTCATCCGCTAGCCTACTCTTCCATCCGCCAAGCGATTCGGTGCATTGCGGCCCGACTAGTCTTCCATCCCGCCTGGCGAAGCATCGCATAGCGGCGTTGCATAGGAGTAGTTGTTAGATTTTTACTTTATTTTCCACAACCATCAAAACCCCCATCGTTACCTTCGCCCCGAGGACTTCAATCTCAAGTCCTCCTCGACATTAACTCATCCCTTACTGTGTTCCTCAAGAGACCGACACTCGGGGATTTATTCCCAAACTTTATTACTTGTGCGACCGGTGCGCTTGCCGTTTTCCACGCATCAAGTTTTTGGCGCCGTTGCCGGGGAACACAGTCGTTTGAGTTTTTTGAAGAGGTAGATTTGAGATAGAAGCCCTTTTTCCATCTGTTCATTCCATGTTTTATTTTTCTTTACTTTAGTTTTTATAATTTGTTGCTTATTTTTCTTTATTCCTCTTCTAATTTTTTATATTCCAGTAGCAGGTATTCCTTTTTATTTATCTGCTTGTGTGTAGTTAATTTTTGCTTAGAAAAATCTTGTGGTGAATTCTTTCTTGCTGCACCATGTATTCTTATGTGAATATTTGTTGTCGTTGGTGCGGGGATTATAGGCATAACAGTGATGAGTGCCCCACTGAAGAATGGGAGCATAATTCTCGTGGTTCAGTGTATGGAGCACCGTTGTCTTATGGTACTTCATACACCGCACCCCAGTCTTATGGTCACTACTCTTCTCCGCCTTCACCTTTTTCTTATTCCTCCCCGGTCCCTTCTGGACCGAGGGGTAATGGAAAACGGTGTTTGTGTTGTCATAGCACCGACCATGTGTTGAAAGATTGCGCAGAATTTCAGCGCCAGTTGGAGGCGGATGATGAACCGGATATCCGGATTGTCTCATCCACTTCTCAAATGGCCGCTCCTTCTGATTCTGATGATGTATCCGCAGTACCACCTTGTCTATGGGGGACTGCTGTGGATACACCCATCAGACTTTCTACTGGTCAGTGCGACAACATTGCGGCGCCTTCTCTCCTTGTGCCTTCTTCCCCTATTTTTGATTCACCCCCGGAGGAACCTGCGCATATTATCTCTGATGATGTTGCTCCTTCGCTTTCTTTGCATGAATTACCTACTCCCCTTTCTAGTGAGTTGGTTGATGATGTTGTGCCCTTTGGAGATTGGGAACATGAGGATGCGTCGTGGTGTGACGAGGACATTGTTCTCATCAATGGTGAGTACTATGTCTTGGAACACCGTGACGTACCGAGGTGTGATGAGGAAATCCTTGCTGGCGAGGAGGTTTCTACTTCCTTGTTGGATGAGGGGGTCCAAACCACCACCGAGGACCTCGTGGTCTCAGTTTCCCCTCGCCATGACTCACATGACACCGACAGTGATCTATGTTTGGATCCTGCTGAGAGTGATTCCGGGATCACTCTCCCTATTTCCGCTTCTTATAGTTTTTCTTCTCCTTTATTCCTTGACCCCCCTTCTCCCTCTGCGCCTATGCGGGTTGACTCCCTGCAGGTGAGTTGGGTTGACATTGAGCCTTGTGCTCAGGTTGTCGGTGAGTGCCTCAGCGTGCATGAGGAGTTTCCTACTCCTTTTGCAGTTGAAGCCTCTACCTACACCTTCGCCCCCAACGAGCTTGTGGTGGACGATACCTTGCTAGGCAAGGATTTGTTTTGTGGTGAGATGGGTGAGGACCAGTGCTCCTCCTCATCTTACTTCCTATTTCCTCTACCTGTGCGTCACAGGTATTATTATCTAGGTAGAGGGGTAACTGTTCTATCACCGTATCGGTACCCGTTACCGACACGAATATTGGGACAGTTACCTGTGCATTTTTCCTTTCATAGGCCCATTAGCTAGAACTTTTCTTTTGCCAAATAAGTCGTGCTGGGATGACAATAACCCCAGTACTTATCTTAAATTTCTTGCATTTTATCTTCATGTCTAGCTTAGTTTAGTATTTCTTTTTGTATATTTTTCTTTTGTTTTTGCGGAGCTCACCCCTGCAGGTATTCATGGAAACTACGCATTGGCGGGGTTGTGATTCTTCGTATGGCGGGCCTGCTTCTAGTTTTCACGCGTCTTCTGGTATGCTCACTAGCTGAGCATTGGGTAACCTCTTCCCTTAGCTCTTTTTGATTTAAATTTCTATACCATTTGATGTGTTGTTTAGTTTAAGTCTGGGGGAGAGCATGTTTACCTTTTGCACGTGCACATTTCTTTTGCATACTAGAAGCTTTTCGTATTTTATTTTGTTTATGTTCATTGCATCGCACACCACTGCACCCACTTGAGCGCGAGCTTAGCTGTTACCGTGCCGCGAGTTGAACTTGTATCTGTGTTAGATTTGGAAAATTTCTATGCTAGTTTAGGATTGTGCGACGGAGTAAAATGTTGGCCTTGCTGTGTTTCTAGTCAACTGCTCTCGTTTTGTATAGAAATTTGAGTAGATTTAATTTTTCTGTATGCTTATAGTTTTATATTCTTCTATCTGCGTAAATTCTTTTTATTCTACTCAAAAGTTGGTGAATCCGATGTGAATCAAACGGGAGCGTAGGAATGTGTGTAGCCGCCACTAGACTCGTATTGCTTGAGTCGGGAGGAAGGGTTATCTTTCTCGGTTGCTAAGAACTTGCCCCAAGCTATTCTTGAAGCATTGGTACACGGTTAGTCTAGCGTGAGAGTGATGTAGGCCATCATTTTGGCCCGGTTGAGCTTTGTACCGTTCCTAACATCGCCCTTGCTAGCCCCTTTGTGCCTACCCTTCCTTTTGATTCAGCTCCACTATATTCGCCAAAGCCTCATAGCCGATCCTAATCGCACACCCAATTCGAGCTTTAGTAGTTTACATTTTATGTTGGGTTGTGATGTGGTGATTTGTATTTGCGATATGTGGTTGTGCCCAAAAGAAAAATGTGCTGATTTTGTAAAAAGAAAAAGAAAATATTTAAAAGAGAAAAAGAGAAAAGAAAGAAAAGAAAAAAAGAGAAAGAAAAAGTTTGATTGAAAATCTTTATTGGAGATGATTTGGATTTGGAGTAGGCGGTGCACACACCCATTTAGTAAAAGTTAAGTCTGGGAGTGTGGTGCACCTGGTTATATTGTGGTTTGCCGAGGGATTCTTTTAGGCTAGCTCATTTGGGTTAGGTGCATAAGCCTTTCTTTTTATCATTGTTTATCTCACCGTAACCCAAGCCCCATTATTACCCGAAGTCCTACGGACTTGCGCTTGAGTTGACTAGTGCCGTGGAGAGAGTGCGATCGGGCAAGCTTATGGTTTCCGACATTGGTGGATTCCTTTGGGGGTAATCTTGAGCCCCGGTCTTCGGCAATGCTCACCTTAGTGGCCTGTCTACTTTCTTCCAGCGTAGGACCGGATGATTCACCGTGATTCCACTTTTGAGTAATAATAAATTTTTAATACGCATTGTGAAAAATATAAAATATTTTGTATACTTAAAAATTTCCTCTACTTTATTTTTTATGCACGCGAGCATGCGACTTCGCATGGTACTCCGTTTTGCAATTTCTTTGTTAGCTAGTTCATTTTCCCTGTCTGCTTAGGTTTTGTTTGCTCGGGACGCGCAAACGGTTAAGTCTGGGGGTGTGATGAGTCCTCTTTATATACCTATTTTCGGACTCATCTAGGCTTATTTTCTTGTCTTTGCACACCGTTTGGCGCCATTAGCACTTCTTTTGGTTCGCTACAGTTTTCCACGTTTTGTGCACCTTTATTAGCCTATTTCTGTGCGTGTGTGTATTTCCCTTTTTGCTTTGCATAATATTTATGTCTGTGATTGCCATGTCGACTTCCCGTCCAGTTTTCCTGCAGGTTCTGGGATCGCGTGGGCGTCCGGGGTAGGATTTTCACCCTGCTTGGCAAAGGAGTCAATGGTCGTGCGTTTTTACCCACGCACGACCGTCGACCTCTTTGGCGCACGATCATCGGTCGTGCGCAGCCATGACCTCTCCTGTGAAAGTTCTGTCCCGGCATATCGCACGATCACCAGCCATACCGCGCACGATCACTGCTCGTGCGTTGCCGGTCGTGCGCAGTCACACTTTCTTTTCCCACTTTTCTGCCTCCATATCGCACGATCACAGGCCATACCGCGCACGACCACTGGTCGTGCGCCAGTGATCGTGCACGCTGTTTAAATCTGTTTTCTATAAATAGCGCAGGTCCGCCCTAATTTAGATCAATCCGGGATCTCTCGACACTTCCGCCGTTTTTCGTCCCGAACGAGGGTTTCCGCCGTCTTCCTCCATCTCCCACCTTAGGGAGGGTCTCCGGGCAAGCTTACAACGCCAAATCAACGCCGGAGCATCCTCTCGGCCTCCTCCTTCATCCTCAAGCTTCAAGCGGAGTTTTGACCGAGCTTTCTCCATCAAGCAAGGAAGGGCCGGAGCCGCAATCTACGGATCATTTCAACGAAGAAGACGGGTCCATTGGGAGTGAGTGACAGCCTCCTCTACCCCGGACGCAGTTGAGGACCGAGCTTGGACTCGGATTGACAACCCGGGATTCCAACCGTGAACCCTCAACAAGGCTTCGGATTCGGTCGATTCGCACACCTCTTTCTCTTGTATTTGATAGCTTAGTTTAACTCTTTGTATTGATGAAGTACATTTTATTGTAGTTAATGATCTTGCACTTTATCATGTCTATGTGATTTGTGTATTTTCGTTATTATTGCTTGAGGTGCGCCTTAATATTCCATCCACCATCCACCCTTGCCGCACTAGCAATTGCTAGTGGCGTGCGTTGCGAAGAGGTGCTCACGACCCTCATTCCGCCGTTCTCTCCACCTCATCCGCTAGCCTACTCTTCCATCCGCCAAGCGATTCGGTGCATTGCGGCCCGACTAGTCTTCCATCCCGCCTGGCGAAGCATCGCATAGCGGCGTTGCATAGGAGTAGTTGTTAGATTTTTACTTTATTTTCCACAACCATCAAAACCCCCATCGTTACCTTCGCCCCGAGGACTTCAATCTCAAGTCCTCCTCGACATTAACTCATCCCTTACTGTGTTCCTCAAGAGACCGACACTCGGGGATTTATTCCCAAACTTTATTACTTGTGCGACCGGTGCGCTTGCCGTTTTCCACGCATCATATGGCTTTGAGTGAACTGCCTTCACTCAATGTCTGTCAACTTAGCCAATGTTCTGCCTTGCAAATGGTCAGACTTTGACTAACTTGTATTCTTTCAGCGGTTTTTGGCATCTGGTGTTGAGTGAGCTTGCCTGACTCAACGCTTGTGGACTTAAACCATATCTTTTACTCTGGTGTTGAGTGAGCTTGCTTCACTCAACACCTGTAGACTAAACCATATCTCATTGCATCTGGCATTGAGTGAGCTTGCTTCACTCAACGCCTGTAGCCTTAGATAAATTTTTATCTCTCCACCTGCCTACCTTGTGACCACTATCATAATCACTTAGACAACATGTCTAACATAGATCCAAAGAGCATCCTGCAGATGTTGAGCTTAACCAACATCAAATAACACAAGGCTCTTAGTGTCATGGTTATGCCTCTTCAAATCAAGTATAAGAAACATTGAGGGAAATATTCCCAACAATCTCCCCCTATTTGAAGAAGGCAGAACACCCAGCAGTACCTAAAAGCATTATTATAAAAATCATATTAATGTAATGTAAATGTAAGCTATGTCTGCTACATCAGCAAGCTTATTCTACATGAATTTCCAGCATATCAATTCAATGTACTCCATTTCACTGCATTGACTCAACATGTCAGGTCAATGCATCTTCATACCACTTGAACAATTGCTCAAGTAATATGCACTCTCCTTTATACCATTTTATGCTTAAATGGAGTGCCACTAGAAGCATCTACCTCATAATATGCACTGACTCAATCATGGTTCAACATGTAGTCATTGCATTCCTCATACTACTTGAACCTTTCCAAGTAATATGAACTGACTCAACATTACCTAGTCATGTCAAGTATTGCTTCTACATCTCTAATCCCCCATTACAAGTGTTGCCACACATCTCCTCCTTTCTAAGGTATTACCACACATCTCCCCCTTTTTGGCTTCTTCTATAGGCATATTGAAGGAGGTGATAGGATCATGGGAGAATTTTATCTCTTGATCCTAGCCAAAGTCCCATATTGACACCACTAAGGAAATTAGCCTAGTGATCAAACCACTTGATTAGGAGTCATACATTTTGTGTTGATACATTGATACAACACATCACTATAACACTTGAGCTAGCTGCTAACATAGTTCCACTTGATCCAATGCCACTCCATACATAACTAAAAGCTTCTGCATAATGGAGCTGTAGTAAGGGAGGTGCTGGCATTTCCTCTTGACATGCAATAGTATGTCTTTATAGCAGCAGCCGCCATCTACTAGGGTTAATCTCCCCCTCAAACTATGCATAGTACTGAGGACCTGCTAATTAACTCTGATGATACTTGATCTATTGCAGCTGCTGGTTTCCTCTTAACAGGAAGCCTTGTTCCTGCAACATCTGGATTTTCTTCACCTAAATAGGAGCATCCATTATCATTCCCTTTACTATACACTTGAGTCCATCTTAGTCTTGATACCACTTGTTTTTACTAGAGAGTCTTGATATCAAATGTCAGACTTGATAGTCTTGATACCATATTGGAAACTTGTCACCTGCAAGAAAAGTAAATCCTGCAACAAAAGTATTACAGGGAGCAACTGAAGCTATACCATGTTCAACATACCCAACTTGAAGGTGTTAAACTTGACTTCAACTAATGGCTTAGTAAAAATATTAGCCACTAGCATGACTATGGGGAAAACTCAAGACTGAGTTCTTCCTTTTCCACATGCTCCCTAACTAACTGATACTTACTCTTCAAATGCATAGTCCTATTATGAGAGACAGGATTCCTATAAATTTAGATTACACTAATAGAATATAAACATAAAAAATTTCTACTTATCTGGAGGATATGGTCCTGATACTATGGAGCTGATGTTGGATCCACAATAGATGAGCACAGCAGCCGCCAACAGATATTTGAGCAGATTCTGTAGTTGAGATAGCAAGACTGGTTTCTTTCTTCCTGCTCCAAGTAGTCAGTCTTTTCCCAAGGATTTGAAAGGTTCCATCCTTTCTTATCCTATATTTCTTGCATCCTATGGTGGAGGTTCTTATTCTCACCAGTTATCCTTTCATCTGATTGGGCAGTCCACTCTAACATGCCCAGCCTTGCTACAACAATAACATATTATGTTAGAGAAGTATATTTTTTTGGTTTAGGATCATACCTGTCTCCATTAGAGAGCATCTTCCCAGATTTGTGTTGTTCCTTCACAGCTACCTAAGCTAAACCTCTTCCACTTCTTCAGCAACAAATTTGCCTTTGACTCTAGCTACTTGACTGTTTGAGTTGGTTGTATACCACTTAGACTACTTAGTTTATTTTGTATACAATCTCTGCTTGCACAGCATAATCCCTCTTTATTATGGCCATCTCCCATTGCCTTCTCCCACTTTATGACTACAAATAGGACTGGGAGATCTTGGCCTGTTCTATCTCTTCATCCAGATGGATCACTATCCCTTGAAGCATCTATAGTCATTTCAATGACACTCTCATTATCTTAAGCAAGGAGATTTATTCGAATCTCCCCCTCAATTTTTTCCATGTCCATAGAGACATTGCTAAACTTAAATAGTATTGATGATCAATTTGGTGCAGGATATTCTCTGACACCAACTCTCTAGACAATACTTAAGCTTTCCAGCTTATTAGACTGTACTAGATTTCCCTTAGCATTTGCACTGATCTTGTACAACCTTACTCTCAGTTACTATTTTTCTACCACAACTAGATTGTTTTTTTATTGGTAGCCACTGACATGGACAACCCTTATTGCAGGTTCAGATGCTACTGAACCCTGAGCATACATTCTCTTGTTGTTTCCTCAGAAGAGTCTAACGGTTGAGGATGCCACTTGAGAAACTTTTCAGCTGAGCATTATGTGCTCCTTCCTTGCTGATCTCAAAAGAGCTACTTTTAGTGCTTTCCTCAGTGATGAGTACAACCTACTTGTTCTTCTCCTCACTGTTCTACTGATGTGGCAGCAGTACTATGTCCAATAAGTTAGACATCTTAGGGCTTCAATGGCTGGATTCTACTTGCCTGATTATCTAGGAAGATACCACTTGAAGGATTTTACCCAACATATATGTGCTTTATCCACTTTCAGGAATGCATACAACATCACACCATCCTCTTCCTTTATGGTAGAAGGAGGAACTTGATGATCAAGTTATCCATCTTCAACTTCTCAACTGAAGATTTTCAGTCCATTTCTCATTGGAGTATGATCCTCAAGCTAGCACCTTATTCCAGTCTAATTCATGGAGCAATCTCTATCCAAATACCAAATAGAGGTATGGGTACTTGGATTATCCTGCAAAATAGAGTTTACCTTACCTTGGGACCCCAATAATTATAGGGCCCTAGGTTCTGATTAGCAAAAAAATTCACATGCCTTCCTGCAGATTTTCTTACAGGAAGACTAACCTTATCTCTGTCATTAAGACTTATCCTTTCCCTTGGCACACTAGGGTTGTGCCAACAATCTATGGCAAAGTCTACCACTTTGCCACAACACCAATACTCATGGATGTTATAACTCCTCTTCTGAACAGTCTTTGAAGAGTGCAAGACATCACTAACTGCCTGTTCAGAGGGGAGTGTTGTAGCCTTCTTCTAATTTCTCTCAGCAATAATATGAATAAAGGTGAGTATGCTAATAGAAGTACTTGGCTTAATCTAAGTTTCATTAACATCAGTCTTCTTTGTAGTAGACATACTATTAATGGCCTTAGAGCTAGCCAAGTCATCCCTACTAACTGACTTACCCTTATTCTGGGTTATTGCTAGAAGATCCTGAGAATAGGCCACTGCCTTCTCTTTGAGTGTAAGCTACACTTTCACCAAATGCAAGTGGTCCATGATGGTCCATTTGGGCTTCTTTATGGGGAGCCTTCGGTGCACTCAAACCCATACCCTTCCTTCTTCTATTATAAGGTACACTTGTACTCTTACAAGGAGAATTCCTATTCTTCCAGTGAAAAAACATGCTGTCTTGGTCATACCTGTTGGAAGGGAGGATTACCTTGTGAAAGGTGGTCTAGGGCACTATAGGAGCCTTGCCTTTCCCTTTGGAATGGCCAAATCTAGAATTCCACTAAGACCCTAAGCCTCTCTCATCTTTTTGAGAGGTAAAAGAGTTAATCAGTGGCAACACGATTTTGGGCTTATTAAATTCAGCCACAATCTTTCTCTTTTTTAGGAGCTTCTCTTCAAGATCCAAGATGATCTTGTTCTTGTGGCTTATGGTCTCAATTTGGATGATTAAGATGACCTTTAATTGGCTGACTTCCCTCATTTTTGGATCCAGACGGGATGTTGTCTCAGACTACTGGGCAGCGGCTAATTATAGAGAGATAATCTCCTCAGTCTGCATCTTGGCCAACTTATTGCTTCTTCTCAAAGCATCTAAAATTTCACCATACTTGTCAATCAATTGATTGAAATCTACCTCAGACTCATAGTCATCTTCATCACTATATGAGGATGCATCAGAATCTATACTAGTCTGAAAATTAGAACAATAAGAAGAACTAGATAGAGAATGTACCTTTTCTGGACCAGGCTGATCCTGACAGGATTCTTCTTCTATCATGGCTATTAGCCCATAACTTATGTAGTCATCTACTTCATCATCATCCTCCTCTGAGTAACTATCTGATGAACTGATGACATCTTCTTCCTTATCCTCCTCCTCTTTGCCCTCCATGTAGACAATCAAAGTGTAATATCCCTCAAACAACTAGACCCCTAGGAGTGGTTTTGTCATGACTAGGTCATTACAAAACCCTGAGAAGCCTAAGAAGACCAAGTGAACCTAGGAATGAACGTGAGTTCACTATGGTCTGTAAATAATACATTCTAATTACCTAACCTAGGGTATGACTTTAGGGCCTCACCTTGACTATTTGACCCCACCATAACATCCCTAGCCCTTTAGAAGGTTCATTGGGTCACAAAGGTCCCATTTGGGTCAACCAAAGTGGTCAAGTTGATCAAAGTCAACCCTAACCCTAAAATAGTCAAAGCAGTCTATCTAGGGCCAATGGCCCTCCAATTTGCCACTAAGGACCCATTGGTGTCAACCTAAAGGGTCAAGTTGACCAAAAGTCAACCCTAACCTTAAAGTGGCCAAAGTGCCATAATTAAAGGTCAAGTGGCCTCCAAGGTGTGAAACCAACCCTACCCAAACCTTCCTAGCCCTTAGTGAAGGCCAAAGGATCACTAACCACCCATTATGGTCAATTAGGTCACCCAAGGTGGCCTATGGTTGGGCTAACCCATATTAGGTTAATATAACTCAAATAGGCAAACTCAAGCTCAAACACAAATACACTTGGGCTAACCTCATTTTAATTATTCATATGGGTTAATGGGGTGCTTTTTGGTTGAAATGATCATCAAAATTCGACCATGGTGACTAGGAGAGAGAAAAAAAGAGTTCCCCCAATTTCTAGAGAGAAAAAGTGAGCTTTAATGGCTATGGAAGGCCAAGGGCCTCCTCAATCCTCCTTCCATGGGAAGGTCCCTCCTCCCTAGTCAGTTAGGAGAAGATTGGCAGCCATGGCCAGCCACCAAAGTGGCTGAAGTCAATTTTCTCCAATTAGGAAGAGAGAGAAAGAAATGTCAATAATGGCATGGAAGGTGAAACCCCCACAAATATCCCCATTGATGGCTGGATTCAACTCCTCAGGAGTAGGGGAGGAGTTTCCAACATTTTTTAGATCACCAAGGGGCTGAATTCATTGAGAATTCAGTTACCCGAAATTCACCATTAATGGTGAAAATGGGAATTCAAGCCATGCCCCTTCCCCTCCCCCATTTGATTATTTTAAAAGCTTCACCAGCCTGATAAGACCCATTTCCACCCATTCACTGAAGA
The DNA here is from genome assembly GCA_039513925.1 of Platanthera zijinensis. Lineage (NCBI taxonomy): Eukaryota > Viridiplantae > Streptophyta > Magnoliopsida > Asparagales > Orchidaceae > Platanthera > Platanthera zijinensis. The sequence continues at coordinate 63,697,710 of CM077098.1, read as the reverse complement.
AATCGATGCCCTTGGCTGTACCGTTTCAGAGCACCCAAAATCTAGGATCGGCCATGGCATGGTGGTGGTCGGCTAGGACATTCCTCCCCAAAAAAGGTCGACTTCTCCTCCTCTCCCCTTATGCTAGTATCCTAGATCAAATTAGGATGAGAAATCGGGCTCAAACGAGCCGATACAAGTGAGAAAAAAGGAGATTTTCTGAAATTTCATGTTGGCGGGTTCGCCGGAAACCACCACCTCTGGCGGATAAACCACCGTCGGGCGATAGCCACCACCTCAACGGAGGTGTTGGTGGGGGTGGCTTGCTAGGGAGATGGCCAGATGGCCGGCCGTGGCTCACACAAAATCCACAGGTTTAGGGAATTTTTTTTGGGTTCTGTTCAGTTTGGAGAAGATGAACAGTGCCAAAGAATATAGTATTAAAATTATATATATAATATATTGATTTGTTATCCCTTTAACTTGCACACTTTGATGCCGTTAAACAAGGCCTTAGGTGCTGAACCTTGAAAAGTGAACAACATAACAATTGTAGCCCTTGAAGTCTACCTTATTTTAAAATTGATTTCGACACATTTGGGTCAGTGGTTTGACCACATAACTCACAATGGTGCATTCTATACATAGAGCTAGTCAGAGACTAAATTTAGTGCCCCCACTAAACCACTTGTCTAAATGACTTGAAATTTGGAGTGGGAGTGACCATTACCTATACCTTTGACACATCCAAAAATGGGAATTTTGGAAAAACATTTTTCTATAGTTTTTGTAAATATTTAATAAATCATGTATGATTTGATTAGAGGGACTATTTAACTCAAATACCACCAAAATTTTTGTCGATGATTCTCAGGGTTGTTATATGACACTGGTAAAAATCTCAGCCCATTTGGGATTGATTTAAATAGGTATTGGTGTGACCAAAGTTTGGTCTCATAAGGGGAAAATGAGGTCAAAAGTGCACTAGGTGGAGTGAGTGACCATTCCTCATCCAAATGTGGTAAGACTTTGGCCACTGACTTGTAGTCACATATAACCCCCACACAAGTGGTTTTGGGTGGTTTGGGGTGGATATGCCCACAAATCCTAGTACAAGCCCTAGCATTGCCCTTTGAGTATTGAGAATGACATGGGGTCATATGTCCTTGGATTAACATGAATATTGGTAGACTACTTTATAGGTTGGTAATAAGCCCTAGAATTTAATGAAAATTTTAGGAATATTTATCCACTCTAACTATTTAAAGGTTAATTAGGTCACTTTATTTCAAGATGATATTTCATGTATATATATCTTGGATGTTCATGAAACTTTGGAAGTGAGCTTATATTGATGTTATTGATCTCTGATAGTTTAGTTATGAATTTTGGATTGATATATTTGGTACTTTATTCACAACCTCAAAGCTTGCCCTAATTGCAAGAAAATTATTTATGACTTAAATATTGACTGAAAAATTATGAAACTTAGTCAGAGGACATCTTAGGGCATTATAATGTTCTGTGAACTTTTATAAAATTATTGGAAGATTTTCATTTAGGATCATTCACAAAGTGCCATATGTTGAATATCTTTAAGTAATTTGTTTATGTGAACAAATGGACTTAAGAAATTATTTTTTTTGGTCAGAAGACTTTTCATGTCACTTTTAACTTCTGGTAATTTTTCCATAATTGTTAAATGATTAATTCTAATATTTCCTGCTTTATCCTATGCTTGTGGATAATTAGTCAATAATTATTTGGAGCTGAAAACCTTTCTGTAAACTTATAAATTTTAGTATTTATTGTTATTTTAATGACATGCACCTGGCATAATTTTGATAAGGCCATACCTAGATAGAAAAGTGTACTCAATGTTCAAAAGCATTGTTGGCCTTATTTTGCAGAAAAATAATTAAATAACAATAAATTTAGGAAAAATACTATATTCTGGTTTTATTCCCAAAACATCATGATAGACCCCCAGTAAAAATCTTAGGTCAATCAGATGAATATTTGAAGGGGTCACCATTCATACTAATCATGTTGGTTAGTTAGTCTGCACATAGTAGAAACTATAAAAGTAGAGTAATATGTGAATCCTGTTATGGGAAAGGGTAGTTGGTGTACCTTGTCAGGATGAGAATTAATTGGGTCATCAAGAGAATGTAGGATTTGTGAGCCCGGTTGTGCAAGGGCAGAGTTGTGCTCGGGAACGATGATAGATCGTCTTTCCCGGGAAGATGTCTAAATACACATAGGGTTAGTTCAAGCGTAATGCTAAGAGGGTTTGAACATGGGTAGTCACCAATAATAGTAAGTGCCTTGCAAAAGGGAACGATGGGCTTCAGCTACCATCATAGTTCCTAGTGCCCCCGAGAGCCTTTCACAGGGAATACACTGGACAGTCCAAGGTTAACCATAAACCGTAAGACAAAAATGAATACAAGTATAATTAGCAATATACTAGGGCTTTACTTTCACTCACCCCGGTGACTCGGGAGGTTAGTTTGGTTTTGACATCTGAGCGGTAGGCTCGGTGGTTGTGGAAATGGGCAAGTTATCACGGTGAGCTGAAGCCTCAGATGGTAATTGTAATAGACAGGTTAGTCCGGGAAGCCGACGGCTCAGAGATTTATATCTATCATAATTTCTTATGCATAAATATGGTGGGACTTCGGTATTAGATGCCCGTTCACACCGATGTCGATACGATGACTCAGTGAGTGTAGTTTACACTCAGCCAAGGTAAAGTCTAGCGGTGGGTCAGTATAGTACGTGGTGACTCCGCGGTTGTGTTCTTCGCATTGAGGCGTACGAAGGGATAGGCCTGGTGTAATACCCCAAATCCAAATTGGAGTGCAGGCTGGGTGACACGGCCTGGGACACAGGCGTGTCCCAGGGCGTGTCCAGCGATACACGGCCTGGGATAAGGGCATATTTTTCACGATGAGCGTCGAGTCTAGTTCTCGATATAGTTCAGTCAACGATCATCAAGAGGTGACACGGCCAGGGACACGAGCGTGAATGAGGCCGTGTCCATCTCAGACTTGGCGGCGTTGAGTGTGGCGCATGGCCTGTGACACGAGCATGTCACCGGGGCATGTTTGTCACACGACCAAGGATACGGGTGTGTGCGCCAGCCATGTTCTTTTCAGGAATGTTGAGCCTGTGTCATTTGAGGGACACGCCCCTCAACACGGGCATGTACTTTCTGACACCGGCATGTCAGGGGCTTGACACACGCGTGTCTAAGCCTATGTCCTGGTTTGGGTAAGTCGGTTCGTTTACTACTTGCAGTACACGGCCTGTGACACGGGATTATCAAGGGCCGTGTCAGCCCAAATATTGGACTTTGAGACCGATTTGTTGTCGTTTGATTCCTTCATCCTAGATCCAATGGCCCAGATAATATCCTGCTTGGTTAAGTCACGGCTTTGAGTGAAGAATTCACTCATACTTTGTATTATTCTCTTTCTAAAAGAGAAGAGAGAAGGGAGAGGAGGAAGGAGAAGGAGGAGAAGATCAAGCCACCGGTGGAGCACCCGAGTTCCGATTCAAGATCCGAGGCTAGTTCTGTGGAGGCAAAGCTGCTGCGGTGCTTTCCAATCAGTTAGAATTTTGATGGATCCCAAGAGATTGTCAAGGGTAACGATTTTCCTTCTTAGACAAGTGAAGTCCTCCTTTATGCATGAGCATGGGATCCTCCACCAAAAGGTGGAAAGAGTAAGTGATCCCAGTGGGTTGATAGTTGCTATCCCTGGTTGAGTCTACATTTAGACCCGAAAATGTGTAGTACGGGATAGACATGCTGTGTGAAGCCCATCTGGACAGGTTGGTCTGGATTGGTGATGTTGTATATTGCGCACGTGAGAAGACTCCGCATATAAACGTGTAGTTTGTGGAGTCAATGGGTTGTGTCCGTGAAGGGAAGTAGCAGGAAGTACCGGAATGAGGAATTCCAGGAAAACACCCTTGTAAGAAATACCAGTTTTTCTGGCACTGCATGAACTGCAGGGTTTGGGTTGAGTTTGGGTGCAGATAGAGAGTTCCGCTGAACCAGTAAAGCGACCGTGAGTGACGCCGACAGTAAATCCCCTTTTGGATTGTGAAGCCATTCCTTGGAGGACATTATGGCTATTGATAGTTGCGAGCTCTTAAAAGGCTTCTTGCCGAACAGGAAAGGTGAAACCGACCCGCGCCTTTAATTATAGCCTCGAGTACAATGTACTTTGTGATGGCAAGGCGATTTGAGCAACGGGGGGTGGTTGATCTGTACCTGCGTTATGTTGACTGTATAGGAGAGCGCCAAGACATTGGGTTTTCGTTAGTAGCATAATGAGAGTATTAGGCATGCGAGCCATCAAGACTTAATGCTCAAATGTGTTGATACCAATTCGCCGGTGTACCCAAAATTGTGCCTGAGTGCACGGATCGTCGGGCCGTGTGGCTGACGGTTGTGATGGATTGTTTGTGCGTAAGAGCACAAGATATGCTATATTTGTTGATTCATTTCTCTACAATGAAGGAATGTCACTTCCACATGAAAGGGGTAGGATTGTTATAAATTGTTCAGCTGAATGCTGACTGTTGCCTTATTTGCCACCTTCTAGGTGGATTATCCCTGTGCAGGTGCTGGAGATACAAGAGAAAAATGAAGGGCTGAAGTCACTGTTGCTGCTGCTGCCGCTACTGCTTCTTAGCCCTTGAAGGCTAAGATAAAAGTGTTGTGTTTTGTTCATGTGTGGTCGGCCTGCGCGCCAATGTATGCGATCCACACTATAAAAAGAGGAACTGTATGGCCTTAAGGCCAACCTGGTTATATTTGCTGGACATTCGTTCTAGTAGTTGTATATAAAACTGTGGTTAATATATAGTGGACATTCCTGGTATGAGTTCATCTTTATTGTTAAAATCTTCCGCTAGCATGCTCTGAGTTAGGATGCGTTGGTGGTTTGGTATTAACCTATGACCTCGCCGTCTATTTGTGGCATATAGTGTGGGGTCCCGGCCAGACCTTCTACAATATTACATTTAACGGTTGGAGTCGTTACACCTGGTAGTGCGGATACCCGCCTAGGAGTGGGGTGGCCCGACCCACTATCTCCGTTGGCCACGAAGGAGGCTCCCGAGAGTGATGCTAGCTTCCAAAAAGGGGGAACTAGTGGTTTGTGCGCATAGAGTCGTGTGTGTGGCACTTACATAAGTTATGGCATAACAAATCACTACATATATTCTTGCATATAACCTGATACCTCATCGTATAAATTGGTATGAGACTTTTTATACGATTGGAGCCTTGTAAAAGACCCCTTAACTTTTAAGTTTGTATGTGCATTCTTATAAGTTAAGGTTGCATATTTCATAGCTTACTTTGCTTGTACTTTTGTTACTTATTTCTAAGTTTACTTTTCTTACACATACTGCTCTACTCTAGTTGTTTACCTTACTGCTTCTTTATTATAGAACTGATAGCTTTCTTTTCCTTTTATAGTTCTTTGTACATACACCTGCTAGGGGAGTTGGCACTTGCTTGTTCCACTCTGCTTTGTTGTCCTCCTCTTTCATCCTCCTCGCACGATTCTTAGGAGTCATGGGGGTGAGGTGTGGATGATAATGGCTTAGTCTTTTGACTAACGGTCGGTGGACCACATCATTTTAGGGGACCGAGCAGAATGAGCATCAGCACCGACAAGGCAAGGAGGTAAGACATGAGGAGCAGTTGCTACACACTACCACTACTACACGATGATAGGTCAAATATGGATTTCAGTTTGCTTTCGCTTAGATGTTGTGAGTTGTGAGAGAGAGATTATTTGTATTAGACATGTGTCGGGCTAAAGCCCATTTCTTTTCTACTCTCTTCATACTTTGTACTTATTGTGGTCTACTAGCACTTTCGATTATATATATATGTGATCTTGTGTACTTGGACTTATATTTATTGATTTGTACTTCTACTTTCTTCTGTGATCGATATGGTCAGTAGGATCGGTATTTTGTAGTGATGGCCTCCTTGAGTGTTGGTGTCACATCAAAACGGTGATTCTTGATGTTAGACCCGGTTGTGAAAGAAAAAAAATGGGGTCTTACAAACTGGTATCAGAGTAAATCTCGATCCAAAGAGAAGAAGTCCACAAAACACTGGGTCACCCTGCACGAGCATTAGTTTGGGGACAAAGCAAGCAGCAGAAGCTGTGGTGTGCCCATGTGTAAAAATCACAATATATAGTCCATAAATAAATGAGTTGGGCCAACCCAACTAGGAAACTTGACTTACTAAGACAATTCTTAGCGTATCCTGGTAAAAATTAACCCTTGGTATAAATTCAGTTAAGGTACGAGGATACCCGAAGCTGCTAGATGAAGAGTCTAACACGAGAGTAGCAACTTGAGGCTTAAATTCTGATGTCTCTACTTTAATTATCAAGTGGTACTATAACCTGTTACCTAAACTAATAGGACCAACTTAAGGAGAATTGACGACTTGGAACCATTAGTGGAATTGTAGGGGACTCAAGACTCAGATCTCGTATCGATGGAATAGTTAGGATGAGACAACCATCATACCAAATACCAAGGGTTGAACAAGAATTCAGGTTGAGAAGAGACCCATTTGGGACAGAGTCACATGTAGACTTCGGGAAAGTTGTCGTAAATGGTAACCTGGAGTGTCTAAAGTATGGAGTTCATCAACGAGTTTCAGGATGGAACCCCAAGTATAAGGTTGCATGCCCTGAGGATTGTGTTCATATCTAGCCCGAATATAACATAGTGATATCGAAGATACTTTATCCAAGGTAGCTAGGGGCTTATCTTTTGTCTATTAGGGGCTTGTCTTTTGTTTATTGGGCAAATTAGTTATTGACCAGGGTTTCCTTAGACCTAATTTAGAAAATGTGGTGTCACAAACATAGTGAGATTGAAGTTAATCTTATTTGACGTTATTCGGGCGAAGATAAGATTTTGTAAAAGCGTGTTTGGAATGATGATATGTCGCATTACCAGGACAATGTGTAAGACCCCTTTTTTTTATTTCTAAACACCGGGGTCTTAGGCCAAGAACCGTAGCTTTGCGGTGACACCTTCACTCCCTGAAGGGTCATCACCACAAAGCGCCGATTCTGCCGGCCAATTCGATTACAGAAAAGTAGCATAATAAAGTAAACGCAAGTCCACAATAAAATCACATATCAGATTAATAAAATCTCCACGAAGGGAGAGTCCAAAAAATCTAAAAGTGCTGAAACTAAGGGCTTAAGCCCAATACATCAAATCCTCACTATATAGTCACACAAGCGGAAGCAAAATAAATCACTATTGAGATAAGGGACTCACAGTCCCAGCTGTCTGAACTCCTGAGCTAGAATTCCCTATCTCCAAGCGGGCCGACTTCCGGGGCTGCTCCTCCATGCTGGGCTCCAAGATCCCCTAAATGATGTGGTCCGAAAACCGTTAGTCTATAAGAATAAGCCCTATCATCCCCCACCCCTTCCCCCATAGCCACTAGGCACCGAGCGGAGGGGAAGAAAGGGGAGGACTTGAAGGTGGAGAGTAAACAAGAAACAAATGGCAGTGGACCTATACTAGCAATTTTGTAGTATTTGTGGCAGTAGAGTAAAGTATGAAAAGTAACATTAACTTATGTGCAGGAATGCATAAGCCAAGGGATCGTATACAGGGCTCCCATCATATAAAGAGTCCCATACCAATTTATACGATGGGGTGTCGGTTATTAATAGCAATATATATAAGAAGAATTTGACCTTAATTTATAAACTTGCCCACACAAGCTTATAGAACAAGGGGTCGTTTTGCAAGTCCTATTGTGTAAGCGTCCCATACCACTTACACAATAGGTGATATGGGTTATATGCAATGATTATGTTATGACATGCAAGTGGGTATGATGCGATCATGCAAGTGCAACTCACCCACCCGACTCTGTGTACACAGACCTTTAATTCCCCCTTTCTTGAGCCTCACCTCAAAGGATACCTCCGTAGTGGCAGATAGAAGCGGTAGGTTGGGCCTCACCCACCTCTAAACCAGTAAAGCACTACCGGTCAGACCTATCATATGCCTCAACGCTTGGTGCACAAAGCAGACTCCTGCGTACTCTTTCCGGCTGGCGCACCGGACTTCTATTGGCGAAGTGCTAACCACACTTGCCGAGCCAACGTATTAGCGTCGGTGCATCGACCACTAACACCGAGGGCCCACTACCTTATAACTTATGCACATGCAATATTAATACGTTTAAAACCGAGCCAAAGCTCACCGGGCCAACCTGCCCATCTCCAAAACCCCCAGGGCATCAGCCCTCATAAACCAACCTAGCATTCCCATTCATCAAGGCGAGTGAAAGTGAATTCCTAATTATGCTAGTTGCTCTTTATGGTTTACCACTCCTACAGTTTACGTTAACCCAGGACTGCCTTCGGTATACCCCGTGAAGGGTTCTCAAAGGGCACTAGGAACTATGATGGTAGCTGAAGCCCATCGTTCCCTATCGCAAGGCACTTATTGTTATTGGTTGCTTCCCTTACCCATTCCCATTTCATATTACGCTAGATCTATCCTAGGGTGGTTTTGACCTTCCCACTCAACGAGATAAGACGATCATTCGTCGGTTCCGAACAGCACCTACACTAGTCAACCTCACACTCTTCTAATCCTGTCTTCCAATAATTAACTCCTTTATTCACCCAAACCAGCAACCTACTAAGGATTCCAACATGTTAATTTAACTAACACTCTAGTTCAGTTTTCCGTAGTTACTTTATGCAGAACACCCTATACAATATGAGATGTGTGAATGAGGCATACCAGATTGTCTTCCAAATCTTCTATAAAATTTACCGGAGGTCTACCATAACAAGTTTAGTCTAAAATCAGAGATACATAAATTTTCTAATTAATTTGATATTTATTGCTTTTTCCCAAATGTTTGGCCATGTGCACTTTTGAACATGAACTATATGATCTACTCAAGTAATGGCCACCCAAAAATTTTGATCTCTAAATAACAGTGATATAATACTAGATATTAATTTCCATAATTTTCCAGAAACTTTTGGACCTCTAATTATTTTATCCAAATAACTCCCTTAATCATATGTAAAGAAGGAAGTACCAAAATTATTAATCAGAAAATTATATAAAAATTACAAATTCTTGATATGGTACAGAAAAGGTCATTGTGCAAAAATCATAATTCTACAGACTTACTAGACACCAAATAAAATTTAATTAAGTTTTCATGGAAACAATACTTAATGAAGCAACCCTTAGAAATAGTCTTCCAAAAATCTCATAAAAATTCACAGAGCTTTAAAACATAATAAAAAGTCGTCTGGCTAAATTTCATCAATTTCCAGCAAGTAGTTACTTCATGATAAATTTCTAAGTAATTAATATAAACTACTAGATTGTTAATGAAGTATCCAAAATAATAATCCTAAATTCATAACAAAATCTCCAGAGCTTGTTCTGGCTTTAAACAATAATCTACCCAAATCTCATCACTATTCAGTGAGTTTTAGTGACATTTTCTATCACTACGAGGTGAGTGCCCTAAGCTAGGGTTAAGGTTTTAAGGGGGTCAAAGGCTTCCAAACTCACTAAAATTTCAAACAGAGGGCCATAGCTACCCTATGATCCCTTCCACCAAGTGTCAAGTCATTCCAAGGTCATTTGACTCCATGACCTTCAAACCCTAGAAATCTCCATAAAGGGGCCTACCCTAGGTCCCTAGGGCTACCCAACCCCAAACCACCCCAAATCCTATAGGAGGGTGTTATAAGACATATAAAATAAGTGGCCCAAAAATTGGCCTCTGTTGAAGTGATTGGACCACTTAAACACCAAAAGAGCATTTGGACCAAATTACCCTTCTTATGGCAAGACTAGGGTTTGCAAGCTTCCAATTCAAACCACCTCCAAATGTCATAAAATTTTAAGCAAAGGTTAATAATGACCCCATGCATCATCCACCAAAATTTGGATGAGTTTGGAGTTCATTTGACCCCTAAATTAATTTACCCTAGAGAAATTAAATTATTTACAAAACTATAGAAATATTGTTCCCAAAAATTCCCATTTTTGGGCAGGGTCTAGAAAAGTTCTAGGGTGACTCCCTGGCAAAATTTCAGGTCATTTGGACAAAAGATGAGGTGTGGGCAGCCATTTTAATTTCTGTCCAACCATATGTATAGACCCCACCAAAATGAGTGCCCTGGTAAAACCAGGCACCCAAATTGGTTCAAACTAGTTTTGCAGTAAACTAGACTAATCAGGCTACAATTTTTATGTAGACTATTTCCTATAAAATTGCCTCTAAGTATTTTTATAAATTAAAAACATTAAATACAAAAAGTGTGACAGAATGAAATAAAATGAAATATAAAATCCTATAGTTTGAAATCTAATGCGGCACGAATCTTGGCGCGGATCCTGCGGCCCGGGATCATCGTCTACCTCCAGCCAACGATCTCGATTGCGCGTTCCTGGGCCAACTTCAAACCTCCACAGCCGACCATCCGGCCACCTCCCCGGCCAGCCACCGCCACCAACACCTCTATTGAGGTGGTGGCTATCGACTGGCGGCGGCGCAGCCGCCGGAGGGGCGGATTCTAGCGGTTCTATAAGGAAGTTTTTCGGCCAAAAACCATGAAAATGAATAATTGGTTCGGGCTCAACTGAGCCCGAACCTTGAACCTATACATTCCTATGATCTACCCATGAGACAAGGAGAGGAGGAGGACCTTGCTGGCGGCCTGAAGGCGCGATGATCGTCAGGAAACCATTTCCGATGGAACCACCACTCGTCTTCTTCAACAGTACAGTGGGAGGGCTCGAAATCTTCAGTAAAAGGTTGGGAAATGTTGCTCTTGGTCCACTGGTGGTGTTTAAAGGTTCGGTTGAGGAGGGGAGAGGCCAAAACTTCAATGTCCATTAATGCCATTGAAAGATTGGGCTCGGGTAGAGGGAGGGGGCTGAATCAGCCCCTTGGTGGGCAGGAAATGGCTGGAAACTTCTCCCCTTTCCCAGGGGAGTTGAATCCAGCCATTAAGGGTTGTCTTTGGCCTCCCTTTGCCGGGTTTGACTTGCCCCTTCATTCTCTCTCTTTCTCTCTCCTCCATTACCATGGAAATGGAGCTCCTCTCTCTCTCCTAGTCACCAGGTTGACTTGGTCAACCTTGGGGTCTATTGGTAGCCCATATATACACATAATATTCCTTATGAAGCTATATGAGGGGGCTTGAGCTTATGCTAGCTCATTTGGGCTAGGTTGACCTAAAGTAGGCTTGGGTTGACTTTGGTCCTTTTGACCTTTAGGGTTGCCCCTAATGGGTTCCTGGTGATCCATTAGTCTCCCCTAAGGCTTAGGTGGGGTGGGACAGTACCTACTGGGCACCTTGAGGGTCATATGACCCTTTATAAGGGCACTTTGACAACTTTGGGGATAGAGTTGACTTGGGTCATCTTCGCCTCTAGGACTGAACCCAATGTGTCCTTGGTGACCCATTGACATTACTTTAGGTCTAGGAAGGCTTGGGAAGGGTTGGTTGGGCACATTTGAGGCCAACTGCCCTTAGTTAGGACACCTTGCCCAATTTAGGCCTTTGGTGGTCCTAGGTCAAATTGGCCATTTTGGGTCAACTCTAATGGACCCTTAAGGCACTAGTGGACCCTCTAATAGGCTAGTGATTTTGTGGTGGGGTCATGGAGTCCTGGTAAAGCCCTAAGGCCAATCCTTAGGTTTGGTGGTGATGTCGTGCCATTAGCAGACCAAAGTGATTCTCACCTTGGCCTTTGATTACCTGGCCCTTTTTAGCTTCCTACGGTTTTGTCATGACCTAGTCATGACCCAAAACCATTCTTAGGGGACTAGTTGGAAATGGGATGTTACACAATGTCATGGTAATAAGGAGGAGTAATTACGAGAGTTAACTATTACAAGATATCACGTGAAATTAGATGACGGGTAACAAGATTCAGGATATCTTGGAAGATAAGATTAAATTGCTATGTTATAACATCAGAAGTATGATGACTCTAGGAAATTGCAAGAAGTTAGCAGACAATATATTGAAAGACGTATACCTTAGGTACGACTCTAGAAACTTGACTCGAATAGCATCAAGGAATAGGATATATACGTCTGATGACATAGTCACGGTTAGCAAGATTCATGACAATGAGAAATGGGTTTTTTTTAGTATCAAGTGTAATTACGGCGAAAGGGCACAAAAACTAACGAGTATTAGTGACAATCTCCAAATTTTCACGAGTACACCCCTTTAAATTTTGAGATCGATGGGTCATTTAACAAAAAGATCATTCCCGTTAATTGATAAGATTGGATAACTCGTAAAGATGAGTTGATTGATTACTCGGGTGTACCAAAAGGGATAAGAACGTGATCGTGTAGAGAATGTTTATAGAGTCATTGTATATACTCACAAACGAGAACTCAAATCACCAGAAGAAAATTATGTTTAACAAAACGTTTAATTCTCCGGAATAAAGAAAGACGTCATGGAGTTGGTGACAAACTGTGAGGTTTGTCGGCTGGTGAAGTACAAGTGCAAAGGTTTTTGGGGAACTACTACAGTCATCGCCTGAGTTAGAGTGGAAGTTCGAGGATATTATTATGAATTTTATATACAGGTTACCACATCCCCACTCCAGGCATAATTTTAATTGCAACATCGAGGATAGATTGACCGGAATAGCCGGGGTCACCCCGATCCAGAAGAAAGCTCCTGTTGGTATTTCGTGAGATTTGGGAGTAGTTGTACGTTACAATGGTGTGCTCAAGTCAATCGTGTCGGATCAGGATGAACGGTTTATGTCCAAAGAAAGAAGATCAGTCTAGGCTTTTTTGGGCTCTCGGTCGACATTCAACACAACTCTCTTATAATAATAGTCACCACTCCAGCATAGGCATGGCCCTTTTGACGCATTATATGGACGGAGGTGCAGGACTCCACTGTCTTTGGTCTAGGATGAGGATTAAAAAGTACTCGGATCAGAATTTGTGGAGGACCCAGATACCCAGGTGTGACTAAGTCAAGATAGGATGCTGGAGGCCCAAAGAAGACCAGCCAAGTATTACGATGAACGACAGTGACACGTAGATTTCCAGGTTAGAGATAGGGGGTTCTTGAAGATACATTTGATGCATGGAGTCTCGCGCATACGCGGGCGAAATAAGATTTGTCCAAGATATAAGGGACCTAAAGGATCCTGGAGCGGATCAGCCCATTTGTTTACAGATCGGAGCTACCACAGGAGTTAGCGAGTTTGCATGACGTATTCTATGTATCCTCTCTTAGGAAGACTCTACTATAGCTGAAAGATTTGGTTTAAAGAGCCTAAACAGCTAGAGGGGGGTGAATAGGTTCTAATCCTTTTTAAAAATTTAGGAAATTAACAAAGTTATACGCAACATAATAATCACAGCACAAAAAATAACAATCACAGAAAATTCATAGCACAACACACAATGGTTTATAGTGGTTCCCAAATTAATGGGTACGTCCACTCTACCCCTTCACCTATCTAGTAGAGAAATGGATTCTGCAAAACTTCCTTCCACTATCTCAGATCCTCAGATCTTATAACTCAGAACCCAACTGGTTTCTACAGCTCATACTTCTTCAAGTCCTACAACTCAGAATCTTCCAAAGACTCCTACCTTAGGAAACATCCCTACCTCTATAAAGCCCCCCCGGAACAGAGAACACGACACGAGAGGGGTCTTATGCCCAGAACAGCCACCTCGTGGTAGTACTAGCACACGGGCTAGCCTGTACCAAAAGACGCCTATCCTGCCGGCTATAACCAATATCATACATTGCAAACCCAACCAAAATATAACATAGAAGTCAAATCCACACCAAGCATATAGTCCATAATATAACAACAGTAGAGAAGCTTCAACAAGCTTCTAATATCAGAGTACGTAAATAGTTTTTCCCAAAAAGGGTACAACAAAAACCTCTCACACTCACATCAGTAATCGATGGTAGTGACGGTACCGTCCCCTCAGGCCCTATTGTCCTAGCCTGGCTATCCTGCTGCATAACCTGCTGCTACACCTGTGGGGTTTCCTCCTAAAAAGGAAGACGTAGCAACCATTAGTCATAAAGACTAAGTGGCTTTCACATCCGCTCCCCCGACGACTCCTCGGCACCGGGCGGAGAAAGGAACATGGTACAATATATATGAAACATAGGTACAAGCAGGTGGTATATCACTATGTATATAAAGCAGTGTAATAAATGAGCAACAACTTATTCTAGCAATTCTATCATCTAAGGCAGCATGAGAGTATAATATTATAACATAAATTAACTCAACTTATATGAATGCTCATACAAATATATAAGTTGAGGATCGTTCAGCAGTAAGTAACTCATCATATAGGAGTGCCCATACAAACATATACGATGAGAATCTTGTGTATGCAATGGAGTGTTATGACATGTATGTAATGCAAAGACTCACCCATGATCACGCACATGCACTCGCTATGTTGACACATACTTGTAGTTCCCACTTTTCGAGCAGGTAGCTAACCTCTCAGGCGTCAACCGTCGTGGCCGGACGGTGACAGTGGAGCGAAAATCTCCAATACTAGGCTTTTCTCCACCCTACCTAGCCTAGGCCTTTGTACGCCTCAATGCTAAGAACACAAAAGCCGAGCTCACATGCGTACTACGGCTCAGCAGGTGTCTTAGGTAGATGTGCACCGAGATCCTAACCCCGAACTAGCCTAAGGTGTGATACGGAAGGAGCCTCGAAAATGAGCACGAGGACCAAGCCCAACCATTCACTTGGCACGGAAGGAGCCTCGGGACGTGAACACCGAGGACCAAGCCCAACCGCCCAAGGTCTAGCTGACAACTCCCATCGGTGTGATGATTGGTGAGCCCGTAGACCTGCCACACTATCATCAACCCGGGATTACGACACCGCGTGTTGACTCACACCACATGTATTATATCCACATTGTGATACCGAAGGAGCCTCAGAAACGAGCACGAGTACCAAGCCCAACCAACCACTTGGCACGGAAGGAGCCTCGGGACATGAACACCGATGACCAAGCCCAACCGTCCATTTATGATTCTTCCCAACATTACCAACCAGTGCAATCAGATATCCGCACTCACCCTTTTTACAATCCGGTGCCCAATAAACCTCAGGGGTTTACCACAAACACAGGTGGCGAACCACCACATACAATGGACCATTTTAGACTCCCTTATATGACAAGCCTCAAGACCATGATTTCGTCAATGCTTTGGTCACATAACTTTAACATCACTAAGATTAACCATTTGTGTACACATGAGTTAACCATCTATTTAACACCTCACATGTTCATACAACCATCACTGAACAATTACCCAAGCTCTAGTAAATCTTGTTATTAAACGACTAATTACCCTTCGTTCATTAACCCCAACCAAGTCGTTTTGTTCAACCACATACCATTTCACCATTTGTTTACGTGGAGTCTATCCAGTAATTTCATCATGCGTTGAATTACCACAATTAGGCATATTATGATTCGCCAATAACTTAATGTCGGATTGTTACAAAACCTCTTACGAGTCCAAACCCAACTTGACACTTACCCAATAATTTAACGTGTAGAACACCTGCTGGGCAGCAACTTCAACCGGAGATTCTCGTGGCTATAGGAATTTGGTAAGTGCGTGTAACCCCTTGATGGAAAGGTATTTCCATGGGATATAACTTTTATGTTCTGTCTACAACCCAGATCAGACTGTATTATACATGAAATTGGCTCCAAAGCCTGCTCCGTACAGGATAGAATTTTTGCACGCTTGGTCTGAAAGCCCTCTACTTCGATCAGACATTCCCATGGCTACAGACTTCACCTGAAGGCGTGTAACCACTTGTTGGAAAGGTAATTCCAAGGGCTATGACTTTCGTGTTTAGTCAGAAGCCAAGATCTGAACTTATCTTGTCTGAAGATAGCCAAGAAGGTTTCTGCGTGCAGAACACAGATTTTTGCACGCATCTTGAGGCGAAATGAACGACATCGGTTCATCTTCCTCCTCAAGCCGATTCTCCCATATCACAACTAGAAGATCCTCCACCCTTATTCACCCTCTTAAGGCAATTCCTCTTCACGAAACCACCCCCATCATCACTTTGAAGGAAGGGGAGGTGTAAGATGACTAACCATTAGAACACAAGTTCTAGCATGGCCCTCCTAGAACCTTCACCTCACACATCAAGACTCATTTGAGTCGATGTCTCGCCTAAGAATAACTATGGATATAGCACCAAGGGAGAGGGGGGGGGAGCTCACCTCATTTCCAGCGGTTCCGCCATTTCCGGCAATGGATCTTGTCATCCTTCTCGTTGGCATCGTTTTTTCCTTGACGGCGGTGGAGTTTCCTCACGGGGTCGGTTGGCTCCAGCAAGATCTTTCTCCTTCATAAGTTCCTCTCCAGAAAAAAGGGATTGGAAGAGAATGAGACGGCTAGGGTTTCATTTTTCTCTTTTATACAGAAGTGACACGGGTAAGGATACGACCGTGTCCTTACCCGTGTTCTGCTCTGGCGAAACGTCATTAGCAGTTTGACTGGCATTTCGTGCTCATACATGGGTACTTACACGCCCGTGTCTATACCAGTGTCTAGGTTACACGGTCGTGGTTATATCCATGTTGATACCCGTGTCCTACTCGGGACACTTCTCATCTTGCTTGCCTTGGAGCACACGGGTAGGGACACGCTCGTATCTCTACCCGTGTCCTTCTCTGGACATCCATGCGTGCCACTCAAATCCATGGCACTCAATGCCACAGCACATGGGTAGGGACACGCCGATGTCTCTACCCGTGTCCTCCTCGGGACAGTCCACTCAACGCCGTGCCGCTCACTCAACGCCACAGTCACTCAACACCACGGCACACGGGTAAGGACACGCCCGTGTCCCTACCCGTGTCCTTCTCGGGACAAGCCACTCAACGCCATGCCAAAATCACTCAACACAATGGTCACTCAATGCCACGGAACACAGGTAGGGACATGCCCGTGTCCCTACCCGTGTCATACTAAAAACAGGTACTCAACTTATTTCCTTTTCCCCATGAGTGCGCGCCTGATCGCCTGCACTCTTTGATCCTAAATAAACTCTCCTGACTCAAAAGCGCGCACAAGGGGCCTAGCGCGAATCGGGTCATTACAAATACTATAAACAAAATAAAAGATTTCGTCGCCGAAATTAGGTTAAGGCTACGGGGAGAGAAAAGCATAAAATAAACATAAATTAAAACAAGCTTTTAAAGGTTACCTTGATAAAATAGCTCCGGGTAGCGCTTTTGCATCAAGTCTACCTGCTCCCACGTACACTCCTCTTTCCCATGATTGGACCACATCACTTTCACTAGAGGAACACTTTTGCGGCGCAAGGTCCTCGTTTCGCTGTCCACTATCCGCACAGGCTCTAGTCGTACTGACCTATCAGTCGCAACTGCTCCGTTAGTGGTCTGGACATATTATTCGGGCCGCAACAACGCCTTTCAGAGTGAATACACATGGAATACATCATGAAGGTTCTCTAGCTCCGGTGGTAACTCCAACCGATAGGCCAAAGGGCCAATCCTTTCCAATATTACGTAGGGCCCAACATACCTTGGGCTGAGCTTCTTCACCCCGCGTACCCGAGATACTCCATGCATCGACCTGATCTTCAGAAATACCTTGTCACCAACTTGAAATTCCACCATTCGGTGCTTTTCATCATAATACCTTGCCTAGTGACTTTGAGCCTCGAGCATGTGGTCCCGTATTAGCCTCACGACCGCATCTGTATCATCTATGTATTCGATTCCCAAAGCCTACAGATCCTCATCCTGCACCCAAGACAAGGGTATTCTACACCTCCTTCCATATAGGGCTTCATGGGGCGCCATCCCGATGCTAGCTTGATGGCTATTGTTGTATGAAAATTCCACCAAGGGTAGGAGCCTTTCCCACGGCTCTCCTCTATCCAACACACATAACCTCAAAAAGTCTTCCAATGTCCGGATAGTCCTATCAGATTTCCCGTCAGTCTAAGGGTGAAACTTTGTGCTGAAGGTCAGACGCGAACCCAAATATGCCTGCACAGCTTTCCATTCCCTAGAGGTAAACCGACCATCCCGGCCAGAAATGATTGTCTTTGGCACGCCATGATACCGTACGAATTGTTCCACAAAAAGGTGTGCCAAAACATCCACATGTGCTTCTTTCTTCATAGGTATGAACCTGGCTACCTTCGTCAAGTGATCAACGATTTCCCATATCGAATCATTCCCTGATCGGGAGCGTGGAAAACCGTGGACGAATTCTATAGAGACATCCTCGAACTTCAACTCGGGGATGGGCAATGACTGCAACAATCCACCGGGGCTCCTGTATTCTGCCTTCACTCTTTGACAGGCCTCGTAATGCATAACAAAATACCTGACGTCTTTCTTCATCCCCGGCCAAGACATGGTCTTCCGCAAGTCGGCGTACATCTTAGCAATTCTCGGATGCATTGAATACTGAGAGCAGTGTGCTTCTCTCAAGATATCCTCCCGAATATTACCGCCCTTGGGAATTTAAATCCGGCCACAAGAATAAACAAGGCCGTCCTTTAGAGAGTACTCGCTAGTTGTCCCACCTTCAATTGACTTTATTACCGAGGCCAGAGCCTCATCCCTTCCTTGCTCTGCCCGAATCCGGTCTCGCACATCGCAAACTATGTTCATTGCGGTCAAGTACTTCGTATACCCATCCGGTTGGTCCTTGTACACCAAGGTGATCTCCATATCCTCAAGCATCCGAGCTAACTCCATACGCATCAACCGGGACTCGAGACTTGCTTCCGGTACCTTCCTACTCAAAACATCGGCTACGAAATTTACTTTTTTGGGGTTGTAGTTCAGGGTATATTCATAATCACACAAAAACTCCAACCACCGCCGCTGTCTTAGATTCAATTCCTTTTGGGTATGGACGTACTTTAAGTTCTTATGATCTGAGAATATTTCGCAGTGAACGCCGTATAGGTAGTTCCTCCAAATCTTCAAGGCGAACACCACTGCCCCCAATTCCAAATCATGTACTTGGTAGTTGACCTCTTGTTTCTTCATCTGTCTTGAAGCATAGGCGATCACATGCCCGTGCTGCATTAATACCGCTCCCATTCCTTGATATGATGTGCCCGTGTAAACTTGAAATCCTTCCTTCCAGGATGGAAGGGCTAGGATTGGTGCAGATGTAAGTTTGTCCTTTAGTTCTTGGAATGCAGCTTCATATTGGGGTGTCCACTCATACGACACACCTTTCTTTGTTAGGGAAGTAAGAGGAAGAGCAATCTTTCAGAATCCCTTTATGAACTTGTGGTAGTACCCGACAAGTACAATGAAGCTCCGCACATCGGCCACTGACTTCAAAGACGACCATTCCTTCACGACACGCACTTTGGCCGGATCTACAGCTAGCCCATCCCTACTGATCAGATGACCCAAGAAGGCAACCTCCTTAAGCCAAAATTCACACAAGCCGTACCTTGAGCTGAAAGCTGTTTTCTGAATATCATCCTCTTGTATTCTAAATTGATAATACCCCGAGCGCAAATCTAGCTTGGAAAACAAATGCACTCCCACCAGTTGATCGAACAACTCATTGATCCTAGGTAATGGGTAGGTGTTCCGTATCGTCAGTCGGTTGAGCTCCTGATAGTATATGCATAATCGCAGGGTTCCATCTTTCTTCTTAATGAATAGAACAGGGGATTCCCAAGGTGATGAGCTGGGGAGAACAAATCCTGATTCTACCAACTCCTGCAATTGAACGCTAAACTCCGCGAGTTCCTTTGGGGCCATCCGATAAGGGGTCCTGGAGACAGTCTTGGCACCCAGTACTAACTTGATTTGAAAATCTACTTCTCTGTGTGGGGTGTATTCCTAGTAATTTCTCCGGAAATACTTCGGGGAAATCATGTAACACCCGCACATCCTATGATACCATTTGTAAGACCCCCCGGAACACAGAACACGAAACGAGAGGGGTCTTATACCCAGAACAGCCGCCTCGCAGTAGCACTAGCACACGGGCTAGCCTGTACCACAAGACGCCTATCCTACCGGCTATAACCAATATCATACATTGCCAACCCAACCAAAATATAACATAGAAATCAAATCCACACCAATCATATAGTCCATAATATAACAACAGTAGAGAAGCTTCAACAAGCTTCTAATATCAGAGTACGTAAATAGTTTTTCCCAAAAAGGGTACAACAAAAACCTCTCACACTCACATCAGTAACTGACGGTAGCGACGGTACCGTCCCCTAAGGCCCTATCGTCCTGGCCTGGCTATCCGACTGCATAATTTACTGCTCCACCTGCGTGGTTTCCTCTTAAACGGAAGACGTAGCAACCGTTAGTCTTAAAGACTAAGTGGCTTCACATCCGCTCCCCCGACGACTCCTCCGCACCGGGCGAAGAAAGGAACAGGGTACAATATATATAAAACATAGGTACAAGCAGGTGGTATATCACTATGTATATAAAGCAGTGTAATAAATGAGCAACAACTTATTCTAGCAATTCTATCATCTACAGCAGCATGAGAGTATAATATTATAACAGAAAGTAACTCAACTTATATGATTGCCCGTACAAATATATAAGTTGAGGATCGTTCAGCAGTAAGTAACTCATCGTATAGCAGTGCCCAGACAAACTTATACGATGAGGATCTTATGTATGATATGGAGTGTAATGACATGTATACAATGCAAAGACTCACCCATGATCACGCACATGCACTCGCTATGTCGACACAGACTTATAGTTCCCACTTTTCGAGCAGGTAGCTAACCTCTCAAGCGTCAACCATCGTGGCCGGATGGTGATAGTGGAGCAGGCATCTCCACTACTAGGCTGGTCTCCACCCTTCCTGGCCTAAGCCTTTGTACGCCTCAACGCTAAGAACACAACAGCGGAGCTCAGAAGCGTACTACGGCTCAGCGGATCTCTCGGGTAGATGTGCACCGAGATCCTAGCCCCGAACAGGCCTAAGGTGTTATATAGAAGGAGCCTCGGAAAAGAGCACGAGGACCAAGCCCAACCATTCACTTGGCACGGAAGGAGCCTCGGGACGTGAGCACTAAGGACTAAGCCCAACTGCCCAAGGTCTAGCTGACAACTCCCATCGGTGTGACAATAGGCGAGCCAGTGGACCTGCCACACTATCCTTAACCCGGGATTACGACACCGCGTGTCGACTCACACCACATGCATTATATCCACATCGTAATACAGAAGGAGCCTCAGAAACGAGCACGAGGACCAAGCCCAACCGTCCACTTGGCATGGAAGGAGCCTCGGGACATGAACACCGGGGGACCAAGCCCAACTGTCCATTTATGATTCTTCCCAACATTACCAACCAGTGCGATCAGATATCCGCACTCACCCTTTTTACAATCCGATGCCCAAGACACCTCAGGGGTTAACCACAAACATAGGTGGCAAACCACCATATACAATGGATAATTTTAGACTCCCTTATATGACAAGCCTCAAGACCATGATTTTGTCAATGCTATGGTCACATAACTTTAACATCACCAAGATCAACCATTTGTGTACACATGAGTTAACCATCTATTTAGCACCTCACATGTTCATACAACCATCACCAAACAATTACCCAAGCTCTAGTAAATCTTGTTATTAAATGACTAACTACCCTTCGTTCATTAACCCCCACCAAGTCATTTCGTTCAACCACATACAATTTCACCATTTATTTACGTGGGGTTTATCCAGTAATTTCATCATTCGTTGAATTATCACAATTAGGCATATTATGATTCGCCTACAACTAAACGTTGTATTGTTAAAAAACCTCTTAGGAGTCCAAACCCAACTTGACACTTACCCAGGAATTTCAGGTGCAGAACACCTGCTGGGCAGCAACTTCGACCAGAGATTCCCGTGGCTACAGGAATCCGGTAAGTGTGTGCAACCCCTTGATGGAAAGGTCCTTCCATGGGATACAATCTTTATGTTTTGTATGCAACCCAGATCAGAATGTATCATACATGAAATTGGCTCCAAAGCCTGTTGCGTACATGATACAATTTCTACACGCTTGGTCTGACAGCTCTCTACTTCGATCAGACATTCCCGTGGCTACAGACTTCACCTGAAGGCGTGTAATTACTTGTTGGAAAGGTAATCCAAAGGGATACGACTTTCGTGTTTAGTCAGAAGCCCAGATCTGACCTTATCTTACCTGAAGATAGCCAAGAAGGTCGCTGCGTGCAGAACACAAATTTCTGCACGCATCTTGAGGCGAAATGAACGACATCGGTTCATCTTCCTCCTCAAGCCGATTCTCCCATATCACAACCAGAAGATCCTCCACCCTTATTCACCCTCTTAATGCGTTTCCTCTTCACGAAACCACCCCCATCATCACTTTTAAGGAAGGGGAGGTTGAAGATGACTAACCATTAGAACACAAGTTCTAGCATGGCCCTCCTAGAAACATTCACCTCTCAAATCAAGACTCATTTGAGTCGATGTCTCGCCTAAGAATAACTATGGATCTAGCACTAAGTGAGAGGGGGGGGGGGGAGCTCACCTCATTTCCAGCGGTTCCGCCATTTCCGACCATGGATCTTGTCATCCTTCTTGTTGGCATCGTTTTTTCCATGACGGCGGTGGTGTTTCCTCACCGGGTTTGTTGGCTCCAGCAAGATCTATCTCCTTCAAAAGTTCCTCTCCAAAAAATAGGGCCTGGAAGAGAATGAGACGGCTAGGGTTTCATTTTTCTCTTTTATACAGAAGTGACACGGGTAAGGATACGGAAGTGTCCTTACCCGTGTTCTGCTATGGTGAAATGTCATTAGCAGTTTGACTGGCATTTCGTGCTCATACATGGGTACTGACACGCCCGTGTATATACCCGTGTCTAGGTTATACAGCCATGGTTCTGGCCATGTCGATACCCGTGTCCTGCTCGAGACACTTCTCCTCTTGCTTGCTTTGGAGCACACGGGTAGGGACACACCCGTGTCTCTACCCATGTCCTTCTCTGGACAGCCATGCGTGCCACTGAAAGACATGGAACTCAACGCCATAACACACGGGTAGGGACACACCCATGTCTCTACCCGTGTCCTCCTCAGGAAAGTACACTCAATGCCATGCAGCTCACTCAACGCCACAGTCACTCAACGCCACGACACACGGGTAGGGACACGCCCGTGTCCCTACCTGTGTCCTTCTCGGGACAAGCCACTCAACACCATGCCAAAATCACTCAACACCACGGTCACTCAACGCCACAGAACACAGGTAGGGACATGCCCGTATACCTACTCGTGTCTTACTAAACACAGGTACTCAAATTATTTCCTTTTCCCCACGAGTGCGCGCCTGATCGCCTGCACTCTTTGAGCCAGAATCAGCTCTCCCGACTCAAAAGCGCGCACAAGGGGCCTAGCGCGAATCAGTTCATTACAAATCCTATAAACAAAAGAAAATATTTCGTCCCCAAAATCAGTTTAAGGCTACGGGGAGAGAAAAGCATAAAATAAACATAAATTAAAGCATGCTGTTAAAGGTTACCTTGATGGAATAGCTCCGGGTAGCGCTTTTGCTCAAGTCTACCGGCTCCCACGTACACTCCTCTTTCCTATGATTGTACCACAACACTTTCACTAGATGAACACTTTTGCTGCGCAAGGTCCTCGTTTTGCTGTCCAGTATCCGCACAGGCTCTAGTCGCACCGACCTATAAGTCGTAACTGCTCCGTCAGTGGTTGGGACTTATTGTTCGGGCCGCAATAACGCCTTTCGGAGTGACGACACATGGAATACGTCATGAAGGTTCTCTAGCTCCGGTGGTAACTCCAACCGATAGGCCAAATGGACAATCCTTTCCAATATGACGTAGGGCCCAACATACCTTGGGCTGAGCTTATTCACCCCGCGTACCCGAGATAATCTATGCATCGACCTGATCTTCAGAAAAACCTTGTCGCCCACTTGAAATTCGACCATTCGGTGCTTTGAATCATAATACCTTTCATGGCGACTTTGAGCCTCGAGCATGCGGTCCCGTATTAGCCTCACGACCGCATCAGTATCATCTATGTATTCTATTCCCAAAGCCTTCAGATCCTCATCCTGCACCCAAGACAAGGGTGTTCTACACCTCCTTCCATATACTGCTTCATGGGGCGCCATCCCGATGCTAGCTTGATGGCTATTATTGTATGAGAATTCCACCAAGGGTACGAACCTTTCCCACGACTCTCCTCTATCCAACACACATAACCTCAATAAGTCTTCCAATGTCCGGATAGTCCTTTCAGATTGCACGTCGGTCTGAGAGTGAAACGTTGTGCTGAAGGTCAGACGCGATCCCAAATATGCCTGCACAACTTTCCATTCCCTAGAGGTAAACTGACCATCCCGGTCAGAAACGATTGTCTTTGGCACGCCATGATACCGTACGAATTGTTCCATAAAAAGGCGTACCAAAACATCCACGTGAGCTTCTTTCTTCATAGGTATGAACCGGGCTACCTTCGTCAAGTGATCAACGATTTCCCATATCGAATCATTCCCTGAGCAGGAGCAAGGCAAATCGTGGATGAAGTCTATGGAGACATCCTCGAACCTTCCACTCGGGGATGGGCAATGACTGCAACAATCCATCGTGGCTCTTGCATTCTGCCTTTAGTTTTTGACAGGCCTCGTAATGCGTAACAAAATACCTGACATCTTTCTTCATCCCCGGCCAACACATTGTCTTCCGCAAGTCGTCGTACATCTTAGAAATTCCCGGATGCATAGAATACTGAGAGAAGTGTGTTTCTCTCAAGATATCCTCCCGAATATTACCGCCCTTTGGAATGTAAAGCCGGCCACAGAAATGAACAAGGCCGTCCTTTATAGAGTACTGGCTAGTTATCCCACCTTAAATTTACTTTATTGTCAGGGCTAGAGCGTCATCCCTTCCTTGCTTTGCCCGAATCCGATCTCGCACATCGCAAACTATGTTCATTGCGGTCAAGTACTCTGTATACCCATCCTATTGGTCCTTGTACACCAAGGTGATCTCCATCTCCTCATGCATCCGAGCTAACTCCATACGCATCAACCCGGACTCGGGACTTGCTTCCAGTACCTTTCCTCTCAAAGCATCGACTACGGAATTTACTTTTTCGGGGTGGTAGTTCAGTGTGTATTCATAATCGCACAAAAACTCCAACCACCGCCGATGTCTTAGATTCAATTACTTCTGGGTATGGACGTACTTTAAGTTCTTATGATCCGAGAATATTTCGCAGTGAACGTCGTATAGGTAGTGCCTCCAAATCTTCAAGGCGAACACCACTGCCCCAATTCCAAATCATGTACTGGGTAGTTGACCTCATGCTTCTTCAATTATCTTGAAGCATAGGCGATCACATGCCCGTGCTGCATTAATACCGCTCCCATTCCTTGATATGATGCACCCGTGTAAACTTGAAATACTTCCTTCCAGGATGGAAGGGCTAGGATGGGTGCGGATGTAAGTATGTCCTTTAGTTCTTGGAACGCAGCTTCACATTGGGGTGTCCACTCATACGACACACCTTTCTTTGTTAGGGAAGTACAAGGAAGAGCAATCTTTCAGAAACTCTTAACGAAAATGTGGAAGAACCTAACAAGTCCAAGGAAGCTCCGCATGTAGGCCACTGACTTCAAAGGTGACCACTCCTTCACGACACGCACTTTGGCCGGATCCAAAGCTAGCCCATCCCTACTGATCACATGACCCAAGAAGACAACCTCCTTAAGCCAGAATTCACACTTACTGAACTTGGCGAATATGACGTGCTCTTTTAACTTCTTTAGTACAAACGCCAGATTCCCGACATGTTCTTCCTCCGTCTTGGAGTAGACCATGATATCGTCGATGAAAACAATGACGAAAACATCTAGATAGGGCTAAAACACTTTGTTCATTAAGCTCATGAAAGCTGATGGGGCATTTGTGAGCCCAAACGACATCACTATGAACTCATATAAGCCGTACCTTGAGCTGAAATCCATTTTCTGAATATCATCATCTTGTATTCTAAATTGATAATACCCCGAGCGCAAATCTAGCTTGGAAAACCAATGCGCTCCCTCCAGTTGATCGAACAACTCATCGATCCTAGGTAATAGGTAGGTGTTCCGTATCGTTAGTCGGTTGAGCTCCCGATAGTCTATGCATAATCGCAGGGTTCTATCTTTCATCTTAACGAAAAGAACAGGGGCTCCCCAAGGTGATGAGCTGGGGCAAACAAATCCTGATTCTACCAACTCCTGTAATTGAACTCTAAACTCCGCGAGTTCCTTTGGGACCATCCGATAAGGGGTCCTGGAGACAGGCTTGGCACCCGGTACTAACTTGATTTGAAAATCTACTTCTCTGTATGGGGGTAATCCAAGGAATTTCTCCGAAAATACTTTGGGGAAATCACGCACCACCCGCGCATCCTCTTATACCATTTATAAGACCCCCCGTAACACAGAACAAGGCACGAGAGGGGTGATATACCGTGAACAGCTGCCTCGCGGTAGCACTAGCACACGGGCTAGCCTGTACCACAAGAGGCCTATCATGTCGGCTATAACCAATATCATACATTGCCAACCCAACCAAAATATAACATAGAAGTCAAATCCACACCAAGCATATAGTCCATAATATAACAACAGTAGAGAAGCTTCAATAAGCTTCTAATATCAGAGTACGTAAATAGTTTTTCCAAAAATGGGTACAACAAAAACCTCTCACACTCACATTAGTAATCGATGATAGCGACGGTACCGTCTCCTCATGCCCTGTCGTCCTCGCCTGGTTGTCCGGCTGCATAACCTATTGCTCCACCTGCGGGGTTTCCTCCTAAAAGGAAGACGAAGCAACCGTTAGTCTTAAAGACTCAGTGGCTTCACATCCGCTCCCCCGGCGACTCCTCAACACTGTGCGGAGAAAGGAACAGGGTACAATATATATGAAACATAGGTACAAGCAGGTGGTATATCACTATGTATATAAATCAGTGTAATAAATGAGCAACAACTTATTCTAGCAATTCTATCATCTACAGCAGCATGAGAGTATAATATCATAACAGAAAGTAACTCAACTTATATGAATGCCCATACAAATATATAAGTTGAGGATCGTTCAGCAGTAAGTAACTCATCGTATAGAAGTGCTCATACAAACTTATATGATGAGGATCTTGTGTATGCAATGGATTGTAATGACATGTATGCAATGAAAAGACTCACCCATGATCACGCACATGCACTCGCTATGTCGACACAGACTTGTAGTTCCCACTTTTCGAGCAGGCAGCTAACCTCTAAGGCATCAACCGTCGTGGCCGGACGGTGACAGTGGAGCAGGCATCTCCACTCCTAGGCTAGTATCCACCCTACCTGGCCTAGGCCTTTGTACGCCTCAACGCTAAGAACACAACAGCGGAGCTCACATGCGTACTACGGCTTAACGGGAGTCTCGGGTAGATGTGCACCGAGATCCTAGCGCCGAACTGGCCTAAGGTGTGATACGGAAGGAGCCTAGGAAATGAGCATGAGGACATAGACCAACCGTTCACTTGGCACGGAAGGAGACTCGGGACATGAACACCGAGGACCAAGCCCAACCGCCATAGGTCTAGCTAACAACTCCCATCGGTGTGACGATTGGCGAGCCTGTAGACCTACCATACTATCTTTAACCCTAGATTACGACACCGCGTGTCGACTCACACCACATGCATTATATCCACATCGTGATACGGAAGGAGCCTCGAAAATGAGCACGAGGACCAAGCCCAACCGGCCACTTGGCACGAAAGGAGCCTCGGTACATGAACACCGAGGACCAAGCCCAACCGTCCATTTATGATTCTTCCCAACATTACCAACCAGTGCGATCAGATATCCACACTCACCCTTTTTACAATCCAGTGCCCAAGGCACCTCAGGGGTTTACCACAAACACAGGGGGCGAACCACCTCATATAATGGGCCATTTTAGACTCCCTTATATGACAAGCCTCAAGACCATGATTTCGTCATTGCTATGGTCACATAACTTTAACATCACCAAGATCAACCATTTGTGTACACATGAGTTAACCATCTATTTAACACCTCACATATTCATACAACCATCACCGAACAATTACCCAAGCTCTAGTAAAACTTGTTATTAAATGACTAATTACCCTTCGTTCATTAACCCCCACCAAGTCGTTTCGTTCAACCACATACCATTTCACAATTTGTTTACGTGGGGTCTATCCAGTAATTTCATCATGCGTTGAATTATCACAATTAGGCGTACTATGATTCGCCTACAAATTAACGTCGGATTGTTACAAAACCTCTTATGACTCCAAACCCAACTTGACACTTACCCAGGAATTTCAGGTGCAGAACACCTGCTAGGCAGCAACTTCGACCGGAGATTCCCGTAGATAAAGGAATCTAGTAAGTGCGTGTAACCCCTTGATGGAAAGTCCTTCCATGGTCTAAAACCTTTATGTTCTGTCTGCAACCCAGATCAAAATGTATCATACGTGAAATTGGCTCCAAAGCCTGCTGCGTACAGGATACAATTTCTGCACGCTTGGTCTGACACCCCTGTACTTTGATCAGACATTCCCGTGTCTACAGACTTCACCTGAAGGCATGTAATAACATGTTGGAAAGTTAATCCCAAGGGCTACGACTTTCGTGTTTAGTCAGAAGCCCTCTGACATTATCTTGCCTGAAGATAGCCAAGAAGGTCGCTGCGTGAAGAACACAGATTTCTGTATGCATCTTGAGACGAAATGAACGACATTGGTTCATCTTCCTCCTCAATCTGATTCTCCCATATCACAACCAGAAGATCCTCCACCCTTATTCACCCTCTTAAGGCCATTCCTCTTCACAAAACCACCCCCATCATCACTTTGAAGGAAGGGGAGGTTGAAGATGACTAACCATTAGAACACAAGTTCTAGCATGGCCATGCAAGAACATTCACCTCACATATCAAGACTCATTATAGTCAATGTCTCGCCTAAGAATAACTATGGATCTATCACCAAGGGAGCAGGGGGGGCAGCTCACCTCATTTCTAGCGGTTCCTCAATTTCCGTCCATGGATCTTGTCATACTTCTCGTTGGCATCGTTTTTTCCTTGACGGCGGTGGCGTTTCCTCATGGGGTTGGTTGGCTCCAGCAAGATCTATCTCCTTAAGAAGTTCCTCTCTAGAAAATAGGGTTTGTAAGAGAATGACATGGCTAGGGTTTTCATTTTTCTCTTTTATATAGAAGTGACACGGGTAAGGACACGGTCGTGTCCTTACCCGTATTCTGCTTTAGCGAAACGTCATCAGTGGTTTGGCTGTCATTTATTGCTCATACATGGGTACTGACATGCCCGTGTCTATACCCGTGTCCAGGTGACACGTCCATGGTTCTGGCCGTGTCGATACCCGTGTCCTGCTCGGGACACTTCTCGTCTTTCTTGCATTGGAGCACATGGGTAGGGACACGCCCGTGTCTCTATTCGTGCCCTTCTTTGGACCGCCATGTGTTCCACTCAAAGCCATGGTACTCAACACCACGGCACATGGGTAGGGACACACTCATGTCTCTACCCGTGTCCTCCTCTGGACAGTCCACTCAATACCGTGCAACTCACTCAACGCTACGGTCACTCAACGACACGACACACGTGTAGGGACACGCCCGTGTCCCTACCCGTGTCCTTCTCGGGATAGGCCACTCAACGCCATGCCAAAATTACTCAACACCGCGGTCACTAAACGCTACAGAACACGGGTAGGGACATGCCCGTGTCCATACCCGTGTCATACTCAACACTGGTACTCAACTTATTTCCTTTTCCCCACGAGTGCGCGCCTGATCGCCTGCACTCTCTGAGCCTAAATCCGCTCTCCTGACTTAAAAGCACGCATAAGGGGCCTAGCATGAATTGGGTCGTTACAACCTCAGCCTTTATCACCAGGCATATAACTCAGACTTCTTCAAGTCCTACACCTCAGATTTTCCCCAAGAATCCTTCCTCAGGCAACAGCCCTACCTCAGCCTTTATCACCATGCCTATAACTCAGACTTCTTCAAGTCCTACCTCAAGCCCTCAATCCTACCTCAACCTTTATAAATTTAGGCTTACAACTCAGATCTATAAAAGATCTTACAAGTAAATTAATTGTTTAAAACAATAAAATCTTCACCCTGATAGAAAGAGAATAGGGCAAAAGCTTCTTGATCAGTTCTTGATTGAACTGATTACTTTAGATCCAACATGTCTTAGCTTCTTCAAAGCTTCTTGAATTTGTACCAAGTAAGGTTGATCTTCAATTGGAGTTGGAGTTGATCATCAATCCAGCTTCCTTCTTGATTTCAAAATCTATCTAAATTTTTCTTGCAGACTCTTCAGGATCTGCCTTCTTCTAGGTTTGTTTCTTGTTCCCCCTTACTTGTTCATTCATTACCTCTGATTGTGATAGAATTGGTCTATATATAGAATCCATCCAAGGTTACCGGCTGATCCAATTTATAACGGCCTTCTGACAGCACTGACAGATGTGTCAGCTTTGTTACTTATGACAGCTGTCAGGTCTTCAGTCTTGACAACTGACTCCTCCTTGAACTTTTATAATAGCAGAGAACTGTTAGCATAAAACTTCAGATGTGTCGACACAAATAGACCATGTGTCGACATAAATCTTGATGATGTCGACACAACTCCTAATATGTCGACACAGTCATTCTTTAACTTCTCGACACAGCTTTTGTTGGATGTGTCGACACAAGTCTTGTGTGTCGACACAACTACTTCTTGTCTTGACACAGCTTCTGTTGATAGATTTCTTGTGTGTGTGTCGACACAAGTCGTGTGCGTCGACACAAGCCTTCCAGTCTAGGTATAGCTGTTGTTGACAGATTTCTTTGAGTGTGTGTCGACACAAGTCTTGTGTGTCGACACAACTACTTCTGGTCTTCAACATAGCTGGTGCTGAGTGTTTGTCGACACAAGTCCTGTGTGTCGACAAAACTACTTCTGGTCTTCAACATAGCTTGAGTTGAGTGTGTGTCGACACAAGTCCTAGGTGTCGATACAACTGCTGCTGATAGAATTTCTGTATGTCGACACATGTCCTGTATGTCGACACAATCTTGCTTCTGGTGTCGACACATTTCCCCCATAAGTGTCGACACTTGTACTTAGAAACTTTTCCTGCATTTCTTTAACCTGCACATTGAAACTCAACATTCCATCAAATGCACATTGATGTATATCATTGAGTTAAGTGAGGCTTCTCTGAATTCGGTACATAGTTTCTAGTGTACCCAACAATCTCCCTCTATTTGGAGAAGTTATATCACTTAGTTAATGATATACACCACTTATAATAAAAATAAGAACAAGATGTATATAATCATTTCACAAGCAGGGTAACTTATAAACACAACTAACATTTAATATAATCACAGAATATGATATAGTTCATTAATCAAGAATAAGTGTTTGATTTACAAGATTGTTTAGAACAAAATTTACATAGTTCTAAGTCTAGCCTATCTATCCCTAAGATTCATCAGGCTCCTTGATAACTATTCCTTTACCAGGATGAATCTTAGCTTATACTTTGGATTTTGTGTCATCAGCTGGATTCTTCCCTTTCAAATCACTCTTTTTGAGCTCTTCTGCCTTGATCTTCTTCCTTTCAAAGTAATGATAAGGCTTTGGGAAGTACTTGTTAGGCTCCACAGAGTTAGCAGGTAACTTCCCAGCTTTGATATCCCCTCTGAACTGATGTAAGGCATCTTGCCTTTTCTGATATTTACCCCATTCTTGTTCATAGTACCATTTTCCTCTATCATGCATATTGTCTTTTACAGCTTTCAAGGCAGTAAGAATGGTATTTATGGAGGTTGGATTCCATTACTCAAAATCAGGCTTTAATTCTGCCTGTTCTCTTAATCTTTTCTTAGAAAGTTGAGCCTCTTCGTGAGCATCCTTAGCAGCTTCAGACATTTCAACTTTGTCAATAATAACATTATGTGCCTCCTGTGGAGGGCTATACATTTTATGTACTTCCTGCTGTACTGCTTCAAAATCTGATGGAGGATAGATGACTTGTGCAACTTCCTGCTGAACCCCTTCAATGTAAGCAGGTTGAATACCAGATTAGGTAGTGTTATCATCATCACAAAGGCGTGGATATCCAAGAGTAGATCTGATGGTATTAGATACCCATTTAGCATGATCAGAGCTGGCTTTGACTAACACTCTACCCCCTTTATGACTTATCTGGCCACTTCATCTCTTAGATCATCTTTATGAAATCTTACTTAATCAGCCAGATAATCTATTCCCTCTTTGTAGTAAAGTCTGAACTTCTCCAGTTGATCTGAAATAGTCTTTTGGGATGCCTGAAGTGTTGTTTGAACAGCAGCTAAATCTTCTTGCATTTTCTTGGATACTTCAGTTTTCAAATCAGTAGCAATACCTCCCAGTTTTGTGAGAATTTCATCATGTGAGTCCTTGAGATTTTCATTCGTTCTGAATTGATTTTCTAGAATATATCCTTGTTTTTCTGCTATGTCAGCTATTTGAGTTTTCATGTCCTGTTGTTGTATGGCCAGATATACTACAACATTACCTCCCTAATGGAAGTAATCTATCATCTCTTTCTTATTCAAATTGACTTCAAATCTGATAGATTTAATATCTTGAGCTAGCTGAGACTGCATTTCTTTATTGGAAACATCCACATACTTCTCCAAAGCAAGTCTTTGCTCATCCAGTTTCACTTGCAGTTTCACCAATAGTGAACTGAAGTCCATTCTTGGAGCAGATGCTTGAGGGACAGTTTGTAAGGCTTTCTTATAGCCTGTGCTCCTCTTCCTAAGAGCCACCAGCTTCCTTTTCTTAGACTTGGAAGCTTCTTCATCATTAGAAGAATTTGATGAACTGTGTATATCCATAGTTTCCTTAGTATTAGAGGCATGCAGCGGCATGTCCCCCTCAGGCCTTTGCAGCTCCCCCTCAGTACTTGCATCTTGGGGGTCAGGGAACAACTCTTCCAAAGTTATTTCCTGCTGCATTTGAACAGGAGGTATAATGTTCTCTTGTCAAATAATTGGTTCTCCCTGAACATCAAGATCGTTGTCCAGGGTTTTCTCTAAGCTGGAGGAGTGGAGGTGCTCATCTTGATCTAGATCTGGCATATGCACATCCTGTGCTTCTTTTTCAGTGATGACTGTTGATGCATTATTGATTTCTGATACTACATCCATAAAAGTATCAGTTGCATACTCACTCTCTAGGGGAACTTCAGCAATACTTCCCCCTTGGGCTGGCTGTTGAGATTGTTAAGGTTCTTGAACAATGGTAATCTCAGGGTTATCTCACCCTGGAGTGGAGACCATCTGGTTTTTTGGTAGTTGAATGCTCTAACCATGGGCTTTAACCTTTTTATCTAGTTGTGGTGTAGGTGATTTTCTTGGTTGTTCTTCATCTAAACTGAATACAACCTGCACTTTTGAATCACTGGAAGATTCTACTTCCTGGGTAGTAGGTTTCTTTTTCTTATCTTTCTTCACTAGTTTATGTGGAGTAGAAACATCTTTGGTCAAAACTCTATCCCATTTGGATAGTATTCTAAAATCCATTCTTCTCATGTGATTTATCTTGGTTCCTGAAGTTTTATTCATCACTTCTGGGATGGTGGAAGGCAGATACAAGCTCAATATCCTACCCAGATAAGGCTTCTTAACAATTTCTTTGATCTTGTCAAAAATTACAGCGGACCAGTCTGTTTTCACTTTGAAGATAACTCTGGTTATGAGTTTGAACATGTAGGCAGAGATCCTATCATGTCCTCCTATTTTGTAGAGAATAACTTTTCCCATTATATCGGATAGAAACTTAGCCTTGGAATTCATTCCCTGCATGGTCAGTGAAGATCCAATCTTGGTATTGGGATCCATCCCACACCATTGGAGTGCATCCCTTATCATGGAGGATGCGATATCATCTTCTTCTGTAATCTTGGGTAGCTGAAGAGACTTTTGTATACTCTTTGGTGAGAGTTTTACTCGAGTTCCATTAACAGAGGACTTTATCTTCTTTCCTTGAGAATCCATTATTACGGAAGAGTAAAATTCAAGAACTTCCTTCTTCCATATCCTTGAAGGTTCGGAGACCAAGTATTCCAATACATTTTTTGTGATTAGGGTAATCACACCCTTGATGTCTGGCGAGGCAGTCTCGAGTGCCTAGAGTAAGGGTTCATATCCTTCATTGATCTTGTCTTCCTGTTGTGGCGCAATTGGTGAAAGAGAGAGAAGAGAGTCGACGGAAGATTTTCTTGTCGACATAAAGTCTAGAGTCGAGAGTTCTGAAAGCACAGTCAGCCAGATTTTGTCTTCTCCTATTTATATTATACTTGGAAAAGGAAGGTCAAAAGACGTGCCTAACTATGGTTTTTACATGGTCGACAAAATTTTACATATGTCGACATAGACGACCTAGGTCTCGGCAATACTTTGTAGGTGTCGACATGTTTATGTGTTGACATACTTTTTCCTGTGTCGACATAGACTTCTTAAGTCTAGATATAGTATTGAGGGTGTTGATTTGTCTATGTGTCGACAATGATTGTTGTGTGTCGACACAAAAATCTACTAGTACATGGTCTCGACAGAGTGGTGTCGACACCATTTTCTGATAGTGTCGGCACAATTGGCGTATGTCAACACAAACTAGCTTTCTAACTTAGCCAAATTTCTTGAGAAATTTTGTGCTGACCTACCATCTCATTCTAGGTTCAACATACCTAATTCAATTTTAAAATAATTTAATTTACTTTCATCCAGAGTTTTTGTAAATATATCAGCAATTTGATTGTTAGTGTTGACAAATTCTATACATATGTCTTCTTTTTCAACATGTTCTTTGACGAAGTGAAACTTGATTTCTATATGCTTAGTTTTGCTATGTTAAACAGGATTTCTAGCAATAGAAATAGCACTAGTAGAATCAAAATATAATGGAATTCTACTTACCTTGATGTCATAGTCTTCAAGTTGATGTTGTATTCTCAATAACTGAGCATAGCAACTGCCTGCAACTATATACTCTGATTCAACAGTTGAAATAGCTACACTTGTTTGCTTTTTGCTGCTCCATGACACCAACCTTCCACCTAGGAACTGACATATTCCTGTGGTGCTTTTCCTGTCTTATTTGCAGCCTGCAAAGTCTGCATCTGAGAAACCTGTTAGTAAGAAATCTATATTCTTAGGATACCAAAGACCTAGATTAGGTGTGCCCTTAAGATATCTCAAAATTCTATTGACTGCAGTATAATGAGATTCCTTTGGGCAGGCTTGGTACCTAACACAAACAAATGTTGCATACATGATGCCAGGTCTACTAGCAGTCAAGTAAAGTTGGGATCCAATTATCCCTCTATACAAAGACTCATCTATAGGTTTTCCTACCTCATCTTTGCCAATAAGCATACTTGTCCCCATTGGAGTTTTCATGGTGGAGGCTGACTCCATGCCATATTTCTTAATTAACTCCTTAGTGAACTTAGACTAAGAAATGGACAATCCATCATCAGTCTGTCTAACTTGGAGTCCCAAGAAGAATTTCAGCTCACCAATGCTGCTCATCTCAAACTTACATTGCATAAGTTTGGCAAACTTACTACAAAGGTTGTTTTTCAGTAGAACCAAAGATAATGTCATCAACATATATCTGTACTAGGATGATCTTTCCTTTTGATTCCCTAAAGAATAGAGTCTTGTCAATTTTCCCTCTTGAGAATTTATTCTCAATAAAGAAGGCAGACAAAGTTTCATACCAAGCCCTAGGGGCTTGTTTCAATCCATATAGAGATTTCTTAAGTCTATATACATAGTTGGGATAAAGAGAATCTATAAAACCTGAAGGTTGATCAACATAAACTTTCTCTTTTTAGTCACCATTAAGAAATCTTGACTTTACATCCATTTGAAATACTCTGAACCCCTGATAGGCTGCATAAGCTAGGAACAGTCTTATAGCTTCCAGCCTTGCCACTGGGGAAAATGTTTGATCAAAGTCTATTCCTTCTTCCTGTATGTAGCCCTTTGCTATAAGTCTGGCTTTGTTCTTGATTATAGTTCCATTTTCATCTAGCTTGTTCCTATAGATCCACTTAGTTCCTATAACATTGTGGTTCTTTGGTTTAGGAACCAACTCCCAGACTTTACATCTTCTGAATTGATTCAACTCTTCTTGCATGACATCAATCCAATTTGTGTCTTGTATAGCCTATTCAAACTTCTTAGGTTTCATCTGGGACAGGAAGCTTGAACATAGAACTGTGTTCATGCCCTTGCTTCTGGTTAGTACTCCATGTCTTTCATCACCAATGATTTAGTGTGCTGGATGATCCTTCAAATGTCTTCTTGCTGGAGGAAATCTATCCACCTCTTGGTCTTCTTCATTGTACTCATCTATATGTACTTCATTGTCTTCATCTCTATCCAGTGAGACTTGTACTCCCCCTGGACTGCATCCATCATTTTCTTCATCCTGTCTTGCAGGTTGGTCTTCATTAATTGTTAGCTTGTCCATCTTTTCCTTCAAACCTGTAGGACTAACAGAAGTGTTAGATAACTCATAGTTAATTAGCTTAGACTCATCAAAGACTACATGGACAGATTCTTCTACCACTTGGGTAGTCAAGTTGTAGATCCTGTAAGCTCTACTATTATTGTTGTACCCAACAAGTATCCCTTTTAGAGATTTGGCAGCAAACTTAGTTTGATTGTGCTTGCCATTATTTAGAACATAACAATTGCTACGAAATATTCTAAAGTAGGTTATGTTTGGTTTTCTGCCTTTCATAATCTCATAGGGTGTCTTCTTGTGTCTTTTATTGATGGATGATCTATTGAGAACATGACATGCGATATTTACTGCCTCAGCCAAAAAATATTCTTGGAGAGAAGTGTCACTTAGTAGTGTTCTACTTGACTCAATAAGAGTCATATTCTTTCTTTCAGTAACCCCATTTTGCAGGGGAGTTATAGGTAAGGAAAACTCCTAATGAATCCCAAGTTCTTCACAGAACTTTGTCATGCATTCAGACTGAAATTCAGTTCCATGGTCACTTCTTATTTTGACAACTGAATTGTTAAGTTCATTCTGAATTTGCTTAACAAAATTTTGAAAGACAGTAGGGGTTACAGATTTCTGCCTTAAGAAGAAAACTCATGTGAATCTAGAATTGTCATCCACAATTATAAATGTATACGCTTTCTTACCTAGACAATGAACTGGCATAGGACCAAATAAAAACATATGTAGAAGATATAGACATCTTACAGAATCTTTGGTATCATGTCCATGGAAAGAGGTCCTGGTCTGTTTTCCCTTTTGACAAGCTGAACATACACCCTCTTTAATGCAATTTACCTTATTATTTGGCACACACTCTTGAGGAAAGAAGTGTCATAACGAAGATCACTAAGTTATCTTATGCTAATTAGGTTATGTTTTAGACCTTTCACATAAGCCACTTAGGTGATAGTAATAGTGTGATTAGAAATGTTACCAAACCCTTTGATGACTCACTTTTCAGATACACCAAAGATAACTTTGGGTCCATTTTCTATGGGAGAGTAATCCTTCAACATCCTTCTTATTCCAGTCATGTGCCTGGTATATCCACTGTCCAAGTACCATATAGGGGTATGGCCACTTGGACTCACCTGCATCAAACAAAAGTACCTATACATAGAACCCCAATTGTTATTGGGTCCTAGGTCCTGGTCAGCTTGATATTTGACATGCTTACCTGCAGCCTTTCTAACAGGTAAGCTGGCCTTATATTGAATACTAGCATTGAACCAAAAATCAATGGCAAAGTGGCCCACCTTGCCACAACACCAGCACTCAAATCTATTATACCTTTTCTTAAGTACAGGCTTAACAATATTGCTGTCGGTAGTCCTTTTTAGTGCAGGTGCTGGAGCAGCCACTAAGGATTCCTTAAGAACCTGATGGGTTTGCTCATGGGTGACCTATTAGCATTTTCACCCTTGAAATTCAGATCACCATACTTACAGTGACCATGAGTGATGTCATGATCAAACCTGTTAGTAGGCTGCATCACTTCTCTAAAAGAAATAGGGGGTTTCATAGCTAGTGGTTGAACTGGGGCTTTGCCTTTTCTTTGAGAATTGGCTGCCCTTATTCTTCCCTTGAAGCCTAATCCTGTCTTACCCTTTTAGAGATGATGTTGTCTATTAAGGGTAAGACTGAATTTGGCTTAGAGAATTTAGCCACAAGATCCTTTTCTTTCTGAATTCTTATATCCAGATTCTTGATTTGATTATTTTTTAAAGTGATTGTACCCATCTGAATAACAAATATGTTTTTAAGTTTAGCAACCCTTTTCAATTTCAAATCCAACATCTTTGCTGAATCCGATGAAGCCAGTTTGAGAGATTCAATTTCCTCAGCCATCTTCTTAACAAGGAATTTTCTTCTCTTAAGAGCTTGCAACATACCACCATACTCATCAATTAATTGATGAACATCCCCTTCAGACTCAGAACCATCCACACTCTTGATGCAGATGCTTCTGATTCAGATCCAGTATAATAATCAGAAACTAAGGATAGATTGTATACCTTACTGGGACCAGGCTGATCCTAGCACTGATCTTCCTCAGATAGAGCCATCAGCCCTCTAAAATAACGATCTTCACTTCCATTTATTGAATCCAGCATTTGCAAGAATTCTGTTTCCACAGAATCCTCTTCTGTAGTGAACAATCCTATATAGGTTTCTGCTTCATCCTCTTCTCCTGATTCTAATGATGAAGAGTCAGTCCAACTCTCCTGCTTCTGGGAAACAAGGGACCTCTCCTTCTTTCCCTTATTTTGATGCTTCTTCTTATCCTTAGACTAGTTTCTCTTCTCAGGACAATCAGCTATGGCATGTCCAGGCCTGTTGCAGCAATAACAAACAATTTTAGAAGTAGTTTGTTTACTAGGATTAGAGACATTCCTGTCATCCTTGGAAGGTTTCTTCTTCTTATAATAGTCTTCTTTGGAGAAGGATGTAGATGGCTTTGTTCTCCATTTTTTCTTCTTTATGAACCTCTAAAACTGCCTTGTAAAGGCAGCAAAATCTTCATCAGAGTTATCCCTGTTTGAAGTATTAATGTCAGGATTTTCTGATTCAGCCTTAGCAATTCTCATTGGTGGAGAAGGAGACTTTCTCCCACCCTTTCTTGTAGCTTTATCCTTGAAGGCTACTAACTTTCCTTTATATTCAGACCTATTGCTTTTCTCCTCCTCCTTTCTGGCAGTGAGCTGCATCTCATAAGATAATAGTTTTCCAAACAAGGTTGGTGGAGGTGTATCAGCAAGCCTGGACACCTCTCTGATGGCACATATTTTTGTATCCCAGTCCTTGGTTAGTGACTTGAGAAACATGTCATTCAATTCATATGTGCTAAAGACTCTTCCATAGGTCATTATCTCATTTACAATTCTAAAGAATTTCTTGTAACATTCAGCTATGTTGTCAGTCTTGGCTTGTTTAAATCTCTCATATTCTTGATTTAACATGGACTTTCTATTCTCTCTTACTTTTTTAGTTCCCTCCATATAGACAATCAAAGTGTCCCACATCTCCTTGGAGGTTTTGCAATGTACCAGATTTTGGAATGTAGAATCATCTATAGCACTCACAATTATATTTTGTTCTCTCTTGTCTAAGGTTGCTAGGATGATCTATTCCTTAGTCATTTCAGAATAGCTCTTTGGAGTTTTGAGATTTGCTTCAAGAACTGATATGTTCATTGGAATGAAAGGTCCTTCTAGAACGGTGATGTAGATTCTTAGATCAGATGCCTCCATGAACAATCTGACCCTCTCTTTCCATATGCCAAAGTTTTCTTTCTTACAGATAGGAAGTTTCATGGATCCAAGTTCCTTCTGATTCTCACTTGAACCCATTCTGGCTAATAGTTAATTGCCTTGGAGATCTACTAAGACTCTTAGTTCTATATTTGAGCAACCTACCAATGATACCACTTGAAAGATTTGGTTTAAAGAGCCTAAACACCTAAGGGGGGGGGTGAATAGGTTCTAATCCTTTTTAACAACTTAGGCAATTAACAAAGTTTTACACAACACAATTATCACAGCACAAAGAATAACAATCACACAAAATTCACTGCATATCACACATTGGTTTATAGTGGTTCCCCGATTTATGGGTACGTCCACTCTCCCCCTTCACCTATCCAATAGAGAACTGAATTCGGCCAAACTTCCTTCCACTATCTCAGATCCTCAGATCTTACAACTCAGAACCCAACTGGTTCCTACAGCTCAGACTTCTTCAAGTCCTATAACTCAGAATCTTCCCAAGACTCCTACCACAATAAATAGCCCTATCTCAGCCTTTATCACCAGGCCTACAACTCAGACTTGTTCAAGTCCTACACCTAAGATTCATCCCAAGAATCCTACCTCAGCCAACAACCCTACCTCAGCCTTTATCACCATGCCTACAACTCAGACTTCTTCAAGTATTACCTCATGAACTCAGCCCTACCTCAACATTTATAAATTTAGGCTTACAACTCAGATCTATAAAAGATCTTACGAGGAAATTAATTGTTTAAAACAATAAAATCTTCACCCAGATAGAAAGAGAATAGGGTGAAAGCTTCCTGATCAGTTCTTGATTGAACTGATTACTTTAGATCCCACCTGTCTTAGCTTCTTTAAACTTCTTGAATTTGTTCCAAGTAAGGTTTATCTTCAATTGGAGTTGGAGTTGATCTTCAATCCAGCTTCCTTCTTGAATTCAGAATCAGATCTAAATTTTTCTTGCAGACTCTTCAGGATCTGCCTTCTTCTGGGTTTGTTTCTTGTTCCCCCTCACTTGTTCATTCATTACCTCTGATTGTGATAGAATATGTCGATATATAGAATCCATCCAAGATTACTGGCTGATCCGGTTTATAACGGCCTTCTGACAGTACTGACAGATGTGTCAGCTTTATTACTTATGACAGCTGTTAGGTCTTCAGTCTTGACAACTGACTCCTCCTTGAACTTCTATCATAGCATAGAACTATCAGCATAACACTTCAGATGTGTCGACACAAATAGACCATGTGTCGATACAAATCTTGATTATGTCGAGACAGCTCCTAATATGTCGACACAGTCATTCTTTAACTTCTCGACACAGCTTCTGTTGGATGTGTCGACATAAGTCCTGTGTGTCGACACAACTGCTTCTAGTCTTGACACAGATTCTGTTGACAGATTTCTTGAGTGTGTGTCGACACAAGTCCCGTGTGTCGACACAAGACTTCTAGTCTCAGTATAGCTGTTGTTGATAGATTTCTTTGAGTGTGTGTCGACACCAGTCCTGTGTGTCGGCACAACTACTTCTGGTCTTCAATATAGCTGGTGTTGAGTGTGTGTTGACACAAGTCCTGTGTGTCGACACAACTACTTATATTCTTCAACATAACTGGAGTTGAGTGTGTGTCGACATAAGTACTTGGTGTCGACACAACTACTGACAGAATTTCTATGTGTTGACACAAGTCCTATGTGTCGACACAATATTGCTTCTGGTGTTGTAACATTTCCCCTATAAGTGTCTGTTTGAGTTACCATGGTGATCTAGAAGTGGTCAAACATGTAATCTCACTGCCAATGCGATATGAGCCTGCAGGGTTGCACATAAGAGCATGTGGAGAAATTGGAAGATTGATTGTGTTGGTAAAGGTTACCAATCACCATACAGACTAATGCCAATTCGTCGAGAGTCGACGAGAGTCGTCGAGTATGACTCGCCGACTAAGGCAAAATCATCGAGAGTCATCGAGTATGACTTGCCGACTAAGGCATAATCATCGAGAGTCATCGAGCATGACTCGCCGACTAAGGCATAATCGTCGAGAATCGAACTGTTCGATTCTCGCCGATTCTGCGACTGATTCTCGCCGATTCTGCGATTGATTCTCGCCGATTCTACGACTGATTCTCGCCGATTCTGTGATTGATTCTCGCCGAACCTGGAGGTGATTCTCGCCGAACGGTCTAGAAGCCCTATCCTGTGTGGTCTGCGGATAGCGATACCTTTGGACTGTTTATGCCTTGGGTATAAATAGGGGACTTAGGGTTTTGGGAATAAAAAAGAGATAGATCAGGATTTCTCCTGTAGCCGAATCGAATTTGACGGAAACGTTCCGCCGCTCGTTCGCTCCGCCGATTCCCGAACCCCGACGGACGGAAGTGTTCCGCCGCCTCTTCGCTCTGCCGACCTCCTCCTCTCCAGCGACTGTCGCCGGTCTTGCTCTTCCTGGAATGGACCTAGCAGTCCGTGGAAGTGCAAGGTGCGGTTGATCTCCTCCCCGACCCTTCGTGCGATGAAGCTCGGTGTTCTCCCACTCGTGTAGATTTCTGTAGAGACGTGGACATTATTTCACGTAGAAATCGCCACCGACAAGGACTCAAAGCTTAGAGAAACTCCGTTGAGTTGTGACTCAACGCCGCAAAGGTAATTTTTGCCTAGTTGCTCGTTAACTTCTTGATTCAACTTTCATGGACCGATCCATTCTCTTTTGGGTTATTCTTGATGTTTTATTCCTTCCGCTGCGTGCACAAGCATTGTGCCATCCTCATAGAGAAACCCACCAGTGGTATCAGAGCGAGGTTGCGGCCATGATTGTTGTATTGGAAGTTAGGTTATTCTAGTGCGTGTAAACCTAGGTATTTAGAAGCGTTCTAAATGTCTAGATTTAATCCTGGTACATCAATTGTTGATGGTTTTTTAAAGGGAGATCAGTGGGCCCATAACCCACATGTTAGGGGCTCTGCCCCTTGGAACCCCGCCAGGAACGTCTGGGATTTCTTGGTAATTTCTAATTGTTAGAAATTGTTATCTCCTTAGCAGTAACCGTCCCTCGAGTGGTTAATGAACCAGTATATTGTTTTGGATTTTGAATCCAACAAGGAGAAACGAGCTTGTCTACTGCTTTAAGTCGAGTTGCCTTTGCCTTTTTCCAATGCATGTAAATCTGAAGATTTAGAAGAGTCCGGATGTTCAGATTTAGCCCTTCCTTCTATCAATTGTTGATAGTGCCAGGTTGTGCACATAAGGGATGTATGTGGCTTTTAGAAATTGTTTTTCTGTGGATGTGCACAATGATCAAATGTTGATCATGGTTAATTGTTAACCTATAATTAAAAATCTCTTAATCTAATATTAAGTGTTCAGATTTCTTCTGATGGATGACACTCTTCCTGCCTCGATCGATGAAGTGTGGGCTTGCCAAAGCAAGGTGCATTAATCTATCTTGGTAATGGTGCGAGCGGATAATTGTGATATCCCACTGTCGACATCGGGTATAACTTAACTAGGTGACCTCAAAGGTTGAGTGCCTAGAGGCATAGGGTTTGCATGCACCATATGATGGATGCGAATAAGGAGTTATTCACCAACCATACAAGAATTGCATGAGGATGCAATTGGCAAGCGTTGCCTACCTAAATAACCGCATCGTGAGAGAAAAGCCAAAGCTGACTCATTGTGTTGGTGAAATACGGATCTTGTCCACTAAGAGAGTCGCTCGCATGAACTCTCCGAATTGATAGTGAGGGCTATTATTTCGAATAAAATAGTGGGAGTTTTAATTGAAGTCCAAATTAAAAATAAAATGTATTTTGAAATTTTAGTACTGATATTATTCTGCATGAATTCTTGTAGAATTCCATGGCAAGTGGTTCACACTCCACTCTGTCTCTGAGAGCCATCCTTGAGAAGGATAA
Source organism: Platanthera zijinensis (assembly GCA_039513925.1). NCBI lineage: Eukaryota > Viridiplantae > Streptophyta > Magnoliopsida > Asparagales > Orchidaceae > Platanthera > Platanthera zijinensis. Next base: position 63,653,723 of record CM077098.1, on the reverse strand, counting down.
GCTCAGTGGGACTAACTACATGGACTGGTACAGGAACCTGAGAATTGTTCTCAGGCAAGAGCGAAAGCTCTATGTCTTGGAAGAAGAAGCCCCCGAGGTGCCGACCGGGAATTCTTCCCGTGCTGATAAAGATACTTATAAGAAGTATACTGATGATGCCTTAGACGTCGAATGCCTTATGCTTGCCACCATGAACTCTGAGCTTCATAAGCAACATGAGAACATGGGGTGCAAGGAGATTGATGAGCATCTCAAGAAAATGTTTCAAGGGCAAGCTCGTGAAGAGAGGTTTGACATCACAAAAATGTTGTTTCAGTCCAAGATGGGAGTTCGAGACTCAGTAGGGACTCACGTACTCAAGATGATTGGGTATATAGAGAACCTTGAAAGGCTGGGATTTCCTTTGGGTCAAGAGTTGGCCATCAATTTGATCCTGCAATCGTAGTCGGACAGTTATGAGCAGTTTGTATTGAACTACAACATGAATGAAATAGACAAGACACTGCCCGAGCTCTTAGGCATGTTGAGAACTGTCGAGATCAATATGAAGAAGGCCAAGCCTGCCAGCCCCATATTGATGGTGCATAAGGGCAAGGGTGTAACACCCCTATCCGTCGCATAGCATATAGCAGTAGGTCCGGCCGGGGCCCGACGCCATATACTACGGACAGACCGGTTGGTTATGCGTTGAAACCATTCAACCAATCATGTCGTCCTACACAACACCTAGCGGAAGCAATTTTTATATAGTTGCAAAGAGAACAAGAACCCTGCTACAAAGCATGAATGTCCACTATAAACTCAGGAATGTAATCATACACAAGAGAGAACTGGCCTTAAGGCCTTACATGGTTCACTTAACAAAAATAGTGTTTTCCAAACTTCGGCATACAGGCCGTCCATACATGAAAACGGGAAAGAAACATAAGCAATTAGGCCTTCGAGGGCCGGCACAGCAACAAGGGCTTTAGCCCGCTATTTCCCGCTCTGCTCCGCAGCACCTGCAAGCCACAAACCACCGCCCGGTGGCAAACAATAGCAACGGTCAGCAATGCTGACAAAATTATAACGATCCCGCCCCCACAATCGGGGCGGCGATGCTCTTTCCCTGCACTTTATTAGTAGAGGCATTTATATAAAGTATTAGCACTTCACCACAGGCGTAGGCTCGCACGGCCACACACCCCGTGCACTCAGGGCACATTCTCGGTGAACCGGCCAACGTCACGTCAATTCAAGCCATAGACGTTCCCAATCCGCCACCGCCTCTTGGACAGTCATCCATATGAGCATTTTGTCTTATTGGCCTTGGTCACGGCAATTTAAGCCATAGACTGCCGAAGACCCTCATCCATGCCAACGGTCCTACCGAACGACATAGACTGGGTAAGGTTCCGCCTGACCTGTGCTCATACCGCAACGACAATTTAAGCCATATGCGCAGGCCAAGACTCACCGAGTCCCGTTTCCACCACAATAATCACATAACCCGGTTATGTTCACGTTGGCCCCCGGCCACCGTGTTGGCAAAGCCCGCTTTTGCCCAGTTTTCCAGGTGCACCTTGGAGTTAATCTCCAAGGCTCCCTGATGCAATCTACCACGTAGAAAACCCGAAAACACCCAAACATCCGGATCCTTGCCCGGTTCAAATGCAATGCAACATCACCGATCCGGCTCTACATGTCCGGATAGGCTTCACACACAATGCCTACGTCCGTTTTCGCATACGGACTCTACACAAGGGTGACTTCACATATTTACCCCAAGGAACGCTTCAACTCTTCGCTCACTCGCGAGAGAGGGCTTCCTATGCAAAGGAAAAGAGGGCTTCACATGCCCAAGGATGAGAAATCGTTACCCTTGCATTCTTCCGTGGCGCCATCGAAAACTATACGGTTGGAAAGCACCGCAACGGCGTCGCCTCCGCGGATCTGGACTCGGATCGCGATTCGGAGCTCCGAAGCTCTTCCGGCGGCCGGATCTTGGACTCCTCCTTCCTCCTTGCTCTCCCTTCTCTCTAACTTTTAGAGAGAGATTGGCCAATGGAAAATGGGTTTCTAAACCCTATTTCCCGACTATAACCACCCAGGAGCAGCCCCCACCGTCGGATCCAAAACCAAGGAAACGAACGGCCCGGATTAAATCCAAAATCATAAAATCTGGGCCGAACACGGGTTGGCACACGGCCGTGTGCCTGGCCGTGTAGCTCATTCGCCGTCTCGACCAAAATTGAAAACCAGCACACGGCATGTGACACGGCCTGCGACACGGGCATGTCGCCTGCGACACGCCCGTGTCGGGACCCGTGTCACGCCCCCCGTGTGCAATAAATCAACACTTCGCAGTCAGAGAGGTACACGGCTTGGTGACACGGCATCGGACACGCCCGTGTCAAACTAGACACGCCCGTGTTCGTGCCCGTGTCATTACCCGTGTACCCAACCGCACAGCACAGGTGTGACACGGCCTGGGACACGCCCGTGTCCTAGGCCGTGTTCCACCGCACGACCATCGTCGACCTGCGCTGGTCGACGACACGGCCAGCTCGACGGCCCGGGCTCGACACGCCCGACACGGCCTTCGACACGCCCGTGTCGGGGGCCGTGTCACCTGCACCAAAATCCTGTCTTGGCCAAATTCGATCCACGTCGCTCCTACAACATTTTGGGGTGTTACAAAGGGCAAGGGCAAGGCTAAGGGCTCTAAGAATACGAAGGTGGGACCTAAGTCACATCTTGAGCCCAAGTCTTCTGCACTGAAGAAAAATAGGAGCACGGTGAAGGAAGGGAAATGCCACCACTATGGCAAGGCTGGTCATTGGAGGAGGAACTGCCCTTCTTACATTGAGGGTCTGCAGAAAATGAAGGGAGGTATGACTTCCACTTCGAATATTTACGTTATAGAAATAAACCTCTCCGCTCCTTCATCTTGGGTATTGGATACCGGATGTGGTTCTCACATTTGTACAAATGTGCAGGAACTGGAAAGGAGAAGATTGTTGAGTAAAGGGGAGGTGGACCTGCGTGTCGGCAATGGAGCAAGAGTTGCTACTGTAGCCGTATGGGTTTACCGTCTTTCTTTGCCCAGTGGGCTTGTAATAGAATTAGAAAATTGTTATTTTGTTCCGGCCATAACTAGAAACATTATATCTATTTCATGCTTGGACATGATTGTATTTTATTTTATAATTAAGAACAACTATTGTTCTATATTTAAGAATGATGTTTGTTATGCTGTAGCCCAATTGTTTAATGGTCTTTATGTTTTGAACTTGGACCATCAGATCTATAATGTAGAAAATAATAAAAGACTAAGAACAAATGACTCAAACCCTACATATCTCTGGCATTGTCATTTGGGCCATATAAACGAGAAGCGCATATCCAAGTTCCATAAAGATGGACTTTTGGACTCATTTGATTATGAATCATTTGAGCGATGCGAATCTTGTTTGTTAGGCAAGATGACTAAAGCCCCTTTCACTGGTTATACTGAGAGGGCTGAGGATCTCTTGGGTGTTGTACATAGTGATGTATGCGGACCCACGAGCTCCATGGCTAGAGGTGGGTATTTCTACTTTGTTACATTAACTGATGATTTCAGTAGATACAGATATGTGTATCTTATGAAGTGCAAATCCGAGACCTTTGAAAAGTTCAAAGAGTTCAAGAATGAAGTAGAAAACCAGTTGGGTAAAAGGGTTAAAGCACTCCGATCTGATCGAGGTGGCGAATACCTGAGTCATGAGTTCCATGATCATCATAAGGAGTGTGGTATTGTATCACAGCTCACTCCACCTAGAACATCACAGCATAATGGTGTGTCTGAGAGGAGAAATCTTACTTTGTTAGACATGGTACATTTGATGATGAGTCATGCAGACTTGCCTTTTTCCTTTTGGGGTTTTGCTTTAGAGACTACTGCAATGACACTGAATTGCGCTCCAACGAAAATGGTTCTGAAGACACCATATGAGATATGGACTAGAAAACGTCCTAGTATGTCGTTCATTAAAATTTGGGGCTGTGAGGCATACGTACGATGTCAAATGCCTGAAAAGCTGGAACCCAAATCGGATAAATGTTATCTGGTGGGATATCCTAAGGAAACGAAAGGGTATTACTTTTACCTACCGTCTGAGGGCAAAGTGTTTGTCGCAAGAACTGGCGTCTTCTTGGAGAAAGAGTTCTTGTCAAGAAAGACTGAAAAGGTAGAACTTGAAGAAGTTCAAGAACCACAAGTAGTGAATGAACCGGAATTGGATTCTAAGAAAGGCTTACAAGATGTTGTAGCTAGAGAACCTGCTCAAGAAACACAGGTCCTATGTAGATCTGGTAGACCTAGATTTGAGCCTGAGAGATATAGATTTCTCATGTCTCAAATAGGTAATGTGTTGATTATGGATCATGAAGATGAATCAACAACCTACAAAGAGGCTATGAATGGACCGGACTCCGACAAATGGCTTGAGGCTATGAAATCCGAAATGGACTCCATGTATGCAAACCAAGTTTGGAACTTGGTGGAACCACCCGAAGGGGTACGACCCATAGGGTGCAAGTGGGTCTTCAAGAAGAAGACCGACATGGATGGGAATGTACTGACATTCAAAGGGCGACTGGTGGCTAAGGGTTTCAAGCAAATTCATGGTATTGACTATGATGAGACCTTTTCCCCTATTGTCATGGTAAAGTCCATAAGGATACTGCTTGCTATTGCTGCGTATTATGACTACGAGATCTGGAAGATGGATGTCAAAACGGCTTTCCTTAATGGAAACCTCCTTGAGGAAGTGTACATGACACAACCCGAGGGTTTTGTATCCCCAAATGAAGCCACTAAAGTATGCAAGCTGAATAGGTCCATCTATGGACTGAAGCAGGCCTCTCGAAGTTGGAATCTTCATTTTGATGAGAAAATCAAAGAGTTTTGTTTCATCAAGAATGAAGATGAGCCTTGTGTTTACAAGAGAATCAGTGGAAGTATTGTAGTCTTCCTGATATTATATGTAGATGATATACTGTTGATTGGAAATGACATTCCTACCCTGAAAGTGGTTAAGAACAACCTAGGGAACTGCTTTTCTATGAAGGACTTGGGTGAAGCGACTTACATACTCGGTATTAAGATCTATAGAGATAGATCGAAGAAGTTGCTGGGTTTGACCCAGAGTACATACATCAAGAAGGTGTTGAAGCTGTTCAACATGCTTGAGTCACAGAAAGGATTTTTACCCATGTATCATGGTGTGAATCTCTTTAAGGACCAGTGTCCAAAATCTTGTGAAGATAAGGACCGCATGAAGTTGATTCCATATGCTTCGGCAATTGGATAAATCATGTATGCAATGTTATGTACTCGACCCGATGTCTCCTTTGCTTTGAGCATGACTAGCAGGTATCAGTCAGACCCCGGTGAGTGTCACTGGATTGCAGTTAAGAATATCCTGAAGTACTTGAGAAGGACAAAGGATGTGTTCTTGGTGTATGGTGGAGAGGAAGAGCTCATTGTAAATGGTTACACGGATGCTAGCTTCCAAACTGATAGGGACGACTCAAAGTCTCAGTATGGTTTTGTGTTTTGCCTTAATGGAGGAGCTGTGAGCTTGAAGAGTTCCAAGCAAGAGACAGTTGCTGATTCTACAACAGAGGCCAAGTATATCGTTGCAGCTAACGCAACGAAGGAGACTGTATGGATTAGGAAATTCATCGGCAAGCTTGATGTAGTTCCTAGCATTGTTGGTCCCGTAGTTCTCTACTGTGATAACAATGGTGCAATTGCACAATCTAAGGAACCTAGATCCCATCAACGCTCCAAGCACATACTTTAGCGGTTCCATCTTATTCGTGAGATTGTCGAACAAGGAGATGTGAACATTTGCAGAGTGCCGACTTAGGAGAATATTGCGGATCCACTGACAAAGCCTCTCGCGCAGAGAAAGCATGATGGTCATACTAGATCAACGGGTATACGATACCTAAATGATCAACTCTAGTGAGAGCCTTGTGGGTTGCATGTTAACATATATTCTGTTGGTTGTTTATTGTTTATACATATGATGAATTGTGTACAAATGTTTTTCTTTTACAATTAATGGCAAGTTCTTTTATTATGGTTTATCTATGCGATAGTTAAATGTTAACATAAAAAATACCCTTAGAATGTTTGCTTCCATAGGACATCAAGTACGAGACTTGAATGTGAGAGCTTATGATTTATTTGAAGCTTCATTCTTAAAAGGTCCCTGGTCGTTGTATCATCATAGAAACTAAGGGTGATGATGATACATTTAGACTAGCACGTGTGTTGACTGATGATCAGTTCTCACAGGTCATGATATTGTGATATCAAGTCATAACGTGGGTACTTGTTAATGAACAAGTTGTACTGGAAAGACCCAACCTGAGACGACTTTGTGGATTGTTATCTAATCGTGTCATGAGTAGGTCTCAATTGACAATGGTGTTGTGGTCATTTGACCTTAAGTCACAGCATTCATCAAGTGAGGAAGAGCGTGCTTTGATGCAATCTAAAGTCTTCCTTGAGAAAGGTTGATGATAAGGGTGGTTGTTGGACACGTTATGAATCATTTGGGTGTTTGTGTGTGAGCAGATATGGGATTTGTCCTCCTATATGACAAGAGTTGCATCCATGGGCCCCTTGATGGAACTGGACTGAGAAATGCATGGCAATGCTTAGTTGAGTCAATATGTGATATTGGACTCACCATTCTCTGGTAGTCCATTCTAGATTAAGAAACTTGGATTGAGCTATTATGAGGGTGACACAGTCAATGCCTCTAGTTCTTTCCGGATGTAAGGGACAAAGGGCAAAGACAACGCTGGGACATTGTTCATAAAGGCTTATTAGTTATGAACTCTTATTGCTTGGGGAGCAATGATGCATTGCTAGATTCCGCTCATTGTTTATGAGGTTTTCGGTTTGATACTTTCAAGATCAAGTGGGAGACTGTTGGAGTTACCATGGTGATCTAGAAGTGGTCAAACATGTAATCTCACTGCCAACGCGATATGAGCCTACAGGGTCGCACATAAGAGCATGTGGAGAAATTGGAAGATTGATTGTGTTGGTAAAGGTTACCAATCACCATACAGACTAAGGCCAATTCGTCGAGAGTCGACGAGAGTCGTCTAGTATGACTCGCCGACTAAGAAAAAATCGTCGAGAGTCGTCGAGTATGACTCGCTGACTAAGGCATAATCGTCGAGAGTCATCGAGTATGACTTGCCGACTAAGGCATAATCATCGAGAATCGAACTGTTCGATTCTCGCCGATTCTGCGACTGATTCTCGCCGATTCTACGATTGATTCTCGCCGATTCTGCGACTGATTCTCGCCGATTCTGCGATTGATTCTCCCCAAACCTGTAGGTGATTCTCGCCGAACGGTCTATAGCCCTATCCTATCTGGTCTGCGGATAGCGATACCTTTGGACTGTTTATGCCTTTGGTATAAATAGGGGACTTAGGGTTTTGGGAATAAAAAAGAGATAGATCAGGATTTCTCCTGTAGCCGAATCAAATCCGACAGAAACGTTCTGTCGCTCGTTCTCTCCGCCGATTCCCGAACCCTGACGGACGGAAGTGTTCCGCCGCCTCTTCGCTCCACCGACCTCCTCCTCTCCGGCGACTGTCGCCAGTGTTGCTCCTCCTGGAACGGACCTAGCAGTCCGTGGAAGTGCAAGGTGCGGTTGATCTCCTCCCCGACCCTTCGTGCGACGAAGCTCGGTGTTCTCCCGCTCGTGTGGATTTCTGCAGAGACGTGGACATTATACCACGTAGAACTCGCCACCGACAAGGACTCAAAGATTGGAGCATCTCAATTGAGTTGTGACTCAACGCCGCTAAGGTAATTTTTTTCCTAGTTGTTTGTTAACTTCTTGATTCAACTTTCATGGCCCGATCCCATCTCTTTTGGGTTGTTCTTGATGTTTTATTCCTTCCGCTGCATGCACAAGCATTGTGCCATCCTCATAGAGAAACCCAATAGTGTCGACACTTGTACTTAGAAAATTTTCCTGCATTTATTTAACCTGTACATTGAAACTCAACATTCCATCAAATACACATTGATGTATATCATTGAGTTAAGTGAGGCTTCTCCAAATCTGGTACACAGTTTCCAGTGTACCCAACAAGCAAGTTACTAGTATAGCTGGCTCGGCAGCTTCTGATTAATCGGTCCTCTTAAAGCCAGTTAGTATATATGAAACGACAGTTCGAGTATTGCGGAGCGAGAAGGTTTCGATGGTCAAGATCATATGGTCAAATTATGGATAGGAGTAGCATACCTGGGAGCCACTAGATCGGATACAACATAAGTACCTGAAGCTCTTTGTATCAGGTATAACTTAAATTTCTGAGGGATGTTACATGCAATTACTCTTAGTAAAAACCCCACAGGCCTAACCTTAATTTTGGGGATGAAATTATCATTTTTTTTGGGATTTGTAACATCCCTCAATCAACTAGACCCCTAGGAGTAGTTTTGTCATGACTAGGTCATGACAAAATCCAAGGAAGCCCAAGATGACCAAGTGAACCTAGGAATGAAGGTGAGTTTACCATGGTCTGCAAATAACACTTTTTAATTACCTAACCTAGGGTTTGACTTCAGGGCCTCATCTTAACTCTTTGACCCCACCATAACATCCCTAGCCCTTTAGAAGGTTTATTGGGTCACAAAGGACCCATTTGGGTCAACCAAAGTGGTCAAGTTGACCAAAGTAAAGCCTTACTTTAAAATGGTCAAAGTAGCCTATCTAGGGCCAATGGACCTCCAACTTGCCAAAATGACCCCACCTAAACCTCCCTAACCCTTTAAGAGGTCCATTGGGTCACTAAGGACCCATCATCATCAACCCAAAAGTTCAAGTTGACAAAAATTCAACCCTAACCTTAAAGTGGTCAAAGTGCCCTAATTAAGGGTCAAGTGGCCTCCAAGGTGTAACACCCCAAATCCTAATTTGGAGTTTAGGTTGGGTGACACAGCCTGGGATACGAGCGTGTCCCATGGCGTGTCCAGCTTTGGTTACTCGAGTAGGTCTCGAGTAGGACTCGAGTGGGCGTCGAGTGTGTCTCGAGTGAGGCACACGACCTGGGACACGGGCGTGTCCTAGGGCGTGTCCTTCACTGTGAGTTTCAAGTTATTGACACAATTCAGTTGGCGATCATTGAGAGGCCACATGGCCTGGGATACGAGTGTGTACTGCTCGGGTTGGTAATCGGGCGGCGTTGAGTGAAGAACACGGCCCGTGCCACGGGTGTTGGGTACATTGGAAAATGTGTACCTGATTTGAAGAAGCCCAACCTAGCTCAATGATATACATCAAGGTGTATTTGATGTTGTTTTTGAGTTGACATGTGCAGGTGAAGAATTGATAAAGTATGCAGAAAAATTCTAAGTCCAAGTGTCGACACAGAGGAAGCAGTGTCGACACATAGAAGAAAATAGTCGACACAACACTGGGAAGCAGTGTCGACACATAGCAGTTAGTCTACAACTACACTGGGAAAAAGTGTCGACACAGAGGAAGCAGTGTCGACACATAGCAGTTAGTCTACAACTATACTGGGAAAAAGTGTCGACACAGAAGAAGTAAGTCGACACAACACTGGGAAAAAGTGTCGACACAGAAGAAGTAAGTCGACACAACACTGGGAATTTGTGTCGACACAGAAGAAAAGCGTCGACCTCAACATTAGGAAAATGTGTCGACACAGAAGAATATAGTCGACCTCAAGTTTGTCGACACCAGCAGAATGTGTCGACACATTGTGATTAAGTCGACACATTATAGAAAAATTAAAAGAAGACTGTGTCAACACCTGAAGGCTAAGTCGACACTTACTAAGTTATGATTCTACAACAACTGTGTCGACACACAGGACTTGTGTCGACACACTGAAGAGTCAAGACCAAGTTATTTTCAGAAGAAGCTGTGTCGACTCAAAGGAAACTTAGTCGACATCACTGAAGACTGTGTCGACACCAAAGTCAATTGTGTCGACACAAATAAACAGATGGTCTCGTCACTTTCTGACAGACTGTCTCGACAACTTATGGTTCAAGACAAAGGCACAGGACTTGTTTGGAGACTTGACAGCTATGGGTTGCCACCAATTAACTGAAGCTGTCAGACTTGTCAGAAAACGGTTAGAAACCGGATCAGCCGGTTACCATGAAGAAAGTCTATAAATAGACAGAATCAGAAGGAGAAAGTAACTCTTGAAAAACATTGTTGAGAATCAAAAAGTTGAGAAGGATTACGATCCAATTCATTTCAAGAAAGTGCTAGGCACTTAAGAAGATCTTCTCCGGGAGATCTAAGAAGACTATCTAAGGATAGATCAAAGAAGAGTTCTAATCAGAATTCAGAAGAATCATTCAAAGTGCTGGATAGAGAGAGATCAAGCCAGAATTTGAAGAAGAAGAAAGAATCCACCAGTGGATTCTCAAGAAGCTGTTTGGAAATCAACTCAGCTAAGTTTATATTCAAGAAGCTTTGAAGAAGGCTCAGATACAGTTGATTGCATCAGCTGATCAAGAATTGTCTTGGCCTTTTCTCTCTCAATTCAGGCAAGACAGTTAAATAATATTTTCCATATTTCTGTAGGATCTGTTTACACAGATCTGAGTTGTAAGCCTATGTTATAAAGGCTGAGTGTAGGAGTGTTGAACTCTGAGTGGTAGGGCTGTTTGCCTGAGTGTAGGAGAAGGATCTTCTCTGAGTTGTAGGCCTTCGGGCAAGGCTGAGGTAGGGCTGTTGTGCCTGAGTTGTAGGATCTATTGATCTGAGATTAGTGGAAGTTTGGCCGAATCTAGCATACTGCTAGATAGGTGAAGGGGGAAAGTGGATGTACCCAGACCTTGGGGAACCACTATAAAATATTGTGCAATCTGTGATGTTTTATTTTCTGTGATTGCTGTGATTCTTTTGTTAGTCATTGAATTGAATTCTGCCTAGAAGTTTTTATAAATAAGCAGAACCTATTCACCCCCCCCCCCCTCTAGGTGTTTAGGCTGTCTTGAAAGTTAAACTATCAAGTGGTATCAGAGGGAGGTTCCTCAAAAAGGACTTAACAGTCTGAGGTAGATCTGAAAGGCAGATTCAAGATTCAAGAAGATGGGTTCTAGAGAGAATCATAAGGAGCTAGGGTCTATGAAATTACCCATATGCAAGAAGGAAATCTTTGGGATCTGGAAAGAAAGAGTCAGATTGTTTATGGAGGCATCTGACCCAAGGATTTACATCACAGTACAGGAAGGCCCCTTCATTCCAATGAAGATATCTGTTCTTGATGCAAATATCCAAATACCAAAGACTTATTCAGAAATGACCAAGGATGAAATCATCTTGGCAACCATGGACAAAAGGGCACAAAACATCATTGTTAGTGCCATAGATGATTCAACATTTCAAAATCTGATTCACTGCAAGACCTCCAAGGAGATGTGGGACACATTGATTGTCTACATGGAGGGATCTGAAGAAGTAAGGCTGGACAGAAAGTCTATGCTAAATCAGGAGTATGAAAGCTTTAGACAAGGCAAATCTGATAGCATAACTGAGTGCTATAAGAAATTCTATAGAATTGTGAATGAGCTGATATCCTATGGAAGAGTCTTCAGTACCTATGAACTGAATGACAAATTCTTAAGATCCTTATCAAAGGATTGGGATACAAAGATCTGTGCCATAAGAGAAGTGGCTAAATTGGCAGAGATATCTCCTCCAACCCTGTTTGGAAAGTTGCTATCCTATGAAATGCAACTTATGGTAAGGAAGGAGGAAAGAAACTCAAGAGGAGAGCATAGAGAAAAGACTGTGACATTTAATGCTGAAGCCACTAGAAAGAATAGGAGGAAATCACCATCTCCTCCTAAAGAAGTTGAAGAAGATAGTTCTGAAAATTCAGATAAGGGTTCAGAAAGCTGTGAGTCAGATGCAAACTTTGCTGCATTCACAAGGCAATTCCAAAGGTTCTTGAAAAAGAAGCAATGGAAGTCTAGGCCTTCCACATCACAGCAAGTTGATGACTATTATCAGAAGAGAAGGTCATCAAGGAAAGAGAAAAGCAGATCAAAGCCCAGCAAAGCCACTACTTCAAAGATTGTCTGCTATTGTTGCAATAGGCCTGGACATGTAGTGGCTGATTGTCCTGACAAAAGGAAGGAATCTTCAAAAAAGAAGAAGACTTATCAGAAAGGCAAGAAGGAGAAATCCTTTGTAGCAAAGAAAGATAAAAGTCTGTCAGACCAGTCAACTTCAGAATCAGGATCTGAAGCTGAAGCATATATTGGACTATATGCTGCATCTGAGGAAGAGGAGTTTATGCAGTTGCTAGACTCCATCAATGAACATCAATGCATGGGGTTGATGACAAGATTAGAAGAGGACATATGCCAGAATCAGTCTGGTCCTAATGAGGTAAACTGTCCTTCCAGTACATCTGTTTGTAGTACAAGTGAAGAATCAGCTACATCTGCATCAAGTGATGAAGATGCATCTGGATCTGAAGGAGATGTCTATCAATTGATAGACAAGTATGGGGACTTGTTGCAGGCCCTTAAGAAAAGCAAGAACCTGGTTAAAACTCAGGCTCAGGAAATTGCTGAACTAAGGGTAGCAACAACTGAGTTAGAAAAAGTCCTTGATCAAAAATTAAATGAAATTGCCAAGCTGAAGAATATAACTATTATTCAGATGGGCACAATTAATTATACTAATGATCAAGTGAAGAGTTTGGAGGCCAGACTTAGAATTGAAAGGAATTTAGTGGCTAGTTACTCTAAGCCAAAATCTTTCTTACCCTTGATAGATGAATTTGTCACTCAGAAGGGTAAGGCTGGATTAGGATTTAAAGGTAACCCCAGGGCTGGCAGATTCAAGAGGAAAGGCAAAGCCCCTATTTAGCCACTAAACCTTTCAGTCCCAATAAAGTTTAGTAAGGTGAAAGTGCCTTCTAACATATATGATCATGAAGACATTCTAGGTCATATTAAGACTAATGTTCTGAAGAACAAGGGTGTAAATGCAAGCAGGCCTACCTATGGTCATAAACCCAATGGTTTTAAGAAATCAGTAGGTGAAGTTGCAACAGCACCAGCAATGAACAGAAATTCTTCTGACAAGGATGTATCTAGATCTAGATACAATAAGTTTGAATGTTGGTGCTGTGGCAAGAGAGGCCATTTTGCATTAGACTGCTGGTATAACACAAGTGTTATAAAGAATAAGAGTCTACCTGTTAGAAGAGACTATGATAACTTTTTTAATGCTAACCTGAACCAAGGACCCAAGACTTACTTGGGTTCTAAGGGTAAGTAATTCTGTATTGCAGGTAAATCCAAGTAACCATGCCCCTATATGGTACTTGGATAGTGGTTGTTCCAGGCACATGACTGGAATAAAGGGGCTGCTGAAGGAGTATTCATCTGTCAAAGATGGACCTAAAGTGATCTTTGGTGGATCTGAGAAGGGAGTCATCAAAGGGTTTGGTAACATTTCTTCTAACCTAATTACTATCACCCAAGTGGCCCATGTAAAAGGTTTGAAACATAATCTAATAAGCATAAGCCAGCTGAGTGATCTAGGATATGACATTTCATTTGGTAAGGATGGATGTCATATCAAAAGGTCAAGTGATCAAGAGATCATTTTGACTGGGTATAGGAAGAGAAATGTATATTGCCTTAATTTTGAATGTGAAAATAAGGCTTCCCCCATTTGTCTTGTAGCTGATGACAATGCTTCCCATTGTGTTAAGTGGCACAAGAGATTGACTCATCTAAACTACAAGACAATTGGCCAACTCATTAGTAAAGAACTAGTGAGGAATGGGCCTTAATTTAAGTGTATAAAGGAAGGGGTATGCTCAGCTTGTCAAAAGGGCAAGCAGACAAAATCCTCATTTCAAAGCCTTGAAAACAAGGATTCTGTGAGGTGCTTATACCTCTTGCATATGGATCTTTTTGGTCCTATGCCAGTTCATAGTCTAGGTAGGAAGGTCTACACTTTTGTGGTTGTTGATGACTATTCTAGATTTACATGGGTATTCTTTCTGAGACAAAAATCTGAAACCCCAAGTGTATTACTTAATTTTGTAAAGCAAATTCAGAATGAACTGAATAGTACAGTGGTCAAAATCAGAAGTGACCATGGTACTGAGTTTCAATCTGAAAGCATAACAAACTTGTGTAAAGACTTTGGGATTTTCCAAGAATTCTCCTCACCTAGAACACCTCAGCAAAATGGAATTGCTGAAAGAAAGAATAGAACATTAATTGAAGCTGGTAGAACTCTATTGAGTGACACCTCTCTCCCAGAATATTTTTGGGCTGAGGCAGTTAACACTGCTTGTCATGTCATCAATAGGGCTTCTATCACCAAAAGCCATAGAAAGAATCCCTATGAGATTGTGAAAGGCAGAAAACCAAATCTATCCTATTTTAGGATCTTTGGTTGCAAGTGCTATATACTTAACAATGGCAAGTCATATTTGACTAAGTTTGCTGCCAAATCCCAGGATGGGATATTTGTTGGGTACAGCACAAATAGTAAGGCCTATAGAGTCTTCAACTTAACTACTCAAGTTGTTGAAGAATCTGTGCTTGTTGTTTTGTATGAAACAAGATTAATCAATTGTGAGTTGTCTTGTAGATCAAATGACTCAAAAGGTATAAGCAAGAAGATGGACAAGCTCTCCATTGCTGAAGCTTCAAAGGAAGATGGAGCATTGGAAAATGAAGGCTGCTGTCCAGGGGGAGTACAAGAGATAATGGAAGCTGATGAAAACCAAGAGGTTCAGCAGAATGAAGAAGCTGGAGATGCTCAACCTGAAGGGAATCTTCCTCCAGCTATAAGATATTTAAGAGATCATCCTGCTGATCAGATAATAGGTTATCCAAGACAAGGAGTGCAAACTAGAAGCAGAAATCAAAGCACAGTTTTGCATTCAAGTTTCTTGTCTTAGATGGAACCTAAGAAGTTTGAAGAAGCAATCCAAGACCAGCACTGGATTGATGCTATGCAAGAGGAGCTGAATCAATTCAGAAGATGCAAAGTCTGGGAGCTTGTTCCTAAACCAAGAGGCCACAACATAATTGGCACTAAGTGGATCTATAGGAACAAGCTAAATGAAAGTGGGATAATAGTGTAGAATAAAGCAAGGTTAGTTGCAAAAGGATACAGGCAGGAAGAAGGGATTGACTTTGATCAAACCTTTGCTCCAGTAGCAAGGCTGGAGGCAATCAAAATGTTCCTTGCCTATGCAGCCTACCAAGACTTCAAAGTATACCAGATGGATGTGAAGTCAGCATTTCTGAATGGTGATCTTAAAGAAGAAGTATATGTAGAGCAGCCATCAGGTTTTGTAGATCCTCTAAAACCTGATTATGTGTATAAGCTTAGGAAAGCTTTGTATGGGTTAAAACAAGCTCCAAGGGCTTGGTATGAAACCCTGTCTACCTTCCTCATTGAGAATAAATTCTCAAGAGGAAAGATAGACAAAACTCTATTCCTTAGGGAATCCAAAGGAAAGATCATCTTAGTCCAGATCTATGTTGATGACATAATCTTTGGATCTACTGAAAACAACCTTTGTAAAAAGTTTGCCAAACTTATGCAAGGGAAGTTTGAGATGAGCAGTATGGGGGAACTTAAGTTCTTCTTGGGACTCCAAGTAAGACAGACTGATGATGGATTGTCCATATCCCAGTCTAAGTTCACCAAAGAATTAATTAAGAAATATGGTATGGAGTCATCCTCCACCATGAGAACTCCTATGGGAACAAGTATGCCTATATGCAAAGATGAGGCAGGTAAACCTGTTGATGAATCATTGTATAGAGGAATAGTTGGGTCTCTACTATATCTCACTACTAGTAGACCTGACATTATGTATGCAACATGTGTCTGTGCTAGGTACCAAGCCTGCCCTAAAGAATCTCATTATACTGCAGTCAAAAGGATTCTGAGATATCTAAAGGGCACTCCTACTCTAGGCCTTTGGTACCCTAGGAATAGAGATTTTCTACTAACAGGCTATTCAGATGCAGATTTTGCAGGATGTAGAGAGGACAGGAAAAGTACTACAGGTACTTGTCAATTCCTGGGAGGAAGACTAATATCATGGAGTAGTAAGAAGCAGACCAGTGTGGCAATTTCCACAGCTGAGTCAGAGTATGTTGCTGCTGGAAGCTGCTGTGCACAGCTATTATGGATGCAGCATCAGCTTAAGGATTATGGTATTCAGGTAAATAGAACACCTCTTTTATGTGATTCTAAGAGTGCTATTTCTATTGCTAATAATCCAGTTTCTCATAGTAGAACTAAGCATATAGAAATCAAATACCATTTTCTTAGAGAACATGTAGAAAAAGGAGACATCTCATTGGAATTTGTAAAAACAGATTATCAAATAGCAGATGTATTCACTAAGCCTTTAGATGAAACCAAATTCAATAAATTCAAAATTGAATTAGGTATGTTAACCATTGATTAATGTATTAACAAAATCATTAACAATGCAATTGAAGTGGTATATAAGTAAGTAAAAGTAATAACAACATAATCAAGTGTTAAAAAGGACACATTGAAGTTACAGAAATTGGCTAAGTAAGAATGTGTCGACACATTCAGTAATAATGTGTCGACTCAAAGAAATTATGTCGACAAGTCAGAAATATTGTGTCGACACAGGAAGATGGTGTCGACACTTAAGAGTTATATTGTCGACTCAACCAGAAATGTAATGTCGACTCAACCAGGAAGATGGTGTCGACACTTACAGAATATGTGTCGACACTTATCCTTAGAGTCGACACAGAATTTCTGTCTATCTAAGGTGTCGACATAACCACAAATTGGTGTCGACACATAGTAGGCTGAAGTAATGTCGAGACAATAGATGTTTGTGTCGACACATTCCGTCTGTGTCGACACATTTTGACTGTTTTTGGCGCCTTTTGAACTTCTTTCAACTGAGGCTATAAATAGGTCAAAAACTCTTTCTGTCGACACGCTTCCAAGGTTTTCGAGACTAAAATCCTGTGTCGACAGTCTATCTCTCTCTCTCTTCACTCAAGCTTTCTCGACGAATCGATGGCGCCAAGGATAGAAGACAACATTAATGAAGGGTATGAGTTGGTGTGCCAGGCCTTTGCAGAGGCGCCGCCAGATGTTCAAGGGGTTATCACCCTCCTCTCTGAGTCAGGGTTAGAATTTCTCATTTCAGAACCATCTAAAATCTGGAAGAAGGAGGTGCACGAGTTCTTTATCTCTGCATCAGTCCACTCGACTGGCCTCAAGATTAGGTCCATTGTTCAAGGGACTAAGGTGAAGATTAATCAAAGAAGTTTAAGAAAGATTTTTCAATTGCAAGTAGTTGAGAATGAAGAGGAAGTACCTAGTTCTAAGACAAGGGAAGCCCTTCAATGGTGTGGACTGGACTCAGGCTTGAAGATTGGAGTTGCATTCAACAGGAAGGGTATGAATCAGCAAGGGAAGTTCTTGTCTGAAATAGTTGGGAAAGTGATCCTCTGCAAGACAGGTGGACATGATAGGATTTCTGCCTATATGTTCAGCCTGATGACCAGGATTGTTTTTATAATTCCTACTGATTGGTCAGGAGTGATCTTTGATAAGATCAAAGAAGGAATCAAGAAGCCTAACATGGCCAGGATCATGAGCTTATATCTCATTGGAGTGATCCCTGAAGTGATGCAGCAACTGCCAGGGACTAAGATCAATAATATGAGAAGGATGGATATGAGTCTGTTCTCAAGGTGGGATAGGGTGTTGTCAAAGGATGTGCCTGAAGAGAGCAGGCCAGACACCCCTGTGAAATCCCCTACTCAAAATCAAGAAACTGAACAACTACAAGAAGACCCACTCAGGACAGAGGTTGAAGATCAGCCATACTCAACTATTGTCCAGCAAGTGTCATCACCTGCACAAATGCAGGGGGAGCCAGTTTCCACTCCTGCTCAAAATGTATCTGCACCTGATCAGGTACATGTGTAGGGGGAGCTAATGTATTTTACTATAAAAGACTTTGCTCATATTCTTATTAATGCACAGGTTCAGGAAGAGCTAGTGTCCACTCCTCCTCTAGATACTACAAATACTGAAGTACAAGTGCAAGAGGAAGCACAGTTAAACTTATCTCCAGATTTAACTGCTGCAGAAGTTACAGCTCAACTGGAATTTACTCTGGAGGAGTTATTCCCTGATGATGATACTACTACTGATAAAGTAGGAGGTGGACAAGAAATTGAGAAGTCAATAGATATGGAAATTGATCAGGAAGCTGAAGTTGAGGCACAGGTTGAGGGGGAGCCAGTGGCTGTTGAAGCTGAGCAACAGGTCACTGGGACAGATACAATTCATCCTCCTCAAGAAAGAATTCATTTAGATACTTCATCTGAAACTGACACTGAAGGAGCCAGGATGGCAAAGAAAAGAAAACTTGTTTTCTTTAAGAGAAGAAGCAAGAATTATAAGCAGGCTTTATAAACAATACCTCCACAAGTATCTCCAGCCTTTGATTATAACAAATTTATGGTAGATCTACAGGTAAAATTGGATGAACAAAGGATGGCTCTGGAAAAGTATGTTGATGAAAATAGCAAGTCACTTCAGTTTGACTTAGCTCAGGATATAAAGTCCATCAAGTTTCAAGCCAACATGCATAAAAAGGAAATGACAGATTGCTTCCACAAGGGTGGCAATGCTGTGGTTTATCTAGCTCAACAACAGGTGGCTATTACTACAAAGGTGGATGACATTGCTCTGAAGCAAAGCTATGTATTGGAAAATCAGTTAAGAATGAATGATAATTTAACTGAATCTCATAATGAGATCATTGAGGAGGTAAAGAAGATTGTTCCAGGTCTGCCTGAAGATAGAGCCAAAGAAAGGGAAGAATTTGATAAGAATTTTCAAGCTGCCATTGCTTCTGTTAAGACTGCCATCACAACCTCTCAAAAAGAAATATCTGAAAAGCTTCAAAAGTTAAAACCATTTTTTAAAGAGGGTGTGAATTATTTGGATGGCCAAATCAGATTTCAAAAGGAAGATCTAAGGGATCATGTATCTAGAGAAGCCATAAAGGGGGAGAGGATGCTAATTCATGCAGGCTCAGAGCACTCCAAATGGGTGACCAATAGTATCCGAGCCACTTTGGGATATCCCCCATTGTGTGATGATGCTATGGTGGCTGAATCAGGAATACAATCAAATCTACTTGAAGGCAATCAACCTGAGGTTGCTCAAGTCATTTACCCCCCTCCAGATTTTGACATAATTGATCAGAAGGTTCAAGGCATGTATAGTCCTCCAAAGGAGGTTACTAATATTGTCATTGGGAAGGTTGATAAGCCTGAGGCTACTCTGAAAGAACAGCAAGATGCTCTATTAGCAAAGAAGAGATTCAGAGAGCAGGCTGTACTTAAGCCAGATTATGAGCAATGGAGTCCTACTTCAAGGAACATAATACTCACTGCATGGAAAGCTGTACAGGACAAAGTTCATGAGAGAGGGAAGTGGTACAATGAGATAGAATGGCAAAGTATGAGGCAAGACAGGAAGCAATAATATGTTGGTACCCTAGTTTGATTTGAGTTTAGTCATCTCCTTTGTGCTCCTTGACCCAAGAAATATCTATGGTCAATGGTTAGAAGTCTAGCTGTAGAGTCCTCGCTTTTCCAAATTGAGAATTTGGTTAAGTAGGTTTTTCGTTCGACTATAGTCGAACGCCGTTCGACTATCGTCTATCGGCTGATCGACGATCGTCTATCAGTTGGTCAACGCTTTGTCTGCGCTGATAGTTCGACTATCTGTTGATAGTTCGACTATCTGTTCTGCGCTGATAGTTCGACTATCTGTTGATAGTTCGACTATCTGTTCTGCGCTGATAGTTCGACTATCTGTTGATAGTTCGACTATCTGTTCTGCGCTGATAGTTCGACTATCTGTTGATAGTTCGACTATCTGTTCTGCGCTGATAGTTCGACTATCTGTTGATAGTTCGACTATCTGTTCTGCGCTGATAGTTCGACTATCTGTTGATAGATCGACTATCTGTTTCGTCTTGATAGTTCGACTATCGGTTGATAGTTCGACTATCTGATAGCTCGACTATCTGCTGATAGATCGACTATCTGGTTTGTTCTGATAGTTCGACTATCTTCTATATAGATCGACTATCTGTTTTCTGAGGTAGGTCGACTATCTGCTCGATAGCTTGACTATCTCTGTGCGCTTGATAGCTCGACTATCTATCCTAGATAGATCGACTATCTGATAGTTCGACTATCTGTCCTGATAGCTCGACTATCTGCCGGGGTAGTTCGAATATCTTTTTCGATAGTTCGACTATCTGGATCGTTCGACTATCTGCCGGATAGCTCGACGATCTCCGTGCGTCGTTCGACGATCTTCGAAGATCGTTCGACGTTTTCTGTCTGCCTTTGTATTTTGTATTTATTTATTATATTTAATTATTTAATACATTTTCTGGCACTCTATTTTAAGCTGTATGATAAAGTTTCCAGGCATTATTTGCTCTATTCTTTTTGCCTGAGTTAAAATCTTTTAAGATAAAGTTGTTTGTCTTATTAGCTGTCTCTTTAAATTACTTTATCTGCTGACAGCCCTTTATAGCCGTTGGACTGAAAAGTCTTCTTTTTGCTATAAAGAGATTACTTCTGATGTGACTTTATTTAGTCTATCTGATTATTTGATTTAAGCCTGCAGCTTCTTAGAAAGAGGTTTATTCCTTTTTGTAGAATGTTTTGCTGCAGAGATATTTTCTGTCTTCTTGATATTTACAGCCCAGGTCTCAAGGCTCAGAAGAAGACAAATAATTCAAATGGAAGAGAGCCGTTGCTTGCTGATGATTATATAAAGAACCCTTTGAAGAAGGATTCAAGATAGTCAATAGAAGCTAATAGCCAACCAGTGTTCATTCAAGCTCTCAAGCCTTCATCAAGCTCAAGCTTCCTGCTCTCAACAATTTCCATCTAACTGAGAAGTGTTAAGATCTTCATCTCTTCTTCACCTGAGTTCTCCTGCTTTCAGGAAGTTTAACTCAGAGTTCCTTTGAAGAAGAAGAAGAAGAAGATTGCTGCTTGAAGAACCTTTTGATTTTATTATTTACTTTCTTCCTGTAGCTCTTTCCTTCAGAACTTTCTGAAGAGTTTCTCTGCACTGAAGCAAGACTTCACCTGGACATTCTTGAGCCAGGGGGAGCCTTGATTCTTTAGAGCATTCTAGCTCAGTGCAAGCTTTTGTGCTTCTCTAATCTATTGTAAAATAGAGAAGACTTCTTAACCTTCTTCCCCCTCCTGTACAGGGTTATTACTCCCTTCAAAAGTATCCCTTGGTGGCAGGGCACCTGATCAAAAACCTGTGCTTGGTTTTTAGACACCTGATCAAAAGTCTAAAGGGTTTCTGAATCTACCTGAATCAGATTCTGTTGGTGGCAGGGCACCTGATCAAAAACCTGAGTGGATTCCTACCGTGTGGGTAGAAGAGTGGACGTACCCAAGTTGTTTGGGGAACCACTATAAATTTCCTTGTGTCGTCTGGATTCCACTATTTAATTCCTGCATTGTGGCTGTGATTAGATATAACTAGGTTGCTAGTTGCTGATTAGGTTTTTCCAAGCTTAACTGTAATTACAGTTAGCTTGTGTTTGTACACATCACTTGTGTTAGGCTTTAAGGTTAAATCAATATCTATAATCTTTTCATTCCGCACTTCACTCCAAGGGAGTTGGGTAGAATATTAAGTTTTGTCTGTGCAAAATTTGATAACTCTATTCACCCCCCCTCTAGAGTAGTATCTATCCCTTCACTTTCAATTGGTATCAGAGGGAGGTTGACTGACTGTATAGGCTAACACCTAAGTCACAAGATCCTGATAGATACCAAGAGCTTATAGATATTCACTATCATGGCCCAGTCCAAGGATTACTCTAGCACCAGACCTCCATCATGCAACTTAGCAAAGTTTGGCATCTGGAAGGCAAGGATTAAATTATATATGAACTCTATTGATGAAAGTATTTTTGCTTCTATTTTGTCAGGTCCCCCAAGAGCACCTGCTGCTGCCACTGCCTCATCATCTGATATGAGTGCAGTGCCTCCTCCAGATTATAATGATGAATACAAGAAGGCCAAAATTGCTGATGCCAAGGCAATGAATATACTGGCTCAGACAATGTCTGATAAGGTGTTCCAGAAGGTGGCTGACTGCTCCTCAGCCAAGGCCATGTGGGACACACTGAACCAGATTGTAGCTGGTTCAGCTGATGAGAGGAAGGACAGAAGGTCCAACCTTATCTCACAGTATGAGAACTTCAAGAAGACTGATGCTGAATCAGTTGAAGCCATGTACACCAGGCTCAGCTCAATCATCAATGAGCTGAGGACCCTGGACAAGGACATATCATTGACAGAGGTCAATGATAAGATCCTTATGTGCTTCCCTAGCACATGGGATCTAAGAATCTGGCCCATCAAAGAAGCCAGAAGTACCAATGAGATCTCAACTGAAGCTCTCCTCGGCAAGCTCAAGTCTTTTGAGCAAGTGCTGAAGACCAGAGAAGCAGAAGCTGAAGCCAAGACCCCCACTCCAACAAGAAAAGAGCAATCTCTAGCTCTTAAGGCTGCAGATGTGTCTGAAGGCAGCCAATCTAATGAGGAACTTATGGCATTGTTTGCCAAAAGGTTTCTCAAGATGGGAAGAAAAGAGTTCAGAAAGAAGTCTTCACGCTATGAAGACAAACCAAGGTATGATCGCTCTCCTGCTAAAGAAATTATTTGCTATGGTTGCAGGAAGCCTGGACACATTTTGCCAGAGTGTCCAGAGGAGAAGAACAAGGAAAAGAGAAAAGACAAAGAACAACACAGGAAGCACTCCAAGCCATCCTCCTACAAAAACAAGAAGAAGGAGAGAGGTTTCATTGCTGAAACCTGGAGTGATTCTGATGAAGAATCATCCTCATCAAGCTCCAGTGAAGATGAGGAAGAGAAGAAGGCAAAAGAAATTTGCCTAATGGCAATAGATGCCTGCAGCAACCACTCTGCTGTAGAGAGTTCAGATTCTGATGAAGAGATGCCTACTGAAGATGAGGTACTTTCATCTTATGATTTTACTTCAGAAGAGTTTAAGTTAGAATTTAAATCTTTATGTTTAGATTTAATTAGTTCAGAAAAAGAAATAAAAGAACTTAGAAATAGGTTAGCTGACTCAGAATCAATAGCCTCTGAAAACATTAGGTTAAAGGAAGATCTCACTACTTGTAGTGAAGAAATTAAATTTCTTAAAATAGAATTAGCTAAGTCTAAGAGATTAGAAGAATCCCTTAATGGTAGAAGCCTTAAGCTGTTAGAAATTACCAGCATGACCAACACTAGGTCAGGTAATGATAAACTAGGCTTAGGAGCTTCTCCCAGTGAACCCCCTGTCCTTCTTAAAAATAATCTTTCAACTCCAGTGAACTTCATTTCAGCTAGTGGAAAGAAGAACACTGAGCAAGTAAACCTTGTAAATAAAACCCTAAATAAAGCTAAGAGAGAAAAGAGAAAGAAGTTTTTCAAAGAAATGCAAAGAGCGTCGAACGCCGCTCGACGATCGGATGCTCCATGGTCGAACGAAGCTCGACGATCTGAGCGCCCATCGTCGAACGTCGATCGACGATTTCAATATGATTTTCAAAATCATAATCCATTCCGTAGAAACCTAAATGAGAATAGAAACCCTAGGTTTGTTGACCCATCATCAGCATGGAGAATCCCACCTAGGAGATCTCACCCACTAGGTTATCACCCTCAGCCTGCATTCTCTTATATTTCCAGTTTTTCTTATGTGAAAAACAAGGGACCCAAGGTTACCTGGGTCCACTCTGTCTAAATAATTGTCTTGCAGGTGAAGGCCTATCCAATCACTCAAAATAAGTGGTATTTGGATAGTGGATGCTCTAAGCATATGACAGGAAATAAAGATCTACTGTCAAAATTCAAAGCTAAGCTCGGCCCAAAGGTTATCTTTGGAGACTCCAGCTGTGGTCAGACAGAAGGCTATGGCAAGATCACAATTGGAGCAGTTACATTCAAGAGAGTTCCTTATGTCAATGGACTAAAGCATAATCTGATTTCAGTCAGCCAGCTATGTGATGCTGGCTACCAGGTTTCATTTTCTAACTTCTCTTGCAATATTACCTTGAATAATAATGTTGTTTTAGTAGGTATTAGAATAGGTAATATTTATTTAGTAGATTTTAATTCACCTCATTCTGAAATCTGCCTGTTTAATGAAGTAACCCTTAATAATAATTCCCTATGGCATAAAAGGCTTAGTCATGTAAACCTCAAGAACATATCTAGGTTATCTAAGCACAACCTTATTAGAGGTTTACCTTCTTGCCCCTACAAGAAGGAGAGCCTATGCAAGGCTTGTCAGCTAGGCAAGCAAACCAAGAATTCATTTAAATCTGTAAATAAAAGTGATTCTCCTAGAATCCTGTACTTATTACATTTGGACCTTTTTGGCCCAATAAATGTACAGAGTTTAGGATGGAAGTATTACACATTAGTAATTGTAGATGACTTCTCTAGGTTCAGTTGGGTTTTCTTTTTGAGAACTAAGTCTGATAACTTCAAAGCCCTTACAGACTTTCTACTTTGTGTGCAGACTGAGTACTCTACTCATGTGGCCTTGATCAGAAGTGATCATGGTACTGAGTTTGACTCTCTTCTCATGCAAGAATTCTGTGAGAGAGAAGGTATCAAACATAGCTTCTCAGCTCCTAGAACTCCCCAACAAAATGGGGTAGTTGAAAGGAAGAATAGAACACTAATTGAAGCTGCTAGCACATTGTTGGCAGATGCTAACATGCCTCTATCCTATTGGGCAGAAGCTGTTAGTACAGCTAACTATGTCTTGAATAGAAGTTTGATACACAAACTTAAGTGTAAAACTCCTTATGAGTTGCTTAAAGGAAAGAAACCAAAAATTAATTACTTTAGAGTTTTTGGTTGTATTGTTTATATTCATAATAATAATAAAGAATATATTAGAAAATTTGAAGCAAAAGCTTCAATGGGAATCATGCTTGGATATTCCCAAGTAAGCAAAGCTTATAGGGTTTATAACAAATCAACCTGTAAGATAGAAGAATCTGTGCATGTGACTTTTGATGAGTCTCAGATGTTTTACAAGGAGAAAGTAAATTCTCCTTCCTCCAGTTCTTTGCAGGTACCTGATGCCCCTCAAGAAATTCTCCAACTATCAACTCTTCAGATCACTGAATCAGACAGTGATGAAGACATTGCTGAAGTTGTTGAAGCTGTTGTTGTACCACCAACAGTAGATCAAATTCCTCCTGAGGAATTAATCCCAACTGTTGCTGAAGATCACATCCCACCTGCTGATATTGTCACACTTAGAGATCACCCCACATCTCAAGTGATTGGAGACATATCAGCTGGTGTACAAACAAGACACCAATTAAGACAGGATGTGATGCATGCTTGATTCCTCTCACAGGTTGAGCCCCTCACCTTTAAAGATGCAGAGCTAGATCCCCACTGGATCATTGCAATGCAAGAGGAGCTCAATCAGTTTGAGAGATGTAAAGTTTGGACTTTGGTTCCAAGACCTAAAGGCCAACTGATCATTGGCACCAAGTGGGTGTATAGAAACAAGTTAGATGCAAATGGAATAATAGTAAGGAATAAAGCTAGGCTTGTAGCTCAGGGCTACAGACAGGAGGAAGGTATAGACTATGACCAAACCTTTGCTCCTGTTGCAAGGCTAGAAGCAATAAGGATCTTCTTGGCCTATGCAGCCTACATGAAGTTTAAGGTGTTCCAAATGGATGTCAAAAGTGCATTCCTAAATGGTGAGCTTAAGGAAGAGGTGTTTGTTGAACAACCACCAGGGTTTGTTTCTTCAACTCAGCCTTCTCATGTTTTTAAGTTGTAGAAAGCTCGTTATGGACTAAAGCAAGCTCCTAGGGCCTGGTATGAGACCTTAGCTAGTTTCCTGTTAGAGCACAACTTTACTAGGGGAGTAGTTGATAGAACCCTTTTCGTCAAGCATCACAAGGACACAATCCTGTTAGTTCAGGTGTATGTAGATGATATTATTTTTAGCTCCACTGATCCCAAACTGTGCAAAAAGTTTTCCAACTTGATGCATTCTAAGTTTGAGATGAGTAGCATGGGTGTGCTGTCTTACTTTCTTGGTCTCCAAGTTAAGCAAGATGCTGATGGTATCTTCATCTCCCAATCCAAATATGCCAAGGAATTGGTAAAGAAATTTGGGATGGCTGGTGCTTCAGCAATGCCTACACCCATGGCTACTAATGTAGTTATTGATTCTGATGATCACGGCAAGCCAGTTGATCAAAAGAATTATAGGGCCATTGTTGGTTCCCTATTATATCTAACTGCAAGTAGGCTAGATATAATGTTTGCTACATGCCTTTGTGCTAGATTCCAGGTCAACCCCAAGGAATCTCATCTGATTCTTCTAAAGAGAATCCTGAGATACCTAAAAGGATGTCCAAATCTAGGACTTTGGTACCCAGCTGAGTCAGAGTTTGAATTAATTGGATATTCTGATTCAGACTATGCTGGTTGCAGAGTTGACAGGAAGAGCACCTCAGGAACTTGCCAGTTCCTGGGAGAGAGATTGGTCTCTTGGTTCTGTAAGAAGCAGGCTTCTGTCTCAACTTCAACTGCAGAGGCTGAATATATAGCAGCTGCCAGTTGTTGTTCACAGATCCTGTGGATTCAAAACCAGCTTGTGGATTATGGGTACTCACACAAGAACACCAAGATCATGTGTGATAGTACCAGTGCTATTTCTATTGCACAAAATCCAGTGCACCACTCTAGAACCAAGCACATTGAGTTTAGGCACCATTTCCTGAGAGACTGTGTGGAAAAGAACAAGATATGTCTTGAGTTCATATCCACTGAGTTTCAGAGAGATGATATATTCACCAAGCCTTTAGATGAACAGAAGCATCTGTTCTTTTTAGTTCAACTAGGCATGATTAATGGACGGGACTAAGTGTGACTATATCTGCCTTCGTTGAAATCTGCTTGAAGATCGTCGAACGATGATCGAAGATCGTCGAACGGATTGAGCCTATCGTCGACCTCTGGTTAATGATAGCTTATCTGTTTGAAGATCGTCGATCGACGTTCGACCATCGTCGAACAGGTTGAGCTCATCGTCGATCTCTGAACGACGACAGCTTGTTGTGTGTGAAGCCAGAAATAGCCGAACGATGGTTCGACTACTCTGCTTCTGAGCCGATCGTCGAACGACCGTTCGACTATCGGGTCAAGTATCTTTTTAATAGATCGACTATTTCCGGTCCAATATAAAACCGATAGTCGACCTAGGTTAAAAGATCTTTTGCTTTATCGTCGACGGAGCGTGCCCTTTCGCATTCTGCTTTCCCGCTTGCGATTTCCGGGCGTTTCGTCTTCTTCGTTTCTCTCCAGCTTTCTCGAGCCCTCTCCAGCGAATCAATGGCGATTTCCCCAGCTGTTCTAGCCGTCGTAAAGTTTGATGCAGGATTCAGTGTGGATTTCGAAGCATTCAGCAGTTATGATGCCGGAGTCGTGGAAGTTCTCCAGCTCTGCAGGGATCAAGGTTTGGAGAAGTTAATGTCTGAAAGGATTAAGATCAACATTCCAGAAATAAAAGAATGGGCTTTCACGTCGTCTTCCACAGACGAATCGATGACTGGTACCATAGGCGGAGAAGAAGTTATCCTGACTCCGGCCGTCTTATCTGATGTTTTTGGTTTAGTTATTGGTGAAGAGGATTATGAGCAAGACGCTCAGGAATTTGGAAGAATGCTGGTTGAGCTGGGACATGCTGAGGGCATTCCCACCAAGCTACTCAAAGTAAACTTCCCCTTCAAGATCAAGTTCCTCGCTGAGGTAGTCGGAAAAGTGCTCCTGGGTAAGCACTCTGCCCACGACAATATAACAAGGCAGCAATTCGCACTCATGTGTGCAATTGTTAATCGAAAAAGGATAGATTGGGCAGCTGTTTTGTTTGATTTAATCAGGAAGAAGACTGGTAAGAAGGAAGTCACCCTAGGAAGGGTTATTGGAATTTTCCTTAAAGAGAAATACCCCCAGCTACTAAGTTCAACTGCAACAACAATCAACGCCAGCAAGAAGATGGATCCCCATTTGTTCTCTAAGTGGAAGAGGACGTTTGTGAAATCTGCTCCAGCAACATTTGAGGACACAAGGACTGCATCAGTCGCTCCTCAACCTGTTGAAGCTGGCTCAGCTCTTCCTTCCTCCTCCTCTGCATTGCCGTCTGCCTCAATTGAAGTACCATCAACTTCAGTTGAAGTAAGACTTTCTTCCTCTGCTGCTCCAGAAACAACTACGGTTGTTCCTCCTTCCCCTCCAGCCTCTCCTCTACCTGCTCATCTGGCTAGGATATCTGCTCCTAGCTTTGATTTGTTAGGATCAGAGAGAATTCTTACTCCTCCTGTATCTCCAATTCATTCTCCAATTCATTCCCCAATAAACTCTCCTGCTCCATCTCCTGCTCGATCCCCTGTCCACGCCATTTCTCATCCCAGCACCACTACCATATCTGCTGCAGCTCCATCCACCTCTCATCCTTCATCTTTTGAAATCTCTCCAGAGCTTATCTCCCGCATTGTGGAGCTGATTACCCCGTCAATCAAAACCATGATTGACGAGGCAATCGCTCCCCTTGCAGCCTCCATTGATCTTTTGTCAGCCTCCATCAAATCCCTTACTAAATCTGCTGAGCCATCTTCCTCTAGGGGCCTGGTTTCAGTATCCACTGAAATCAGGCAGGGGGAGATGTTCAATGAAGATGCCTCAGATCATCCTGCCTCTCCTCCAGCTTTAAAAGATTCAGTTATGTCTGCCCAGGAAGTATCTGCTCAGGAAGAAATAGTTCCAGATGTTGTCATGTCTGCCCAGAAAGTGATAGCTCCTGCTGAGAAAGTTTTAGCTCCAGTTTTGTCTGAGAAGGAAATAGCAGATGGAATCCTGCTATCTGAGATTACAGTTAAGGTCTGCTTAGAAGATCTTACCTCTCCTGTGATTGTTAGATTCTGGAAGGAATTATAACTTCTTATCTGAATGACTGTTGGGAGATGGTTAAATATGAAGGTAACTCTTTCATTCGTTTTGTTGATGAGTCGATTAATTTGATAGTTTGTGAATACCTTGAAGGAATGATTCAAGCTTATTTAGCAGATATGTATTCATAATTTTACAGATATTATTAAAGAGGATTTAGCTGCTCAAATCATAGCAGTTGTTTCTGAGGCTGAACCTAGTATTCTTGCTACTCAAGTAGACCCTGAGTTGGAATCCTTCTTAGATAATAAAGAAGATGAGTCTGAGAAAGAGGAAGTCAAAGTTGACTCTCCTGTTCTGAGTTTGGAAGAAGCTCAAGCAAGAGCAGCATGGAATTTAAGAGTTCAATCTTTAAAAGAGAAAGAGAAAGACTTGCAATTTGAAAAGTCATCCATCTGGGATGACTCTCCAGGTTTAGATTTAGACTCCCTTCTGGCTCTGGATGCCATGGAAGAGGAAAGAGAAAAATCTGCTTCAAAGCTTAAAGAAAAGGCTGTCTCAGAAGCCTATGATCCGTATGAGAACCCTCCATCATCCCATTCTGATGATGATGATGATTCTGATATTTCTGAAAAATCAAAGAAAAAGAAATCTGCTGCAAAGAAAAGAAAAGCTGCTCCTCCTCCACCTCCAAATAAGGATAATGACACTCCCTATTACATTTTGAAGGGCATTGACCCCAAATCCAAGGATTTTAAGCATTGGATGTGGTTTTCGAAGAATCAGCAAAAAGAAAGAAAAAGAACCAAGAGGTATGACAGTCCTGTCTCAAGATGGACTCCCAGAGGTCCTCCTCCACCTCCTGGTGTAGGAGCCTCTGGGAACCTTTCAGCTCATCCTTCTGCCTCATCTGGAAAATCTGCGTCTGTTCAGCCCCAACCAAGACAAGGTTATCAAAGTTCTCAAGGCAAATCATCTTATGGTTCTCAAAGACAAATGAAGGAGGTTATGGCTCAAAGACCAACCTTTTCCCCACCTCCATCTCCAAAGAAGAGAATTTCATCTCCAACTCCAGTTCAATCTGAGAAAAGTATTTCGAAAGGTAAATAGTTTATTTTGTTTTAAGATATCCAGCAAGAACCTCTCTGCTAAGTATACTCTAATGTCTTATCTAGATATAATAGCTGATGCTGCTTCTCCTGAGCCCGTATATGAAAATCCTGAGCTCGATCCTAACTTTAGGATGGCTCGCTTTCAAGAACTTGTAGGAGCAGCCCAAATAAGAAAAGCAAGAGCCGAAGGTAAAGATACGACTGGTTTTACTACCATGTCAGCCTTCAGAAAGAAAGAATTTGAAAAGTTCCAGGTAAATCCTGAGATTTTTGATCCGTCAAAGTACATGGAAAAACATCCTGAAGCTGTTGTCCCCAGAGCTACAGAACTGAAGATCATTGGTGCTCAGGACCTGAAGATGTCAAAGAAAGAATCAGATGACCCTCTAAGAAAAATTTCCTTTGTTTCTAGCTCTTCTGATCCTTTTCCAAACTCTAAAGATTCTTAATAGTTTAATTAACTGCTGTGTTATATTTGTCTATCTGATTAATATTCTGCCAGTTTATTGTTAACTATTTGCTGAATTTATTTTTTAGTGTTGTATTGCTAGCTGTTTTAGATTTTGAGAGACTTAACTCAAATAGGGGGAGATTGTTGGTACCCTAGTTTGATTTGAGTTTAGTCATCTCCTTTGTGCTCCTTGACCCAAGAAATATCTATGGTCAATGGTTAGAAGTCTAGCTGTAGAGTCCTCGCTTTTCCAAATTGAGAATTTGGTTAAGTAGGTTTTTCGTTCGACTATAGTCGAACGCCGTTCGACTATCGTCTATCGGCTGATCGACGATCGTCTATCAGTTGGTCGACGCTTTGTCTGCGCTGATAGTTCGACTATCTGTTGATAGTTCGACTATCTGTTCTGCGCTGATAGTTCGACTATCTGTTGATAGTTCGACTATCTGTTCTGCGCTGATAGTTCGACTATCTGTTGATAGTTCGACTATCTGTTCTGCGCTGATAGTTCGACTATCTGTTGATAGTTCGACTATCTGTTCTGCGCTGATAGTTCGACTATCTGTTGATAGTTCGACTATCTGTTTTGCGCTGATAGTTCGACTATCTGTTGATAGATCGACTATCTGTTTCGTCTTGATAGTTCGACTATCGGTTGATAGTTCGACTATCTGATAGCTCGACTATCTGCTGATAGATCGACTATCTGGTTTGTTCTGATAGTTCGACTATCTTCTATATAGATCGACTATCTGTTTTCTGAGGTAGGTCGACTATCTGCTCGATAGCTCGACTATCTCTGTGCGCTTGATAGCTCGAATATCTATCCTAGATAGATCGACTATCTGATAGTTCGACTATCTGTCCTGATAGCTCGACTATCTGCCGGGGTAGTTCGACTATCTTTTTCGATAGTTCGACTATCTGGATCGTTCGACTATCTGCCCGATAGCTCGACGATCTCCGTGCGTCATTCGACGATCTTCGAAGATCGTTCAACGTTTTCTGTCTGCCTTTGTATTTTGTATTTATTTATTATATTTAATTATTTAATACATTTTCTGGCACTCTATTTTAAGCTGTATGATAAAGTTTCCAGGCATTATTTGCTCTATTCTTTTTGCCTGAGTTAAAATCTTTTAAGATAAAGTTGTTTGTCTTATTAGCTGTCTCTTTAAATTACTTTATCTGCTGACAGCCCTTTATAGCCGTTGGACTGAAAAGTCTTCTTTTTGCTATAAAGAGATTACTTCTGATGTGACTTTATTTAGTCTATCTGATTATTTGATTTAAGCCTGCAGCTTCTTAGAAAGAGGTTTATTCCTTTTTGTAGAATGTTTTGCTGCAGAGATATTTTCTGTCTTCTTGATATTTACAGCCCAGGTCTCAAGGCTCAGAAGAAGACAAATAATTCAAATGGAAGAGAGCCGTTGCTTGCTGATGATTATATAAAGAACCCTTTGAAGAAGGATTCAAGCTAGTCAATAGAAGCTAATAGCCAACCAGTGTTCATTCAAGCTCTCAAGCCTTCATCAAGCTCAAGCTTCCTGCTCTCAGCAATTTCCATCTAACTGAGAAGTGTTAAGATCTTCATCTCTTCTTCACCTGAGTTCTCCTGCTTTCAGGAAGTTCAACTCAGAGTTCCTTTGAAGAAGAAGAAGAAGAAGATTGCTGCTTGAAGAATCTTTTGATTTTATTATTTACTTTCTTCCTGTAGCTCTTTGCTTCAGAACTTTCTGAAGAGTTTCTCTGCACTGAAGCAAGACTTCACCTGGACATTCTTGAGCCAGGGGGAGCCTTGATTCTTTAGAGCATTCTAGCTCAGTGCAAGCTTTTGTGCTTCTCTAATCTATTGTAAAATAGAGAAGACTTCTTAACCTTCTTCCCCCTCCTGTACAGGGTTATTACTCCCTTCAAAAGTATCCCTTGGTGGCAGGGCACCTGATCAAAAACCTGTGCTTGGTTTTTAGACACCTGATCAAAAGTCTAAAGGGTTTCTGAATCTACCTGAATCAGATTCTGTTGGTGGCAGGGCACCTGATCAAAAACCTGAGTGGATTCCTACCGTGTGGGTAGAAGAGTGGACGTACCAAAGTTGTTTGGGGAACCACTATAAATTTCCTTGTGTCGTCTGGATTCCACTGTTTAATTCCTGCATTGTGGCTGTGATTAGATATAACTAGGTTGCTAGTTGCTGATTAGGTTTTTCCAAGCTTAACTGTAATTACAGTTAGCTTGTGTTTGTACACATCACTTGTGTTAGGCTTTAAGGTTAAATCAATATCTATAATCTTTTCATTCCGCACTTCACTCCAAGGGAGTTGGGTAGAATATTAAGTTTTGTCTGTGCAAAATTTGATAACTCTATTCACCCCCCCTCTAGAGTAGTATCTATCCCTTCACTTTCATAATACAATTCAGAAGGAAAGCTAAGCTGGGAAGGCTGCCATCAGATGCTAAGGAGCCAAGCAAGTACTTCCCAAAGCCTTTTCACTACTTTGAAAGGCAAAGGATCAAGGAAGAAGCTCAGAAGAAAGCTGATCTAAAAGGAAAGAAGATAGCTGAAGAATTAGAAGCTCCTGTGACAGCTACCATTCAATCTGGCAAAGGGATTATAATTAGAGAGCCTGATCAATCCTGATTATGTTTTAAGTTTCTTCATAGTGTTTTGTAATGTTGTGATGTAATCATTAAATGTAAAACAATGTAATCAAACATTACCCAGTTATAAACAAAATGTTGTTTGGCATATTATAATGTGCATTCTGTGATGGATTGTTTTGTTTATGTTTTGTTTATATTAAGTATTCCTGTCATGTCATATATCATCATTTAGTACTGTTTATAAATGGTGTATATCATTGGCTAGAAGGGTTATGACTTCTCCAAATAGGGGGAGATTGTTGGGTACATTGGAAAATGTGTACCTGATTTGAAGAAGCCCAACCTAGCTCAATGATATACATCAAGGTGTATTTGATGTTGTTTTTGAGTTGACATGTGCAGGTGAAGAATTGATAAAGTATGCAGAAAAATTCTAAGTCCAAGTGTCGACACAGAGGAAGCAGTGTCGACACATAGTAGAAAATAGTCGACACAACACTGGGAAGCAGTGTCGACACATAGCAGTTAGTCTACAACTACACTGGGAAAAAGTGTCGACACAGAGGAAGCAGTGTCGACACATAGCAGTTAGTCTACAACTACACTGGGAAAAAGTGTCGACACAGAAGAAGTAAGTCGACACAACACTGGGAAAAAGTGTCAACACAGAAGAAGTAAGTCGACACAACACTGGGAATTTGTGTCGACACAGAAGAAAAGCGTCGACCTCAACATTGGGAAAATGTGTCGACACAGAAGAATATAGTCGACCTCAAGTTTGTCGACACTAGCAGAATGTGTCGACACATTGTGATTAAGTCGACACATTATAGAAAAATTAAAAGAAGACTGTGTCGACACCTGAAGGCTAAGTCGACACTTACTAAGTTATGATTCTACAACAACTGTGTCGACACACAGGACTTGTGTCGACACACTGAAGAGTCAAGACCAAGTTATTTTCAGAAGAAGCTGTGTCGACTCAAAGGCAACTTAGTCGACATCACTGAAGACTGTGTCGACACCAAAGTCAATTGTGTCGACACAAATAAACAGATGGTCTCGACACTTTCTGACAGACTGTCTCGACAACTTATGGTTCAAGACAAAGGCACAGGACTTGTTTGGAGACTTGACAGCTGTGGGTTGCCACCAGTTAACTGAAGCTATCAGACTTGTCAGAAAACGGTTAGAAACCGGATCAGCCGGTTACCATGAAGAAAGTCTATAAATAGACAGAATCAGAAGGAGAAAGTAACTCTTGAAAAACATTGTTGAGAATCAAAAAGTTGAGAAGGACTACGATCCAATTCATTTCAAGAAAGTGCTAGGCACTTAAGAAGATCTTCTCCGGGAGATCTAAGAAGACTATCTAAGGATAGATCAAAGAAGAGTTCTAATCAGAATTCAGAAGAATCATTCAAAGTGCTGGATAGAGAGAGATCAAGCCAGAATTTGAAGAAGAAGAAAGAATCCACCAGTGGATTCTCAAGAAGCTGTTTGGAAATCAACTCAGCTAAGTTTATATTCAAGAAGCTTTGAAGAAGGCTCAGATACAGTTGATTGCATCAGCTGATCAAGAATTGTCTTGGCCTTTTCTCTCTCAATTCAGGCAAGACAGTTAAATAATATTTTCCATATTTCTGTAGGATCTGTTTACACAGATCTGAGTTGTAAGCCTATGTTATAAAGGCTGAGTGTAGGAGTGTTGAACTCTGAGTGGTAGGGCTCTTTGCCTGAGTGTAGGAGAAGGATCTTCTCTGAGTTGTAGGCCTTGGGGCAAGGCTGAGGTAGGGCTGTTGTGCCTGAGTTGTAGGATCTATTGATCTGAGATTAGTGGAAGTTTGGCCGAATCTAGCATACTGCTAGATAGGTGAAGGGGGAAAGTGGATGTACCCAGACCTTGGGGAACCACTATAAAATATTGTGCAATCTGTGATGTTTTATTTTCTGTGATTGCTGTGATTCTTTTGTTAGTAATTGAATTGAATTCTGCCTAGAAGTTTTTATAAATAAGCAGAACCTATTCACCCCCCTCTAGGTGTTTAGGCTGTCTTGAAAGTTAAACTATCAACGGGCGTATCACAGGGGCGTGTTTGGCACACGGCAAAGGACACGGGTGTGTGCCTTAGCCATGTCCTTCTCGGGGGAGTTGGTCCTGTGTCGATTGAGGGACACTCCCCTCAACACGGGCGTTTACCTTGTGATACGGGCGTGTCAGGGCTTGACATGGGCATGTCTAAGCCCGTGTCAGAGTCTGGTTTGAGTCGGTTCCCTAGCTTCTTAGGGAACACGACCTGTGATACGGGAGTGCCACTCAGGCCAAAAATAGTTATTGGGGGCAGATCAAGAACGTTCAATTCCTTCTACTTAGATCTTGTGGTCCAAGCCTATTCCTGCTGGGATAAGGCTGTGGAATGAGATGAAGTTCTCATTCAATTAAGGATCATTCTCTTTCTA
Organism: Platanthera zijinensis; assembly: GCA_039513925.1. NCBI lineage: Eukaryota > Viridiplantae > Streptophyta > Magnoliopsida > Asparagales > Orchidaceae > Platanthera > Platanthera zijinensis. Next base: position 63,617,964 of record CM077098.1, on the reverse strand, counting down.
AGCTAGAGAGAAGGGAGAGCTTGGAGGAAGAGAAGGAGAAGGGTTCCGGCTGCCAGAGGAATGTCAGCGGTCCAACTCGAGATCTGAGGCCAGCGTTGTGGAGGCAAGGCTATTGCGGTGATTTCCATCCGTCTAGTTTCTCCATTGCTCCGAAGCGATCATCAAGGGTAACGATCTACTTCTTGGACAAGTGAAGTCCTACTTTATGCATGTGTATGGGATCCTCCACCAATAGGTGGAAAGCATAAGCGATTCCAGTGGTCGAGTTTGCATTTAGATCCGGAAGTGTATAGTACGGAATAGGCATGTTGTGTGAAGCCCATCTGGACGGGTAGTCTTGATTGGTGATGCTGCGAACCGGAGAAGACTCCGTGTATAAACCGAATAGCTTGCGGAGAGTGTGAGAACGCTTGTGATTTGTGATAAGGAAGCTTTGTATTTCTCCTTTGTTTGTATGCTCGGCACGAGCTGGTTGATAATTAGGAAAGCGGCCCTATGTGCCTGTGTTATGAGATGGATTACGGATACCTCTGAGTGGATGGGTGCGAGAGGTCTTCAACGGGGGTTTGGAGGCCAATGCCCATGGCCACCAAGTTAAGAACCTCTGAGTGGGTGGGCAAACCAATAAGTTCATTGTAGGATCATTATGAGTAGTCGATTAGTAGCACTGCAAATGGGTTCTTCGGGCATTCCCGGCATGTTGCACTACGTGTATAGGTCGATGTATAGTGCTCGCAGTTGCCTTGAGGTGAACGCCTCTGTGTGGGGTGGATGTATGAGGTCTTCAAAAGGGGTTAGGAGGCTTATACCCGACAAACAAGCTAAGCACCTCGAATCGGTGGTGGGACCTAGAGGTTTTCAGTACACCGTAATTGTGCCCTGAGTGCACGGAGCTCCTGGCACGAAGGCCGGCGTTTCTTATGATGTTGTATATATATATATTGTGATTGCACTACATGCAGGGAAGAAACAACTTCCCCGGGTAAAGGGTAGGGTCGTTATAATTTGTTAGCTGAATGTTGACCGTTGCTTTGTTTATCACCCTTGGGGTGGACATCCATATGCAGGTATGGAGGGCTGATTGGATTGAGTGGGCTGTAGCCCTTATTGCTGCTGCTGCTTGTAGGCCCTAGAAGGCAATGCGAAGCTTTGGATTTCATGTGTGGCCGGACTGCGTGCCGATGTATTAAATCATATTTTGTAAAGAGAAACTTGTAAGGCCTTAGGGCCGTGAGTGGGGGGTGCTTGTATACATTCCTGGTGTTGTATATAAATTTGATATTTATATAGTATTGGACATTCATTGATTGAGTTCTTGCATGTAATAATCTTCCGCTAGAATGCTCTGAGTTAGGATGCGCGTAGAAAGTATTTTGGTATTAACCTGTGACCTCGTCGTCTGTTTGTGGCATATAGTGTGGGGCCCCGGCCGGACCTTCTATTATTTGTTATTTAATGGGTGGAGTCATTACATTTTAGTATCAACTTGTTTCGGTCTTCCGCTTTCAAATTCGTGGTCGAATTCTTTTGTGGGGTGGCGAACATGTGTACGTGCGAACAGTATTAACATAAATGAACTCACGAAGGTCCACTAGGAATGTGAGCGTGTTTATTGGCATGTTTGTCGTTTTGGTTTAAAAGTCATGGATGTCTTGTTCACGTATAGGTAATAAGGAGTGGAGCTGGGCAGTCTGAACCCCAGCTTTCGGATGAGACTGCGGCACCAGCTGAGGTGCCCTCACCTCCCCCTTCAGTGGAAACCATACGCTTAGTTGCGAAGGCGGTATTTGCCATGTTTCAGGCACAACCTATTTGGCAGGCAAGGCCTGTAGTGGATCTAGTACAGGTTGGTGCGAGGCAAGAGCGGGTTGAAACTCAGATTGTTGAGAAAGCAGCTGACAAACAACTAAAGCGGTTTATGGATTTTCATCCACCTACATTTGTCAGGGCGCATTCCCCAACGCAGACGGAGGATTGGCTCTCAAGAGTGAAGAGGATCCTAACAGCGATCAGGATTGATGAGGGGCAGAAAGTCACGTTAGCCACTTTCCTATTAGAAGGAGAAGCGCGGCTTTGGTGGGATGAAGTCGAGATGCACTAGTTGGCAGGCAGAGGCCTGTGAGAGATTTCGATGGCGGAATTCTCCATATTGTTTTGGGCAAAGTATTTGCCAGTATCGCGGCGAATTGCAATGGAGAATGAATTTCAACGTCTGGTGTAGGGTGAGAAGACTGTTGATGATTACCTGCATGAGTTCACCATGCTGGGGAGTTATGCGGGGTCTACGTTTGCGGAAGAAGCTCGGAAGACGAATAGGTTCTTTGAGGGACTCCGAGATGAGCTGAGGTTGGCTCTCCCGAGTTCAGTGAACCAAGGATTCCAAGGATTGGTAGATATAGCCTGTACGGTGGAGAAGGACTTGAAATGGGTGCAGGATAAGAAGAACTTGGTGGTGGAAAAGCCGGAGTTCAAAATTCTGCAGTCCGAACAATCGGAGTTTAGGAAACGGTACAAGAAGAGGTTCAGGCCAGCTGAACAAACATCGTCGGATGTGACTTCGAGAGCAACGTATGGGAAAGGACGTGTGGATACACGTATATGTTATAATTGTTTACAATAAGGTCATATTGCCGGACATTGTTATAGAGGCCCGGTAATGGGTGAGAAAAAGACCGGTGCGTCCTATGAGGAAAAGGGCAAGGTAGTGGCAGAATCCTCTACATCCTGAGCGCAACCGCGAGTGTACACTCTTGAAGTGTAGGCACCGCAAAGATCAAATCCTGAAGTTCAGCAGCCTCGCATGTATAATATGGAATTACAAGAGGCTTTCAAGAAGATTATGAAGGAAGCGGCTGAGCAGAAATAGAGGAGTGTACTTTACTTTTTATTGTGTCTGTTGTGTGTAAAATACTTGGTGTGTACTTGTAATAAAGGAATGGTTGTGCTGTTGTATATGTTGCGCTAAATTTTGGGACGAAATTTATATAAGGTGGGGAGGGTTGTAACACCCTAAATCCCATTTTGGAGTTCAGGCTAGGTGACACGGCCTGGGACACGGGCGTATCCCAGGGCGTGTCCAGCTTTGGTTACTCGAGTGGATCTCGAGTAAGACTCAGGTTAGCGTTGAGTGTGTATCGAGTGAGGCACACGTCCAGGGACATGGGCGTGTCCCAGGGCGTGTCCTTCACTGTGCGTGTCGATTTGTCGACACAATTCAGTCGACGATCATTGAGAGGCGACACGGCCTGGTTCACGGGCGTGTCCTAGGGCGTCTCCTGCTCGGGTTGGTAACTGGGCGGTGTTGAGTGAAGAACACGGCCTGCGCCACGGGCATGTCACAGGTGCGTGTTTGGAACATGGCTAAGGACATGGGCGTGTGCCTTAGCCGTGTCCTTCTCGGGGGAGTTGGTCCTGTGTCTATTGAGGGACACGCCCCTCAACACGGGCATGTTAGGGCTTGATATGGGCGTTTCTAATCCAGTGTCCGGGTCTGGATTGAGTCAGTTCCCAAGCTGCTTAGAGAACACGGCCTGTGACACAGCGTGTCACAGGCCGTGCCAGCCCAAAAATATTTATTGGGTGCAGATCAAGGCCGTTCAATTCCTTCTACTTAGATCCTGTGGTCCAAGCCAATTCCTGCTGGGATAAGGTCGTGGAATGAGATAAAGTTCTCATTCTACTAAGAATCATTCTCTATTTCTAAGCTAGAGAGAAGGGAGAGCTTGGAGTAAGAGAAGGATAAGGGTTCCGGCTGTCGGAGGAGCGTCAGCAGTCCGACTCGAGATCCGAGGCTAGCGTTGTTGAGGCAAGGCTGTTACAGTGATTTCCATCCTGCTTGTTTCTCCATGGCTCCGAAGTGATTGTCAAGGGTAATGATCTCCTTCTTGGACAAGTGAAGTCCTGCTTTATGCATGTGCATGGGATCGTCCACCAATAGGTGGAAAGTGCAAGCAATTCCAGTGGTCAAGTCTACATTTAGATCTGGAAGTGTGTAGTACGGAATATGCATGTTGTGTGAAGCCCATCTGAACGGGTAGTCTAAATTGGTGATGCTACGAACCGGAGAAGACTCCGTGTATAAACCGAATAGCTTGCGAAGAGTGTGAGGACGCTTGTGATTTGTGATAAGGAAGCTTTGTATAGCTCCTTTGGTTGTATGCTCGGCACGAGCTAGGTGATAGATGGGAAAGCGGCCCTATGTGCCTGTGTTATGAGATGGATTGCGGATACCTCTGAGTGGATGGGCGTGAGAGGTCTTAACCAGGGGTTTGGAGGCTGATGCCCATGGCCACCATGTTAATAACCTCTGAGTGGGTGGTACACTTAACAAGTTCAGTGTAGGATCGTTGTGAGCAGTCAAATGGTAGCACTACAAATGGGGGCTTCGGGCATTCCCGACGTGTTGCACTACGTGTGTAGGTTGATGTATAGTGCTCATAGTTGCCGTGAGATAAATGCCTCTTAGTGGGGTGGGTGCATGAGGTCTTCAATAGGGGTTTGGAGGCTTATACCCGACCAACAAGCTAAGCACCTCGAATCGGTGGTGGGACCTGGAGGTTTTCGGTACACAGTAAGCGTGCCCTGAGTGAACGGAGCACCTGGCACGAAGGCCGGCGTTTGTAATAATGTTTTGTTATATATATATATATATTGTGATTGCACTACATGCAGGGAATGAATCACTGCCCCGGGTAAGGGGTAGGGTCATTATAATTGGTCAGCTGAATGCTGACCGTTGCTTTGTTTATCACCCTTGGGGTGGACGTCCATATATAGGTGTGGTGGGCTGATTGGATTGAGTGAGCTGAATCCATTGCTATTGCTGCTACTTGTAGGCCCTTTAAGGTCGTGCGAAGCTTTGGATTTCATGTGTGGCCGGCCTGCGTGCCGATGTATGAAATCATATTATGTAAAGAGAAACTTGTAAGGCCTTAAGCCCGTGAGCAGGGTGTGCTTGTATACATTCCTGGTGTTGTATATTAATGTGATATTTATATAGTAGTGGACATTCATTGATTGAGTTCTTGCAAGTAATAATCTTCCGCTAGAATGCTCTGAGTTAGGATGCGCGTAGAAAGTATTTTGGTATTAACCTGTGACCTCGCCGTCTGTTTGTGGCATATAGTGTGGGGCCCCGGCCGAACCTTCTATTATATGTTATTTAACAGGTGGAGTCATTACACAAGGTGTCATACCAACCCTACCCAAACCTTTCTAGCTCTTAAGGGAGGCCAAAGGATCTCTAACCACCCATTAGGGTCAATTAGGTCACCCAAGGTGGTCTAGGGTTGGGCTAACCCATATTAGGTCAATATAACCCAAATAGGCTAACTCAAGCTCAAACACAAATACACTTGGGATACACTCATTTTAATTATTCATATGAGTTAATGGGGTGCTTTTTGGCCGAAATGTTCTTCAAAATTCGGCCATGGTGACTAGGAGAGAGAAAATGAGAGTTCCCCCAATTTCTAGGGAGAGAAAGTGAGTTTTAATGGCTATGGAAGGCCAAGGGCCTCCTCAATCCTCCTCCCATGGCATGGTCCCTCCTCCTTGGTCATCTAGGAGAAGATTGACATCCATGGCCAGCCACCAAAGTGGATGAAATCAATTTTCTCCAATTAGGAAGAGAGAGAAAGAGGGGTCAATAATGGCATGGAAGGTGAAACCCCCACAAATCTCCCCATTGATGGTTGGATTCAACTCCTCCGGAGTAGGGTAGGAGTTTCCAGCATTTTTGAGATCACTAAGGGACTGAATTCATTGAGAATTCAGTTACCTGAAATTCACCATTAATGGTGAAAATGGGAATTCAAGCCATTGCCCCTTCCCCTCCCCCATTTGATTGTTTTAAAAGCTTCACCAGCCTGGGAGGAGTAATTTACATCCCTCCCCTAAAGGAATCGATGCCCTTGGCTGTACTATTTCAGAGCACCCGAATGTTTGTATCGTCCATGGCATGGTGGTCGTCAGCTAGGACTTTCCTCCCCAAATAAGGTCCACTTCTCCTCCTCTCCCCTTGTGCTAGTACCTAGATCAACTTAGGCTGAGAAATCAATCTCAAACGAGCCGATCAAAGTGAGAAAAAAAGGAGATTTTCTGGAATTTCATGGTGGCAGGTTCGCCGAAAACCACCACCTCTGGCGGCAAAACCACCGCCGGGCGATAGCCACCACCTCAATGGAGGCAGTGGTGTCGGTAGCTGGCCAGTGAGGTAGCTGGATGGCCGGTGGTGGCTCACGCAAAAGCTACAGGTTTAGGGCATTTTTTACGTGTTCTGTTTGGTTTGGAAAAGATGAATAGTGCCAAAGAATATATTATTAAAATTATATATATAATATAGTGATTTGTTATCCGTTTAACTTGAACACTTTGATGCTGTTAAAAAAGGTCCTTAAGGGTTGAACCTTGAAAGGTAGCCAACATAACAATTGTAGTACTTGAAGTCTACTTAATTTTAAAATTAATTTTGACCCATTTGGGTCAGTGTTTTGACCATAACACTAAAAATGGTGCAGTCTATACATAGGGCTAGTCAGAGACTAAATTGAGTGCCTCGACTAAACCACTTGTCCAAATGACTTTAAATTTGGACTGGGAGTCACTCTTACCTATACCTTTGACATATCAAAATATGGGAATTTTTGGAAAAATATTTTCTATAGTTATGTTAAATATTTAATAAATCATGTATGATTTATTTAGAAGGTCTATTAACCTCAAATACCCCCAATATTTAGGTGGATGATTTTTAGGGTCCTTATATGACACTGGTAAAAATCTTAGCCAATTTTGGGTTGATTTGAATAGGTATTGGTGTGACCAAATTTTTGTCTCATAAGGGGAAAATTAGGTCAAAAGTGCACTAGGTGGAGTGAGTTACCATTCCTCATCCAAATATGGTAAAACTTTGGCCACTGACTTGTAGTCACATATAACCCCCTCATAAGTAGTTTTGGGTTGTTTGGGGTGGATATGCCCACGAAACCTAGTACAAGCCCTAGGGTTACCCTTTGAGTATTGAGAAGGACATGGGGTCATATGTCCTTGGATTAACTTGAATATTGGTAGACTACTTCATAGGGTGGTAATAAGCCCTAAATAATTTTACTAGAATTTTTAGGAATATTTATCCACTCTAAACTATTTAAAGGTTAATTAGGGCACTTTATTTCAAGATGATATTTCATGTATATATAATTTTGAATGTTCATGAAACTTTGGAAGTGAGCTTATATTAATGTTATTGATCTCTGATAATTTAGTTATGAATTTTGGATTGTTATATTTGGTATCTTATTCACAACCTCAAAGTTTTCCCTGATTGCAAGAGAATTAATTATGAGTTAAATATCAACTGAAAAATTATGAAACTTGATCAGAGGACATCTTAGGGCATTATAATGTTCTGTGAACTTTTATAAAATTATTAGAAGAAATTTCATTTACGATCATTCACAAAGTGCCCTATGTTGAATATCTTTAAGTAATTTGTTTATGTGACCAAATGGACTTAGGAATTTTTTTTGGTCAGAAGACTTTTCATATCACTTTTAACATCTGGTAATTTTTCCATAATTTTTGGATGATTAATTCTCATATTTCCTACTTTAACCTATGCATGTGGATAATTAGTCATTAATTATTTGGAGCTGAAAACCTTTCTATAAAATTATAAATTTCAGTATTTATTGTTATTTTGATGAGATGCACCTGACATAATTTTGATAAGGCCATACCTAGACAGAAAAGTGTACTCGATGTTCATAAGCATTATTGGCCTTATTTTGCAAAAAAATAATTAAATAACAATTAAGTTAGGAAAAATACTATATTCTGGATTTAATCACAAAACATCATGATAGACCCCCATTAATAATCTTAGGTCAATCAGATTAAATTTGAAGGGGTCACCATTAATACTCATCATATAGGTTAGTTAGTCTGTACATAATAGAAACTATAAAAGTAGAGTAATATGTGAATCCTGTTATGGGAAAGGGTAGTTGGTGTACCAGGTCTAGATAAGAATGAATAGTGTCACCAAGAGATGGTAGGATTTGTGAGCCCGGTTGTGCAAGGGCATAGTTGTGCTCGGGACCGACGATAGATCGTCTTTCCCAGGAAGATGTCTAAATACACATAGGGTTAGTTTAAGCATAATGTTAAGAGGGTTTGAACATGGGTAGTCACCAATAATAGTAAGTTCCTTGTGGAAGGGAATGATGTGCTTCATCTACCATCATAGTTCCTAGTGCCCCCGAGAGCCCTTCACTGGGAATACCCTTGGCAGTCCAAGGTTAACCATAAACCGTAAGAAAAAAATGAATACAAGAGTAATTAGCAATATACTAGGGCTTCACTTTCACTCACACAGGTGACTCGAGAGGTTAGTTTGGTTTGTAAATCCGAGCAGTAGGCTCGGTGGTTGTGGAAATGGGCAAGTTAGCCCGACAAGCCGAAGCCTCAGAAGGTAATTGTAACAGACAGGTTAGTCCGAGGAGATGATGGATCAGAGATTTATATCTATCATAATTTCATGTCCATAAAGGTGATGGCTCTTCGGTATTAGACGGTCATTCACACCAATGACGATACGATGACTCGGCGAGTATGGTTTACACTTAGCCAAGGGAAAGTCTGGCGGTGGGTCAACATAGTACCTTGTGACTCCGCGGTTGTGTTCTTCGCATTGAGGCGTACGAAGGGCTAGGCCTGGTAGTGCGGATACCCACCTAGGAGTGGGGTGGCCCGACCCACTATCTCTGTTGGCCACGACAGAGGCTCCTGGGAGTGATGCTAGCTTCCAGAAAGGGGGAACTAAAGGTCTATGCATATCGAGTCATGTGTGTGTGTTGCACTTGCATGAGTCATGAAATAACATATCACAACACACATACTTGCATATAACCTGACACCTCATCGTATAAATTTGTATGGGACATTTTATACGATGGGAGCCGTGCAAAAGACCCCTTAACTTATAAGTTTGTATGGGCATTATTATAAGTTAAAGTTACATATTTCATAGCTTACTTTGCTTGTTCTTTTATTACTTATTTCTTAGTTTACTTTTCTTACACATACTGCTCTACTCTACTTGTTTATATTACTGCTTCCTTACTATAGAACATCTAGCTTTCTTTTCCTTTTATAGTTCTTTGTACATACACTTGCTAGGGTAGTTGTCACTTGCTTGTTCCACTCTGCTTTGTTTTCCTCCGCTTTCATCCTCCTAGCACAGTTCGTAGGAGTCGCAGGGGTGAGGTGAGGATGATAGTGGCTTAGTATTTTAACTAACAGTCGGTGGACCACATCATTTTAGGGGACTGAGCAGCAGGGGCATCAGCACCGACAGAACAAGGAGGCAGGAGCAGTTGCTGCACACTACCACTACTACACGACGACAGGTCGAAGATGAATTTTAGTTTGCATTCGCTTAGATATTTTAAGTTGTGTGAGAGAGATTATTTGTATTAAACATGTACCAGGCTAAAGCCCATTTCTTTTCTACTCTCTTCATACTTTGTACTCATTGTGGACTACTAACACTTTTGATTATATATATATGTGTGATTTTGTGGACTTGGACTTATATTTGTTCATTTGTACTTCTACTTTCTTCTGAGATCGATATGGACGACAGGATCGACATTTTGTAGTGATAACCTTCTTTAGTGTTGGTGTCACAGCAAAACGGTGATTCTAGGTGTAAGACCCGATTGTGAAAGAAAAAAAGGGTCTTACCCAAATTATCCCACATTTCTTTGGAAGTCTAGCAGTACACCAAGTTCTGGAAGGTGGAATCATCCATGGCACTTACCATGAAGTTTGTGCCCTCTTTTCTAAGGTAGCCAAGATGATTTCATCTTCAGTCATTTCAACATAACTATTTGGAGTCTGGGCTTCTGCATTTAAGACTGAGACCTTCAAGGGGATGAAGGGTTCTTCTTGAACTATTACAAAGATCCTAGGATCAGAGGCTTCCATGATCTACTTGATCCTCTCTTTTTAGGTCCAAAATTTCTCCTTGTTGCAGACTTGAAGCTCCATTGAGCTCCACACCTTATGGTTCACTCCTGAACCCATAAGTACAAACCTTTTAGTTATCCTTGGAGATCACTCAGACTGTTAAGTCATTTTGAGCAACCTACCTCTGATATCACTTGAAAGTATTTAATTTCAAGGATAGCTAAATCACCTAGAGGGGGTGAATAGGTTTCTTAGTCTCTTGCGACTATCTTTAATTTTCTTTCTTTAAGTGCTTTGTGAGTTAGTAGTTTTTTGCTTTCAAGACACACACAACCTGCAACAAAGAAATAACACTAGAATCACACACATAATTTATAGTGGTTACCATGATTATGGGTACGTCCACTTTCCCTCCCACCTTTCTAACAACTTGTTAGATAAGGCACTTCTCCAATCTCGGCTCCTAAGAGCTTACAATACGATCCCGCTAGAACACTCAGTCTCCTCAAATACTTACAACTCAGGCACAAGGCCCTACAACTCAGTGATACAAAGATCACCTATCTTAGGCCCAAAGGGCCTACAACTTAGGCTGGGAGGACATCCCTACCTTAGAGAGAATGACTCTCTTACAGCTCAGACACAAAAGACCATACCTCAGATCCAAAGGATCCTATAACTCAGGCACAAGTTCCCTACAACTAAGAGAGAAGGACTCTCCTACCAAAGGCTCAAAAGCCCTACCTCAGATCCAAACTAGATCCTACAAAATGGAAGTGGGTTGTTGAGGTGATTTGACACAAGATAAATTTCTCTGTGCCAACCTTCCTGGACTGAGAAAAACACAGCCCAACTTTGACTCTAGGAATATGTTCCCTTAGTCTACTCCTTGCTAAACTGAGAAATACTCAGCTATATCTTCTACTCAATAATAAAAGAAGATCTTCAATAAGCAGATTCTTGTGCTAGATGTATCCTGCAGAACCCTGCTCTGCTACTTCTTTCCTTCCTTGACTAAACCAGAAGCTCAGTCCTAACTTCTTCTTCACAGCCTCCAGAAAATATTCTTCAGAACTGTACAACTGGAATTGTGAAGTGGCTGTAGCTAAGGTTATCCTTTGCTACACCTTCCCTCTCAGAAATTTACTCTGACCTGCTGTAGATGGTGGAAATGTCAACAACTAACTTTGATTATATTCCAGTTATTGCAGTTAGGGTAACGGCCTACTGCTTCAGTTTACTAAGAGAATTTCTCTGATCTTTTTACTGAATGTGTTTCTCTTAATATCTATCACTTAATGGCTTACAGATCAGCTATAGCTTGGATCAGGACTTGGCTACTTCTACTTCCTTAGATAATATCTTTGATCTTGCTATTGAAGATATTAATTGCAACAGCAAACTAGTTGAACTCTAAGATCAGAATATTGAACTTCTCCTTCAGGCTCTGCAATAATGGCCAAGGAAGAAGATGAAGTCCAGCAGTATACCGAAAGATTTTTTCTTTATTCTGAACTCTGCCTTTTCTATTCTACTGATCAACAACTATTTTGACCAGTGGGCCCCACTGAATTTGACAGCTGTATTTTTTATTTTAACAGCCAAAAGTGGTAGTGTAGGCTTACATCGCCATTTGCCGCATACTGTAGCCTTCTCGCTTTATTTTGAATTTTGTTGACTTTTGCTGATGTCAGCATCTGTGGAATTAGTCAAATTCAAGCACATTAGTATAGGCGTTGAGTGAACAAGCTTCACTCAATGCCAAAACACTTAGATAGATTTCTGTCACTAGGCATTGAGTGAGTAAGCTTGAATCAATGCCAAAACACTTAGAAAGATTTTCTGTCATTAGGCATTGAGTGTGTAAGCTTGACTCAACGCCAAAACACATAGACAGATTTTTTGTCACTAGGCGTTGAGAGAGTAAGCGTGACTCAATGCCAAAACACTTAGACAGATTTTATATCCATTATTTCCTTGAGATTCGAGTGAACACGAAGCTTTCTTCTTTGGCGTTGAGTGAGCCTTCATCACTCAACACCATCTAGACTTTTGTAGTCTTAACTACGTAGGAGTCGAGTGAGTCTTCATCACTCGACGCTTTTGGACTTAGCTAGATTTCTTTACTGTCAAAGACAAAGCTTTAACTATCTGAGCTTTACTCAATACTTTTTGCAGTATGGCGTTGAGTGAACTGCCTTCACTCAATGCATGTGGACTTAGCCAATTTTTTTGCCTTGCAAATAGTCAGGCTTTGACTGACTTGTCTTCTTTAAGTGATTTTTGTCATCTAGCATTGAGTGAGCTTGTTTCACTCAATACCTATGGACTTAAACCACATCTTTGCCTCTTATGTTGAGTGAGCTTGATTCATTCAACTCTTGTGGACTTAACCACGTCTCTTTGCATCTGGCATTAAGTGAGCTTGCTTCACTCAACGCCTGTGGACTTAGACAGATTTTCTGTCTCTCCACCAGCCTACCTTGTGACCACCCGTTACCATCACTTAAACATCATGTCTAACCTTCTTCCAAAGAACATCTTACACATGATGAGCTTAACCAACATCAAATACAACTATGCTCTTAGTGTTGATGGTGATGCCTCTTCAAATCAAGTCTAGGGAACATTGAGTGCTCCCAACAAGTAAATTGGCAACAAAAAGGGTAATGACAATATCATGGCATAAATATGTTCATGAATTTACTACATGGTTCATACCCTCGTTAGAGAAAAGAATGTTGTTTGATAAATTTCTGAGGCTGGTGCAAGAAAATAAATTTATATTATAGTATAAAGCTCAATTTTCGCAATTAGCATATTATGCGAGATCATTTGTCATAATTGAAGAGGATAAATGTCTATAGTTTCAGCAAGGGCTTTGAGACAATATCCGTACATATTTGGTGCCTCTTGAGATCATCAAATATGCAAGATTGGTAGAGAAGGCTCAAAAGTTGAAAATGATATGGAGAAAACCTAGATGAGACGAGAGTTTGTGAAAAATAAAGACATAGAAGGTTCAAACAAAGGATCTTATAGCAGGTCAGGTGAATCTTGGAAGAAAAGAAATGTAATACAAGTGACACAAACAATACGAAGCAGCAATCCTACACAATCAGTCATGCCAAGATGAGAGAAATGTGTAAATGTGTATAAAGGCCAATGCTCAATGAGAACTAGAATCTGTTACATCCATCATCAACTAGAACATTTCCAGCAAGATTGCCATAAAAGGACAATACGAGAATGATGCATGAAAGGAGTTCTGATACAATAACCCCATAAAATTTATCAAATGGGACACATAAAAGAAGATGAATCTTATGTATCTAATCCAACACCAAGTGGGTATATAAATGAAGAAAGATAGATTCATCCCGTGTTTTCAACATGGGACAACAAGATGCAAAAGTAGATGATACTTTCGTCACCGGTAGGATTGATTTCAAGGGAAATTATTGAAAGTTTTATTTGACAGTAGCATAAGTCATTCTTGTTAGATCTGGTGGCCAACCTTAGATGGGGTGAATAAGGTTTGTAGAGAACTATTAGAGCTTATAATTTATTCAAAGGAAAGAAGCAATTATTTTGGAGCTATCGCCGGGCGATATCGAGATATCGCTGACGATATTGACTAAAACTCTATTCCTTGTTTCTGAAGATCGTATAGCATTAGGCACACACAAGAGTAAAAATTTTAACAGTAGACACGTATGATTAAATATGAAACAACAATACATGGTTTTATTTCATAAAAAGAGAGTTTACGAAGTACAAAACTAGATCTTTATGATGCTAGAGATCGGAGGTGGTAAATCGAATATTTCTTATGGTTTTTATACTGACCGTACCCTTAGATTGGTTGGCTCTCTCACTTTTCCTAAGAAGATCGACGAACCATCTAGATCTCATAGATCTAGACGTCCTCCAAGGATGATTTCCACAAATTTCTCCCCGAAATCTGACAACCTCCTAGGCCAATTTCCTTCAAACTCTACCCAGGAATTCGACATCAACATTAGACAATTTCTTCGCACAAAATACAGTAAATAATGAAAAATAAGAAAGAAGATCAATAAAATTAGTGCTCCCTCGAAAAATATATCTCTGGAAGCAGCGAATGATTGGTACTTCTGATTCTTATGGCTTGGGCATGCCATCGCCAACAGAATCTCATTTTAGCATTCTGTCTTAAAAAATCTCCTTCATTTATGCAAGAGGGAAAGACTTCTCCTTTTTAGATGGTAGCTATCAGCAACAAGGATGATAAGAACCATCTCTGGACATTCTATGGTTAGATCGCACGCTACCAAGAGAAACAAATCACACTTATATTAATTTTACGCTATCACTGGGTGATTATGGCTATCGCCTGGCAATATCCAATTTTGGTACTGTCACCGCCAGCTATCTCGTACTAGAAAGGAAAGGAGAGCCATTTCCTAATTTACATCCTCCATCGCCGAGTAATAGTCACCATCGTTAGGTGATATCCTAATTTATTGCTTTCTTTTCTAGCAACCCACACGTTCCACCAGTGTATGGAACACTGACATGTCCATATCCAAACTATCGCTCGCAAAAATGGCTATTGCCTGCGATAGTGCAAAAACTCATAGATCCTAAAAATCTTCACACATGTAAATTGCACACTATAACTAAGAGTTTATGATCAAATACAGCTTTGGAATTGATATTATGAAACCTGAGAGATGTAGAACGCATGTTCCAACAAACTCCCCCTTTTAAAATAGCAAATACCGTTCATGAGTTATGAAATACACATAACAAGAAATAGCTTGGTATAGTGTAAACAACTACAATCAGTACAAAATAGACTGGTTTTTATGTCAAAATAGCACAAGGAATTTTCATAGAACACTAATCAGTATGATCGTGCATGCCTAGTATGACTCCACCTACATATGTACTCCCCCTATCTATGTGCATGATAGCCGCATAACTCCCCCTATATGTATACTCCCCCTATCTATGTGCATGATAGCCACATTACTCCCCCTACATGTGTACTTCCCCTATCTATGTGCATGATAGCCACATAGCTCCCCCTAAATGTGATCTCCCCAAGGTGACTAGCATAGGACTATATCATGAACATTCTAATCTCCTATTTTCATATTATCAAAAGGGTCGGGCATGATCCTAAATGCTTTGTGTGTAAAAAGAGAGATGTAGTTTTTAATAAACATAAATAACAAGAACAATTCATGAGATAAATATAAGCATGAAAGAAATATAAGTGACCAAAAACACATCAGAGAATTTAAATATTCGGGTCAAAAGTACGAGCAAGTCACAAAGACTACAGGACTAGATAGCATAGGGAAGTCATTTGATTTATAAACTTGCAGAGAATATGAATTTTGGACAAAGCATATGCAACTAAATAAACTAGATTTGTTATACAATGTTATAGAGTAAATAAAGTGTAACATTGTAAGCATCATGAATAGAAAATATGTACTACAATCATGCAATAAATAGGAAGTGAAGTTTTATTCTAATTCTTATGGATGGAAGTGTTAGATAGGACAATGACTTGTGTACGTGTAGCATCAAAGAAAAGCAGCATGTAAAAATAATAATTAGTACAAGTAATATCACAGTAAATTTTTATGCTAACATTAGAGTGATGAAGTGAAAAATCATGTCACATTTTCTATCTATATAATATCAAGAATAAAACAAATGACACTAACTTATTTGTCTATCTTTCCATAAGATCGACACGATTCAATAGACTAAGGTGTTCATCCTTAGAATGCTCATCGAGGCTTATTAGGAGAAATGAGTAGTGCTCTGTGTATCCTTGGAATATATTTTGATAGCATATATATAAGTTTTCTTTTTTTATATACAATCAATTTTATACTAATTTTGTTATTTGTATCAAAGGTCCCTAAATCAATCAAAATCTACCCATATAGATAGATATATTTTAACTTGTATATAAAGACCTTACTAAGATAATTTTGGCCCAACATTCTAAGCTAAATATATGAAAATTAACAATGTGATATTGATTTTTCAAGTCATTTATAGCATGTTAGACACAGCATCACGAGTTATAACATGCAAATTTTGAAATTTCTACAGTAGTGTATTTTCTAGAGATGTGTGATAAGTGAGATGTCATTATTCTACCTAAATCATCACTCATACCTAGAGGCATATTAAACATGCACAATCATATTTAGTCACACTAAGTAGCTAAATACGAATAGATTAGACACAATATGACAAATATATACAATATTAAACAGAGATTAGCAATCTTAAATCAAACATTGGATGTAATATTTATGCTTATAATTCTAGTCATGCATGTCCAAAAAATAGTGATCGTACCATATTTATTGGTTTTTTTGAAATTTTGTTTTAAATGAGATAAACACATATAAAGACTAAGCAAAAAACATATTTTTGTTATTTTGGGGTTTTATAATTTTTTTTTGTTTTGTTTATGAAACATAAATAAATAAAACAAGCAAATCAAAAACATATTTTTTGTGGTTTTAGGGTTATATATATTTTTTAAAAAATAAAAACAAAATGAAACTAACTAACAAATATAGAAGAAAGAATGCTTAAATGACCCAAAAATAGAAAGATGGCAGTAGAGATAAAAAAATTGAGGTTGTAAAGAAAAACACATTATCGCCAGCGATAGCACTACCACACCGTGTTATCAAACAAAGACTCAAATTTTTAGAAATACGCCCAGTTTTTGCTATTTTTTGCTCTCAATTTTTCAAGAAATTGTTTTAACGGTGTAAGCCTTATCTAATATAGTGATAATAAACATAAAGAACTATAAAAAATGCGGATTTATTCATTTGCCTTAGAGATTAAAAATCTCCAATTCTAAGCAGAGCCTAGAGAAGCGTGCGATAGGAAGGGGTTTGGTAAAAATGTCCGCAAGTTGTTCATTTTTGCCAATGAAATTTACTCTCACATTTTCCTTCTTAATGTGATATCGAATGAATTGATGTTGTACATCTATGTATTCCGAGGAAGAGTGATGCACTGGATTATTTGTTAAGTCTATGACACTCTTGTTATCGCACCTAAGTTCAATTTTCTTGAAAGAATGACCATAGTCCCCTAACATTTGTAACATCTATAGTGTTTGTGCACAAAAACTCCCTAAGGATATATATTTGGCCTCGGCCATGGAGAGGGCAACCGAATTCTATTTCCTACTCAACCATAAAACTAGTACATGTCATAAGAAGTGTTAAGTACAACTTGTGCTTTTATAATCAAGTGAACATCCAACATAATTTAAGTCGAAATTCCCACGGAGCTTAAAGCGTCAGTTTGAGGATACCAAAGACCTAGATTTGGTGTGCCTATAAGATACATAAAGATGGGTTTAATGACTTTAACATGATATTTCTTTGAATTTGCTTGATATCTAGCACAAAGACACACCACAAACATGATGTCTTATCTAGACGTAATAATATATAGTATTGATCCAATCATACTTTGATATAATGTTTTATCAACCGAAATGCCACTTTTATCTTTTCCTAATATAAGTGATGCACTCATAAGAGTTTTAGAGTATTTCAAATTCCCAAAACCAAATCATTTAAGCATATCTTTTACATATTTTGATTGAAAAATAAAAATACCATCGTCTCATTGAGAAATTTGAAATCCTAAGAAGTATGTCAATTCTCCTACTAAACTCATTTCAAATTCACTTTGCATCTCTTCTATGACTTCTTCACATAATTATTCATTAGTGGGACCAAAGATTATATCATCAAAATATATTTGCAAGATCATTAAATCTGAATCACTATATTGTATGAACAATGTAGTATCCGCACTACCCATCCTAAAACCATGTTTGATAAGAAAATTCGTCAACCTATCATACCAAGTGAAAGAAGAGGGTTGCTACTCACCTAGAGGAGGGTGAATAGGTGATTTACTGATTTTTAAAGATTTCTTTAGTTATAATACTTAGAGCACAATAAGAGCACATTGAAAGAGCAGATCACAGAATAACTACACAGCACAGCAAGATTTATAGTGGTTCCCCAAGAATGGGTACATCCACTTTACCTTTACACCTATCTAGTAGTGTGCTAGCTTGGAAAAAAAACTTGTTCTGAAATCTCTAAGTCCTCCTTTTATACTTGTCTTGTCAAGCAAAGTGAATGAAGGGTTCAATTTAAAATCTCTAACGACAAGCACAATCTTCTTTTGGAAAATACTTGATTAGGAAACCCCAAATGACTATATTAAATCTGCATAAGGAAGATTTTTAATATCGAAAATATTTTGGCTGGATTTCTTTATATGACCAGTGGGCACTATAGGAATTAATCTTGATTTAGAATGAATAATGGTTGTAAAAAATTTATTCAAGAAAGGATTCAAAATCTTGGAGGTACTCTTCTAATGAATGAGAAGTATTCTCCTTGCTATCAATCCCTGAGAATAAGCAACAAAATCCATAAATATATTTGATTTGAATTCCTTATACAATCGGTGCCTTAAATCAAGGACTTGATTAGTGTACCACATGCAATGCTATAGTTGATTAGTTTATTTGATCTTACATGATGCCAAAGACAAATAAAAATGGCCCGTGTGAAGTGTCCATAGTCAGCATAAAATGCATAGAGGTCATGTAAGGAAACTCCTGACACTTAGCCAAAATCTATCAGCAGCAACACTCTGTCTTCATGTAGTGGATGTAGTTGAATATTTCTCTTCAATGTAGTCAGTATAGTAAAATCTTTCCCCTCATTGTATTCGATATAGTCGAACTTTTCCTCAGCTATGAACTCGATGCAGTCAAATTTTTCCTTAGCTATGAACTCGATGCAGTCAAATTTTTCCTTAGCCGTGAACTCGATGCCATCAAATTTTTCCTTAGCAATGAACTTGATGCAGTTGAATTTTTCCTTAGTAGTGAACTCAAGACAGTCGAATTTTTCATTAGCCGAGAACTCGAAGCAGTCAATTTTTACTTAGCTTTTTGCCAATGCACCTAATTTTTTTCTTTGGCAAATCTTTTATATTGCCTTTTGATTTCTATTATCCTTAGTGACTTTTCCCAAAGATAGTGACATGTCTAATATATTATTAGTACAGAGGTCAACATGAATTGTGCTCCTTAAGGGATTATAAGTGCAAAATCATGTTCGGGTGGGCAAGTGTCTAACCATACATTATCCATGCACTTAAGAAAAACCTGTCACATCAAAATTAGAATAGCCATCAAATATAAGTTGTTTATTATCATCTTAAGGCCATCTTCAAATCAAGAACCTTTGGGAAAATATTCCCAACACCAAGCAAGAGGTGTTTGCTTTAATCTGTACAAGGAATTTATTAGTTTATAGACATAATTTGGATGATTACTATTTTTAAAACCGGGTGGGATCTCTCCATATACCTCTTATTTAAAATAACTATTTAGAAACGCACTCTTGACATCCATTGGATAAAATTTTATTCTTTTAAAACTAGAAATTGCTCAGAACATCCTAATGGACTCAAGGCGAGCTACGGATGCCAATAGACTCCTCAAAATTCACCCCTATGATCTGTGAGTATCCTTGAGCAACCAACCTAGCCTTATTTATCGTTATCCTAGACTCGACATCAAGTTTTTTTTGTAGATCTACTTAACACTTATAAATGGATGGTTATAAGGGCACTCCACTAATGTCCACACTCTATTTCTTTCAAATTGATTAAGTTCCTCATTCATGGTCAAAAACCAAGACTCGTCATTTAGTGCTTTAGAAATGATCTTTGGTTCAATTTCAGATATAAAACATAAGTTTGAAAATGATTCATGCAAGGCGGAATGGGTTCTGATCCCATGTGAAGGCTCTCCAATTACTAGTTCTCGAGGATGAGTTTTTGAAAAATTTAATTCATTTGGAGGTTTATATCCTTCAGTATGACCTAATTCATCACATACTACTTCCTCTCTCTTCACACTCTCCTCTTCTTGAGAAATGACATCATAATCAACTTAGTTTGATTTAGAGTCTTCTTTTTGAGTATTTTTGTTAAAGTGAACATGTAATGATTCTTCTATAACCAAGGTTCTTTTATTATAGACCCTATAGACGCGACTCATGGAGAAATATCCTAAAATAATGCCTAGGTAAGATTTTTCATTAAATTTCCTAAATTATCCTTGGTGTTAAGAATGAAATACGAACAACTGAAGACTCTAAAGTAAGATACACTTAGCTTCTTTTCAAAATAGAGCTTATAGGGAGTACGCTTAAGAATTGGGTGAAGCTTGGTCTGATTCATTACATAACACGTTATACTTACACCTTCTACCCATAGGTATTTGGGTAAGCTATACTTGGAAAGCATAATGCGAGCTAATTCTTGTAGCATCCAATTTTTCCTTTCCACTACGCCATTTTGCTTTGGAGTGCGTGGAGCAGAAAACTCGTGTTGAATGCCTAAGTTATTACAAAAAGACAAAATTTTCATTCTCAAATTCTCTTTTATGATCTGACCATATACATTTAATTTTTAATTCCATTTCGTTCTGAATTTTAGTGTAAGGAATGGAGAATTCAGTGAAAGTGTCAGATTTATTTTCAAGAAAAATAGTCTAGAAAAAATGTGAGTAATCGTCTATTATCACAAATGTGTACCGTTTTCCACATAGATTACATGTATTAAGAGGACCAAACAAATCTATGTGAATTAATTACAGTGGACTAGATGTAGTAATATCATTTTGGCTTTTAAAAGATGATTTTGTGAATTTTCCCTTTTGGAGCACATAAAGAAGTCGAACTACCGCTTAGTTATGGAAGTCCACATATTAGTTTTTCTTTTGATATTTTGACTATTAATTTTGTAACACCCCCATCTGTCGTATGACATATAGCAGAAGGTCCAGCTGGAACCCGATGCCATATACCACGGACAGTTGGAAGGGTTACATAAGAACATCAAAAATCAACTACAATTACTCGCCCTAACTCAGAGCATTCTAGCGGACGCTTTTAAACAGTTTGAAAGAATCCATAATTGAATAACAACTATCATGAATGTCCACTTACCACCATAGGAATGAAATAACAAATACACTGAAAGTACTTGGCCTTATGGCCATACAAGTGTTCACTTAATAAAGTAATGTTTTACATACATCGGCTCGCAGACCGGACATATATGACAAAAGTAAAACAACAATTCGCTTTGGCCTTCGAGGGCCAACTCAGCAGCATGGGCTTCAACACACTATGTGGTCCCCGGCTCCGCAACACCTGCAAGCAACATTCCACCGCACGATGACAAACGAAGCAATGGTCAGCTAAATCTGACCTAATTTTAATGACCCCGTCCCTTACTCGGGATGGCGGTGCTCCTTCCCTGCATTTCATTATCCCAACTAAACAACAAAGTGCAAACATACTTCGACACAGGTGTAGGCTCGCACGACCTAACACCTCGTGCACTCAAGGTATATTTTCGGTGAATCCGGTCAATTCTGTGGCTTCACCACCATCCACAGGATGGAAACATTGTGAGCATTTTAGTATTTCTGACCACCGTTTGAGACTCCCGACTATGCCAACGACCTGTTCCACTTTTGGGCCTCTAGCACCGAACTGCATAGCCCAGGTCCGCTTCCACTTGCCCGTTGCTCACTCTGCCTAGTCACTTTAAGACGTACGCACGGGCAAAGCTTCTCCCGGATCCTAATACATTCCCAAACATCACATAACCATGTTATGTACAAGGTTGGCTCCTCGGTCGCCAAGTTAGCAGAACAACATTTCTGCTCAGTTTTCCAGGTGCGCCTTAGAGTTAATCCCTCAGGATCCCTGCTGCAATCTACCGTGTAGAAACCTGAAAAACACATAGCACGGAGTCTTCTCCGGCAATCCATACAATATGCAACATCACCGATCCAGACCAACACATCCGGGTAGGCTTAACACATAATGCCTATGTCCGTACTTCGATTCTGGACTTTATATGCAACACAAGGGGGACTATTCACATCTACCCCAAGGAACACCGCACACTCACCGCTCACTCGCGGGAGCGGGTTTCCCATGCAAAATAAAAGAGAGCTTCACATGCTCAAGTAGAGAATCGTTACCCTTAAAGATCACTTTTGCGCCATAGAAATCTATCTGGATGGAAAGCTTCGCAAGGGAATTTACTCCGCGGATCCGGTCTCGGTTCTCGACTCAGTACTCTGATGCTCCGCCGATGGCCGTATTCCTCCTCTTCCTTCCTCAACCAATCTCTCCTCTTTCTAACTCTTTAGAAAGAGAAGGCTTAAGAGATTATGAGGAATTAATCCTCTATTCCCAGCCTTATTAAAGCAGGAACACATCTGGGCCGTCAAATCTTGTTGAAAGAAAACGAACAGCTCAGATTTTCCTGAAATCTCTCAATCTTTGGCCGAACACGGCCTTGCACACGGTGTGTTCCAGGTCATGTTCCCCGATCCAGGAACGGTCGTCGAGCACAAAAAAAGACACGGGTTGAGACACGCCCGTGTCTCAACCTGGCACGCCCTTGTCGGGTCCCGACACGCCCGTGACCTTGGGGCATGTCACAGATAACCGCCACGCTAATCGTTATGTCGCTTGGTGGACACTGGTGGTGGCATGGGTATGGACACGCCCGTATCACGCTTGACACGCCCGTGTCGCTACTGTTCATAGCCGTGTTTTCTGATGTATCCTTTACTGGACACAGCCGGCCAACACAGAGAAAGACACGGCCTAGGACATGCCTGTGTCCCAGGCCGTGTACCCCTATATAGGCACCAAAAATTCCTTAGGATGTGACCGGTTCGATTACAATTTTTGGGGCATTACAAATCTCCCACACCCCCCCCCCCCTTAAAAGAATTTCGTCCCGAAATTATGTAAAGGTACACAAAACTTAAATGTTACCTGAGTGGAATAACTCAGGGTATTCCTCCAATATTGTCTGCTCTCACTCCTATGAAAGTTCCTCACGTCCGCATTTATCCCAATGAACTTTAACCATTCGGATTTCCTTATTGCGGAGTCATTTGACTTCAAAATCTTCAATGCGTATAGGATTGACCTTTGCCGTCAATCCTTTATCAACCGGCACTTGATCGACCGCAACGACCTGTGAAGGCTCTTGCACCGCCTTACGCAACACCAATATGTGGAACACATCGTGTAGCCCACTCAATTCCACTGACAGCTTTAGTCGATACGTTGCTTTGCCAACTCGCTCAGGGATCTCAAATGGTCCAAGGTATCTCAGACTCAGCTTCTTCAAGCGCCGAACCCGCGAGACATCTCTGAATGGCTTGATTTTTAAATACACCCAAGCACCAACACCGAACTCCATGTTCCTATGCTTGGCATTATAATATTTTGTCTGCCTGCCTGTCCTGAGCGATCTTCAACCATTACTGAATTGTACATATCATTGAAGTGGCGTCTTCTACCACTTGATGTTTGTATAACTTAGACTCGCTTGTCTCTAACCAAGATAACTCATATAAGTCCTCGAAAGGTGCCATTCCAATACTCACTTGATAGTTGTTGTTATATGCAAACTTCACCATGTATAGGTGGTCTTCCCACTGCTTTCTGAAATCCAAGACGCACATGCGGATCATGTCATCCATCGTCCTGTTTACCCTCTCAGTCTGACCATCTGTCTGTGGATGAAAGGCTGTGCTGAAACTCAGCTTAGTTCCCAACAATCTATGCACCAGCCTCCCGTCATTTTATGTGAAGCGTCCATCTCGATCACTAACAATACTGCGGGACACACCATGCAATCGTACAATATTATCCACATAAAGTTTGGATAACCTTTCCACCAGATATTCCTTTCTTTTCGGAATGAAGTGCGACACTTTTGTCAATTTATCAACGACCACTTAGATGGCTTTGTTTCCCCTCTGCGACTTTGGCAAACCATGCACAAAATCCATAGAAATGTCGTCGAACTTCTACTCCGGGATAGGCAAGGACTTCAAGAAACCTCCGGTCTTCTGGCACTCCGCCTTAACCAAGGTACATATTTGGCACTTCGCCACATAAAGTGTTACATCCTTGTTCAATCCTAGCCACCAGAACAACTTTTTCATGTATTTATACATCTTCGTACTCCCCGGGTGGATTGAGTACTTGGTATGATGAGCCTCGTACATCAACTCCTCCCGAAGATTATCCACACTAGGGATGTATAGGAGACTGTCCCTCCTCAGCAGCCCATCCTCAACAGCAAATTAGTAATTTGACCCATCCAAAGATTCCTTCAAGATCTGCTTCATGTTGCTATCCTGAACCAAAGCCCACCGAATCCTATCAGCTAGGTCATACTGCACCTCTGTCCAATACAATTTCGCCTCGGTACTAGTTTGCTTGTCAACGCAAGAGATCTCCAATGCCTCCAAATCACGGACCAAACTCTCACCATTTACCGTCAACTAGTTTGTCAGCGTAGGATCCCTACGACTCAACGCATCCGCCACTGCATTTCCTTTCCATGGCATATAATGTATCTTGAAGGTGTAGTCCCCCAGGAACTCCATCCACCTCTGCTGCATCATGTTCAGGTCCTTCTGATCTAACAAGTACTTCAGGCTCTTATGATCGGTGTAGATATCGACCTTCATACCGTACAGGTAGTCCCTCCACAGCTTCAGAGAAAATATCACGGCCGCTAATTCCAAGTCATGGACCGGATAATTTCGCTCGTGAACCTTCAATTTTCGCGAAACATAGGCTATCGCGCTCCCACGCTGTAGCAGAACACATCCCAAACCACTTCCTGAAGCATCATTATAGATTTAAAACCCTTCGGTCCCACTCAGTGTACGTAAAATAGGCGTCGTGGTCAACCTCCTCTTTAATTCATCAAAAGCCTGCTCGCACTCCAGTGACCACACAAACTTTTGATCCTTCCTTATCAATGACATGAGTGGTAGCACTATCCGCGAGAAGTTCTCTACGAAGCGCTTGTAGTAGCCGACAAGCCCCAGAAAGCTTCGGACTTCCGCCACCGTAGTCAACACAGGCCACTCCTGTATCACCACTATCTTTGTCGGATCCACTGCTATCGCCTATCCACGAACAATATTACCAAGGAACGCTAACGAGGATAACTAGAACTCACACTTGGAGAACTTAGCATACAACTGATTCTTCCTCACCGTCTCCAACAACACCATATGCAGATTCTTGTAGTGATCATCCTCACACTACGAGTACACCAAGATATTGCAGATAAATACTATCATGAAACGGTCCAGGTACTCTCTGAACGTCCTGTTCATCAGATCCATAAACATGAATGGCGCATTGGTCAACCCAAACAGCATGATCGTGAACTCGTAATGCCCAAATCGCATGCTGAACGCTGTCTTTGGGATGTCGCTTTCCCTTATCCTTAATTGGTAGTATCCGGATTTCGGATCTAACTTCGAATATACTGTTCACCCAATTAACTGATCAAATAGATCATCAATCCTTGGGATCGAATACTTATTCTTTTCCATAAGCTTGTTCAACTCCTGATAGTCAATACAGAGTCGCAAGCTACCATCCTTCTTCTAATTGAAGAGGACCGGTGCGCTCCAAGGCAATGAACTTGGACGCATATACCCTTGTTCCAACAACTCTTGTAGTTGTACCTTCAGCTCTGCCATCTCCTTAGGCGCTATCCGATATGGAGAGCGTGACACCGGTTTGGCACTCGGTACCAGCTCAATTATAAAATCAATCTCCCGCTGAGGAGGGGCTCCAAGGAGATCGTCTGGGAACACATCAGGATACTCGGACACAATTGAAATACTGCCCAGACTAGGTTTAGGCATTGAAGACTTCACTAAGGTAACAAACAGCTCTGCCCCAGGCCGAACTGCCTTAATCACCTGAAGAGCCGACATCAAAATCTTGCTCGACCCTTTCATGCCCGCAAACGTAGTCTCCCGATCAGTATTCATTCCCAACTTAACCTCCTTTCGGCTGCAATAAATGCATGCTCGCTGCTCTGAGAGCTATTCCATACCAAAGATTATGTCGAACTCAAATAACGGTATACCGACGCTTGCAAGTCAAACTCCTGATCCCCAATTCATATCTTTACCACACAGATTCTATCCGCGCATATTGAGCACTCATTGGGCAACAACACATCCAACTTGTCCTTTGCCAACTAAGACCGAACTCCGATGCGCGATACGAATCTTTCAGACAAGAAGGAATGCGAAGCTCCCGTATCAAGCAGGGCTCTCGCCGGACAATCGAAAATTAACACAAAGCCTATCACCAACATTAATAAGCTAACATGTAAAAAGGTAACAACTACATAAAGCTAAACTACTATAATTTAACTCAAACCTGTCACCACGTCAGCTTGATTTATGGCCTCTTGTAGACCAAGATTATATACTCTAGGCTGGGATGGAGCATGGTGGGATGCTGTTGACTCCACCGCCATCCCTTTTTCTTCATAAGTTACTCCATGCTTCCTCTCAGACTTTGCACATCCGCTCCAACATTCACATGCAAAATGCCCCATCTTTCCACAGTTGTAGCAAGCTCCTGGGACTCGACTTGTGGTTGCCCCCATCACACCAGACGAAAGGGCTGAGCTCGAAGTCTTTAGCTTCTTGTTCAATCTGCGGAAACCCGACTTTGAATTCGGCACTTTGAGCTCTGTCTACTTTTCCCCTGGGTCCTTCTTCTCTTGCACTTTCTTCACGACCTTTTCCAATGACCGGGCTGAATTGACCAAGGCTAGGAAGTCTTGCACCTTAGGCCCAGCAAGGAGTAGCTATAGGTCGCCACGTAGACCCTCATAGAATCAGTTGGTCTTCTGCTCCTCTTCAGTAAACATCGCACTAGCATAACGACCCAACCATGTAAACTCATGGAGGTACTCATCCACGCTTCTGTCTCCCTGAGTCAAACCAAGGTACTGATTCTCCATCTCAAGATTCTGAGCATAGGGTAGATATCTGGCCAAGAACAACCTTGAGAATTCCTCCATAGGCACATTAGCAAGTTGCCTTCCCACTAAGAGATGAACTTCCAACTCATCCCACCACTGCCTCGCCTCACCAGCCAATAAGAAGGTCGTTATGGTGGTCTTCTTCCACTCCTCAGTTTCTGTGGTGGTCAAGACTCTCTTCATCGTAGAGAGCCAATCCTCAGCTTGAGTTGGCGTTCCAGTCCTGACAAACACCTGAGGATTAAAGCTCATTATATGCTTCAGCTACTTCTCCATAGCTCTCCTTGGTGCTACTTGATCAATTGCCACGCATTCTACCACTCCCTGCTCTGCCACCCTCATCGGTACTTGCTTATCAATAGGTGGTACGTGTTGCGCTTGCCTTGCAGGTTGGGTATTTATTATAGAAAAGACTGCTTCAGCCACCAATCTGATGGTTTCTACTGAAGGAGGTGTTGTAGGCACGTCATTCAGTGCACTACTTTCTGCCGATTGCGAACGTTCCGATTGCCCAGCATCACTCCTTGATACCTATAGTTGTATAAACCCTTGATTAGGAGACATACAGATGTCTAAAAGAAATCATTGGAACACTCGGGTTCCTCAAAACAAGTGTATTTTTCATTCCTAAGTGGACATTCATGGGTTCTTTTATGTTATAACGATGACGCGCATACATGTGCTCACCGCCCCTTAAAAGAATTCGACCACAAATTCAATTAAATAAGACTGACACCTTAGTCTGATACCAAATTGTAACACCCCCATCCGTCGTATGGCATATAGCAGAAGGTCCAACTAGAACCCGACGCTATATACCACGGACAGTCAAGAGGGTTACATAAGAATATCAAAAATCAACTACAACTACTCGCCCTAACTCAGAGCATTTTAGCAGAAGCTTTTAAACAGTTTGAAAGAACTCATAATTGAATAACAACTATCATGAATGTCCACTTACCACCGAAGGAATGAAATAACAAATACATTGAAAGTACTTGGCCTTATGGCCTTACAAGAGTTCACTTAACAAAGTAATGTTTTACATACATCAGCTTGCAGGCCGGCCACACATGACAAAAGTAAAATAACAATTCGCTATGGCCTTCGAGGGCAAGCTCAGCAGCATGGGCTTCAGCCAGCTATTTGGCCCATGGCTCCGCAGCACCTACAAGCAACATTCCATCGCACAGTAACAAACAAAGAAACGGTTAGCTAAAGCTAACGAAATTATAATGACCCTGCCCTTTACTCGGGACTTCGGTGCTTCTTCCCTGCATTTCATTAGCCCAGATAAACAACAAAGTGCAAACATACTTCGCCACAAATGTAGGCTCGCACGGCCAAACACCTCGTGCAATCAGGGCACATTTTCAGTGAATCCGGTCAATTTTGTGGCTTCACAACGATCCCCGGGATGGCAACATCGTGAGCATTTTAGTCTTTTTGACCACCGTCTAAGACTCCCGACTATGCCAACAGCCGATTCCACTTTTGGGCCTCTAGCACCGAACCGCATAGCCCATGTCCGCTTCCACTTGCATGTTGCTCACTCCGCCTAGTCACTTTAAGACATACGCATAGGCCAAGCTTTTCCCGGATCCTAATACATCTCAAACATCACATAACCCTATTTTATACAAGGCTGGCTCCCCGACCGCCAAGTTAGCAAAACTACATTTCTGCTGAGTTTTCCGGGTGCGCCTTGGAGTTAACCCCCAAGGATCCCTACTGCAATCTACCGTGTAGAAACGCGAAAAACACATAGCACGGAGTCTTCTCTGGCAATCCATACAATATGCAACATCACCAATCCATACCAACACGTCCGGGTAGGCTTCACACACAATGCCTATGTCCGTACTGCGATTCCGCACTCTATATACAACACAAGGGGGCCTATTCACATCTACCCCAAGGATCACCGCACACTCACCGCACAATCGCGAGAGCGGGTTTCCCATGCAGAAAAAAAGAGAGCTTCACATGCTCAAGTAGAGAATCGTTACCCTTGAAGTTCGCTTTTGCGCCATGGAAATCTATCCGGATGGAAAGCTTTGCAAGGGAATTTCCTCTACGGATCCGGTCTCGATTCTCGACTCGGTGCTCTGATGCTCCGCCGTCGGCCGGATTCCTCCTCTTCCTTCCTCAACCGGTCTCTCCTCTCTCTAACTCCATTGAAAGAGAAGGCTTAAGATATAATGCGGAATTAATCCTCTATTCCCGGCCATATTAAAGCAAGAACACATCTGGGCCGTCAGATCTTGTTTAAAGAAAATGAACGGCTCAGATTCGCCTGAAATCTCTCAATCCTGGGCCAAACACGGCCTTACACACGTCCGTGTTCCAGGATGTGTGCCCTGATCTAGGCACGATCGTCGAGCACAAAAAAAGACACAGGTTGAGACACGCCCGTGTCTCAACCTGACACGCCCGTGTCGGGTCCCGACATGCCCGTGACCTTGGGGCATGTCATAAATAACTGCAATGCAAACCATCACGTCGCTTGGTGGACACGAGTGGTGGCACAGGTATGGACACGCCTATGTCACACTTGATACGCCCGTGTCGCTACTATTCATAGCCATGTTTTCTACCGTGTCCTTTACTAGACACAGCCGTCCAACACAGAGAAAGACACGGCCTTGGACACGCCCGTGTCCCAGGCTGTGTACCCCTATATAGGTACCAAAAATTCCTTAGGACACGACCGGCTCGATTACAATTTTAGGGGTGTTACAAATTTACTCCCGGAATGACCGGGTCTCCTATGGAAAAGTTCTAACTTTTCCTTTTTAGTGACTAAGCATTTTAAATTCGAAGAGGATAAATCATCAAACATGATAGTGTAAATATTATGTTTCAAAGGTATGATTATCAATATATTTTGTGATTTAGCATCAATGATTTTACACATGATTGTAGAGGTTTCAAATAAAACATTCAGGCATTTATCGCATAATTGACTAATGGATATTAAATTTTGCTTTAAATCATCTACTAAAAATATGTTTGAAATAGACAAATGAATGTTACCTATAGTGTCGACACCCAGAATTCTTCCTTTGTTATTGTATTCAAATGTCACCATGCCTCTTCTTTTTCTTTTCCAAGCTAAGGAACTTCTCTTTTTCTCCCATAATATGCTTGGAACACCCAGAGTTCAAGTACCATACGTTTCTATAGCCCTTAGCCTGCCAACACATCTAAAAAGAGGATGAGGGCAAAGTTCTAGCTACCCAAGTTGTTCCACCCTAGTATATATAGTCGAGGTTGGGTCCATTGACTATAATGTCCTTGATTTGAAGAAGGCCATAAGTCAATAATATACCCAAGCATATATTTTATATGTGCTCAAGTTCATATATGTAGGAAGTATACTGTTCAATGATTAGATAGATTATATATGTTAGAGGTTTGGCTGGACAAAAGACAGAACACTTAGGAGAGTCAGTAATTTAACTAAGTACAGATACATTGAGTGATCACTCATCACACAATGCCATGGGCCAAAAAGCATCGACTGATATTCAGTCGCTCAAATCCTTAGTGGAGCAGGACTTAAATTCAGCTAAGTACAAATGCATTGGGTGAAGGCAATTCACTCAGCGCCTGCTAAAAAATTTTAGCTAAGTTTAAAAGCATTGAGTGATGGCAGTTCACTCAACGCCTTCTCAGGAATTCTATCCAAGTGGAAATACATTGAGTGAAGGCAATTCACTCAATTCCTACTCAGAAATTCAGCTAAGTATAAATGCGTTGAGTGAAGGCCGTTCACTCAATTCCAACAGAAAGGGAAACTATCAAAGTGCAAATACATTGAGTGAAGGCAGTTCACTCAATGCCCACTTTAGAAAGAAGTTGAAGTCAAAAGTATTGAGTGATCAACATTCACTCAACTCCTCTTCATTAAGACAAAATTCAACTAAGTTTAAATGCATTGAGTGAAGGTTGTTCACTTAATGCTTGTGGACTTAACCATTTATAAATAATTTGTTGAGTCACATAACTACACTCAACACTTGTACGAGTTGTCCAAAAGATTTTTCTAAGTCCATAGGGGGAACGTAAAATATGTTGACGTCATCCTTAAATTCAAATTAAAGTAGATAGATCACTAAAAGACAAAGAATGTCATACTTCTCTGACAAAGTTATTAAGGATAATGCAATAATTAAAGTTGCCCATGCTGTGTTCTAAAAGAAGCATAGATCTTTTGTCATGGAGGTGATATTAAAGCAGAGCAGGGTCAAACTTTAAAAAAAGAAGAAGAGAGACATTTCTAAAGAACTTTTTAGAGAACTTTGTGCAATCTCTAATAACCCTAATTTCTCCTACAAAAGTCAGCTAGCATAGCTCAAGAAATTTTCACTGTTCATCTTCATGCCTGCTACACAGAACTCAAATTTTCTCAATCTTGAAGAAGGAGCAGAGCTCTGCAAAAGATCTTCACAGCACAAGCTAATACAACTCTGAAGATATATTTTTCAATTGCTATAAAGAAGGAGGATTGCTTTCTATATAGTCCAGGAAGACGACTCAGAGATTTATCTCTAGAGTTAGTTTCATCAAACTCTTACTCAAACCTGTAGGATCTCTGTGAGATCTGAGTTTTAAGTCTGATATACAATGGCTGAGTTGTGGGACAATGAAGCTGTCTGAGGTATGGTCCTGGAGTGTATCTGAGGTAGGATTTTGGTTAAGATCTGAGGTAGGAGATCAGGTGGATCTCTGAGTTATAGGAGTTGCTTAACTCTCAGCTGTAGGGTTATTATGCCTGAGGTAGGAGACTGGGGTTAGTCTCTGAGGTAGGACTTGAATCAATCTGATTTGTAAGATCCTGAGAGATCTAAGGCGTAGCTCAAGGAGCTAAGTATAAAGGAGGAGTTAGACGAATCTAACAAACTGCTCGATAGGTGAAGGGGGAAAGTGGATGTACCCTAGATAGGGGAATCACTATAAAACTTGTGTGTTGTTTCATGATCTTGAAAGCTAACAACTAACTTAAACACACACCAAGCTCAAAGTTGAAAAGATTCAAAAAGATTTAAAACAAACCTATTCATCCCCCTCTAGGTGTTTAGCTACCCTTAGAAAAGACTTTCAGTCGAATTTAGTGTACATATTTGTGCAATTTTAGTTAATCCTTTCTTCAAGCATCAGCTAAAAGTGTGACAAAAATTTGTTATATTTGGCACACTTGATATAGGCGGTGAATGTCACTTTGTGTTTTATTTGGGCTCATGTTGGAAGATGGAAACATGCTTCTAGTTTTAACATAGTTCACTTTATTTGTTTGAAGCTTATTGTTCGGATTTGTTGGAGAAGAGCTATTGTCAGCGATAGTGATATTGTCAGCTGATAGCTTCACATGTTTGTATCCTAGCCCAAACTTTCTAGATCCCTAACATTGATAGTTCAGCAGCATATTTAGTGATTTTTGTCCTATTCTTAACTTTTGGATGACACTGTTCAGGTCATGAATCTTTGCCTTCAACGCAGTGTTTTCTGTAATAAGAATCACATGCCAATTTGCTTTTTGCTTCTTTTCATTCTCAATATTGCTAAGAGAATTTTCTAGCCTCTTCTCTAAGGCCTTCCTCTCTTTGGTAAGAGTTTCATTTTTGGAGGAAGTCTTAAATAGACTCTCTTTCAATTTGTTTATCACGCTCAAGGAATGAAAACATTCTTGTCACTCAACTTTCCCTTTCCAACATTTGATTAGTTTATTATTAAGACATTTTAAATCCATTTCATTTACTTATTTTCATATTTTAGGAAATTATTTTTATCATGCAAATCATCTAATTTATCACATAATTTTTCATATAAATTATAAAGTTCTTCATAAGTGGGAAGAGTTACCTCAGTGTCACTATGCACGCTAGATTTATTGTCAGACTCGCCTTAGTGCTTCCCCATGAGGCATAAATTTGCCTCTTCTTTACTGTTTGAGCAGAAAGTGTCTGACTCGTCTGCTGATGTATCGTCCCAGGTTGATGCCTTTAGCACCTTTTTCCTCTTCTTGTCATGGGTCTCTTTTTTTCCTTTCCTCCTTCAAAAGCATAGGACAGTCACACTTGAAGTGTCCAGATTTGCGATAGTGGAAGCACTCCGGTGCAGATTCTTCTTCATCACTCTTTGTCACTTTCGATGGTTTGCTCCACCCCTTTTTCTCTTCTATGATGTCCTTCATGAATCTTTAAAACTTGTCTCGTCTCTTTAATTTCTCATTAACTTTTTGAAGCTGCGAGCGTAGGTTCTCCTTATCAACAGTCTCCCCAGTAACCTTATTTTCCTTTTCTGCCTTTAGTGTTAATACCTTCTTTTTTTGTTCCCTGGGATACTCCTCGACTTAAATCTTCACTTCGAGCTCATGGGTTTTCAGTGTACAACCCCAGATCAAAAAAGTGAGGTCAGCAGGAGCGGCAAGCCATTTTGACATAGTCCAAGTCTAAGGCGAGTCGGTAGGGGATCGAGTACATTTTGGGTTGCCCGAGTCCCCCATGCGTGGGTAACTCGGTAGGGGAGAGTGTAGCAGGCGGGACCGCTCTCTCCCCAAGATCTCGGCAGACAGCTGGCGAGTATGGCAGGCTAGGCCCGCACTTGCCTAATGCGCTTGCGGCAAGTGTACCGTTCGCATAAGTGATTAAAAATGGTGAGGCTTTCCCAAGTATCGAATCTCTCAAGGAACACCGCAAGGTGGAGTTGTCTTTCAAGGAGGACTTGAGATTGAAGTCCTTAGGTCGAGGTCATGAAGGGGTTTGTGTTTAGATACAAGAAAATAAAAACTAATTAAATCTACTCCGATGCAGGCCACTATACGTTGCTTCGCTCAGCGGAATGGAGGAGTATGCCGGCGTAGGGTTCGAGTAGAACGGCAGATTGAAGGTCGCAAACACCTCGTCGCAACGCGTACCTCTGGAGATCACTAGTGCAGCAATACAAACTATGGTGGTGGGTGGAAATATGGGCGCTACTCAAACAACTAAAGCAGTAAAATGATATAGATTCACATAGAGATGAAACAAATAACACTTACAACTAAAGTTCAACATCATCTACATATGAAGATTTAACCACACATATACAACAATAAAGCAAGAACAAGTCAAGAAATCAACTTAATCCGAAGGCTCGTCGAGGAGTCGCGGAAGGAATCGCCAGGTTTTCAGTCCGCTTCCAAGCTCGGTCCTCAACTACTTTCGGAGTAGAGAAGGCTGTCACTACCCTCCAATGTACCCGTCTTCTTCGTGTCATGATACAGAAGAAGGTTGCAAGCTTCCCTTTGCTTGATGGCTATGGCGTCAAAACTTGCAATATAGGTAAGAGGTGAAGGAGAATGTCAGGATCAAGCACCGACGAGAGGTAAGCTTTGCGAGCATGGCCAAAGCTTCTCTCCTTGGTGGAAGATGAATGGCAAAGGAGGAACGACAGAGTTTTTCCCTAAAACAGTGGCAGAAATGACTGAAAACGATCTCCCCTTTCAATGGAAGGAAATCTACGCTTAAATAGAAGCAGGTAAGAAAAATGGTCACGCATGGTTTGGCGTACCCTCGTGCGTTAATAACGCGCAGATAATGGCCTGCGAGAAAGATGAGTTAACCCGTGCATTTCACTCGCGCACAGACGCTTCCACCCATGCGCAAAGTAAAATGTACGGGTAACCACAAAGCGCTGAAAAAACAGGTTAACAAAAAGGAACCGTGTGTTTTACTCACGCACGGGAGCGTATGCCCGTGCGTGAAGAAAAATGCACAATTGACCCCAGAGCGCTGGAATTCTGCGAAAAATATGCAGACCGTGTGATTCCTTCTCGCACGGTTTGGGTGAAACCGTCTGGGAACAAAACGCACGGGTAGATCAGACGTCCTTATGATTGCTATTTATAACGCACGATTACACAAGCAGTGCGCGAAGAAATTAGCACGACCGTGCGTTTTACACAGGAGCTGGAAATAGAATTCTGGACATATCAACCACCGGCACAGCAATAAATCCAACTGAGGCATAGCCCCCAAATATCCCAAACAATCGTATAAATAAAAAAACAAGTGCGAGGAGCTCACAAAATTTACCCTCAACGCAAGAGTGCGCATTCGCACACCACAATGGGACAAAACAATGCACTTTGCATGATAAACTGTATAAATGAAATATCAACGATAACATACAAAAAGTGTAGTGTAAGTGCGTGAAAACTAGCCCAAATGAGTTCGAAAAAAACCTATATAAACCATACACATCACACCACCAGACTTAAACCTTTGCTCGTCCTGAGAAAATCATCTCAAAGCGGAGTGAAAGAAATCTAGTTGGCTAAGCAATTGCATGAATAGAGTACCATGTGAAGTCATACCCTCATGTAAAAAAGACAATAGTAGAAAACTCATCTATACATGCATTACAATTTCTAATTTCTGCAAACGTAAAGAAGATATTACAAATACTCCTAAAGTGAATCACGGTGAATCATTCGTTTGCGCGTAGAATGAAAGCA
Organism: Platanthera zijinensis; assembly: GCA_039513925.1. NCBI lineage: Eukaryota > Viridiplantae > Streptophyta > Magnoliopsida > Asparagales > Orchidaceae > Platanthera > Platanthera zijinensis. The sequence goes on along the minus strand of CM077098.1, from coordinate 63,582,488 downwards.
GACGGACAATGAGGTGAGCATTGCCAAAGCAAGGGATCGGGATAACCTCCAAAGGAATCACTAATGTTCTTGACCATAAGATCGCCCGTTCATATTCTCTCCACGGCACTAGTTTGACTCAAGCGCGAGTCTATAGGACTTGGACTATAATGGAGGCTTAGGAGAGGGAGGGGTATACAAAGATAAACACGACGGATACACACACCCAAAAGGAGACCTCCTGAAAATACTCACAACTACACGAAACGAAAAACACGCGCGCCGCACCACCAGACTCGGACTTTTAACGGTGTGTGCACACCCATAACAAACACAATACAACAAGAATTCAGAACCATAAATACACAACTCTAAATTTTTTTTTTCTTTTATTCCACATTGGGAATTTTCATCTCCATTTCATTTCATTTATTTATTTATTTTTGTTTTTTTTCATATTTAACCAAATAACCAAAACGAGCTGAAAACACGGCAATACCGCAAGCAGCACAAAGCTCCCGCATAACTGCCACACAAAACAAATACAAAACTACAATCAAGCAAACCAATCGAACGACCACATTCAGGTGTGCGAGTAGGAAATGCTATATGGCTTTGGTAGCGAGGCGTAGGGATGCCAAAGGAAGGGACAGGCTCAACGGGGATAGCAACGGATAGACATCGAGAATGGTACAACGCTTAAACTAGAACAATGTGATGGCCTACATCACGTGCGCACTTGACAAACCATGTACCCATGCTTCAAGAGTAGCTAGGGGCAAGTTCTTAGCCACCGAGAAAGATCAACCTTCCTCCCAACTCGTGTAATACGAGGCTATTGAACTCCTATACACAATCCTACACCACTGTTTGATTTATAGCTAGATTCACAACTAGAGTACCGTAAACAAAATCTACGCTAATAGAAAAATAGAAACTATAACCATATAAAGAATTTTAATCAACACTGACTCTAAGTGAGCATGAGTGCACGCCTAGGAACACTCTTGAGTCAACATTTTACTCCATCACGCAATCCTAAGTCAACACAACATTCTTTATTCTACGCATAAGTTATAAACAAGCTCAGCGCATGCAAGTGCTTAAGTACGCATTCTCAAGTAGGTGCTGAGGAGCGCATTGCAAATGTACATGAAATTATAATAAAAGCTTTTAGTATGAGAGTGGAATGTGCACGTGAGCGGATAACAACTCGAGTCTCTCCCCCACCAGACTTAATCTAAGCAACTTATCACAAGATTTGCAATAAAAACAATGAAATATAAGTTGGGGGAGAGGTTACCCCATACTCAGCAAATGATCATACCAGAAGACGCGAGAAAGCTTGAAGCTGAACTGACAAAAATTTCACTCACTACGCCGCGCAAGGGAAGGGCTAACCTACAAAAGAGCTCCAACAAAAATTGTATATACTATGGCAATATCAAATTTAATCTGAGCTATGAATGCAATTTATTAAGCTAAAGAAAATCATCACATATAAAAAAAACTAATCACAGTAGCACACGAAGGAAGGGTACTGAAAAATATAACAACTGACAACCCTGGGGACGAAGCAACAGCTGAAAAATGTCAAGTACACAATCAGTCAAATAAACAAAAACGCAAACATAAAGAAAAACATAAAACCCCATCCAGGGGAGAAGCAATAGTAACTCAGGCTGATCAGAAAAAGATAGAGGGAGAGGCAGAGTACGGGCACGCGAAGTAGAAACTCGAACGGGGTCAGTAGGGGGCACCTGAAGAAAGTCAATAATGTGCGCCGTCATGCCGTATTGCTAGCACATCAGCTCCTCCATCTACATCTGCAATGCGTAGGAGTCGGGATAATCCTCTGCGAAACATCTACGATGTGGGGCATAGGAAAAAGAAGGTAATGGGGCCAATGGCACGGGATGGACCGGGGCGGCATCGTTAAGCCTGCTGGACTCCGACGAGGATCCCTCATCAGTAGAAGAAGCCCTGGCTGGCTGCTCATGCTCCACTGTACGAATAGCATAGCGCCAGGTACCACCAGCAAAAATGCGACGTACCATCCTGAAGGCGATCATCATGGTTTTTGAGATGAAATCGCCGCGGGAGATGGGATTCATGGCGGGCAAAGCATCAAAAACTCCCAAGCCCTTGGCAATTCGCAAAATGAAGTGCGAACCACCGATAGTTATCAGAGGCACATACGTGGCCTAGTGAACGAAGTAATCTGCAAGGACCCAACCGAGGTGGATATGAATGTTGTGGTACATATTGTAGAGATAGAGCAGGTCCAACCACCCCGCTACGTTCTAACTATTCGAGAGGTCGTTGATGTTGTGCCAGATCAAGTGTTGAACATAGCAGAGCACGGGGGAGATTATATGGGAAGACTTGGTTGAACGCGCTTTGTACTGCTATGACAGCTCGGTGATTTCTTGCCAAAAAGCGTGGGGAGATACACTATTTTGGAACATAAAGGGTCGGGACAAGATGTCCGACTCCGTGAGATCGTTAACCGTGCATCCCCACACTAATGGTGTTAGTACGGAAGTTCATCCGGAATGTCATAGCCGTGGACTCACCGATAGCAACATCGCGTCGTTCTATAATGCGGAAGGTGGAGAGGAACTCGGGCGTGAGTTCACGAAACCCGATCTTTGCAATTGAGAATAGGTGACGCCACGAACCCACGTCGAGCAAACGGTCCACATCCTGCTTTAGACCGACGATCACGAGCTCCACGTCCGGAACGTAGCGAAAATACAAAAATGGTTTCTTGACCAACGGTTCAAACCTCATGACCATCTCTGTCCGCCTAAATCGAAGCATCTGCTCTACTTCTTCAGTATCAACCGGTGCATCCAGAGCATCTTCTGGCTCCTCAGGAGCCGCATTCTGCATAGAGGAGGAGGAAGCACCACCGGAGCCGTGCAACTTTCTAATCACCTTCTTAAACAACATGACAAATAAGAGAGATAGGGGAGTGAAGAGATAGGAGAAATGGGGGAGGATTTTGAGGAGAAGAGGGAGATCCCGCTGGAGAAAATGGAGGAGAAGAGGGTGGTTTCAGCACCGACATGGAAGAACTAGGGCCGGCGTGCATACAACATCGCTCGGCCGAGCATTTTTATAAATATAAAATGCACGGTCGTGCGTTTTTGCTGCACATATTTTTCCCAAACTTTGTGTTTTGCGCAAACAACCTGATTCGAATAATTGTCTCCGGGAAGTCTCATCCTACAAAAACAACGAGAAAAACAACAACCAATGGAACAATGAACCTCCCGAGAGACTAGGCAATCCGCCCGAATTAGGTGCAAACACACCAAAATCTCGCAAGCATACATTAAAGCTAAAACAAGCAATACAACACGTAAAATAATTTTTAAAATAGTAAAAATAACTAACTATACCTACTCCTAGATAAGTACTGGGGTTATTGTCCTCCCAGCAAGACTTATTTGGCTAACGAAAAGTTCTAGCTAATGGGCCTATGAAATAAAATATGCACAGGTAACTTGCCGAATATCCGTTGCGGTAGTAAGTACCGATACGACAATAATGTCGTTACCCCTCTACCTAAATTATAATACCAGCCCAACACAGGTAGAGGAAATAAGAAACAAGAAGATGAGGAGCACTGGTCCTCGCCAATCTCATCACAAGCTTAATCCTTTCCTAGCAAGGGGTAGCCCACCACAGGTCCGCAAGAGGCGATGGCAATGACAGGGGATTCCACTACGAAGGAGGTAGGAACCTTCTTATACAAGTAGATGCACTCGCCGATGGCTTGAGCACAAGGCTAATCGTCATCCCAACGTACTGGTGGAGAATCAACCCACACAGGCTCAGATAATGAAGGGGGATCAAGTAATAAATGAGAGGAAAAACAAAAATACACAGAATACGGGAGAGTGATCCCGGTATCACTCTTAGCAGGATCCAAGCACAGATCACTGTCGGTATCATATGAGTCATATCGGGGGGAATCCGAGAACTCAAGGTCCGCGATGGTAAGAGGGACCGCCTCATCCAATAAGGAGGTGCAAACCTCCGTATCAGAAAGGGGATATTCCTTTTCCCACCGAGGTGCGTCATCGCATTCCGAAGATCCACATTCTCCGTCGAAGATAGTACAGTCCTCATCCCACTTTGGCGCAACCTCAGGTACCGAATCACCCACAAATATGGCATCATCAGCCGACTCATACGAAAAAAGAGTAGCACAATCAAGCAAAAATTGTGGAGGGGCAAAACTGCTCACGAAACCAGGCATTGAATGAGCAGGCCCCATGCAAAATCATCCGATGACACCTCCCCGTCGAAGGTAACAATCTCTACGTACCATACAGAAGAGCCCATGTGTTCCTGATCCTCTTTTCGCTGGCTAACACCAGAGTGGTCATCATCACCCAAGGGAAGCTCGCAAAAAGGGAGTGAGGGACCCATGAAAGATCTGTATGCGGTGTGAGATTCTTCGGTAATCTCAATGGGCAAAGAATGAGCAAGATGTGCGATGTCAGTGTATGGTCCCGACAACACCCTTGTAGGCCTGTCCACAGTAGTTCTCCGTAAACCGGAGGTTGTTGCACACACGCCCTCATAGGGAGAAGGTTTGCACAAACGAGGGCAATCCTTCAACATGTGTCATATACCTTGGCATAGCAAACACCTAATACAATGCTAAGTATTTAAAACAGCCAAGGCATCGATGTATCGGTGCAAAGCATCATAGAGACGACACTCAGCTATAGAATACATTGCAAAAGAAAATATTTTCCGCAAGGGTGCTACACAACTTAGAATAAAAATAACACGGAGCCTCTTTCTAAACCAAAAATCAGAAAAGGGACAAAAAGAAATAAACAAAAGAAATGGTAAGCAACTAAAATAAAAAAAAAACAACAATCAAAAGACTTCCTTTCAGAAAACTCACACGACTGTTTTCCCCGGCAATGACGCCAAAAACTTGATGCGCTTACGACAAGTGTACCGTTCGCATAAGTAAAATAAAATGGGGAGGCTTTCCCAAGTATCGAATCTCTCAAGCAACACCGCAAGGTGGAGTTGTCTTTCAATAAGGACTTGAGATTGAAGTCCTTAGGTCGAGGTCATGAAGGGGTTTGGTTTTAGATACAAAAAAATAAAAAATAATTAAATCTACTCCTATGCAGGCCGCTATGCGCTGCTTTGCTCAGAGGAATGGATAAGTAGGCATGCGTAGGGTTCGAGTAGAACAATGGATTGAGGGTCGCAGACACCTCATCGCAACGCGCGCCTCTAGCAATCGCTAGCGTGGCAATACTAACTATACCGGCGGGTAGAAATAAGGGAGCTGCTCAAGCAACTAAAGCAGTAAAATGATATAGATTCACATAAACAAGAAACAAATAACGCTTACAACTAAAGTGCAACATCATCTACATATGAAGATTTAACCACACATATACAACAATAAAGCAAGAATATGTCAATAAATTGACCGAATTCGAAGGCTCGTTCAGGAGTTGCGGAAGGAATCGCCGAGTTGTCAGTCTGCGTCCAAGCTCGCTCCTCAACTACATCCGGGGTAGAAAAGGCTGTCACTACCCTCCAGTGGACCCGTCTTATTCATGTCACGATACAGAAGAAGGTTGCAAGCATCCCTTTGCTTGATTGCTATGGCATCAAAACTTGCAATAGATCTACGAGGTGAAGGAGAAGGCCGAGAGTAAGCATCAGCGAGAGATAAGCTTCACGAGCATGGTCGGAGCTCCTCTCCTTGGTGGAAGATGAAGGGTGAAGGAGGAACGACGGAGTTTTGCCCTAAAATGGCGGTAGGAATGGATGAAAATGATCTCCCCTTCCAATGGAAGGAAATCTACGCTTAAATAGTAACAGGTCAGAAAAATGGTCACGCATGGTTTGGCGCATCACCGTGCGTTAATCGTGCGTTAATAAAGCGCAGATAATGGCCTGTGAGAAAGATGAGTTGACCCGTGCAATTCACTCGCGCACTGATGATTCCGCTCGTGCGCGAAGGAAAACACATGGTAACCACAGAGCGCTGAAAAAACTGGTTAATAATGAGGAACCGTGCATTTTACTCACGCACGGACGTGTATGCCCGTGCGTGAAGGAAAATGCACGATTAACCCCAGAGCGCTGGAGTTCCGAGAAAAATATGCAGACCGTGCGATTCCTTCTCGCACGGTTTGGGTGAAATCATGCGGGAACAAAACACACAGGTAGATCAGACATCCCCATGATTGCTGTGTATAAAGCATGATTACGCTGAAGTAGTGCGCGAAGAAATTAGCATGACCGTGCGTTTTACACATGAGCTAGAAATAGAATTCCAGACATCCCAACCACCGGCACAGCAATAAATCCAACTAAAGCATAACCCCCAAATATCCCAAACAATCGTATAAATAAATAAAAAACATGTGCGAGGAGCTCACATAACTTACCCTCAACGCAAGAGTGCGGATTCGCACACCACAATGTGACAAAACAATGCACTTAGCGTGATAAACTATATAAATGAAATATCAATGATAACATACTAAAAGTGAAGTGCAAGTGCGTGAAAACTAGCCCAAATGAGTTCGAAAAACCCTATATAAACCAGACTCATCATCACCCTAGCCCTTGAGGAAGTAGCGAGTGTCAGTCTCATCAGGCACTCGCCACCCCAGGCAATTGTGGAACTTCATGGGCCACTCGTCCAGTGTAGTTTTTATCCTTTACCCCTGCTATCCTACAAGTAGCCTTTCAAAAAAGCGGAGTTACACTATTGGAAGGCCGACTTTGGATGCATATAGCTGTCTAGAATAGTGGAGGTGAGCTATTGGCCGACCAACTTCAAAAAACTATAAATAGACCCAAGGGGGTACCTCATCAGGCAAGCTTTCCAGTTCTCTTGCTCCCCTTTCTTATAGCGCTTTATGAGGTGCCCTTAGCTCAACACAGGCTAAGGAGGGGAAGCACTGTAAAATCTTTCAAATGTGTGGTGGGACCTCCGTGCAAGAGCCTTGGGCCAGTTTCAATCTCTAAGTCTTCGGTCAGCCAAGCTTGCTAGGCAAAGTAAGTGTGTGGTCACCCCTTTGCCAAGGGTTTGGACTCCACAAAAGCCGATTTTCGGTTTCAACATTTTTGTGCGGTGAGCGTGGAGAGTGATCAGCACAAAAAACCTTAGCGAGCTCAATGACTGGAGGCGAAGGCCAAGGTTCTGACCAGGCCGACTCGCCATCCCCTCCCCCTCTCGCCATCGGCATGTTTGAGGATTTCTGGCAAGAGATGCAGAACCTCGTCATGTTTGTACTCGGCACTCGCACCGAGTTCTCTACACCAACTGTCCCAGTTGTCGCAGCCCCAGCCCTAAGCGAGAACGACCCTGTCATGCAACCTGGGAAGGAAGTATCAGAGGAAGGCGATGAGCGGGATCTTCCAGGGCAAACTTTGTTCCCCGACACGGCAAGTGCGGGCCGAATCAGTGAGGCGGAGGAGCAAGAACGCCCGGCTCGCCTAGTAGGTGATGACAGGCCCTTCAGTGAGTTGGTCTCATCCCCCCAAGTTCCAAAGGGGTTTCATGAGCCGAAGATGTCCAACTATATCAGAAGGGGAGATCCAGTCCAACACACCCAGTGGTTCGAATATGCAATCTCGACTGGGAAAACGACCAACCCCTTCAAGTGTGGGCTCTTCATCATCACTCTCAAAGAAAGAGCGAAGAACTGGTTCCACCAACTCCCCTCTGACTTAATTCATTGTTTTGAGGACCTGCATCAGAGTTTACTGTCAAGGTTCTCAACATCTTAGAAGAGGAGAGAGAGAAGGAATCACTTAGGCAAGGGAAGAGAGGGAGGGGGAGAGTTGCCATGCCTTGACCTCCACCCAGAAGAGGGTCATGTGACGACCACTGACCCAGAACTCTTAAAGGTGAGGAGTATAAGAAGCCTTGTACGGCAACACGAGCATGTGAAGGTTAAGAATGCTCTACCTAGAGTAGGAGGAAAAGAAGTGAATAATTGGGCATTCTGAGGGAGCCTTGTCTCGGTAAGCCCTTCTTTTGTAACGAACATTTTCCCTATCGAGTTATGGGAGGGCACCCCCTATTGAAGAATCCTCATCTAGGTAAATGAGATGTAAGATTGTAATCTAGTTTGGAAAGCCCCGAAATTGTTTTGCTGACCGGGCTCTCACTAGCCTGCAGGATAGGTAGACCTCTTGGAGGAGGCATTGATATATTAGACCCAATATGGTTCCGCTGACCGGGCTCTTACTAGCCAGCAGGAAAGGTAGACCTCTTGGAGGAGGCTTTAACATGTTAGCCCCGAGAAGATCCCATTGGCCAGGCCCCTAATAGCTTGCAGGGCTAGTTTTCACTCGAGAGAGTCTCCCCAGACCCTGAGAAGATCCCGCTGTCAGGCTCTTACTAGCTGGCAGGGCATGATGTCACTCGAGAGAGTCTCCCCAGACCCCAAGAAGATCCCGCTGCCAGGTCCCCAATAGCTAGCAGGGCTGGATGTCACTCGAGAGAGTCTCCCCAAACCCCGAGAAGATCCCGCTGCAAGGCTCCCACTAGCTGGCAGGGCTGGATGTCACTCGAGAGAGTCTACCCAGACCTTGAGAAGATCCCACTGCCAGGCTCCCACTAGCTGGCAGGGCTGGATATCACTCGAGAGAGTCTACTAAGACCCCGAGAAGATCCCGCTGACAGGCTCCCACTAGCTGGCAGGGTTAGATGTCACTCGAGAGAGTTTACCCTAGACACCGAGAGGATCCCGTTGTCAGGCTCCCACTAGCTATTTGGGCTGGACATCACTCGAGAGAGTCTGCCCCAAACCCCGAGAAGATAACGCTGCCAAGCTCCCCCTAGCTGGAAGGGCTGGATGTCACTCGAGAGAGTCTACTCAGACCCTAAGAAGATCCCGCTGTGAAGCTCCCACTACCTGGCAGGGCTGGATGTTACTCGAGAGAGTCTACCTCAGACCCCGAGAAGATCCTGTTGGCATGCTCCCACTAGCTGGTAGGGCTGGATGTCACTCGAGAGAGTCTACCCCATACCTCGAGAAGATCCCGTTGTTAGGCTCCCACTAGCTAGCAAGGCTAGACGTCACTTGAGAGAGTCTGCCCCAGACCCCGAGAAGATCCCTCTACAAGGCTCCCCTAGTTGGCAGGACTGGGTGTCACTCGAGAGAGTCTGCTTAAGTCTCGAGCTTCTCCCGCTCTCAGACTCTCACTTAGCTGACAGGGCAGGGGTCCTCGGTGGATGTCATTAATGCTCCTAGAACCGAGTCCCGGGCCGCTCTTGACAGTCAACATGAGTCATTCTAAGGTTAACTAGAGGAAAAGGCCATGGGAAAAAATTCATAAGGTGAATAAGCCATATCAAGCAAAATCCCAAATGATCAGGTAGTGACGAGCCGAGATCTCGCCAACTACCAAGGGAGGCGATCCGAGGGTGTTCTCAACAATTGAATTCCATCCCATCAAGTTTTACTTATGAAAATCAAATTGTGAATAACCTTTTAAAGGGAAAGGGATCTATCGGGTGAGCCGGGAGGTCGTGGGTCCCGCTCAGCGATTGGTCCCTCCTATTTCTATAGGGTGGCAAGATCCCGAGGTTTATGAATAGGTACGTAATCTAAAATTAATCTGGTGGGCACTCGCGGCGAGTTCTATCCTAGCGAGGTCGCATGGCAAGGGAGTGACACGCGCGTGCGAGTGCAATGCAGAAAATAAACACAGAACATGAAGATTGTCTAAGTAAAATTTCCATTAATCTTTTCTATTACAAAAAAGGGCTCGCCTCACGGCGAGGTTACAGTGTTAAGGGGGGGGGGGAAGCATTACAAAAAATATATATACAATATAGTCAGCTCTCATCCTCTCCCCCTAAAGGCTCATCCTCAAAGCCGGAGACATCCTTAAATAGTGAGTTGAAGTTGTCCTCCTTTTCGTCGAGAGTGGGGATGGGGAGGAACAGCTCCGACACCAAGTCTTTGGTGGTCACCTCCTCACAGTCCACCGTCAGCACCTATAGATCTTGTAACATCCCTCAAGCTTCTATACCCCTAGAATGGTTTTGTCATGACTGGGTCATGAAAAAACCCTAGAAAGCACTAAAGTGTTTTTGTGAACATGGGAATTAGGGTGTGAACCACATTGGTCTGCAAATAGTAGAATTCCAAACACTAGCTTAGAGTTTACCCTAGGGATTCACCATTACTCCATGACCCTACCACAACATCTCTAACACATTATAGGGTCCATTAGAGCCATAAAGACCCATTGGAGTCAAAAAAGAGGCCAAGTTGACTAAGGTCAACCTTAAGTCTAAGAAAGTCAATTTAGCTCAATTTGTGTAAATTGACCACCTAAGTGCCAAATGACCTCATCCTTAGTATCTTGGCATCATGGGGGACCCAATGGCCCCAAAAGCCCCATGCCTAAGTCACCCAAGTGGCTAATTTAGAAAAACTTAACTCATAGCCCAATTTGGTCAATTTAGGCTAAACAAGCCCAATCCAAGTGGCCAAAGCCCAAAATAGTGTGGCCAATTGGTTAAGGAGGTGGACATGCACCTTTGGGGCCCACCAATTCAAGATATTGGTGACTAGGAGAGAGAGAATGGGAGTTTCACCAAATTTGGAGGAGAGAGAAAACTAGGGCTTAATGGCATTCATGGCCATGGAGGCTCCATAACCCCCACTTTTATGGGGCTTTTACTCCTCTGAGGGAGAGGAGAATCTTTCAAGAGGTGGACGACCATTAGGGTGGCTCAGCACCCTTAATTTTGCTGAAACTGAAAAGTTGGGTTTATGGCCATTAATGGAGTTTTGCAAAATTGGGGAGTTACAAGCCTCCTCTCCCAAATTCCTTCTTTAAGGACCTTCACCAGAGCAAGGGCAAGCATTTCCCCCGATTCCTTTTCAATTCTATTGAGGTTGGTGTAGAAGTTGCAGAGGAACCAAAGCCCGATGGCCGGAAATGATGAGGAGCCAAAGCACACGCATTCAAGCCGCAAACAAGGTCCTCCTCTACTCCTTCTTCATGGGTTAGATCTTAGGAATCTTTAGAGATAATAATCGGGCTCAATTGAGCATGATCTAGTGGAATGTTTACACTGGTTTTCCATGAAAATGAAGGTGTCGGGTTCTCCGGAATTTGCCGTCTCAGTGGCCAAACCACCTCCGGCCGATAGCCCTCACCTCAACGGAGGTGGTGGTGGCGGTGGTTGGCCGGGGAGGTGGCTGGAGGGCCGACAATTAGGCTTGGAGTTTGCTCCATGTTTGGTAGATCATGTATGTTAGCTGGAGGAAGAAGAATAGTAGGAATCACCCTATCTTGCTTTAAGATCAGTGCAGATCCAGATGTATTAAATTTTGTATATGTATATTTCTGTCATAGAAAATCACCTGCATTAGGATTTAAATTAAAAATACTTAGAAGCCTTTTCAGAAATGGTGGCCAACAGAAAACTTGTAGCCTTATGGGTCTAGTTATTTTAAAATTGATTTGAACCAATTTGGAGTTCAAGTCAGACCACAGAACCCATTTTGGTGAGGTCTATACTTCGGGTGATTAGAGATTATTTGGGGTGCCCCTATCAATCCTGACCTCCAAATGACTTGAAATTTGGAGCATACGCCATTCTTAGCTAGTTATATAACATATCCAAAAATGGGATTTTTTGGAAAACATTTTTTTAAGGTTTTGGAAATTATTTCATTCTTCATGTAAGGTTTAATTAAAGGGTTTAATGACCTCCAAATCCTCCCAAATTTTGGTGAGTGGTCCTTGGGGTCAATATAGAACTCTTTATAAAATTTTACCCCATTTGGAGATGATTTGGTTTTGAATTTGGTAAACCCTATCCTAGGCCTAAAAGGGTTATTTAGGTCAAATTGTCCCTTGTGTGTATTGAGTGACCAAATCACCTCAACCGAGATTGAAACTTGGGACACTGATTTGATGTGACATTAAACACCCTCACATGGAGTTTGGGGTGGAATAGGGTGGATTTTCCCTAGGACCCTAGTTCAAAGCCTAAGGCTGAACTTTGGGGGTTTGTGAAGGACATGGGGTGATATGCCCTTGTATGGACTTTGTGTTTAGTACATGAGATCTTAGGGTGGTGAAATGAACTAGGAAGGAATTTGGTGGTATTTAGACACATTCACCCCACCTTAATCACTTGGAAATTAATTAGGTCTATACACCATATGGAATAATTAAGGGGTCCTATGACCTTGGATCTTCATGAGGTTTTGGTAGGGGTAATTCTGTAGTAATATTAACCTATGAAATTTATTATGGGATGTTTAGATAACAGTTGCTCATACTTGTAGATATAACCTTCATCTTGCCCATTTTGATGATATTGGAGTAACCATGGTTAAATTAACTTAGAATGTTATGAAACTGCGGCAATGCTAATTAAATATTATTTAGATGCACTAGTAAGTTATTTGGAATGATTGGACATTTTCCCATAGTACGTCATGTATAAAGTGAACTAGTGCACTTTGTTTGATGAATAGATAATAAACGTTATACCTTGCTAGAAAATTGTGTCACTTGGCCAGAGAACTTTTTAGGGCATAATATAGCATAGAATATTATTTAATGTTGTTTGGATGAGTTTACAAGAATGTTTCTTCATACAGTGCACTATCATGGAGTTATTTGAGATATTTTTCTATATAGGTTACTGACCTTGGAATTGCATGAAACTTAGTCAGTAATGTTTTATGATCATAATAAGGCTCTGGTAAATTTTGTATAATATTTGGATTATGAATTGTTGTACTCCCTTCATTATCTCTAATTATTTGAATTACCTTGAATTAATTATTTAGAGAATATTATATTTATGAAAATCTGTGAAATTTAGTATTCACAGATATTTTTCTATCATATAGTGTTTATAATTTTTTGGGTGGTTATAACTTAAGGAAAACTAGTACTTCATGATCAAAATCACCCATGGCCTAACTTTTGGGAAAATTTAATAAATGCCAAATTAATTAGGAAAATTACAAGTTTCTGGATTTAGGCTAAATGTGTTATGATAGACCCCCAATAATTATCTTAGGGCTTTTGGATGAAAATTTGGAGTACCTCCTGTCATGTACATCATAAAGCTTAGATTGGTCTGCATTTAGTAAAACTGCGGAAATTGTGATAACATGTGGAATGGACATAAGAAGATGAGGTTAATAGTTTACTGATTTTGGTGAAGTGATAAATAGTTCATCATTAGGAGTCATGATGTGGAAGTGTTGGGTTGACTAGTATTAAATGGTGTTTGGGATCGACGAAACATCGTCCTTCCTGTGGAGGGAAAGAGAGTCAAGAATACACTAGGGTTAGATTTAGTATAAGTTTAAATGGGGTTGGTTGTGGATAGATACCAATAATATTAAGTACCTTATGAAAGGGAGCTTTGGGCTTCAGCCCATCATAGTTCTTAGTGCCCTCGAGAGCCCTTCACAGGGAATGCCTTGGACAGTCCAAGGTTAACGTAAGCCGTAAGACTAAATGTAATATAAGAGTAATTAGAAATACCCTAGAATTACACTTACACTCACACTCCCTGGTGTGGTGGGAGTTAGGTTGGGTCTCACGAGCGGTAGGCTCGGTAATTTGGTGATGGGTAGGTTAGCCTAGCGAGCCGATGGCTCGGTAGATATTTTTGACGGATGGGATAGTCTGGGAAGCTTTGGCTCGGTAGGAAATACATTAATGTTGCATGTGCATAAATATAAGGTGGTTGGTCTTCAGTATATTAGATTCATCGCACCGACACCAATGCCTTGACTCGATAAGTGTGGTTTAGCACTTAGCCAAATAAAGTCTGGTGCACCAACCGTTAAGAGTACATAGGAGCTCCGCTTAGTTCACCAGTATTGAGGCGTATGATAGGTCTGACTAGTAGTTCTGATACAAGTTTAGAGGTGGGCGAGGCCCAACCCACTGCTTCCCTTTGCCACTACGGAGGTAACCTGGGAGGTTAGGCTCTAGAAATGAGGAACTAAAGGTCTGTGTGCACAGAAACGGGTGTGTGATTTGCACTTGCATGTTCATACAATAGCATACTTGCATGACATAGCATAATCATTGCAAATAACCCTTGACACCTATTGTATAAATTGGTATGAGAATCTTTATATAATAGGACTTGCAAAATGACCCCTTGGTCTATAGGTTTGTATGGGCATTCCTATAGGTCATGATTACTTACTTAGTTTACCTTCTTGTACTTTTAATTTCTCACCTTGTTCATGTGAATACTTATATTGCATAAACTTACAGTTGCTGTGATTTTATACTCATGATAGACTAGTTCCTCCGCCACCTGCTTACTTTTGTTACTCTATGCCTTAAATACCTTCCCTTTTCTTCTCCCCGCTCGTTGCCTAGGAGCTAGGCAGGGGTGGGGGATGATAGGCCTTAGTCTTTTAGACTAACGGTTGTTGACCAAATCATTTTAGGAGATCGTGAAGCCAAACCTGGAGATGCAGCCCCAGAGTTCAGTGCGCTTGGAGACGAGACAGTCTAGCACGGGAGTTTAGGCAGCAGGGACAGTGAGTCCCGATCAATAGTAGTTACTATAGATTTGCTTCCGTGTTTAGTGACTTGTACTGAGGATCATGATGTATCGGGCAGGATCCCTCTTATTAGTACTTTTATTTATTGTTACTGTGGACTCTCCCTTCATGGAGATTTATTTTATGTTCATGTGATTTCTGGTGGACTAGTATTTGAGTTTACTTTACTCTTTGTAGTTACTCTTCTCTTCTGCCATTGGTTTTGTCGGCAGGATCGGCATTTTGTAGTGACGACCTTCCCGGGTGTATTGGTGTCACCGCAATGTGGTAGTTCTAGGCATAAGACCCTGTGTAAGACCCCCATTTTTTTTCTTTTTCGACACCGGGGTATTAGGCCCAGAACCGCCACCTTGCGGTGATACCTTCGCACCCGGGAAGGTCGTTACTTCAAGATGCCGATTCTGCCGGCCAAAATCGATCACAACTGTAGCAATAGAATAAAAGCAAGTCCACAGAAAATCACATGTATAGAAAATAAGCTCCACGAAGGGAGTGTCCACAGATAGTACATATAATAAAAATCTCGGGCTTATGCCCGGTACATTAAGTACTCACTACAATTCACTCATCGCGGAAGCAAACTAATACAACTACTAGTGTTCGGGACTCACAGTCCCTGTTGTCTGGACTCCAGTACTAGACTGTCAGATCTCCAAGCGTGCCGACCTCCGGGGCTGCTCCTCCATGCTGGGCTCCGTGGTCCCCTAAATGATTTAAGACTAAGTCCTATCGTCCTCCACCCCTTCCCCCATGGCTCCTAAGCACCGAGCGGGGAGAAGGAAAGGAAAGGACATGAAGGTGGAGAATGTCAAATAGCAGATGGCAGCAGAACTAGACTAGCAGTTCTAAGTATGGTAATAATGATACAAAATTAACCTTAACTTATGCGAATACACATAAGCTAAGGGATCTCTTGTAGGGCTCCTATCGTATAAAAAGTCCCATACCGATTTATACGATAGGGTGTCGGTTTTACTAGCAGGCTTATAATACTGAAAGAGAACCTTGAATTATAAGCACGCTCGTACAAACTTATAGGCCAAGGGGTCGTTTTGCAAGGACTAATGTATAGAGCGTCCCATACCGCTTATACATTAGGTGAAAGTTCACCTAGTGTCAACTACCTTCACCTATGGGGGGGGATAGGTGACTTGCAGCATATTTGCGGAATTAAAAGTGTACCTGCAGATTCAAAACAAAACACACAGCACAGAAAATCACACAGGCAATATATAGTGGTTCCCCGATTTGGGTACGTCCACTTTCCCCCTTCGACCTATCTCCCAATCCAGGAATGACTCTTTCACTCCACCAACAGGATTGAAATCCAATCCTTGCACTATCGGAAGGAACCCTTCCACACGTAGGAGTCAACACTCCCACAACACGGGGTGCACCCAACCCTACAACTAGGAACCAACTGTTCCTTTACAATGAAAACGAAATCAGAGTGTATAAGAAATACAAACAACTTGAAGATCTAGGTGTCCCTTTTCGTTAGACTACTTGTTCTTGTAGGCAACAAAAAGTCCACAACCCTAGATCTTTCTTGGAGAGAATCTCCCCGAGACCGGCGGTGGCGACTAGCGTGGGCAAGGCTCTCGGTGTTGGCGGCGGCAACTGAAGACAGCAGTAAAGCACTGGATATTCAATCTTCTTAGCGAAGTCGGTAAGGTCTTCCAATGGTCACACTAGGATCGATCGTCTCGATCGATTCGGACGGGGATGGATTTCCCTATCTCAAATCAAGAGACAAAAGATCTCTGGTTAGACACGTGAGATGCTATGCAAGACTTGGCTTCTATCACCGTGGATCTGGAGGAGATCGAGATCGGCTACGGTGACCACTACACGATCGGCGGCAGAGACGATCGGCGGAGCTAGGGCTCGACGGCGGCTCTCCTTTTTGAATTCGCATTTTTTTTCTATATCTTACTGTTCACCAATACCTGTATATTTATACATTAGGTCATAAAGATGACCGTTGTGGGCCCCACCAAAGCGAAGACCTAAGTCCGGTTCGAAATACCGCTGGAAACTTAGACCGGTCCAAGAAATGTCGGAAATTTGCCCAAGTCAAATTCGGCGAGAATCGTATGTGATTCTCGACAAATCGGCGAGAATCACTTGCGATTCTCGCCGAATCCTACTTGGGGAATTCTGGCATCACAGGTTATAGAGGCCGGGGAGAATCGGCGGGAATCACATTAGATTCTCGCCGAATCGTCGAGAATGCAAAGACATTCTCGACGAATCGGCGAGAATCACTTAGTGATTCTCGACAATTCTGACTTAGAGAATTTTCTGGCGGCGTTGAGTCAACTGGCCTCAACCGGCGAGAATTAACTAGTGATTCTCGACGACTCGTCGAGAATCACAAGTGATTCTCGACGAATCGGCGAGAATCACCTAGTGATTCTCGATGATTTACACTTGGACGATTTCTCCTCTTTCAACCCGTGAGCTGATCTTTGGCCCATCCTTGCTCCTTGTCTGCTCTTGCTTTATCATAGTCGTGTACTTAAAATTAAGTACACCCCAATAGAGAGAGTACACGTAGGCCAACACACTGATCTGCTCAACGAGGGATTACGTCGCACAGACCCGTGTATATTGACCCACTGCACCCTGACATTGGTGTGTACTTAGCGTGGAATAACTGCAAGCACAACTTGAAGGAATTCATCAAATACATAGTGAATTCATCTTAGCTTGATAGGAGGCTTCCTCAAATCCAGGTGATTGTGGATACAATACCCAACAATCTCCCCCAATTTGACGAAGCCAAAATCCTACTAAGCTAAGATGAATTTCAACACTTAAGACAAAATATGCATTAACCAACAGAGGGAACAATAAACGTAATTAGATCAATGTGAGAGTCAAATAATAAACCACACACATGTATATATAAATATGAATATCCACACAGAAATTTTCACATGATCACCTGATAAGGAGAGTTTAAATGTGATAATTCCAAAAGCTAACATCCTAAAGATCTTTGTCCTTAGCTATGTCTTCTTTAAGTTGCTTAGCTAGTAACTTTCTGCTTTGTCGCTCAAGATACTCCTTGGGCTTTGGATAGTATCTCGGAGGAGGGGCTTTATCTGCCGCGGTGTTGTTCCTGAAAAATATGCTACGTTTAGCTTCAAATTCTTTATGCCGCTCCCATTCGTACTGACTATATACATCATTTCGATTTATTTGCCCCCTCTGCAGTAACAAAAATGTGTCCAGGATAATAATCTTTGATACAGGACTCCATTTTTCATTCCTCACATCATCCTCCTTCAATCTGATCTTCTTTTTAGCTTGCGTTTCCCTAGAAGTCCCTTCTTGAATTTTTCTCTTGTCCCTGGCTCTTGCTATGGCTTCTTGATCAAACCAGCTTCTTCGTTCAGCCCTTTCAACAGCTTTCATTGCCTTGGCTTCGCTCATTGGTACTTCTTCAGTCCTTATTTCACCCGCAGCAGTACCAGCAGGACCCACATCCTCAAGCGGAGCGACAGGAACATGTATTCCCGATGCCTCTATTACCAGCCAGTGGGCCATTTCAAAAATGTACCTATTCGAATTATCGAATTTGTATTTGTCAATTATTATTTATTAGGTTGATTAAAGGTGCAGTTATGATTTGGTAGTTTTGAAAGGCATACCTATTGGTCTGATCGAAGTTTAGAAGTACTAACTCTTGAAGCCCTGCCATCTTAACGTTATACGCTTCCTCCCCCTTTTTGGCTTCAGCGGCTATAGAGTTTGTATAGGAATGCAGAGATGCATCAATGTACTTCACAGTTTTACTGAATTCGTCCAGTAGAGATTTCTGATTTGCGTTCAGCGTTACCATGTTAGCATCAAATTTTTGTATGGTCTGTGCCACAACATGTGCATTTTTATTGACTACAGCCAGGTCATCAGTATTCTTCTTCAGTCCTTTCATGAGAAGAGATACGGCTGTGCCTGCCTCTGTATATTTTTCATCAAATTTCTTCTCCATCACATCTAGTTTGTGGTTGATCTGAACCACATTCTTAAGCATGAGATCCTTAGAGTCCCGCAGTCTCTTTAGCACTTTGTTGTGGGATTTCTCAAATGTATCCTTGAGCTCATCTAGCATTCCTTGGACAAAATTAATAGTGTGATTTGCTAGGTTTGCTTGAAGTGGAGGAGCAGCAGGCAGACCCTGGTCAGGCTCCCCAGCAGAAGTACTGGGAGAGTTGGACACTATAATAGAGTCCATAGGTGGGACAAAGGGTTGCTGAGAGGGCTCCCCCTGCATTCCTGCATTCGACCTCTCAGGAGCTTGTTCCTTAGATGAACCAGCAGCATCCTCCCGAGGATCTACCACTTTCTCCCTCTCAATTACTTCTTCCTCCATCTCAGTCTCTAAGTGCTCAGGCTTATCTGCAGAGTTGTGCATGTCTTCCTCTACTTCTTCTTCCTCCTTCACATCAGCCACCTCATCTCCCAGGTCATTCATATCTTCCTCACCTTCCTCTTCCTCTTCCACATCTGCCACTTCCTCCTCACCGTCCTCTTGCACAGTCTCCACAGCATCTTTAGCTATCTGAGAAATATCAGATATGATGTTTGCAGAAGAGTGTACAGGCTCCCCCTCAGTTCTTGCAATCAGAGCGTCAGGAACTTCACTGGGTGCTGCCATAGAGTGTGCTGGAGTACTGGTGTCCTCGGCCGGAGATGCTTCTTCTTG
Organism: Platanthera zijinensis; assembly: GCA_039513925.1. Classification (NCBI taxonomy): domain Eukaryota; kingdom Viridiplantae; phylum Streptophyta; class Magnoliopsida; order Asparagales; family Orchidaceae; genus Platanthera; species Platanthera zijinensis. The sequence goes on along the minus strand of CM077098.1, from coordinate 63,563,201 downwards.
GTCTATTTCCCTGGCAACCTGCCCTATTCGCCGCTCCCACCGGTCGAATATGCTTACGTCCATCTTTTTCAGATAGTGCAATGGCACTCCTTTGCTCATGTCGAATGTATCTCCGTCCAGCTGATTCAGATAGAGGCTGATGATTCTGCCAAAGCTGGGGGTACGGAGTGTGTCTTTAATTCTTTCAAAGAGCATGGCTCCCCAATTAAACCGCTTTCGGCAGACGATTACCACCAGAGTCTTGAACATTTCTCCTGAAATGTGGTCGTGGGATCCAAGTTTGCAGATTAGAGCCTTCCCAATGATGTCAGACAGCAATTTTCCCTCCTCGTTCATGTCTTTCCTTTTGATTGACCTGGTCCCCCTGGCCAGTCCACAGAAGGATAGGGTCCTTGCTCTATCCTCTTCCTCCAGGTAATCTTCTTCTTCATAACTGGATAACCGCAGGCACTGGGTTAGTTTCCTGGCGGATAACTTGACCTTCTTCCCAGCAACCTTGCTCTTGATGGAAGTGTCTTCGTGACGGAGCTTGGCAGTTGCAAAGAACTCCAGGACTTCCTTATCCAAGATCTTGCATGGGTGCTCCAGCACGAACGTCAGTCCTGCTTCCTCAAGCATAATGATTATGTTCCGTAACTCGTCCGAGGCCTGGGAGAATCCGGTTCTCACGAGCTCGCATCCAGTGGTCAGCCCAGCAGAAGTCTGTGGGGTTATAGCAAACTAGAAAGAAAAGGAATACAAATTTCCAAGTCTAAGGATCTCCGAAATCAAGAGAGTGAGAACAAAATCTACACTGGGCTCAACACACGGTAGGAGACAAGTAGGAGATTACCTAGTGCGGAGAGGCAGTGAAGGTTCCGGAGAGTCGGCGAGCCTGGTTGCGAGAGAGACGCCGATCTGAGGCGAGGCTTGGACGAAACCCTGGTTGCGAGAGGAAGACTCCAGAAGTGTCGTTAGATAACCACGCAGCGCCGAAGGAGGAAACCGCTGGGAGGAGTCGTTGGACGAGAGCTTGGAAGAGTCTCGGCGAATAGCTGGAAGTTGAAGGGTCGGCGGGATTTAGGTTAGATCGGCGAGATTTAAGATGATTTGGCGGAATTTGAAGAGTCGGCCTGAGGAGTCGGCGGGATTTAAATTGAGTTTGCTGGAATTTGAAGAGTCGCTGGAATTCGACGAGTCGTCGGGATGTAGGTTGGGTCGGTGGGATTTAAATTTAGTCGGCCTTTACACCACTTGAAGATTCCATTGCATAACAACTTGAAGGTTCCACTTGAAGGTTCCATTATATAACCGGGTTTATGCATCTATTAATGTCTGAAGCCTTCATTCGACGATACTATGGTGGAATTTAGTATGAGGGAAGTTGCTGAGATTCCAAATTTATGTCGTTGTCAAGGGTAAGAAAGTCTTAATAGGCATAATGGTTTCTTTATCCAACCAAGGGGTTCAAAATTTTCAAGGGCGGACTTATGGCTGACAATGTCAAACTAATCACTACTAATGTAACTGAAGGTTATCTTAAGCTCATACTCCTTCCCTAAGTGACTGAGCATACGTGAATAATTTTTCTATATGACCATCCAATATCAAAAGAAGTGAACTCATTATAAAGTGTGGATATGTCAACATACATAAATACATATATGGAATTGTTTATGCTTTATGGCTCAAACATTTACAGCTAATTGCAGTTACCTGTGATAACAAGATATAACATTCACATTACCAGCACAGAGTATATCAGGAGGTCAGTATGCATGTGCCTGTAATGAAGGCACTGCTCCCATTCCCGACACTTTTTCCACGTCATTCTTGGAGCATCTCCTGTCCGGTTCCCATCAGGATTGCGGGAACCCAGACCACCCTGCAGGAAAGAGTTATCTTGCCTTAGGAACCCAATAAGTATTGGGTCCTAGGTTCCTGTCAGCAAAATAGTTGGAATGCCTCCCCTCAGGAATCCTGGTGGGAGGACTAACATTTCCTCGAGGATGTGGAAGTCCCCTTGCTTTTGACACAGAAGAGTTGTGCTAACAATCTATGGCAAAATGACCCACTTTGCCACAACACCAACATCCATGAATGTTGTATCACCGTTTGTGACCTGAACGGGTGACTGAGGTAGTCATAGTTCTAGGTCTAAACGAGATTGTAACGCCCCGTTTTTTTTTCAGCGATTATTTTTATTCTCGTTTGGCGTTACGATGACGCGTTTCCGTGGCTTGTGCCATGTGTGGAGTACGGTTTAGCTCCTTAGAACTGAGTGCCCTGTTTGGTAGCCTGTTGGTAAGATCTCCCTAGCAAACCGAGTCGTTTTGGTGACCCGGTGTGGCCTCTCGGGGGGATGTTTGTGTTTGGCTTTGTTTGGGTATAACTCGAGTTCTGTTCGTCGAAAGTTAATTTCGACTTCGACGTTGTGTTCGTAGCGTGGATATTTAGCTACGGTGCGAATTTCGTCGAATTCCGAGGTGAATCGGTTTTCGCGTCGATTTGATGCTTTATGTAATTTTGTAATTAATAATATAATTATATAATTATATATATATAGATTTATATAGGTGAATAGAACGATCATCTTCTTCACGATAGAAAACCGCCGGCCCCTTGTACGAGAGAAACGGAGTAACCGCCGAGCCTTCCCTTCGGACGCCGATTCCCAGAGCGTTTGTGGACGGAATTCGATTCCGAGAGTGGATTCGGATTGCTCTCGTAGAGACCTTCATTCCTGCGGTAAGAAATTCGATTTTCATGGAGTTTTGGAAGGATTGGAATTTTCAGTTTTGGAAGTTTTCCACCATTAATGGCCGAGTCTTTGTTCTAGGTGTTGCGGCCGTCTTGATCTGTGCGAAGAGGAGGAAAGCAGTCCAAAGCTTCGCTGAGATTTGAGGCAAGTTGTATTCTTGCCCTTGCCAAGTGTTTTCTTTGATTTTATTTGCTGAAATTGAAATCCCGGTTAGCCCAGGTTAGAGGCCTTGTTGTTCTCATTTTTCTTGCTAACTATAGGGCTTAGTTCTTCCTACTGAAACCCCCCCCCCCTATGTTGTGATGTTTGGAATCCAAATTGTCGGCGTGGAGCCGTTGTTTTCCTTTATTTTTGATTGTTGCTCTGGTTCGGGTGTAGCCGAGAGGGAGAGTTAGGAGGGGGGGTGTGGTTGCCAATTTCCTTCGTTAAGATATTATTCGAATGGTTAGGCATAGTTTGAATGGTAGTAGCGTGCGACGTGATAGTTGTCTACTGCTACTGCAGTGGCATGAGTCGTGTGCGCGTTCCGGTGTCGTTCGGGAAATTCCAAACGGTGCAGGTTGACCGTGCACGGTCATCAACCTTTAGGGCGCACGACCACTGGTCGTGTGCCTCTATTCGTGCGCGTATAAATTTCAGTTTCCAAAGTTCTGTCTCGGGCAATCGCACGAGCGCTGACAACAGTGCGCACGACCACTGATCGTGCGACACTGATCATGCGCAGTTGCTAGGTTTTCTGTCAGGTTTTCCAGGTTCGTTTCGCACGATCATCAGCCGATGAGTGCGCACGACCACTGATCGTGCGTACTGATCGTGCGCTTTGTATATTTTCTTTTGACAGGCGAATTTAGATGGTTTCGAGTGCGGGAGTTTAGATACTCAAGCGTCAGGCAACTACTAGAGTTCTGGATCTTCTGCCTTGGTCGTTCGACTGTCGTCGAGCTCCGTATTCTTTAGTGGGTTTGTGGGTAGTGGCATTATTTTGGCGGCGAGTGAGGCTAGCTCGCTCAACGCCAAAGTTTAGGTAGGCACTGAGTGGGTTTCACTCAACGCCTAGTCGTGTTGGTTTATTTCAACACTCTTCCTTTACCTTGTATTTCATTTCCAAGTGGATTTCCAGTTGTATTTCTGGGTTTTCCTTGTCGGTCGTTTTCTTTATTTTCCTAAAGGCCGAATCGTGGGTCGTGGATAGTAGTGGTGGTTGTAGCTCTTTATGGGGGTGGAGTTGTGTGATATAGCCAAGGCCACCCATGGATTTCTTGCTCCAGGTACGGGCTGGGCATGTCGGGTGGAAGGTCCCTTGTGTTTTCACGTGTTGACCCTCGAGCTTTTGACTTGGACATGGTGGATTGGGGGACTGCGTTTGCCTTCGATCCGGTTCCTCGTTGTTGTTTTTGCTACTATCACTTCCCGCAGTTTAGGGTGTTAGAAGTTTCTTCTTTGGTAGTTTGCAGCATTCTGGCTCTTGGTAGTCTAGTAGGCCCTGCAGGATGTGGTTCCTGGGCTGGGTCGTTGCTGTTTCTTTGCACGTTGTGCATTTCTTGTGGTCCTGTTGTGGACAGTTGTGACTCTTTCTACTGCATGTTTTCTGTTATTTTGTCCTTTTGGTTGACTCTTTCATGCAGTTTTACCTTGATTTTTGCTTGCTGAGGTATTCTGTTTTCTTTTGGAATACCCCAAGTTCTGAGCTGTAGCCAGTCTGGTGGCTAGTTGGAGGTGGTGTTGTTGGTGGGCTTCCGGACCCTTGGAGTTCTGTTTACCTTGTTTGTGAGGTTGTTTTCAGTACTTTCTTACAGACATATATGTGTGCTGGTGGGTTCGTGTCAGGTTGTTGGCGCCCACTAGTAGTTTTTACCTTGTACTAGATATATACTATTGCTGCTACCATTTATTTTTCTAGAGATAGTCTACTTGCTTTGAGAAGGTTTTATGCTAGGTTGCTAGTTATTTTTAAACTATAAATACTATTATAAATGAAGTTCATGATCAGCATGTTTTTATAAACTTAATCACTATTTTCCAAATCACGTACGAAAACCGTTTTCTTATATGTATTATATAAACTAAGTGTAGTGTCTTGCATAGCATGAGTGGTTCTCTTGGGACCCTTATGCGCTCTTTAGGGTGTAAAACCTAATTAAAGTATTTTTCCGCAGCGTTTAAATATAGTTTTCTTTTGTGGACTAGATGATCCACTGAGCCGAGGGATACGGACTCTAAACATAACTGATTTTCTATTCATTAAGCTCATGATTTTCTTGCATAAAGATTGTAGTTGGATTTGCCTGAGCGTCAGCAGTTATCCCCTGCTTGACGTGGCATCATGACGCGTGTTTTCTCTTACTCTGATAATTCTTAATTCGGAGAAAATGCGGGTTGTGACAGTTGGTATCAGAGGGAGGTTGCTTGACAAGTTAGTTGGGTAACCTTCCTTGGATGCTTTTAGTAGTTCAGCATCATGTCATTCACACACCGATATGTCATCAGCACGTCTTGGCAAAAGAACGAACACTACACTCATAGCATAACATGAAGTATACGGGGCATATTATGTAGTATGGGATGCATAATATGTGTTCGTATATGGATCCACCATAGGGGCTACATGTGAGGGTTATGTAGTATGGGATGCATAACCTCACCACATGACTGCGACTAGCACGTTTCTTTTTCGTTGCATGGAAATGTTATGTAGTATGGGATGCATAACATTTTCATGTGTACGCCGCTCATATCATGCATTAGGGCTTTTTTTTTAGAATGCATAGCACAATCATGCATATCATAACATTGCATAAGCACAACGCGCCGAGCTAAAGATTTGCAGGATGACATATGTACACACATAAGTTTTCAAACTAACATAAGTTCATGTATCCGATCTAGGCACAAGAGTTAGTGAGGTGGTGGTTAACCATCCTAGGTTAGGGCATATCATCTAATTATTGTGAAGAAGATAAACTCTCAGAGCAAGTTTAGCAGCTTTAAGTCTATATCTACATATGTATTGTCTGTACTGGTAGTCGGTTCTAGTCGTGGGATTTGGGTCTGATTTGCGTTGTATTGATTTTTTAGGATGGCTAGGCATCCTGCGACTCGATCGACTCCCCTGTCTGAGGGTGAATCTTCTGGAGCTCAGAACGATGCGGTGATCGAGGGTCTGCGTCAGAGTAGCGAAGCTATGGGTAGGCAGTTGCAGGAGGTGCAAGCCCAGATTCAGTCTTTGGTGGCAGTTGTGGCAGGGCAGGCTCAGGGTGCGCAAGTTCTTGCAGGGGGGTTAGCTGTTCCTCCTCCTTCTGCAACCTTGAGGCCTCCAGTGGTGGTGCCAGCAAAGATGGCCTTCATCTCGCAGTTTCAGAGGCTGAGCCCTCCCACTTATGATGGGAAGGCAGATTTCATGGTGATAGACGACTGGCTGATCTCCATGGAGGAGATGTTCTCGTACTCAGGGATTTCAGATGATCAGAGGGTGATGATAGCCGCCTATCAGCTTAAAGGTTTGGCTAAGAGTTGGTGGCTGAGAGAGAAGGAGAGCCTGGTAGCCGGATGCTCTTGGGAAGTGTTCAAGGAGATGCTGTTGAGGAAGTTCTTACCCTCGGTCGAGCGTGACCGCATCATGAATGATTTCCTCTATCTGAAGCAAAGGCAGCTCACGGTGGGTGAGTATGAGATAGAGTTTAGTAAGTTGAGCCGTTTTGCCCCTGGATTGGTCAGCGTTGAGGCTGATCGAGTTAAGCGATTCCTCGGTGGTTTGAGGAGTGAGGTGCAGCAGTTGGCCAGTGCTTATGGTTCAGTGACTTATGCTGGAGTTGTAGAGGCTGCTCTTAAGGTTGAGGCCATTGAGACGGCGAAGAGCAGAGGCCAGCAGTTGAGGAAGGATAAGAGGAAGTTGGTAGAGGAGAAGAAACCCCTGGTACCCGATGCTGTTCCGGGAAAGATGAGCAGGGTGGTGTGCAGTTTTTGTGGCCGGTCAGGCCATCCTGTTGAGAGGTGTTTCAAGAAGGCGGCAGCTCAGAAGAAGGAGCAGGTTCATGCTATTCAGGGTGCTCCTGGGAGAGATGTCTCCTGTTCAGTTTGCAAGCGATCCGGGCATGATGCAGCCCAGTGTTGGTCCAGGGATAGAGTCTGCTATCAGTGTGGGCAGAAGGGTCACGTTAAGTCGAGGTGTCCTCAGGTCCAGTCAGCTCTTCCTGCAGTTCCATTGCAGGCATTACCTCCACCTCAGCGTGTGGACAAGGGAAAAGGGAAGCTGAACGTGATTTCTTCCGAGGAGGCTCAGACTTCGACCCAGGTGATCTCAGGTTAGTAGTTAGTTGTTTTTCTTTCTAGCCTGGTAGTTTAGTTGCTAGATTGTTTGCGGTACTGTTGTGCTAGTTCCTTAGCTTTGTGCGTTCCTATAGGGAAATGTAAGGTGAAGAACCGCTGGGCGCGTGTTCTGTTTGACTCCGGCGCTACCCACTCGTTCGTGGCTAGAGCCTTTGTGGAGCGTCATCGGTTGTCTCTAGATCGTGTTCGGGATTCCTTCCGTGTCAAGTTTCCCTCTGGTGAATCTGTGTTGTCAGATTTGGGTATTTTGGATTGCCCAGTTTTGTTGGGGGATTTTCTTGCGAAGGCGGATCTGAAGATGATTGATCTAGAGGACTTCGATGTCATTTTGGGCATGGACTGGCTCTCTCGGTATGATGCGGTCATTCAGTGCAAAGGAAAGCGCTTGGACTTCATCAGGGACGATGGTCAGCCCGGCAGCGTGTATGCTGATCCGTGTCAGGATTCTCCTGTTCTCTCTGCGGTATGTGTTCAGAGATTGTTTCTTTCTGATTGTTGTGTTGGTTTAGTCTCGGCGGTTGGAACCGTTGTTAGCGTGCCACGCTTGGAGGAGATTCCTATTGTTCGTGGTTTCGCCAATGTTTTTCCTGATGATCTTCCTGGTATCCCTCCTGAGCGGGATGTGGAGTTTGTTATTGATTTGGAGCCGGGTACGCGTCCTATTGCTAAGGCGCCGTACCGGATGGCCCCTCGTGAGTTAGAGGAGTTGCGAATTCAGTTAGATGAGTTGTTGGCTAAAGGTTTTATCAGGCAGAGTTCGTCGCCTTGGGGTGCTCCTGTTTTGTTCGTAAAGAAGAAAGATGGGTCGATGCGGCTTTGCATCGACTATAGAGAGTTGAACAAGGTCACTATCAAGAACAGGTACCCTCTGCCGAGGATCGATGATTTATTTGACCAGTTGCGTGGTAGCACGGTGTTCTCCAAGATCGATCTTCGTTCGGGCTATCATCAGCTCAGGATCCGTGAGGCAGATATTCCACAGACTGCGTTTTGGTCGAGGCATGGGCACTTTGAGTTTTTGGTGATGTCGTTTGGTCTGACCAACGCACCATCAGCCTTCATGGATATGATGAACAGAGTGTTCAAGGATTTCCTAGACAAGTTCGTTGTGGTCTTCATTGATGACGTGTTGGTTTATTCTCGCAGTGCTGAGGAGCACGAGCAGCATTTGCATTTGGTCCTATCAGAGTTGAGGAACCACAAGTTATTCGCCAAGTTGAGCAAGTGCGAATTTTGGTTGCCTCAGGTTTCTTTTCTAGGCCACGTGGTGAATAAGGATGGGATCTCGGTTGACCCAGAAAAGATTGTAGCAGTGACGGATTGGAGTAGGCCGAATACTCCTAAGGAGATCAGAAGTTTCTTAGGGTTGGCTGGCTATTACAGGAGATTCGTGGAGGGTTTCTCTTCTCTAGCCGCACCGTTGACCAAGCTGACTCAGAAGAATGTGGCATTCGTTTGGAGCGAGAAGTGCGAAGAAGCTTTTCAGGAGTTAAAGAGGAGATTGTGTACTGCTCCCGTTCTGACCCTTTCTACTGAGGGCATGGATTATGATGTGTATGTGGATGCTTCGCATATAGGACTGGGATGCGTATTAATGCAGGATGGAAAAGTAATCGCTTATGGGTCAAGGCAGCTGAAAACTAATGAGCGGAATTATCCAACGCATGACCTTGAGTTTGCAGCGGTTATCTATGCGTTGAAGTTGTGGAGGCACTTACTTTATGGGGCTCAGTGCAAGATTTTTACTGACCATAAGAGCCTGAAGTACGTGTTCACGCAGAAGGAGTTGAATCTGCGTCAGCGGCGGTGGCTTGAGTATGTGGCGGATTATGATGTAGAAATCCAGTATCATCCGGGCAAGGCCAATGTGGTGGCCGACGCCTTGAGCCGAAAGACGGGAAAGATCTTTAACCTTTCCGCCGATCAATTAGTTGAGGAGTTCCTCCTTATGGATATTTCAGTGGGATGCTGTAGTTTGCAGAGTAGCTTATCAGTGGAAGAGCCGTCCTGGATTTCTTTGACTAGACTGCATCAGAAGGATGATCCGGATCTGTTGCGCCTTTTTACCAGGACAGAGAAGGGAGAGTTGCCAGATTTTTCTATTGATGATGCGGGTACTTTGAAGTACCGCGGCAGGTTTTGCGTTCCCGCTGTTGGGGACATTAGGAGTATGATTTGCAGTGAGGCTCATGGTTCCAGCGTTGCCTACCATCCAGGATCTACGAAGATGTACCGTGACTTAAGGCAAATTGCTTGGTGGTATGGTATGAAAGGAGATATAGCCCGATATGTTGCTGAGTGTCACACTTGCAAGCGTGTGAAGGCCGGTCATGGAAGGCCTGGTGGTAAGTTGACTCCGCTAGAGATCCCGACTTGGAAGTGGGAGAGTATATCTATGGACTTCATTACGGGTTTGCCAAAATCCCCGAGAGGATTTGATTCTGTTTGGGTTATAGTGGATAGATTGACGAAGTGTGATCACTTCGTGCCTTATAAGATTGATTACCCGATGAAGAAGATAGCGGAGTTGTACTTGAATGAAGTCATCCGACACCACGGTGTGCCGGTTAGCATCATTTCTGATCGAGACTCCCGGTTTACTTCTCGATTTTTGGCAGAGTCTGCAGGAGGGTTTGGGTACGGATCTGAGGTATTCTACTACGTACCACCCTCAGTCCAATGGGCAGACAGAGCGGGTCAATCAGATTGTTGAGGATATGATCCGGTGCTATATTTTAGACCACGGTGGAGCGTGGGATGAGCGTCTGTGACTCATGGAATTTGATTACAATAACAGTTATCAGGAAAGCTTGCAGATGGCTCCGTTCGAAGCTTTGTATGGGAGGCGCTGTAGGACTCCGTTGTTTTGGGCTGAGGCTGGCGAGAAGCCTTTGTTGGGTCCTGATGCTCTGGAAGAGATGGAAGTCGCCGTGAAGTTTATTCGGGAGAAGCTTCGGTTAGCTCAGGAGAGGTATGAAAAGAACGCCAATCGGCGTAGGTCTGCTTTGGAGTTTTTAGTAGGAGATCATGTATACCTCAAGGTTTCTCCAATGGTTGGTGTAAAGAGATTTGGTAAAAATCGGAAATTGGACCCAAGGTATGTGGGCCCGTTCGAGATTTTGGAGCGGATTGGTGTGTCTGCATATAGATTGGATTTGCCAGCGAACTTCCCTGGTGTTCATAATGTTTTTCATGTTAGCCAATTACGGAAGTGTGTGCGCAGCCGTGGGCAACTCTTGGATGTTGTGCCCCAGTTAGAGCCCAACCTCTCTTTCGTTGAGGTGCCAGTTCGTATTTTGGATACTCAGGAGCGTGTGCTGCGAAAGAAGTCCATACCGATGGTGAAAATTCTATGGAAAAATCAGGATTTGGAGAGCGCAACTTGGGAGCTAGAGTCGGCCATGAGGAGGGCGTACCCTCACTTGTTTCTCTGATTTGATCGGTATGTTTCCCTTTGTAACTTCTGTTTGTTACTTTTCCTCCTTTGGTAGGAGGGTTGTGCGTAAAGTTTCGGGACGAAACTTTCTTTTAGGGGGAGTGACTGTAACGCCCCGTTTTTTTTTCAGCGATTATTTTTATTCTCGTTTGGCGTTACGATGACGCGTTTCCGTGGCTTGTGCCATGTGTGGAGTACGGTTTAGCTCCTTAGAACTGAGTGCCCTGTTTGGTAGCCTGTTGGCAAGATCTCCCTAGCAAACCGAGTCGTTTTGGTGACCCGGTGTGGCCTCTCGGGGGGATGTTTGTGTTTGGCTTTGTTTTGGTATAACTCGAGTTCTGTTCGTCGAAAGTTAATTTCGACTTCGCCGTTGTGTTCGTAGCGTGGATATTTAGCTACGGTGCGAATTTCGTCGAATTCCGAGGTGAATCGGTTTTCGCGTCGATTTGATGCTTTATGTAATTTTGTAATTAATAATATAATTATATAATTATATATATAGATTTATATAGGTGAATAGAACGATCATCTTCTTCACGATAGAAAACCGCCGGCCCCTTGTACGAGAGAAACGGAGTAACCGCTGGAGCCTTCCCTTCGGACGCCGATTCCCGGAGCGTTTGTGGACGGAATTCGATTCCGAGAGTGGATTCGGATTGCTCTCGTCGAGACCTTCATTCCTGCGGTAAGAAATTCGATTTTCGTGGAGTTTTGGAAGGATTGGAATTTTCAGTTTTGGAAGTTTTCCGCCATTAATGGCCGAGTCTTTGTTCTAGGTGTTTCAGCCGTCTTGATCCGTGCGAAGAGGAGGAAAGCAGTCCAAAGCTTCACTGAGATTTGAGGCAAGTGGTATTCTTGCCCTTGCCAAGTGTTTTCTTTGATTTTATTTGCTGAAATTGAAATCCCGGTTAGCCCAGGTTAGAGGCCTTGTTGTTCTCATTTTTCTTGCTAACTATAGGGCTTAGTTCTTCCTACTGAAACCCCCCTATGTTGTGATGTTTGGAATCCAAATTGTCGGCGTGGAGCCGTTGTTTTCCTTTATTTTTGATTGTTGCTCTGGTTCGGGTGTAGCCGAGAGGGAGAGTTAGGAGGGGGGGTGTGGTTGCCAATTTCCTTCATTAAGATATTATTCGAATGGTTAGGCATAGTTTGAATGGTAGTAGCGTGCGACGTGATAGTTGTCTACTGCTACTGCAGTGGCGTGAGTCGTGTGCGCGTTCCGGTGTCGTTCGGGAAATTCCAAACGGTGCAGGTTGACCGCGCACGGTCATCAACCTTTAGGGCGCACGACCACTGGTCGTGTGCCTCTGTTCGTGCGCGTATAAATTTCAGTTTCCAAAGTTCTGTCTCGGGCAATTGCACGAGCGCTGACAACAGTGCGCACGACCACTGATCGTGCGACACTGATCGTGCGCAGTTGCTAGGTTTTCTGTCAGGTTTTCCAGGTTCGTTTCGCACGATCATCAGCCGATGAGTGCGCACGACCACTGATCGTGCGTCACTGATCGTGCGCTTTGTATATTTTCTTTTGACAGGCAAATTTAGATGGTTTCGAGTGCGGGAGTTTAGATACTCAAGCGGCAGGCAACTACTAGAGTTCTGGATCTTCTGCCTTGGTCGTTCGACTATCATCGAGCTCCGTATTCTTTAGTGGGTTTGTGGGTAGTGGCATTATTTTGGCGGCGAGTGAGGCTAGCTCGCTCAACGCCAAAGTTTAGGTAGGCACTGAGTGGGTTTCACTCAACGCCTTGTCGTGTTGGTTTATTTCAACACTCTTCCTTTACCTTGTATTTCATTTCCGAGTGGATTTCCAGTTGTATTTCTGGGTTTTCCTTGTCGGCCATTTTCTTTATTTTCCTAAAGGCCGAATCGTGGGTCGTGGATAGTAGTGGTGGTTGTAGCTCTTTATGGGGGTGGAGTTGTGTGATATAGCCAAGGCCACCCATGGATTTCTTGCTCCAGGTACGGGCTGGGCATGTCGGGTGGAAGGTCCCTTGTGTTTTCACGTGTTGACCCTCGAGCTTTTGACTTAGACATGGTGGATTGGGGGACTGCGTTTGCCTTCGATCCGGTTCCTCGTTGTTGTTTTTGCTACTATCACTTCCCGCAGTTTAGGGTGTTAGAAGTTTCTACTTTGGTAGTTTGCAGCATTCTGGCTCTTGGTAGTCTAGTAGGCCCTGCAGGATGTGGTTCCTGGGCTGGGTCGTTGCTGTTTCTTTGCACGTTGTGCATTTCTTGTGGTCCTGTTGTGGACAGTTGTGACTCTTTCTACTGCATGTTTTCTGTTATTTTGTCCTTTTGGTTGACTCTTTCATGCAGTTTTACCTTGATTTTTGCTTGCTGAGGTATTCTGTTTTCTTTTGGAATACCCCAAGTTCTGAGCTGTAGCCAGTCTGGTGGCTAGTTGGAGGTGGTGTTGTTGGTGGGCTTCCGGACCCTTGGAGTTCTGTTTACCTTGTTTGTGAGGTTGTTTTCAGTACTTTCTTACAGACTTATATGTGTGCTGGTGGGTTCGTGTCAGGTTGTTGGCGCCCACTAGTAGTTTTTACCTTGTACTAGATATATACTATTGCTGCTACCATTTATTTTTCTGGAGATAGTCTACTTGCTTTGAGAAGGTTTTATGCTAGGTTGCTAGTTATTTTTAAACTATAAATACTATTATAAATGAAGCTCATGATCAGCATGTTTTTATAAACTTAATCACTATTTTCCAAATCACGTACGAAAACCGTTTTCTTATATGTATTATATAAACTAAGTGTAGTGTCTTGCATAGCATGAGTGGTTCTCTTGGGACCCTTATGCGCTCTTTAGGGTGTAAAACCTAATTAAAGTATTTTTCCGCAGCGTTTAAATATAGTTTTCTTTTGTGGACTAGATGATCCACTGAGCCGAGGGATACGGACTCTAAACATAACTGATTTTCTATTCATTAAGCTCATGATTTTCTTGCATAAAGATTATAGTTGGATTTGCCTGAGCGTCAGCAGTTATCCCCTGCTTGACGTGGCATCATGACGCGTGTTTTCTCTTACTCTGATAATTCTTAATTCGGAGAAAATGCGGGTTATGACAGGGATAGAGCCTGAAATGCTAACAGAATTGTCTCTTCCACCGTGACTATTGGAAGGGTGGAAAGAATGCATATGGCAGGCATCATGAGGCCTGGGAGGTGGTGCCTTCCTTTCAATCAGCCCCCTTCCGAGGACCCCATGAATCCCAACAACATGATTTCTAACCCCCCTTTCCTGAGTCCTAGGGAGGTGAGAGGCACATTGTGAGCTGATGCTGGCAGATTCATGACGAGTTGGGGCTGTGGCCGAGAATACAAAGGGCTTGGTGGAAGCCTGAGGTATTTTCCTCTGGGTGGCCATGTCAGCTGTGGCACTGTGGGTATTTCCACATGAGGGCTGATCATTCTTGCAGTGACCAAGGTTGTTCCTATGGTCATACCTGAATGCATGATGTGTGCCCTTCCTGCTCGGGGTGGGGGGTCTGAACACAGTTTCCCCATTTCTCCATGAATTGACAATTTGGGAGATCCACCCATTCTCTGCTTTTCTTTTGATAGCATCTATCTTGGAAAAGTTAGAAACAATCCTCTTCTCGGTCTCTAGACGACTCTCTAGATCCGAGATCTTTGAGTCCTTTACCTTGATGGATTCCAATTGGAGATTCATCAAGGTCCTCAGCTGAGCAATCTCCTTATCTTGCTCCTCCACAAGTAAGTTGCTCTTCTGAAGGGCACTCTCAAGAGAATCAGGATTTTTAATCCTTTGATTGAAGCTATCCATATCCCTTGCATCTCTGGAGGGACTACCCTCTGAATTGTTCCTGTCTTCAGGAACTTCAAGAGGAGAGGGGCATGAGGAAGAAGTTAACTGCTTCTGGCTTTGCTGTTCAGGGTTACCATAAATGTCGGCAGATACTGTTGAGTCAGCTTCATCAGAACTGCTTTCCTCAACTTCTTCTTCAGTCTCTGACAAGGACACAGGAGCTCTGATACTGATAGATTGATCATGCCCTTCATCTTCAGAAATGAGGACCCCTACATAGGCTTCATCCTCTTGTTGACGACAGGTCCCTGTTTTCTCTGATCCCTCCATGAAGTCTGAGATGGTTTGCCACATGGACTTGGTTGTCCTACACTTGTCCATTCTAGAGCGAGAAGGTCCAGACCAGACATCAGTGATGATCTGACGAATCACCTGGTCCAGGTTGAATAGTGAGAGCTCTGTCTACGACATCTCTTTGGGACACTTGGGGATTTGGAGATCTTTCCCCGAGCTGGAAGCCTTCATGGGAATGAAGGGACCCTCTTCCAGAATGAGTGATGCTCGAGGGTCGATGGCTTCCAGATGAAATAGTACTCTCATCTTCCATACAGGATAATACTCCTTTGTACATGATGGGAGTCTTAGAGGAGGGACATCACAATCCAACTCCATGCTTGAATTTGATCTTCTTGTTGACACTGCTGGCAGGATTCTACTCAAGGTGTTAACCTTTTTGATGAGTAACCTCCCTCTGATACCACTTGAAAGTTCACCTAGTGTCAACTACCTTCACCTATGGGGGCGATAGGTGACTTGCAGCGTATTTGCGGAATTAAAAGTGTACATGTAGATTCAAAACAAAACACACAGCACAGAAAATAACACAGGCAATATATAGTGGTTCCCCGATTTGGGTACGTCCACTTTCCCCCTTCGACCTATCTCCCAATCCAGGGACGACTCGGTCACTCCACCAAAAGGATTGAAATCCAATCCTTGCACTATCGGAAGGAACCCTTCCACACGTAGGAGTCAACACTCCCACAACACGGGGTGCACCCAACCCTACAACTAGGAACCAACTGTTCCTTTACAATGAAAATGAAATCAGAGTGTAAAAGAAATACAAACAACTTGAAGATCTAGGTGTCCCTTTTCGTTAGACTACTTGTTCTTGTAGACAACGAAAAGTCCACAACCCTAGATCTTTCTTGGAGAGAATCTCCCCGAGACCGGCGGCGGCGACGAGCGGCGGCAAGGCTCTCGGTGTGGGCGGCGGCAACTGAAGACAGCAACAAAGCACTGGAGATTCAATCTTCATAGCGAAGTCGGCAAGGTCTTCCAACGGTCACACTAGGATCGATTGTCTCGATCGATTCGGACGGGGATGGATTTCCCTATCTCAAATCAAGAGACAAAAGATCTCTGGTTAGACACGTGAGACGCTATGCAATACTTGGCTTCTATCACCGTGGATCTGGAGGAGATCGAGATCGGCTACGGTGACCACTGCACGATCGCCGGCAGAGACGATCGGCGACAGAGACGATCGGCGGAGCTAGGGCTCGACGGCGGCTCTCCTTTTTGAATTCGCGTTTTTTTTCGATATCTTACTGTTCACCAATACCTGTATATTTATACATTAGGTCATAAAGATGACCGTTGTGGGCCCCACCAAAGCGAAGACCTAAGTCCAGTTCGAAATACCGCTGGAAACTTGGACCGGTCCAGGAAATGTCGGAAATTTGCCCAAGTCAAATTCGGCGAGAATCGTATGTGATTCTCGACGAATCGGCGAGAATCACTTGCGATTCTCGCCGAATCCTACTTGGGGAATTCTGGCATCACAGGTTATAGAGGCCGGGGAGAATCGGCGGGAATCACATTAGATTCTCGCCGAATCGTCGAGAATGCAAAGACATTCTCGACGAATCGGCGAGAATCACTTAGTGATTCTCGACGATTCTGCCTTAGAGAATTTTCTGGCGGCGTTGAGTCAGCTGGCCTCAACCAGCGAGAATCAACTAGTGATTCTCGACGACTCGTCGAGAATCACAAGTGATTCTCGACGAATCGGCGAGAATCACTTAGTGATTCTCGACGATTTACACTTGGACGATTTCTCCTCTTTCAACCCGTGAGCTGGTCTTTGGCCCATCCTTGCTCCTTGTCTGTTCTTGCTTTATCATAGCCTGTACTTGAAATTAAGTACACCCCAATAGAGAGAGTACACGTAGGCCAACACACTGATCTGCTCAACGAGGGATTACGTCGCGCAGACCCGTGTATATTGACCCACTGCACCCTGACATTGGTGTGTACTTAGCGTGGAATAACTGCAAGCACAACTTGAAGGAATTCATCAAATACATAGTGAATTCATCTTAGCTTGATTGGAGGCTTCCTCAAATCCAGGTAATTGTGGATACAATACCCAACATTAGGTGTCAGGTTATATGCAATGGTTATGCTATGAAATACAATTATGCTATGATGTGAACATGCGAGTGCAACTCACCCACTCGACTCTGTGTACACAGACCTTTAGTTCCCCCTTTCGGAGCCGTTACCTCCCAGGATACCTCCATAGTAGCAGACGGAAGCGGTGGGTTGGGCCTCGCCCACCTCTAAACCAGTAAAGAACTACTGGTAAGACCTATCGTACGCCTCAACGCTTGGTGCACAAAAGCGGACTCCTGCGTACTCTTGCCGGCTGGCGCACCGGACTTCTGTTGGCGAAGTGCTAACCACACTTACCGAGTCAGCGTATTGGCGTCGGTGCATCGACCCTCCAATACCGAAGACCCACCAACTTATACCTTCTATGCACATGCAATAGTTATGAGTCCAAACAATAACCGAGCCAAATCTCCCCGGACTATCCCGTCCGTCATAAATCAACAACCGAGCCGAAGCTCCCCGGACTATCCCGTCCGTCATAATCAACAACTGAGCCGAAGCTCCCCGGACTATCTCATCCGTCATAATCAACAACCGAGCCGAAGCTCCCCGAACTATCCCATCCGTCATAATCAACAACCGAGCCAAAGCTCCCCGAACTATCCCGTCCGTCATAATCAACAACCGAGCCAAAGATCCCCGAACTATCCCGTCCGTCATAATCAACAACCGAGCCAAAGCTCCCCGGGCCACAATGCCCATCACCATAACCACTGGGTTTATTACCCGAGTAACCCAAACTATCTCCCGGGACATTGGGGTGTTAGAGTGTGAAATCCTAAGTTTACTATTTACTCTTGTGGCGATTTTATACCTACGACTTAGGTTTTACCCAGGACTGCCCAAGGTATTCCCTGTGAAGGGCTCTCGAGGGCACTAAGAGCTATGATGGGCTGAATCCCAAAGCTCCCTTTCGCAAGGCACTTATTCTTGTTGGTTGGTAACTAATCCCATATCCATTACCCATTTCTTTTTCATATTACGGTAGACTAAACCTAAGGTGATTTTGACCTTTCGCTCTACGGGGGAAGACGATCTTTCGTCGACCCCAAGCACTACTCAACACTACCGACTCATATCTCACTACTTAACCTAAACTTCTAGGATGACTCATCAACATCTACAAAATCTAGCAAGATGGCTAACTCCAACTATGCCAAATCATTTCCTTTCAACAATTTACTAAATGCAGACCACAAGGTTAAATGCCATGTATAATGGGGAGTACATCAAATAATCTTCCAATACTCCTATAATAATTAATGGAGGTCCATTATGACCTTTAAGCCCTAAATCCAGAGACCCGAAATTTTCCTTATTTATTTAATAATTTATTTAATTATTCTAGTGACTAAAATTTCCAATAATGAACATGAAGTACCATTTTCAGGCAAGATAGCATTCCACTAATTTTATAGGATATTTAAAATAAGGATTTAACTCATCTTCCAAAATATTTCAATTTTTCAGTAAGGTTTTATCCCAAAATTCCTATTTCATTTTAACCCTTGAAAATTCATTTAAAGAAATATAAAAGACTATATTGCTTCCAAAAATTCAGAGAAAATTCCAGTATGATTCTAATGGCATATAAATGATCTGGGCCAAATTTCATAATTTATTTATCAGTAAATAATCTTAATTAAATTATTGAATAATTTCCTCATTTAACAAGCTTGTGAAGTAAGTACCTCAAATATGTATCCACAAATTTTCATAAAATTATATATGCATATAATAATTCAAAACTTCCTCTGCCAAACTTTCATGACCTCCCAAGGGTCAGAGGGACCATAATGTTCAATTTATTAAATTGAGGCATCCATTGTATTACAAATGAAGTACTATAACTATTGTCCCAAAATTCCTAATTAAATTACCAGAGGCTCATAATATCTTTATGACCAATCTACCAAAATTTCACCTTAGTTTGAGGAGTTTAGCTAGCCCATTTCAACCCTACAATATTTGTGCCCTAAACTAGGGTTAGGGTTTTGTGGGTCCCAAACTTTCCAAAACACCCTAAGATTTTAACCAGAGGGTTATAGTTACCCTAATACCCTCCATACAACATTTCATAGTCATACAAGGTGTTTTGGCCACATGCCCTTCACAAGGTACAAAAGCCCTTCCTTAGGGTTTGACCTAGGATCTTGGGGAAAATCAATTCCAAACCTCCCCATATTTCATTGGAAGGTGCACAAGTTCATGACAAGTCAGTGTTAAAAATTTGGACCTCTGTTGAGGTGAATTGGACACTCTAAGCAAAAAAGTACATTTTGGACCAAAATGCCCTTCTTAGGGCAAAACTAGGGTTTGCATGATTTCCATTCAAATCACCTCCAAACTTAATAAAATCTTAACCAGAGGTCTATATTGACCTCATATACCTCCCACCAAAATTTGGATGAATTTGGACTTCATTTGACCCATAAATTAATTTACCTTGAATAAATTAAATTATTTACAAAACTATAGAAAAATTATTTCCACAAATTCCCATTTTTGGGCAGGTTCTAGATATTAGTTAGTATGACTCCCTGCCAAAATTTCAACTCATTTGGGCTAAGTATGAAGTGTGGGCACGTAGTTTAATGACTGCCTATTCATTTGTATAGACCCCACCAAAATGAGTTCCTTGGTCAAACCAGTCACCCAAATTGGTTCAAACAAATTTTGTTTAAAAGTAGACCCATAGGTCTATATTTCAGTGTTGACTATTTTCTCTGAAAAAGGCTCTAGGTATTTTTAATAATTAAATACATTAAATACCTAATCTGTGATAGAAAATGAAATAAATCAAATACATATCCTATAGTATTTTATCACCATCAGCACGAATCTTGGCGCAAGATGGACGGAATCCCGTCATCTTCTTCCTCTGGCAGACGGCCAGGATTGCTTCTGCTTGGGCTGATTTTCAGCGGCTGTCGCCGGCGCTTCGGCCACCTCCCCGGCCGGCCACCGCCGCTTACACCTTCGGGGTGGTCGGGGCTACCTCCAGGCGGCGGCACGACCGTAGGGGAGCACTACTCTGGCGATCCCGACAAGCGAAAAAACCATGGAAAAACCATGAATTTGAAATTTTGATTGGGCTCAATTGAGCTCCAACCTTGGTTCTAATGATCCCTACGATCTACCCATGCAAGAAGGAGTGGAGGAGGACCTGTGGTGGCGGCTGTAGCTGTGCTGATCGCCGGATTGGCGTGGTGGTGGCCGATGGTGGTCGGCTTGTTCAAAAATACAGGAAATTGCTTGGCTCCTTCAGGTAAAGTGTGGGAAATGCTCCTTGAACCTCAGTGAAGCTTTTAAAGAGGGAGAGGAGGGGAGTTAGGTGGCTGAATGCCTTGTGCCATTTTTGGCCATGGTCAACAATGGCGGCTTGGTTGGTAGGCGGGTAGAGCTTGCTCTAACCAGTCCAAAATGGCTGTTGCACTCCCCCTTGTTCTTCTGAATTGAATGGGGAGGTTGGGGAGGGGGAGGAGGAGCACAAAGTCCTCCTTCCTTCTTCTTCCTTCTATTTCTCTCTCCTCCACGGGTGGCTTTCTCTCTCCTAGTCACCAAGCCTGAAATTTGGCTCCTCCCTATCCTATGGCAGCCCACAAGTCCATTTGGTCACTTAAGTCAAGGTTAGCCCAATTGCAATGGGCTTGAGCTTGAGTTAGCCCATTTGGGCTAACTTGACCCAAAGTTGGACTAGGGCCCACCTAGGTCAAATTGGTCCTTGAGGTTTCTTCAATGGGTCCTTGGTGACCCATTAGTCTCCCCTAGGGTCAAGGTTGGGTTGGATTGGCCCTTGGAGGTCACTTGACCCTTAACTAGGGCACTTTGACCATTTTAGGTCAAGGGTTGACTTTGGTCAACCTAGCCTTTATGATTGGTCCCAATGGGTCCTTGGTGACCTATTGGCCTCTCACTAGGGCTATGAGGGTATGGTAGGGGTCCACTTGGCTAAGGGACTGCAATTGACACTTGTGTAGGTCAATTTGACCCAATTAAGGTTAGAGTTGACTTTGGTCAACTTAGCCCCCTTGACTACCCTCCATGGGTCCTTAGTGACCCAATGACCCCTACCTAGGGTTATGGAGGTATAGGTGGGGTCTTGGAGTCTTGGTGAAGCCTCATGATCACCTTAAACCAAGGTTTAGAAATCTGCTAAGTGCAGACCATAGTGGCCCTATCCACACCACTAGGTCCACTTGACTCTTTCTTGGGCTTCCTAGGGTTTTGTCATGACAAAACCACTCTTAGGGGTCTAGTTGGAAATGGGATGTTACACCCTGTTGGTTTACAGATCTCGCCTGACCTGTAGGGTGTGATCAGTAGTTTTGATGGAGTTGACCCGCAACATTTCGTTGACTTCCACATTGCTAAATGTCTTAAACTTTTGGACTTGGGCGCTCGACTCGCTACTAGTGGGAGGGAGGATGAAAAACACTAGGTAGGAGAGCTCTCCCTAGAGGGACTTATTCAGCTCCTCCAGCTATTTTTTTCTACTCCAGCTTGGCAGCACGAGTGCGCAGGCGGTCCGCCGTTTCGGTATCCTGCGAGAAGAAAGGAGATAAGAAAGGAAACTATGAAAGCAAAGTAAAGTAGGAAGAGGTTGACTATCACTCACTACCCCGCCAGCATTCTTGCTGATGATGTTCTCGGTGATTCACAGCCACCTCGCCAAGTCGGTGACCTCATCTTTGGCAATATCTCGGTCCTGCTCGGCATTCGCCAATTTTTAGTTGAGGTTGAAGCCGCGTCAGACCGACATGCGTGCGAGCTCCATGGCCCTCATTTGGGCTCGCGAGCACTCATGGCCGATTCACTGGAGGGTCATATCATTGTAGGCCTCGGCGTCCTTGCGGCCATATAGCCCGAAGCTGAGGGCATAAGAATGCCCGCTTGGAGGACGATGCTCAGACAAGGAGGGTAGGAGGGAACTGCCCCGTAGTACTTTAGCATCTGGTGGATCTTCGGCCAGAGTGGGAGGCACAACCCCACCTTGAAGTGCGATATGGGGAAGGAGAGCTCATCCTAAAAGAATGTGTTTATCGCCTCACCCTCCCAGGGTCGACGCGCAGATAAACCGGGGGGAACGTGGTCGCCCACGAATGTTTGGTACTCCTCTTCTGTAGTGTTTCCATCAAATAAGGAGTACTCGTCAAATTGTCTCGCACACTTTGACCTCCCATCGGCGTCAGGTCGTGTATTTCCCATTTCTAAAGATCTCGCGTGCGAGTGCAAGTGGCGAGAAGAGCAATAACGAGTAGTTATATGCCGACAATAAATGTGATATGCTAAGGGTAGGAAGGGGGCCTTTTTATAGAAAACAAATTAATCCTGCCAAGCCAACTTGTCCAACCCAGCTCGCGGGATCTTACTTGCTAAGCCCTGCAACCTGTTCTACCCTAAGGCGAGCCGAGTTTATAACATAACATGATTCGCAAATAAAGAGCATTGGAAATCAAATCTAAAAATAGTTAAGTTATTACACAGCCAAGTTAAATGTTAAGAGAATAACACCGAGAAGAAATATCATTATTACATGTGTGAGTTGGGGGTCTTGGGAGCGAGTGCTGGTAGGCTCAGCTAGGGAGCCATTTCCATCTACACCGGCCATGCGTCCCCATCCCCGGAGGTCGGCGCGGGTTGTTGAACTTGCGGACCAGCTCTATGTCCTAGTGGATGAGCCGCATATCCTCGTTGATTTGATCCATGAGCGGGCTTGGAGAAGTCATCCCGCTCGCTGAGCCGCGCTTCACCTAGTCTTCCAGCACACATAATCACGCTCTAGTGCCAGTATCCTCTGTTCGCCGAGTGCATTCTCCTCATAGATCTCACGCAGAATGAGTCTGTACTTCTTAAGGACAGCCACAGTCTGCCTCCTCAGCTTGATAGGTTCCAGCGAGGCATCCAGGAAATCCTCATTGCATTGGGATAAGGAGGTGGCGAGTGGCGCGCCAGCTCAAAAGATTCTTCAGCTTCGGATTGATCAGGTAGGGCTACGAGGATAATAAGTTCAGATGAGAAGATTGGGGTTGTAAAAACGGCAAGTACTTCAGACTAACTTAGCAAGATGGTCCTGCCGAGGTCTGGTTTCCGATAAGAGCTTGGTTGTCCATGGAAAGGGAGAGTGAGAGGAGACATAATGGTCTTGTCATGACCTGGGAATAGAGAGTTTGGGGATACGATTTACTTGAAGCTCGGGATAGGGTTGTCCCCGACACCTCCCCCCACGAGTGCATGATCGGGAATGGGTTGCCGAGAAGGTTCGTGAGCTGGCGACTACAGCCTTAGCGAGTCTAGGCCAGTGGTCCCAAAGGTACGGGCTGGACTTCTCGCTTTGTCTTTAAGAGGTGTTTGGAGGCGCGAGTCATTCCGAGGAGGATTGACTCATGGTGCAGGAGTTTTAGCATAATCCTGATTTGTGTCGTGGTCAAAAGAAAGGTTGGCAATCACTTTCCCTTTTGCTTTAGTGGCAGGTTTGGTGGAAGAAGCGAGTCCATGATCTGGGGTGGAGGCCAGATCGTGATAGATGGCCTCGACAACTTTGGGGGTGGACTTGGCCTTTTTGGCGGGTTAATGTTTCGGTGACTCGCGCAGCGATTGGTTAGAGAGCCAAGGGCTCTGCTCGGTAGCGTGAGTACCGTTGAGCTCCTAGGCATGGTTGAGGCTCTCTTGAAACTCCTTAGAAAGAGGCATCTCGATAAAATCAGAATAGGGGAATTACAAAGGTCACCCAGGCAGGCAGACATATATATATAGTCACTTGTCGATCCCACAAAAAGATTCCTTTGGGCTCGCTGACTACTCACCGATATCTTAGGGTT
This sequence comes from Platanthera zijinensis, assembly GCA_039513925.1. NCBI lineage: Eukaryota > Viridiplantae > Streptophyta > Magnoliopsida > Asparagales > Orchidaceae > Platanthera > Platanthera zijinensis. The sequence continues at coordinate 63,539,639 of CM077098.1, read as the reverse complement.
GGATGCTTCTTTCTAAGTTTGGGGAAACCTCACAAAGAGCGGGGATTGTGTACAACCCCGTATCCGGAGAATGAGTTCAGCAGGAGCGGCGAGCCATTTTGACGTAGTCTAAGTCTAAGTCAAGTCGAAAGGGGTCCGAGTACCATTTAGTGTTGCCCGACTCAGCCAAGCATGGGTAACTCAGTAGGGTAGAGTGGAGTAGACGGGCTTGAACTCTCCCCAGGATCTCGGCAGACAGCTGTCGAGTGGGGTAGGCTAGGCCCGGACTCGCCATGGCCCTTTAGGAAGCAGCGAGTGCTAGTCTCATCAGGCACTCTCCACCCCAGGCGAGTAGAACTTCATGGGCCACTTATCCAGTGTTGTTTTTATCCTTTACACCTGCTGGCCTGCAAGTAGCCTTTCAAAATAGCAGAGTTACGCTGTTGGCAGGCCAACTTGGGCTGCATATAGCTGTTTCGAATAGCTGTGGTGAGCTATTGGCATACCAACTTCAAAAGCTATAAATAGACCCATGGGGGTACCTCAGAAAGCAAGCTTTATAGTTCTCTTGCTCTCTAGTCTTATACCTCTTTCTGAGGTGCCCTTAGCTCAGCACTGGCTAAGGAGGTTAAGCACTCTAAGATCTTCTGGGTGTGTGGTGGGACCTCCGTGTTGGAGCCTTGGTTCAGTTTCAAGTTCTAAGTCTTTGGTCAACCAAGCTTGCTAGGCAAAGTAAGTGTGCGGTCACCCCTTACCCAAGGGTTCATACTCCATAGAAGCTGATTTTCGATTTCAATATTCATTTTCTAATGAGAATCTTTATCTCTATGGTACTGATGTTATGAGATTCAGCAATGGTAGTTAACTTTGGATTGAATTACAGATAAAGGGACCACATGATCTTCCTTACTAAGTCCCCATTTGAAATGGTCTTTTCGAGAGATCTAGAGTGAATGTGTCTAGCAGTCAACCTGTTGGGAATATTGCCTTCAATGTTCCTTATATTTGAAGAGGCATCACCATCAACACTAAGATCATATTTGTATTTGATGTTGTTTAAGTTCATCATGTACAGGATGTTCCATAGAACAAGTTTAGACAGGTTTTCAAAGTGTTTGTTACAGGTCATCACAAGGTAGAAAGGTGGAGAGACAGAAATATGTCTAAGTCCACAGGTATTGAGTGAAGCCAGTTCACTCAACGCCAGGTGACAAGGAAGGATTTTGGAAAGACTGAAAATCATCTAAGTCCATAGGCATTGCTTGAAGCCTGTTCACTCAACTTCGATGCCAAAAAGCGCTAAGTAAAGAAGGGACCGTCAAAGCATAATAGTTTGTAATACAGATTTGTGGCTAAGTCCACAGGTGTTGAGTGAAGGAAGTTTGCATAATGCCATATAATAAGAGGCATCAAGTACATCACAGTCTGTCAAAGCCTCAGCATTGTCAAGGAAGAAATTTGGCTAATTCCAGAAGCGTCGAGTGAAGACAGCTCACTCGATGCATGAAGAAAGAAGCGTTGAGTAAAGCACAAGCTTTTGAATATCTGTCAAGAATTATGGCCAAGTCTAGAAGCATTGAGTGAGGATAGCTCACTCAATGCCCAAAGAATTAGGCGTCGATAGAGCAATGATCAATTAAAGCCTAAGGAGAGATAGATAGAAAAATCTGTCTAAGTCCAGATGCATTGAGTGAGGATAGCTCACTCAACGCAAGCTCATCACGAAGATTGGCAAGTACAGAAGCATTGAGTGAAGCCAGTTCACTCAACGCCTCATCAAAAAGACATGTAAATGCAAAAGCGTTGAGTTATGAAGGCTCACTCAACACATTCATAAATAAAGTTACGGCTAAGTACAGAAGCATTGAGTGAAGCCAGTTCACTCAATGCCTCAGCATGAAGACATGCAGTCAGTGAAGTGGCTAAGTCCTGATGCGTTGAGTGATGAAGGTTCACTCAACGCACTCAATGCCTGAAAGTGCAGATTATTTGGCTAAGGATTATTGCGCTGAGTGACGACCTTTAACTCAACGCACTCAATGCCTAAACAACAGAAATATTGTCCAAGTACAAAATCATTGAGTGAAGGCTATTCACTCAACGCACTCAGTGCCTGGCAGTGCAGAAGAAATTGGCTAAGTCCAGATTCATTGAGTGAAGCCAGTTCACTTAACACACTCAATGCCTGTAATGAAACTATTAATTTGGCTAAGTCCACGGATACTGACGTCAACATGAGTCAACAAAGTTTCAAATTGTTGCGGGAAGGCTACAATACACGACAAATGGTGTCACAGGCCTACTGTATGACTTTTCCTATAAAAGCTAAGTTACAGCCAACAACTTCAGGTGGGCCCACGAGTCAAAGAGTCGTTGGATGGCGGATGATAAAAGGCTTAAGATCGGTGAAAGAAAAGATTACTTTTAGGGTTTATCATTTCGAAAAGAGGCGGAACTTCTTCGTCTTCTGCCTCGCCATTGTTGCTGAGCTTGAAGCTGAAGTTCAAACCTTCTGGACTAAAAGTTCTTCCACTTAGATGTAGCAATTTTCACCAGCTATAAAAAGTTTAGAAAAGCTTTCTGAGAAAGAAGACTAAGTAGAGCCTTCAAATTTCTAAAGTCAAGGTTAGTTGATTGAGGAGCATATAGAACGGCCAAATCATTGTCTTCAACAACAAGTTCAGAGACCTGAAGTTTCCGAGTAACTTCCAGCACAAGAAACAGGGTCTTCAATATTAACATTCTTGTTGCTGAGAAGAAGTAAGGGCTAGGATTATCTCAACTGAGGAATTAGTAAGACTAGCTGCAATTACTTCACAGTTCTAGCTGGTCATTTCTGAAGAACAACTTCTGGTGTTGTGGAGAAGAAGATATGAATGAGTTTTTCTCTCAGTTCAGGAAGAAGCAGTTCTCTGTAAGATACTTCTCAATACAAGACAAGTCATCCTAAAGATCACTTTCTTGTTGTTGAAAAGAATTTTGGGCTAAGTACTTCTCAGTACAGGAAGGCAAACTCAAAGAACTTTTCTCTGGAGTTAAATATGCACCACCCAAACATTCTCTCTATAGGATCCAGTCTTGGATCTGAGCTGTAGGGCCTTTGTGCCTGAGTTCTAAGCCTATTTTTTAAAGGCTGGGGTAGGATCCAGTTATGGATCTGAGGTAGGATCCTGTGTGGATCTGAAGTAGGGTTATTTGCCTGAGATAGGAGAGTCATCCTCTCTGAGTTGTAGGGAGTTTGTGCCATAGTTGTAGGATTCTCATATGGATCTGAGGTAGGGCCTTTGTGCTTGAGCTATAGGAGAGTCATTCTCTCTAAGTGGTAAGGCTATCCTCCTAGCCTAAGTGTAGGACTTATGCTCAAGTCTGAGCTAGGTGATCTTTGGATCACTGAGCTGTAGGAGTAAATCTTTACTCTGAGTTGTAGGGCTTTGTGCCTGAGGTAGATCTTGGAGGAGACTGAGAGATCTAGAGGGATCTGTATTATAAGCTCTTAGGAGTACAGATTGGAGAAGTGCCTTATCTAACACACTGTTAGAGAGGTGGGAGGGGCAGTGGACGTACACATAATCTGGGGAACCACAATAAATATTGAGTGTGCTTTGTGTCATTGTCTTGAAAACAACATATAACTAAACCACAGCACGCCAAAAGAAAAGAGAGTCATAAAAGACTAAGAAACCTATTCACCCCCCCCCCTCCAGGTTTTAGCTATCCTTGAAACTAAAGACTTTCACAACCTAAATCACCTAGAGGGGGTTGAATAGGTGAATTCTGCATCTTTTAGCAGAATGAAAATTAGTACAAAATAAGCACACAAAAGCACAGATAATTTATAGTTGTTCCCCTAATTGGGTATGTCCACTATTCGACCTTACCTATCTACCACGAAGGGCTAGATTTGGCTACTTCACCCTTATCTCAGATTGAAAACAATCTTACAACTCATAGCCTCAACTCCTACAACTCAGAGACAACGCTCCTACAACTCAGAGACAACGCTCCTATAACTCGGAGAACACCTCTCTGACAACACAATAAAAAAAAAGGATCTACAACTCGATCCAAAAATAAGGATCTATAACTTAGAGACAAGACCTCCTACAATAGCATAAAAGTTTTACATAACAAAAGATTAATAGAAATCTTCTTTAGATTTGAAGTCTTCAAACTTTCTTTCCTCAAAAAATTTGATCTTGAAAGCCTAGAGGAAATAAAGAACTTGAAATCTTTGAAGTCTTGATCTGAACAAAAGGATCAACATGATCTGAGGAGTATGTGAACCTTCAGAGATCAAAGATCTAGTCAACATACTGGAAGAATGAATCATGCAGAACGTTGTCGTCGTCCAAGAGAATCGTGAAGAATGAATCATGCGCCGACGGGAGCTTTTTCATGAAATTTCTAGATTTTGAATTATAAAGGCACAATTAGGGTTGATCGAAATTCACCATATGTATTTATAGGAACACCTCTTCTTCTAATGGCTAGAAAATTCCTTTCACACCGAGACATCTACAGGTTACTGTACATGGCGGTCGGGATGAGTCGTGACGGAAATTTGAAAACAGAAAATTAAAAACATAAGTATTATTCGTCGAGTATCGTCAACAATATAAGGGTATACTCATCGAACTGCTTTGAATCTCGATGAAAATAACTTAGATTAAACCAAACAAATCTATCCGAGAACTCAGTGCATTCCTAGAGACACTCGACGAATTTGATGAATATCGATTAGCATACTCAATGAATTCGACGAGTATCGAAAGATACTTTCAACGAATCGGCAAATATCGACTAGCACAGTCGATGCTTTTTTTACTTGGCCAATTCTCAAGGATGTAGGAAAAATTCACAGAGGGAATTCCTATGAATTTGATGAGTATCAATCGGTATACCCGATGAATTCAAGGAATACTAACAGATAAAACTCAATAAATTCGATGAGTCTACTCTACGATACTCGACGAATTTTCCTTTGAGAAAAATCCTACAAATTCAATAAGTATCGGTAGGTATACCCGATGAATTTGACGGGTATCAACCGATAAACTCAATGAATTCGACGAGTCTACTCTATTATACTCGATGAATTTTCCTTAGAGATAATTTTGCTTATCATATATTCAACAATACTTTCTTCCTTGAATCTTCTAATGCACTTGAAATAGAAGTACACTCCAATAGAGAGATTAAACGTGGGTCAACACATTGGCCTACACAATGAGGGATTACATTGTATAGTCATATGTTTCATGACCCACTGAAACCTGACATTGGGTTGTACTTAGCAATAGAGTACTACAAACACATAACTAAAACCACGCAATCAAATGCAATCTCAATTCATCTTAGTTCAAGGGACACTTCTTCAAATCAGGTTTATTGTGGATACAATACCCAATAATCTCCCCTTATTTGAAGAAGTCAGAACCCTACAAACTAAGGTGAATTGTACAAAAGATAATATTAAAGAACAATAAGGAAAGGTCACAAAAAAATTTAGAATTAAGAGCAATTGCAATCAAAACATTAATATATATATATATACAAGCAGTCGTGCACGGGGGACCCCGTGCGGGCAACATTCGTCGTGGGTGCGACATTTGTCGAGGGTGCGATATTTGTCAAGGGGGCGACATTTGTCGTGGGAGCGACATTCGTCGTGGGTGCGACATTTGTCGTGCGGGCGACATTTGTCGAGTGGTCGACATTCGTCGTGGGTGCGACATTTGTCGAGGGGGCGACATTCGTCGTGGATGTGGCATTTGTCGAGGGGGCGGAATTCGTCGTGGATGCAACATTTGTCGAGAGGGCGACCTTCGTCGTGTGTGCGACATTTGTCGAGTATGTGATATTTGTCGAGGGTGCGATATTGTCGAGGGGGCGACATTCGTCGTGGGTGCGACGTTTGTCGTGGGAGCGTCATTTGATAGTGTTGTAACATTCGTCGTGGTGGCAACATTCGTCGTGGTGGCGACATTCGTCGTGGTGGAGACATTCGTCTTGGGGGCGACATTCGGCGGGGGCAACATCTGTCGTGGAAGCAACCCTGGTCATGCGCGGTGATATCATTTGTGGTCTCAGATATCGATCGTGGACAGAGATAACAGTTGTGAAAACTTCCAAACATGTCTAGAATAAGTAATACAATGCCGAAAAAAATACAGATATATCGTTATACTATATTCATAATAGTACACTGAATACAGAAACAGAAGAAAAAATATAGTTCTTGAATATTAAAAATGTTACATTTATCCATACAATCTATGTATTTTGGCTCGATACATGTAATTTTGTGAATATTTCTTTAAACACCACATTTCTAGTGTACACTCCTTCGTGCTCCTTCAATGTACCATTTTTAACCATCACTTTAGTGCTATTTGCAGAAACTCCTCTTGACAATGCCACATACAGTTGTCCATGGCTAAAAACATCATTTGGTAAATATACTCCAACATTTGAAATTGTTTGGCCCTGTGATTTGTTGATGGTTAGAGCATAGCTCAATCGTATTGGGAATTGCTTTCGAGTGAGCTCGAAGGGCATCTTAACATCCTCTGCGCTCTTCAAGGGAATTCGTGGTAGAAATACTCTGTGCCTTTTAAACTCCCCACTCAATACTTCAGCTTCAATAACATTTCTTGAAAAGTTTACACATGTAAGTCTTGTTCCGTTGCACAACCCAATTTTTGGATCAATATTTCTAAGAAGCATGATCGGTGAACCTTTCTTGAGATTGAGCTCGTGAGGTGGTAGATTCCCCGGATTTATTGAATTTAAGAATTCTGGCAAATATAAATTATGGGTGTCATCCACTACTGAGTCAAAAGAATAGTAAGTTTTACATCTTCATTCAATGGTGTTATTATTGCTCTGCTTTCCATGTAATTGACATCTGTTGGGGAACCAAGCTCGGGGAATATTGCATCGATTAATGTATTTACAGAGCGTTCATCTACCCAAGGTATGACCATGGAGGTTGGAATCTGAATCATATCATTTAAAACGGCTGGCTCATCACCGTTACCCACGCGTAGTAAGAACTCCGAGAAATGTGGATCGTCGTGAGCTCTCATGTTCATTGTTAAGCTAAGAATGCGAACATTAGTCCATAAATATGATTCAACAATGCTTGCGCTAATAATTTGAGATTTTGTTCCATTTACGACGACCGGTGTCAGCTGACGGAAATCACCACCGAAGATCATAACCTTACCGCCAAAGGGCTCATTGATGTCAAGGACATCCTTGAAAGATCGATCCACAGCTTCGAATGCCTTTTTATGAATCATTGGGGCCTCATCCCAAATAATTGCTCCGGCTTGTTGTATCAATTCACGCAAATCAGACTGCTTATTAAATCTGCATGTCGACATTATTTCATATCTGATAGGTATTTTGAACTTCGAGTGTGCAGTCCTCCCACCCGGGAGTAGGTTTGCTGCGATTCCCGATGAAGCTGTGGCTAGTATAATGAACCCTTCCTTTCTGAAAGTTGCCAGTAATGCTTGATAAAGGTAAGTTTTCCCCGTACCTCCTGGACCATCCAAGAAGAACATTGCATTTTGTCGTTTTCGTATCGATGCACTGATGATGTTTAATGCTGACAGTTGTTCTGGATTAAATGAGTTTACTGAATTTAAGTCATCATCAGATATTAAAAACGAACGTTCATGTTCTATTAGGCTAGAGAAGAGGTGCAAACCCTCAAAACCTTCACTTATGGCCGGCAGACAAAAATCTTTTATTGTTTTCTTATGTTGTTGGAGAATGTCATCTAAATCATGAAGCAACTTGTCTTTTTGATAACTGCTATTTGAAGTGCTGCTTGAAGTATAATCTTCTGTCATACTATCAAAATTCTCATCCCAAAGATCTTGTACAGATGTTGGTTCACAATATAACAAAATCGTTGCAAAAAGCCTTCTCAACGAATTTGGCATTCTAAAACATCTTGCTTCAGCAAGGCAATCCCGAATGCTATTGTCCTCTTCAAGAAGTCTGTGTTGCTCTGCAGCCTATTTAAAGGTTGTACATTGAACACCGCCCATACACTTTAGATCCTCAAAAGATTTTGGACCCTTAACGTGATTAAGTAGAATTCGTAAGTAAAATCTTTCGCCTTCCATTGGGTTGACTGCATATATTCTACCAATAACCTTTTGAGTTGATACTCTCGGTATCCACTTGCGCTCGGCAGATAGATATCTGTAATAATTTGGAAAATCTTTATATAAGTATTTCTCACGCTCATGGTCATCATTATACACACGAAAAAATTCAGTTAACATTGATTTGGAGTTTCTCTCATTTGCCAAAACAATTGAAATCATTTCCTCACTGCCGAAGTGAACCTGATGTTGATTTGGTAAATGGATTTGCAATCTCGAAACAGAAGGATACATCCTCGTCATCTCAAACTTAAATATTTTCCACAGTGCCTCTGGGGCACAAACCCAACGACCGTCAACATACTTGCTCACCTCATCATAATTAGGGGCAGGGCGAACTTCAAACGACACGCAATCATGTCCCTTGTAGACATACTTATACAAATACTTAATACTCTTAATACTACTACATATCTCCACATTGATGTGACAATCATACCTTAAGAGTAACCACGGGTTGTATGGAACGACCCATCTATTATCCACCACAACGCCACGACCAACTGTAATAGTTCTACTATTGTCATCCCGACGTCGATAGACAGGATATGAGTCATTTCCTTGAACAGTATACTCTGCAAAAGGCTTAGGATACCCTTTACTGCACACAAAATTCTTCATGCATTGTGCATTCGGTTTGAAGTGACCACATGGACCATGTATCATATGTTTCAGAACAGCATCATATAAAGGGCGATCCGCCTCTTGACTGGGTATCTCAGCACTAACCAAAGTATCGAACTCATCTGGAGTATTTAATTTATCTTCTGCATCAAAAATAACCAACATATGTACGTGTGGTAGACCTCTCTTTTGAAACTCAATAATGTGAACGTGCGCAACCACCTTTCCAAGGATACCTTTATTGAAGATCTCATCCTTTAAGTTTTCATATTTAGCTCGAAAGATTCTCGTAAGTAGATCTGGACGATCATGCGGGAGTTGTCCTGGATAAAGTTCATTTTTGATTTCACTCCAATTAGGATTGCACGTCATTGTTAAAAATATATCTGGTTTGCCGTAGTATTGCACGATTGACATTGCATCTTGATACCTCTGATACATATCTCGAGGGCTGCCAATGAAGGAAGACGGAAGGACGGTTCGTCGCCCAATGTTTCCTAAGCAAACAGAATTATGAAAGAATTAACATAGAATAAATGAAAGACTTCACTGTGCGACAGCATATGTTAGAACAGTTTGAGAAGCACGATTGAGCAAGTAAATATACCTGCATCATTTTCACCAGCATTTAAGCAATCTTGTAAACCTTGATAAAAATTTTATTTTGATTCAGGCTAATCCATTTGAGTTTTTGAGTCTCAATTTTGATGTAATTATCCACAACGTATTGTTGAAGTAGTTGTCCTCCGCAAAGAAGTATTGATGAATTATTTGTGCGTATCTGTAGTAGGCCACAAATTATATGAAATTAGGAGATGTAAAAATCTATTACACCAAGCTATTAACCAATAGTCGTGAAATTTATAACCTGGAGCAAGCATGCATAGTAGTCACAACAACTAACACGTAACCCCTGATCCGTCTGGAAAGCTAAATCCCAACCAAAAGTACCTTGCGAGAGCAGGAGTGGGTACTGTAGTGGATCATAAAAACCTGAGTACTCCCTGACTGTAGTCAAATGCCCGCTTGTAGAATGGACTTTGATGTCCCTATCGATAGAGTCAGCGAAATCTTCGGCTCCCACCAACACTGCAGCTATCTGAGATGTGGTAGGAAGAATATATTGTCGGTCGGTAGATGGTCATTCACGAATAAGTAGTTGACACGACTGTAACTGCGTGTGTTGAGCAATTTGTCTAAATGTTTTGACATATGGGTTGTGTGTATCAAGGATATCTTTAATCTCATTCAATATTTCCGTATCGAGTCCATTATTTTCCGCCAAATGATGTGATGTCTCATGTTCGGTGCCGTAGATGAACATTTGTAAAAATCGTGGTCTGTTCCCCGGAGTAGGAAGAAGAGATCCAATTTTGTGATATATAGCCCCGTGTGCTCTAAAAGTGTACAAACCCTGGTTGAAAGCTGGTAGTGTTTCGTCAAGTGTAACACCCATGGAAGTGAAAGAGAATACGTGGTTGTATGCACGTATATTTTGCCTGAAATGACGTCCTCTTGTTGTCTGATCAGTGTAAAGAGCCAACAGTTGTGGGGGGACGGGAATGGCAGGTAAAATTACTTTGCCAAGTTTACAGCATAAATTTTTGGTTTCTTTGTGGAATTATCGAGCTGCACAGTGAGGGCAAATGGTTGGTTGTGGGAGCTGGAAGACAGGGACGTTGTCGGAGGAACGGTAATTTCTTGCTATATTTCGACGTCCTGTCCACGAAGTGGGCGCAGGACTACCATCTTCAATTTCATTCGGCTGATGTGGATGTTCTGGATTTGCTGGTCCCCCGTGCACGGCCGATGGCAAAATCAATGTTGGGTGCGATTGTATTCGCCTTGCATTCAGTGCACTCCGTTGTTCTGCAGTCAATGAATGTCTCCAATTATTAACACGCACTCGGGTTGACTCTCGAGTTTGCTCAGTTGGTGTTGTCGAAGTTAAAGGTCTCCCTCTTTTATGTTGGACTGGTCCACCCTGGCTTGGCAATGACGACTGACCTTCAGTTTGATGCTGGTCTGGATTATCCTGATTTTGATTAGTTATCTGTGAAGTTCCGGCAGAAGGATTATCTTCAATTTCATTAGCTTGATTTATATATTCTGGCTCGTTGGGTCGGACCTCCACAACCACTGGTAAAGTCAACGAAGAGCGCGACTGTGTTCGCCTTGCATTGAGTGCCCTCCGTTGCTCTGTAGTCAATGACCGTCTCCAATTACTAACATGCACTCGGCTTGACTCTCTAGTTTGCTCAGCGGATGTTGCTGAAGTTGAAGGTCTCCCTCTTTTATGTTGGACTGGCTCACCATGATTTGGCAACGACGACAATGCCTCAGCATGATTTTGGTTGGTCATCTCCAAGTGTCTGCGATGTGATGTAATTAACTCATGAATTATCTGTTTTCTTGCAGACATGTAATCGTTATTTGCAATTTTGGGGTATTTTGATTGGCAAGTACATAAGTGTTACTTAAAAGAGGGTATCTAAGTACATCCTCAACACAGATGCTACTGTAACTTTGATAAAAATAACCTAAAAGCAAATTCAAATAAAATTTAATTCCATTCAGGGTACACGGGGCAATGCCCCTACAGCCAAGCCGACCGTACCAGGCCTGCGAGGGAAATTATTAATCGCTTAAAAAATAGGATTGATATTGACATTATTTCTAAGAATCATTTTGGTATTTGCAATCTGAAACTTAGATGCTACTGTAACATTTGAGTATCACCAACAGAGAAATTCCAGGAGAGGGAGCTCGCATTTAACATTTGACTGAGCCAAACAAATAAGAAGGTATCACTGGGAGAGGAAAAGAGAAGGAGATTGTACACCAAAGGTAAAGAGATTGTACCATGATGAACTATAATTGTTATGCTCATAGTAAACGATCTGATTGTATATTTGTTAGCTATGTATGAGGTGTATTTACTACTATTTTATTTATAAAGAACAATGCATTTGTTTATAAAGAACGCTGCCATATGAAAAATCATTCTTATAGGCGATGAAGCCATATGAAAAATCTTTTTTTAAGCCATGAAGCTATATGAAGCCATATGAAAAATCATTCTTATAAGCGAGGGAAAATCATTTGTTTACTGCTTTGTACCTCTCAAGCGGTACAACTTTATAAAGAACAATGCAAATGAAGGTCCACATTAATTTTCTCTTATGAATCATTTGAAGACTTCATATATGAAACTAATGGAGTAAAACTTCATTCTATTCGAGATTGGCATTGAAACTAATGGAGTAAAACATTGAACTCGCATTTATTTAGGAATTGATGATTACCATATAAAAGTCTTCAAATGATTATATAAATTTCAAAAAATGTCTGCAGCATATATATAAGCATAAGTGAAATATACATTTCATACCTTGCAATGAAATATACAGCAGACATCTAATGAAGGTCCACATTAATTTTCTCTTATGAATCATTTGAAGACTTCATATATGAAACTAATGGAGTAAAACTTCATTCTATTCGAGATTGGCATTGAAACTAATGGAGTAAAACATTGAACTCGCATTTATTTAGGAATTGATGATTACCATATAAAAGTCTTCAAATGATTATATAATTTTCAAAAAATGTCTGCAGCATATATATAAGCATAGGTGAAATATACATTTCATACCTTGCAATGAAAGATTAGCAATATTTAAAGCTAGTCACCGCAAACTAATTTATATAAAAAACTACAGCAGGCATCTAATTTATATAAAAAACTACAGCAGGCATCTAATTTATATAAAAACAGAATTTTTTTGGTACTTAAGAATTTCAAGTAGATGACCAAACAATTTCAAGTATCCCTCTGTTTCCCTCTGTTCGATTCACTAAATTTTTTTGGTACTTAAGAATTTTTTTGTCTCCTGACCAAACAATTTCAAGTATCCCTCTATTCGATTCATATAGTTCAAGCTCCTGTTTATACTTAAAGTACTGCTCCTGATTTTTTTTGGTTTTTCCTCTATTCGATTCACTCTCAACTCAAGCTCCTGTACAAAAGTTCCTCTCAGCTCCTGCATACGTTTTTTCCCATATTTGGGTACGAAAGTGCAAGCTTTCCGGAAGGAGGTGCTTGCCAACAAATATGAAGAAGGTGGAGAGTTGCTCCTCTTTCTGGCAAGCTCCTGTACATCTTCATAGTTGATAATTTGTGTATGAAAGTGCATCGCATTAGAAATATGCAAGTGCAAGCAATTTTGCTAATCCCAAAAAAATATGCAAGCACATCACTAATAAAATGAACAGATGAAGTTCCTAATATGATTGTTTATGCATATGGATGTTTATACATATCGCTTCACAGTTGTGAAGGTTGGCCCCTAAAGCAGAACCAACCCATAAAGCAGGGAGAGCAAAAAAAACTGAAAAGCTCTGTTTGCACAGTGGATGAACATGAAGAAATTAAGAGCATGAAGATGAACAGTGGATGAAATTACCGGCGAGAGCACTGTAAAGGAGGAGATGGTATTTCGAAGCAGAAATTTCGACGGGGAAGCCCTATTCTCTGCACCGTGGAGGAGATGCTATTTCGACGGAGAAGCTCTGTTGACGGAGGAGCATGAAGATGAACAGTGGATGAACATTACCGGCGAGAGCATGAATAAAAATGTTAAGAGCACAGTGTATGAACATGAAGAAATTACCGGGAGCACTGTAAAGGAGGAGAAGATCTATTCTCTGCACCGTGGAGGAGATGTTATTTCGACGGAGAAGCTATGTTGATGGAGAAGCGCCGTGGAGGAGATTTAAGGTATCTCGACTGCTGCAGAGAAGGAGCGCTGTGGAGAACAAATTGGCGGGGAGAGGAGTTAGGGTTATGGAGCAGGAGCACGGTGGATCAACTATTGCGGGCGACAGTCGAGGCAGAGAGGAGAAAGAAGGACGACGCAGTCTCGCAGAGGCCGGCTGACGCTGACGGGAGCTGCTTTCGGCGCTGGCGGGAGCTGCTTTCCGCTCGGGTAATGGCAGAAATTGTGAAAACCTAACTGTGTTTGAGGCCGGGAAAAAAACAAAACCTCTTTCGGCCGGGAAAAAAACTTACGGAAAATGGACGATCCGTGGCTCTTGCCTATACGGATCGGTGGCCTTTGATTGTTATAGATCGTGTGATGGGGAAAACCTGATCCGTGGCCTTTTATTATAAATGATCCTTTGCCTCTCATTCTTTTTGATCAAAGGGTGGGGATTGTTGGCGGGAAGCAGCCAAAAGGGAGGGCAATTTGGGGTTTATTAAAGTTACACCATTGCTGAGGGTACTTTGGGCAATTTGAATGTTACACCAAAACAAAAAACCTCCTTGCTTATAGTATAAAGATATATATATATATATATATATATATATATGCAAGTTCTGTCGGGGAAAACAGTTTTCACAACCATCAGAAAAATAAAAGACATTAAACTTGTTTCCCCTGGCTCTTCTGGAACTGTCTGTCAAAATAAGTCTTTGGCTTTGGAAAGTACTTCTGCGAAATAGGAGGAGCATACATATCATTAAATCTGCACTTCCTGAAATGTAATTTCCTTTTTGCATTAGCTACCTCATGTATCTTCCATTCTTCCCCGCTATAGTGTTTGTACATGTCTTCATTTCCTACATCGACTAATGTGAAGGTGTTGAAGATGATACTTTTTGAGATCGAACTCCACACTTCACATAGTTCTCAGTTAGGATCCGACCTGACCGCAAAAGGGCCTTCTCCATACTTTCTTATCTTAGGAGCTAGTTGAGAGACATCCTCAACTACTTAAATCTCTAGTTCACCAGCAGCAACATCTGTCCCATATTGAGAGAAATCTTGAGTCTATGTACAGTACTGAGTGTTGTCCTGAACAGGATTAACATAGTCATGCATAGGAATTGGAATCACTAGTTCTTGTATTCTTGCATCAGCAAAACCTTGACAACCAACCAGTTCTTTATGAAGCCAATTGAAGTTATCATACATATAGATGTTGGCAGCCTGAAACTATTCTTTCATTGAGGCTTCAATTGCATTAACCTTAGTCTTCAATTCTTCCTCCCCTCTTCTGACTTCTTTAATTACTACAGCAGCAATCGCATTACTGTAATAGACCATCTGATTGTCAAAGTGGTTCATCCCAGCATTTTTGGCATCATTCACAGTCTTGGCATTCTCATCAATATTCTTGCGTAAATCTAGATTGCTTTTTAACCCAGCCATCGTATGGAAAATGACTTGTCCACCATGCACAAACCAGCTATCAAGTGTGGACTCAAACTTATCAAAATCTACCTTGACTTCAGCAAGGTCATTATTCATATCCCTTTCATCCTCTTTCACTTTCTTCAAAACATTTTTCAGAGATAAATAAAAATGTGCTTGCGTCCTTGCCATCCTAACTTCTATAGACTTGAGTAAAGAATTTTCTAAACTTGTATTGGGAAGTTCTTCAGTCGGAATACTTGAGGAGAAAGAAGACCTGCACTATCCTTAGAGTCACTGGATGACTCTACCACTGGGGAAATACGAGCTATAAACAATCATGCGGGATCCGGCCCCTCTAGGATAGAAGGATGCACCTCTACATCTCCTTCCTCATCAGAAATGTCAACAATTTCTTCTTCCTTCATTGTAGGTCCACCTTGAATTGCAGAAATTCTTCTTCGTAGGTTACGTACAAACCTATCACCCTTGGTGTGGATAGAAACAGAAGAACAAACTTGCTCCCCCTCAGACACAGCTAGGACAATCTCTAGGAGACATACAATAATTTTTATTGTAGAAGTATCAACAATAGAATCATTTACATTATTAGCAACTACAACATATTCTGCATCATTTACATTATCAGCAGCTACAACGTGTTCTGCATCATTTACATTATCAGCAGCCAACACATCATCATCAATAACATCATCAAAAACATCAACATCCGAACAATCATCAGCAACTATCTCATTATCAGCCTCATCAGGCATAACCTAAACAGCAGCAACACGACCAATCTTAGCAATCACTATGTGTAAATCAACTGTCTTTGCAACTGTATTTGGTACAACTGTCTCTGTACTAACTGACTCTTGAGGAACTTGAACCTCAACATCCTAAACCACTACATCAGAAACATCTGTCACTGAAAATGAAGAAGGAACAATCAAGGGCACTTGAGCATCTGCACCCACTTGAGTTTTAATAGACTCCCCCTCAATTGCCACACTTGCGCTCTCAGGAATTTCATGGGGGGAAGGGGTACGAATCCTATCCTCGGGTAGCTCCTCCTCTTCCTTAGGAACTTCTCGGATACCACCTTACCTTTAAATCCTTCCTTCCCATCTTGAGAAGATTGAAGAATCGATATTATTCAAATGATGAACTGGTACTCCTTTTGTCAACTCAAGCGTATCTTTGTCCAGCTGATTCAAATATAGGCTGAATATTCTTCCAAAGTTTGATGCACGGAGATAGTCCTTTATTCTACCAAACAATACTGCTCCCCAATCAATTCTCTTCTGGTAGATGATGGCAACAAGAATCTTGAACATGTCTGAGGATAGGTAATTATGAGATCCAACTTAACACAAAAGAACTTTTCCTATTATGTTTGAGAGAAGTTTTTCTTCATCGTTCATCCCTTTTCTCTTAACTGTTGTAGTTCCTCTTGGCAGCCCACAGAACAAAAGAGCCCTGGAGAAATCCTCATCTTCTAATTGGTCGGCTTCTTCATACTCTGGCAGCCGCAGAAACCTCGTGAGGAGGCAAGCCTTCAATTTAATTTTGACTTGTTGGACCTTGCTCATGATGAGAGTGTCCTCACGACAGATCTTTGCATTTTGGAAGAACTCCAGAACATCCTTGTCTAACACTTTGCATGGGTGTTTGAGAACAAAAATAAATCCAGCCGAATCCAACATGAGAATTACATTTCGAAATTTGTCTGTTGCCCACGCGAACCCCGTTTGGACTAGCTCTCCCCTTACAAGCAAGGTACAAGTTCCACTAGGAGCCATGAAGAAGAGCATGAATCTGGCGGCAAATCGATCGGTGGAGAAGACGAATGCTGCTGTCACGAAATCTAAAGCGACGGAGAAATTTTTACGGGAACCAGGACTTTTATTTCGATGAAGTGAACTGATTTACCTTGACATCCCAATATATATACTTAAATTTTCAAGGAGAGAGAAATAAGCGGGTACCTTAAACCGGGTGACTCTTCGGATCCAATAAAAAAAAGATTGACATGAGTAAAATTCATTGAAATCCCACGGGAGCTAAGTAAGATTTGTTGAATATCACCAAGTCTCGTCGAGGAAATACATGTGGTTTTGACGAATTGGTGAGTTTCCATGAATGCTTCTCAACGAATTTGCCTTGGAAAATTTAGACTTCTTTGAGATGTAATTTACTAAGAGATTTCTTGACTCCTTATCCATCTTCATGAATCCCTGTAGAGCATGCCCAGTTCCATTTTGAAGAATGAGAACTGGGCCTCGTCTAGTGGTTTCGTGAATATGTTTGCGACATGCTTATTCGTCGGGATATAGCTGAGAATTATGTTTCTATTCTCCACATTCTTCTGGATGAAATGGTATCTGATTTTGATGTGCTTTGTTCGGATATAAGAGATTGGATTATTTTCAATCACAATCGCACTGGAGGAGTCGCAAAATATAGGAATCTCCTTGAATTTCAAGTTATAGTCTTCAAGTTGATTCCTATTCCATAGAAGTTGTGTGAAACAGCTCCCAACAAAGATGTAATAAGACTCGTGAATGGAGGTTGCCACACAATTATGCTTCTTGCTACTCCATGAAATAAGCCTTCTTCCGAAGAATTGGCAAGTCCTGGAAGTGATTTTCTTATCATCCCTGCTACCTGCAAAATCGGCATCTGAAAATCCAATTAGCTCGATGTCATTACTTCTTGGGTACCATAAGCTAAGAAGTGGTGTACCCTTAAGGTATCTCAAGAACCTCTTTGCAATGACGTAATGAGATTCCTTAGAGTTCACCTAAAATCTAGCATACACACATGTTGAAAATATTATGTTGGGTATACTGGTAGTAAGATAAAGGACCCAATAATGCTTCTGTACTTGGTTTCATCAAAAGGTTTCCCTTTCACGTTCTTGTCCAGAGACATAGTTGAACCCATTGGAGTCCTCATCGAGGTTGCGTTCTCCATTCCAAATTTCTTAAGTAACTCTTTGGTGAACTTCGTCTAAGAGATAAAAAATCTATCTTCAGATTGTTTCACCTGGAGTCCTAAGAAATACTTCAGCTCTCCCATATTGCTCATTTCAAACTTCCCTTGCATAAGTTTAGAAAACTTCTTGCAAAGGTAGTCCTCCATAGATCCAAAGATAATGTCGTTGACAAAGATCTGCACTAACAAAATCTTGTCTTTAACATCCCTAAGAAATAATGTCTTTTCTTTCTTTCCTCTTGCGAACTTGTTGTCAAGAAGAAAGCTAGACATCGTCTCATACCATGCTCGGGGTGTAACATACCTCAAACAACTAAACCCCTAGGAGTGTTTTTGTCATGACTAGGTCATGAAAAAAACCTTAGGAAGCTCAAGTAGACTAGGTGAACGAGGGCATGAAGGTAGAAATCACCCTGGTCTGCAAATAGCACAACCCAAACAAACCTAGGGTTTGACTTTAGGGCTTCACCTTGACTCCGTGACCCCACCTAAATCTTCCTAACCATTTAGGAGGTTCGTTGGGCAACTAAAGGCCCAATGGGGTCACCCCAAGAGGTCAAGTTGACCAAATTCAACCTAAACCTTAATGGTCAAAGTACCCTAATAAGGGTCAAGTGACCACCAAGGTGTCAAACTAACCCTACCCAAGTCTCCTTATACCTTAGGGGAGGCCAATGGGTCACTAAGGCCCCATTGGGGTCAACTCAAAAGGTCAAATTGACCAAAGTAAACTCAACCCTAAAATGGGTCAAACTAACTCAAGTTGACCTAACCTAGCCCAATCCACTTGGGCTAAGCCTTATTGGAGTGGCTCACAAGCTTTAGGTGGCTAATATTTACCTAAAATGCCATTTAAATTCTAGAGGGGATGACTAGGAGAGAGAAACCTACTTTTCCCTTTAAGGGAGGAGAGAGGAAGAGGCCATTCATGGCCAAGGAAGGCCAAGGGCCTCCTCTCTTCAATTCCAATAGTTGGGTTCATCTCCCTTGATTAGTTTTGAGGTGATCAAAAGCCATGGCCGACCCTATTTGTGGCTGTATTCAGAGAATTTCAGGAGGCCGAAAACTCTCCCCCATGGCCATTATTGGCCATTGATGCTTTAACCCCTCTCGTCCCCCTTTTGGTTTAGTTAAATGCTTACCCAGGGAAAGAGGTATCGTTTCCACTCTTGCCCCGAAGATTTCAAGCCCTCTGGCAGTGTAGTTGCAGAGCACCGAGCACCTCCACCACCTTCAATGGTAACACGACAATCGGCAAGGCTTCAGCCACCCTAGAAGGTCCACTTCTCCTCCTCTCCACTTATGCTAGTATCCTATATTAATTAGGAGAAAAATCGGGCTCAACTGAGCCCGATCCGGTGAGAAAATGGAGATTTTTATTGTTTCATGGTGGCGGGTTTGCCTGAAACCACCACCTCTGGCTGTCGTCCCGCCGCACGGCGATAGCCACCACCTCAATGGAGGTGGTGGAGGCGGTGGACGGCCAGGGAGGTGTCCAGGTGGCCCACAAAAGGCTTGGGAAAAGATACAGGATCAGGATTTTAATGGTTCTGTTCGGGTAATTCGGAGAAGATGAACAGTGACATCAATTAAAGTATTATTATATTTATATATAATATAGTCAATTATTTTCTTTTATCATGCACATATTGATGTCGTTAAATGAGGCACTTAGAGTCCATTTCAAAAAAAATGGTCAATACGAAAGTTTTAGGACTTTGAGTCTACTTTATATTAAAATTAATTTTAGCTCATTTGGGTCTGTGGTCTCCCCACAAAACTCAAAATTGTGCAGACTATTCTTAGGGGTATCTAAACACTAATCTGTGTCTGCCTAGTAAACCACTTGTCCAAATACCTTGGAATTTGTACTAGGAGTCACTCATATTTATACCCCTTACATATCCAAAATTGGGAATTTTTGGAGAATATGTTTCTATAGTTTTTTAAAAATTTAATTACTTCATGTATGAGTTAATTAGAGGGTCTAATGACCTCATAATTTCTTAAAATTTGTTGGATGCTCCTTAGGGTCATTATATGACGCTGTTAAAAATCTCAGCCCATTTGGGATTGACTTGGTTAGGTATTGGTGTGACCAAAGTTTTGTCCTATAAGGGGAAAATTAGGTCAAAAGTGCACTTGAAGGATTGAGTGACCAATCCTCATCCAAAGTTGGTGAAACTTTGGCCACTAACTTATTGTCACATAACACAACCCCACAAGAGAGTTTGGATGGTTTGGAGTTGAGATGCCCTAAAACCCTAGGGTAGGATATTGAGCCTATTGAAGGACTTGAGACCATATGTCCTTGGAATGTTGTGGAAATTGGTAGATGAGTTCATAGGTGGAAATAAGTCCTAGAAAATGTTATTAGAATTTTTTTGGAGCATTTAACCCCTCTGAAATAATTTAGGACCAATTAGGGTACTTTTATTCATAATTTTACTGCATGATTATATGATTTTGGATGTTCATGAAATTTAGGCAGTAATCCTTTATTGATGTTAATGTTTTCTGGAAATTTTGCTATGAATTTTGGATTAATATTTACAGTATTTCATTCACAAACCCTAAGTTTGCCATGATCATAAGATAATTAATTATGGGTTAATTTTTCAATGGAAAATTATGAAATTTGGTCAAAGGACATTTTATGGCATCATTATGTACTGTGAATTTTTATAAAAATTATTGGAAGCCTATTTTATATAGGATCCTTCACAAAGTGCCCATTGCTGAATATCTTTAAATAAATTATTTATGTGACCAAATAGATTTAGGAAATTATTATTTTCGGTCAGGTGGCTATTCTGGTAATTTCTAACCTCTGGTAATTTTGCCTATAATTTTTGGAAGATTAATTCTAATATTTCCTGATTTACCCAATGTTTGTGGTTAATTAATCAATAATTTGTTTGGAGGTAAAAACATTTTTAGAAAATTGTGAATTTAGGTATTTAATATTATTTTAATGATATACACTTGTCATAATTTTTTTGAGGCCATATCTTGTCAGGAAATTATAGTTTGTGTTCAAAAGCCTAGGTGGCCTGATTTTGCAAAAAATATAATAAATGGCAAATAAATTAGGAAAATTATAATATTCTGGATTTATTCATAAAGTATCATGATAGACCCCCAATAATAATATTAGGCCATTTGGATGATTATTTGGAGTATCACCATTCATGCACACCATGTAGCTCATTAGGTCTGCACATAGTAAAAAAACTGTAGATTTAAGGAATCGTATGAACGTTGGTATAGGATAGAGGGGTAGTTGGTGCACCTAATCTGGTTGAGTATAAATGAGGTCACCAATGGAAGTCAAGCTGTGAAAACTGGGTTCACTAGGGGCAAGGTTGCTCTCAGGATCGACGATGGATCATCTTTCCCTTGGAGAAAGTCTAAATACACATAGGGTTAGTTCAAGTGTAATGCTAAGAGAGTTTAGGACATGGGTAGATACCAACAATAATAAGTAACTTGCGAAGGGAGCTTTGAGCTTTAGCCCATCGTAGTTCCTAGTTCCCTCCAGAGCCCTTCACAGGGAATTCCCTAGGCAGTCCAAAGTTAACCCTAAACTATAAGGCTAAAGTTTTAGTGATAGATTATTTCTAAGTACTTCTCTTTCACTCACCCCGTAGTCACGGGAGGCTAGCTTGGTTTAGACTCACGAGCAGTAGGCTCGATGGTGGTAGGTACGGAATGGTTAGTATGGGGAGCTAGTGGCTCGGAAGGCTTTTGTCACAGACAGGTTAGTCCGGGGAGCCGATCACTCAGAGATTCATATTTATCATAATTGCATGTGCATAAAAGTGGAAGGACTTTAGTTCGCTCTTGTCATGGCACCGATAGAGGAATGATGACTCTGGAGGGGGTAGTGGTTGAGACTGGCTTACCAATGTCTATGGAGATGCTGACCTAGTGACCCTACACTTGACCACGAAAGACTGGCGATTAACATCATTAGTATGTGGTGACTCTCATGTTTGCTTCAGAGGCATATGAAATGGCTAGTCCTGGTAGTGCGGTTACCCAACTAGGAGTTGGGTAGCCTAACCCACTGTCTTCATTGTCCACTTAGGAGGCTGCTTCCAAAACTGGTGAACTAAAGTTATATGTGCATAGAATCTTGTGCATATGTTGTACTTATATGATAATAACATTAAACCAGTGTAACATACCATATCATGTTATCATTGCATTTAAACCCCTACCCCTATCATATAAATTTTTATGGGACTTTTTATATGATAAGCCACAAAACGACCCATAACTTATGAGTTTGTATGAGCATTCTTATAAGTTAAGGTTACTTATTCTATAGCTTACTTTACTTTACTTTATTTGTGGTATAAGGTAGACGTAGTTCTTTACTTGTACTTTTATTACTTATAGTGTAGTATAAGCTTACTGCTCTATTCTTTACCTTGTTTACATACTGCTACCTTATTATAGTTCCTATGTACATACTACTGCTAGGGTAGTTGTCACCTGCTCTTATTCATTCTCCACCTTAAATATCTTTCCTTTCCTCCTCCCCGCACGGTGCGTAAGAGTTGTGGGGGTGGAGCTAGGATGATAATAGCTTAGTCTTTTATATAACGGTCGGTGGACCACATCATTTTAGGAATTAGAGGTTATGCACCAGTTGTAGGAAGATGGCAGGACTTGAGTAGAAGTTTTTATTCACAACCCCTATAATTCGGCGACAGGTCGAGGACGGTTTTCAGTTTTCTTCCGCTAGATATGTGAGTTGTGTGTGAGAGATATTTTGTATTAGACATATACCGGGCTTAAGCCCATTTTTCTACTCTCTTTCATACTTTGTACTCATTGTGGACTACTGCTCTTATATATATATATATTGATAGTGAGGTGTGATATGTGGATTTATATTACTCATTTACTTCTCTTTTGTTGGCCTACTGTGATATGATCGTTTTAGCAGGCAGGATTGGCGTCGTGCGGTGGCGTCTAACTTGCTAGGTGGAGTCACTATAAGGCGGCGGTTCTGGGCATAAGACCCGGTGGTGAAGGAAAAAATGGGGGGGGGGGGTCTTGCAAACTGCTATCAGAGTAGACCACAATCATAAATAAGTCCATAACATTGGGTCAACCTGCGCGAGCATTAGTTTGGGGACAAACTAAGCAGCAGAAGTTGTGGTGTTCCCATGTGTAAAGATCATAATATATAGTCCTTAAATTACTGAGTTAGACTAACCCAACTAGGAAACTTAACTTACCAAGACTATTCATAGTGTATCTTGGTCAAATTGACTTTAGGTATAGATTTGGTTAAGGTACGAGGATTCCCGGAGAGAGTAGAGAAAGAGTCTAATGCGAGAGTAACAACTTGATGCTTAAACTCTGATGTCCCTACTTTACTTATCATGTGGTACTATCACCTGTTACCAAAACTAATAGGACCACCTTAAGGACAAATGATGCCTACAATCAATTGGCGGAATAGTAGGGGACTCATAGAATCAACCCTCATACCGATGACACAATTAGGTGGAGATAACCATCATGCTAAATACCAAGGGTCGGATAATAATTCAAGTTCAGAAGAGACCCATTTAGGTCTGGATCACATGTTGACCCTATGAGGATTGTCGTAAATGGTAACATGGAGATCCTGAAGTCTGGAGTATATCAACAAGCCTCATGATGGAACCCAAAGTTTAAAGTTGTGTACCCTAAGGATTGTGTGCATTTCTAGGATGAATATAACATGGTAATATCGAAGATACTAAGCCCAAGGTAGGTAGGGGCTTATATTTTATTTATTGGGTGCTTAACTTTTGTTTATTGGGAAAATTAGTTACTGACATGGATTTTCTTAGACCAAATTTTAAAATTTTGGTGTCACAAACATAGTGATGTTGAAGTTAATCTTATTTGACATTACTCGGGCAAAGTTACCAGGATAATGGTTAGACATCGTTGTTCGGACAAATACATGACCTTAGTTAAACCATTAGAAATTTTGGATTGAAATTAGATCCTGCAAGTTAGAATTATATTTGAAATTTCTTGTGATTCAGGGAATTTAGAAGTGATTAACAGACGGTCTGTTTTATTAAAAATCACACCCTCTCATAGTTGAATAATTTATACTGCAATAATCTTCCTTATACCTCGGGAACTAGTTGATGAATAAGAGGAGATGCTAAGACAAGGACCTATTAGATTTAGAGTATACTATTTAAGTTTACTATGGTTGGAATGACTTAATCCAATCTTATTTCGATCGTACAAAAGTGACCATGCCCGTCATATATTAAATGTTGGGGATTGATGAATTAAACAAGTTATTGATTTATCACTACTATCCATGCTTACCTGACATACCCAATTTATTTGGTTGAAAACTTATAGTTTGGGATAGGGCAATGTCATGGTAATCAGGAGTAATTACGAGACTTAACTATTACAAGGAATAATGTGAATTAGATGACGGGTAATAACATTCAGGATATCTGAGAAGTTAAGATTAAATTGCTATATTGTAACATCGGATGTATGATAACTCTAGGAAACTGTAAGAAATTAGCAAACAATATATTGAAAATGTATACCTTAGGTGTGACTCTGCAGACTTGATTCCGATAGCATCAAGGATCGGAATATATATATTTGATGACATTATAGTCACAGTTAGCAAGATTCATGACTATGAAAAATGGATTTGGGATTATCTAGTGCAATTATAGCGAAATGGCACAAAAATTGATGGGTATTAGTGATAATCAGTACATCTTAAATTTTGAGGATGATGGATCGCTTGATGAAGTGATCATTCCCATTAATTGATAAGATTGGATAACTCGTAAAGTTGAGTTGATTGAGTACTCAGGCGTGCTAGAAGGAATAAGAACCTGATCGTGTAGAGGAAGTTTATAGAGTCATTATCTATACTGACAAACGAGAACTCAAATTACCGGAAGATAATTATGTTTATCAGAACGTGTGTTTCCCCAGAATAAATAAAGACGCATGATGAGGTTTGTCGGCTGGAGAAGGTCAAGTGCCCAAGACGATCGTGTCAGATCGGGATGGATTGTTTACGTCCAAGGAGATAAGATCAGTCTAGGCTTATCTGGTCTCTCGGTCGACATTAAACACAACTCTCCACCCTCAGACGGATGGGAAGACGAAGCGTACCACCTTGATACTGAAGGATCTTTTACGCTTATGTATTCTAGACTACGGAGAGCCATGAGGGAGACTGTTGTCGCTGATCGAGTTTTCTTATTACAATAGTTATTACTCCAGCATAAGCATGGCCCTTATGTGGCATTATATGGACGGAGGTGCATGAATCCGCCGTCTTGGATCTAGGATGAGGATCCAAAATCACTTGGCTCAGAATTTGTGGAGGACACAGATACCCAGGTGTGACTGATTCGAGATAGGATGTTGAAAGCCCAGAGCAGACCAGCCAAGTATTATGTTGCATGGCATTGTCAAGTAGAGTTTCAGGATCGAGACCGTGGGTTCCTGAAGATACGTCTAATGCATGGATTATTGTGGGTACGTTTGCGGAAGAAGCACAGTCCAAGGAATATGGGGCCTTATAAGATCCTGGAGCGGATCGACCCATTGGCTTAGAGATTAGAGCTACCGCAGGAGTTTGCGAATTTGCATGATGTATTCCACATCTCCTCTCTTAGGAAGGCTCTACTACGTCCAAAGCAGCAAGTTCCTAGTATTGATGGCTCAGCAATTTCTGATCGATCGGTCCGCTTAGAGCCGGTTAGGATAGATGATACGGTAGTGCGAGTCTTGCGACGCGAGAAGGTTTTGCTGGTCACGATCATGTGGGTAAATCATGGACAGGAGGAGCATACCTGGGAGCCACTGGATCTGATGCAGCAGAAGTACCCAGATCTTTTTGTATCAGGTAACTTCAATTTCTTAGGGATGTTACATTCAGTTACTCTCAGTAGAAACCCCGCAAGCCTAACCGGAATTTCAGGTACAAAATTATTTTTTTGTTTATTGGGATTTGTAACATCCCTCAAACAACTAGACCCCTAAGAGTGATTTTGTCATAACTAGGTTATGACAAAACCCTAGGAAGCTCAAGTAGACCAGGTGAACTAGGGCAAGAAGGTAGAAATCACCTTGGTCTGCAAATAGCACAACCCAACCACCAAACCTAGGGTTTGACTATAGGGCTTCACCTTGACTCCTTGACCCCACCTGAACCTTTCTAACCCTTTAGGAGGTTCATTGGGCCACTAAGGGCCCATTGGGGTCAAACAAAGAGGTCAAGTTGACCAAAGTCAACAAAAACCCTAAAATGGTCAAAGTACCCTAATAAGGGTCAAGTGACCACCAAGGTGTCAAACCAACCCTACCCAAGTCTCCCTAGACCTTAGGGTAGGCCAATGGGTAACTAAGGACCCATAGGGGTCAACTCAAAAGTTTAAATTGACCAAAGTCAACTCAACCCTAAAATAGGTCAAACTAACTCAAGTTTACCTAACCTAGCCCAATCCACTTGGTCTAAGCCTAATTCGAGTGGCTCAAAAGCTTTAGGAGGCTGATATTTACCTAAAATGCCATTTAAATTCTATAGGGGGCGACTAGGAGAGAGAAACCTCATTTTCCCTTTAATGGAGGAGAGAGAAAGAGAGAGGAAGAGGCCATTTATGGACAAGGAAGGTCAAGGGCCTCCTTTCCTCAATTCCAATAGATGGGTTCATCTCCCCTGATCAGTTCTGAGGAGATCAATAGCCATGGCCGACCCCATTGGTGGCTGTATTCAGAGAATTTCAGGATGCTAAAAATTCTTCCCCATGGCCATTAATGGCCATTGATGCTTTAACCCCTCCCCCTTTTGGTTCAAGTACAAGCTTCCCCAGGGCCAAAGGTATTGTTTCCACTCTTACCCCGAAGATTTCGAGCCCTCTAGCAGTATAGTTACAGAGCACCGAGCACCTCCACCACCATCAATGGAGACACGGCGATCGACAAGGCTTCAGCCACCCTAGAAGGTCCACTTCTCCTCCTCCCCTCTTGTGCTAGTATCCTGGATCAATTAGGAGAGAAATCTGGCTCAACTGAGCCCGATCCAATGATAAAAATGGAGATTTCCATAGTTTCACGGTGGCGGGTTCGCCAGAAACCACCACCTTTGGCGGCTGTGCTGCCGCCCGATGATGCCACCACCTCAACAGAGGTGGTGGAGGCGGTGGAGGGCCATGGAGGTGGCCGGGTGGCTGGCAATAGGCTTTGGAAAAGCTATAGGATCGGTATTTTTATGGTTCTATTCGAGTTATTCGGAGAAGATGAACAGTGCCATAAATTAAAGTATCATTATATTTATATATAATATAGTGAATTATTATCTTTTATCAAGCACACATTGATGTCGTTAAATGAGGCCCTTATAGGCCGTTTCAAGAAAAATGGTAAATATGAAAGTTGTTGGCCTTTGAGTCTACTTTATTTTAAAATTAATTTCAACTCATTTAGGTCAGTGGTCTGACCACTGCACGGAAAATTGTGCAGGCTATACTTAGGGGTATCCAGACACTAATATGTGTTCCCCCACTAAACTACTTGTCCAAATTCCTTTAAATTTGTACTAGGAGTCACTCATATCTATACCCTAACATATCCAAAAATGGGAATTTTTGGAGAACATGTTTCTATAGTTTTTGTAAAAAATTAATTACTTCATATATGAGTTAATTAGGGGGTCAAATGACCTCATTATTCCTTTAAATTTTTGTGGATGCTCCTTAGGGTCATTATATGGCACTGGTAAAAATCTCAGCCCATTTGGGGTTGACTTGGTTAGGTATTTGTGTGACCAAAGTTTGGTCCTATAAGGGGAAAATTAGGTCAAAATTGCACTTGAATGATTGAGTGACCAATCCTCATCCAAAGTTAGTGAAACTTTGGCAACTAAGTTATTGTCACATAAAACAACCCCACAAAAGTTTGGATGGTTTGGAGTTGAGATGCCGTAAAACCCTAGTGTGAATCCTAGGGTTGGATATTGAGCCTATTGAAGGACTTGGGACCATATTTCCTTGGAATGTCGTGGAAATTGATAGATGAGTTCATAGGGTTAAATAAGTCCTAGAAAATGTTATTAGAATTTTTTGGAGAATTTAAACCCTCTTAAATAATTTAGGACCAATTAGGGTACTTTTACTCATAATTTTATTCCATGATTGTATGATCTTGGATGTTCATGAAATTTGGGCAGTAATCCTTTATTGATGCTAATGTTTTCTTGAAATTTTGCTATTAATTTTAGATTAACATTTAGAGTATTTCATTCACAAACCCTAAGTTTTCCTTGATCATAAGATAATTATTTATGGGTAAATTATTCACTGGAAAATTATCAAATTTGGTCAGAGAACATTTTAGGGCATCATTATGCACTGTGAATTTTTATAAAAATTATTGGAAGCTTTTCATATAAGATCCTTCATAAAGTGCCCAATGCTAAATATCGTTAAATAAATTATTTTTGTGACCAAATGGATCTATAAAATTATTATTTTTGGTCAGGTGGCTATTATGGTAATTTCTAACCATTGGTGATTTTTCCTATAATTTTTGCATGATTAATTCTAATATTTCCTGATTTAGTCATTGCTTGTGGTTAATTAATCAATAATTTGTTTGGAGATTAAAACATTTTTGTAAAATTGTGAATTTCAGTATTTATTATTATTTTGATAATATATAGTTGTCATATTTTTTCGAGGCCATATCTTGTCAGGAAATTATACTTGGTGTTCAAAACCTAGGTAGCCTTATATTGCAGAAAATATAATAAATTCCAAATAAATTAGGAAAATTATAATCTTATGGATTTATTCATAAAGTATCATGATAGACCCCCAATAATAATCTTAGGTCATTTGGATGATTATTTGTAGTATCACCATTCATGCACACCATGTAGCTCATCAAATCTGCACATAGTAAAAAAACTGTAGAATTAAGGAATCATATAAACCTTGGTATAGGATAACGAGGTAGTTGGTGCACCTAATCTGGTTGTGTATGAATGAGGTCAGCAATGGAAGTCATGCTGTGAGAGTCGGGTTGACTAGGGGCAAGGTTGTGCTCGGGATCGACGATGGATCATCTTTCCCTTGGAGAAAGTATAAATACACATAGGGTTAGTTCAAGTGTAATTCTAAGAGAGTTTAGGACATGGGTAAATACCAAAAATAATAAGTACCTTACAAAAAGGAGCTTTGGGCTTCAGCCCATCATTATTCCTAGTGCCCTCGAGAGCCCTTCATAGGGAATGCCCTGGGCAGTCCATGGTTCACCCTAAACTGTAAGAGTAAACTGTTAGTGCAAGATTAATTCTTAATACTTCACTTTCACTCACCCCGTATTCACGGGAGGCTAGTTTGGTTTAGACTCATGAGCAGTAGGCTCGGCGGTGGTAGGTACGGACTGGTTAGTCCGGGGAGCCAGTGGCTCGGAAGGCTATTGTAACGAACGGGATAGTCTGGGGAGCCGATTGCTCAAAGATTCATATTTATCATAATTGCATGTACATAAAAGTGGTGGTTCTTCAGTTCTCTCTTGTCGTGGCACCGACAGAGGAATGATGACTCTGGAGGGTGTAGTGGTTGGGACTGGCTTGCCTGTGTCTGTGGAGACGCTTATCTAGTGACCCTACAATTGACCACAAAGACTGGCTGATTGTCAACATTAGTATGCGGTGACTCTGGTGTGTCCTTCAGAGTCATATGAAAGGGCTAGGCCTAATAGTGAGGGTACCCACCTAGGAGTGGGGTGGCAAAACCCACTGTCTCTGTTGACCACTACGGATGCTCCTGGGAGTGAAGCTAGCTTCCAAAACTAGTGAACTAAAGGTCTGTGCGCATAGAGTCATGTGCGTGTGTTACACTTGTATGAACATAGCATTAAACCAGCATAACATAGCATATCATGTCATCATTACATATAAACCCCTACCCCTATCATATAAATTGGTATGAGACTTTTTAAACGATAGGCTGCAAAACGACCCCATAACTTATGAGTTTGTATGATCATTCTTACAAGTTAAGATTAATTATTCTATAACTTACTTAACTTTATCTATGGTAGAAGGTAGTCGTAGTTCTTTACTTATACTTTTATTACTTATAGTGTAGCATGTGCATACTGCTCTGTACATTATGAAATGAGGGGTTAGATCTGACTTACTCTAGAGGGGGGTGAATAGAGTATTAAAATTTTGGCTATTTTTAACTTTTATATCAGAGTGAAAATTGGTGATACCAATAATATAAAAGAAAAGAAAAGCAGGCTAAGCTATTCTATCTATCACAGCCACAACAAGAACAAAACAGGAAAATGAGCACAACTAGACAACACAAGAATTTTATAGTGGTTCCCCAATTGGGTACATGAAAGAGATAGGTTATTCAGATCTACTTTAGAGGGGGGTGAATAGAGTATTAAAACTTTTTGGCAGTTTTTACTTTTATATCAGATTTAAAAAATAAGTGATACCAATAATAAATAAATAAAAGAAAATAGAAAAGCTATTCTAATTATCACAGCAATCAGCAAGAGCAAGAAGAAAATGAGCAACCAAACGACATAAGAAATTTATAGTGGTTCCCCAAATATGGGTACATCCATTCTTCTATCACCCTGGTAGGAATCACACTCAGGTTTTTGATCAGGTGAATGCCAACAAATAATATCTATTTCTAGGGAGATATTGCAACCCTTCTGGCTTTTGATCAGGTGCCTGAAAATTACTGAAGTCTTTTGATCAGGAGACCTCACAACCAAGAATTACTTTTAAAGGGAGTAAGAACCCTGTATACAGTAGGGGGAAAGTAAAAGTTGAGTTGTCTTCTCTGTTCTCAAACAAATGAGAGAAGACTTGAGAGTGATCCTGATGATGTCAAGGCTTGTCCTGTGATCTTGAATGGTTCAGTAAACCAAAGCCTTGCTCAGGGTGTAGGTCTTGATTTCTAGAAAGCTTAGACTGATTGTGAAGAATGTCTCTTCTTGCTTCCTTGAAGAACACTTGTGTGAAGAATTTAAAAATTGTTCTTCTTTTTTTATGTAATGTTCTCTGTGTGAATGTCTGTATGTTTCTGTATTTCCCTTGTGTGTTGATTCACTGAGTATCATTCCTTTTGAATAATCCAATCTGAATTCGAACTGGCACACCTTAATTGACTGCCGAAATTATGGAAACTTATGCAACGGCTATAAGGGAATTAAATTCATTTCCCTAACTGTCCCATGAATAGCTTTATAATAACTCTGTGAATACCAGTAATTAATGCTTGCTAAGGAACGGATATATTCAGAGAATATATGCATTAATTACTCAGAGTTATATAAGCAATAAAATATTAAGTAACTAACGAAAAAAAATAACTGCAAAGAATAATGGTTGATCTGGCAGTTATCATCGATCTGGTCCTGTAATCGTCGAACTCAAACATCCTCTATCGTTGAGCTGAGCCCTGTGATCGTAGAACTAGAATTCTACTTTCCAAACTGGGCTTCAAGATCGTCGAACTGAGATGGTATATCGTCGATCTCAATACTGAAAGTAGATAAGAGATCGTCGAACTAAGTTCAGCAATCGTCGATCTTAGCATTAAGATATTAACTCTGAGATCTTCGAACGCAGAACGAAGATCGTCGAGCTCTTTTCACTTAGTCAATTTCTGACTCGTTCAGTCTCTGCTGTCTTATAAGTCTTTGATGTCTTGATCTTGTCTTACAAATATGTTGACCTAACTGACACCTAAGACACTAGACTAGACCCTAGCTATACAATGTGGGTCTGATACAGCCTAGATTAGTTAACCTAGCCCAATTCCAAAGTAGGGGTCTAACAGTACATCCACTCTTCTACCACCCTGGCAAGAATCCACTAGTAGGTTTTGATTAGGTGACTGCCACCATAATATCTATTTGCAGGGAGATATCACAACACTTTAGGATTTTGATCAGGTGCCCAAAAACCAACCCAAGTCTTTTGATCAGGAGACTTGACAACCAAGTGGTTAACTTTTGAAGGGAGTTAAAACCCTTTTACAGGAGGTGAGAGGAGGTGATGGTATCTTCTCTTTCTCTAATTAACAGAGAATACTAGTGGATCTTGATGTTGACAAAGCTCCCCCTGAGATGTTGAATGGTTCAGGAAGACTGGAGCTTTGCTTCAAGGTGTAGGTCTTCAGCCTTGTCTTGTCAATGCATAGGAATCCAGTAGATAGATATTAAAAGAATGTCTCTGAAGATTTCAGGCTCTGAAGATGAAGAAGACTCTTGATTTATGATGAATGTTCTTCCTCAGATTCAAGGATTGATAAGGATGAGAGTAGATTGCACTGTAAGAGAGTCCTGAATGTTTAGTCTGTGTCTCTCAGAATTCTTGGTGCTATATCTTTTCTGAGAATCTCT
The DNA here is from genome assembly GCA_039513925.1 of Platanthera zijinensis. Classification (NCBI taxonomy): domain Eukaryota; kingdom Viridiplantae; phylum Streptophyta; class Magnoliopsida; order Asparagales; family Orchidaceae; genus Platanthera; species Platanthera zijinensis. The sequence goes on along the minus strand of CM077098.1, from coordinate 63,507,208 downwards.
GGCTCAGTATATTTTTATTTCTTACCTAGTGTCTCAGTGAGTGTCGACTGAAAAGAGAAAAATCTCTTTTATTCTTTGAAGTTAATTTGTCCTTTGAATTTTTAATTCTTGCATTAATTGCTGACTGATCTGGAGAATACAAACGGCTTGAATGTGACTTAAATGAGTTTCCCAAACCGTCCCTAATAAAATAAGCAAGTAATTACCCTAATGAATACCATAATTAATGCTGCCAATAACGGCTACATTCAAAGGAATATGATCATTAATTACTCGGGAATATTACTGCTAAATAATATAGAAATTAAGGGACAGAAGGAAGAAAACTTCTTATTCTAGAGCGAGACAAAAATCATCGACCTCTGAACGGAATTCGTCGACCAGAGATCCAAGATCGTCGACCTGAGAATTCCAGTTCATCGACCTAAGCTCTGTGAACTGCGTATTGAGAATGACTTGCCAAATTTGCACTCTCAGTTCGTCAAGCTGAGAAACTGTCTGAAGAAAATTGATCGTCGACCTAAGCTCGAATATCGTTGAGCTCAGCTAAGAGAAATAACTCTGAGTTCATCGATCTAAGATCGATGATCGTCGAGCTTAGTTCAAAGAACTTGGAACTAAACAATGTGTTCTCTGAATCTTCTAAGTCTGAGTCTTCTGAGGTCCTCTGTTAGCTGGTCCAAGAAGGTTGACCCTAATGACTTAGCCTAAACTCTAGGGTTCAAAGAATTGACCCTGGCTATATAAGGTGGGCCATACTTAAACTAATTTAGTGAACCTAGCCCAAATCCAACTAGGGACCAACAATCTCCCCCTATTTGGGTGAGGTCACAAAAACAAAACAAAAGAAACAATCATAAAGCATGAAAACATATATTTTATAGAAATAAAATATTCAGCAGATATTTACAAGATGTGCTTCATGATTAAATAGTATAGACTTCAAAAATAAGAACAAAATAAAAAACAAAATCACTATTTCTGCTTAGGATTTGCTTTCTCTGAATTCTCAGCAGGCTATTTTAAGATGGTTTCTCTTTTTGGATCAACAGCTTGTCTCTTTGACATTGTCATATCTGATGCACCAATGATGTTGAGATATGTTGCTCTGGGAACCACAACTTCTGGATGCAATTTCATATAATCATCAATATTAAAGAATTTGTTTTCCTTTGCATACCTTTTAAGTTCTTCTTTTCTTAATGAAGACATGGTAGAGAATTATGAAGGATCCTTTCCTTCAGGTTTGGCTTTATTAATTTGTGAAAGTCCTATCAGCTCATGAAATCTAGCCATTCTAGCATAATTCTCCTGTTCTGGATCTACAAAGGGAATTGGAGGAGATTCTGGCCTTTTTGGACTTGAGTCCTGCTTTGATTCAGCAATAGAGTCTGTAGGAGCTCTCTTGATTGAAGCTTGAGGAGGATGGCTTTGAGAATATTTCTGCTGACTTTCATGCCAGGAATGTCTTTGATAAGTCTTGGTCACTAGGGCAGATCTTTGAGAAACATTGCCAGAGGCACCTGAAGATAGAGGAGGAGTAGGAGGAGGGTCTTTCCTAAATTTCTTTGGAGGAGACCTGTACCTTCTCCTCTTCTTCCTTTCTCTCTGCTCATTCTTGGATAGCCATATCCACTGAGGCATCCCTGGGTATGGAGTTATCTTTTGCAAGATATAGTAAGGAGTGTCATTGGTAGGATTAGGCTTTGGAGCAGCCTTTGGAACAATCTTTCTCTTCTTTGCAACATTCTTCTTAGACATAGGGTCATCAGATCCATCAGAATCATCATCTAAGTCCTCATCAGAAGAACTTTGAGGGTTATCATATAATGCATCTATCTCTTTTAATGTTTCCTTTGAAATCTGTCTTTCAGCCTGAGGAAGAGCTTGAGGTAAAGCAACTGCAGGTAGAGCAACATTCTTTGTGATCATCTGGGAATCTTCTATATCTTTATCAGCAGACAGAAAATCATTTAGCTCAGGATCATTCTGAATGAGTGCAATCTCTTGAGCTACATCTAGAGCTATCAAGTCATCTAGATTGCGGATTGGACTATCATCCATTACATAGGTTGGGCCTAAGGTTTCCACAACCATGTTAATAGCAAAACTTGCCTTCAGTTGACTAATAACTTCAGGTCTTATAGGAGTGTAGCACACTATAGCCAAAGATGGCCTTATTGCTGGAAGAAAAGAATTCAGATAAATTGTACTGAAAGAATGTAATAAACCAAAAATGTCTACTTTGGGATTGATATAACAATCACCATCAGTCATAATATCTGCAATCAGCAGATCTACATCAAATATATCAGCCTCTGAAACCATATTTACATCTGATAACACAGCTGTCTGCAAAACTATTTCTGTTGTTGCTTCTGCTGCTACTGGAGCTGCTTCTTCATTGAGTATCTCCTCCTGCCTGGTTTCAGTAAGTACTGGAACCATGCCCTTCGGTGAAGAAGAAGAGATAGAGGAGGCAGAAAGTTGGGCAGCAAGAGATGAAATGGAGGCAACAAGAGGTGAAATAGCCTTTGCTATGAGTTATTTTAGAAGAGGAGTGCTGGTTTGCAGAAAAGAGGAAATTGAGGGGGAATCTATGTCCATTAACTTATGAGGGGTTTGAGTGGATACAGATGGGTTAATTGAGAATGATGATGGATAAAAGGGTGTGGAATCTAGCATGTGCTCATCTTGAGGTGATGGAGAATGGATGGGGGATGACAATAGATCAAATGTTGGTAAGGATGATAGGTTGTGAAGGGGGATGTCAGCAAAATGTGAAGGAAGAGGGGATTGAGGAGGAGTGGCATGCTCTGGTGTAGTAGCATGCACTGGAGATTAAATTGGTGATGATTGATGTTTTGGGGATTGATGTGGTGTAGGATGATGGACTGGAGTATGAACTAGTGAAGAAAGATGGACTAGGGAAGCTGGAGGAGTTGGTGAATGGGCTGGAGAAGTGAAAGTATGCTGGAGGGAAGTTTGAAGTGTTTTTATCATAAGGAGGTGGAGGTTGAATGTAAACATCTTCATTAGGGTGGGGAGTGGCTGGAGCAGCCCTAGTACTCTCAGAAGGTCTTGAGGAAGAGGAGGAAGCCTTGGATGGCTTGGAGATATTCCTCTCCCACCTGCCAAATAAGGCGCAAGTAAGCCTCTTGGAGGCATTTATGAATATGGTCGGGGAGACCAGGGATTCAATAGCCTTGGCCTGAAGGAAGATTCCAAGAATTCTTCCAAAACACACCTCTTTCTTGGTATTTTTCTTCTTAATCATCTCAAACATGATTCTAGCCCAATTCACGGGCTTCTTGTTCACAACAGCACACATCACAAGGAATTACTGCCTAGTGATGTAATCATGGGCTGTGTGCTTGACCAGCAGTACCTTGCCTACAACATCTGCTAGAAACTTGTAGTCAGCAGATAAGTGTTTCTTCAGCATTTTATTGGGTGTTTCTCCAGAATAACCCATTTTAATCAACATCTCATCAAATTCAGCATTATTGATCTCTAACTCTTTTTCTCCATTCGGTAATCCAAAAAATTCAGATAGAACAGTGGGGGTAAGAGAGACGGCGTTAACCGATATTATTCCTATCAAGGTATAAACATCTAGAGAGGAAGAAGTGAAAACCCATTCTCAAACTTCTGTTGCAACAATCTTCATTCTGGTTGTCATCAGATTCTTTAACTGCTGATCTTCAAATAATTTCAGAATTTCCAAGAAGATCTGGTCGGAATGTTGCAATGACACAAAATCTATATCGAAACCCATATCAAACTTTATTGTCGCAAGAGTGCTTGCTGAAATCGCCATGATCACCTGCAAAAGAGAAACAGAGAGATCAAGTGCAAGTGGAAGAGAAATAGCGGGATAGAGCTCGAAGAAAACCTAGATATAAGGTTTTTCAGAATATGAAACGACAAACTCCATCTTGCGAAAACGAAAAAAAAATCTTCGATCTGAGGTCGACGATATATTTTATTAACAAAAGAGTTCATCGATCTCAGTCTGAAGAAGGGAAGGCTTTTTGTCGATCTCAGGTCAACGAAAATCTTCTGAAGTCAGATCGTCGATCTCAGGTCGACGAAAATGACCCACACCGAGAGTTCGTCGATCTCCGATCGACGAATTTCTCAAGAACCTTTCTCAGTTTGTCAAGCTAAGATGAATTCACAATTTATTTGATGAAATCTTTCAAGTTGTGCTTGCAGTTATTCCTCGCTAAGAACACACCAATGTCAGGGTGTAGTAGGTCAATATACACGGGTCTGTGCAACGTAATCCCTCGTTGAGCAGATCAGTGTTTTGGCTTACGTGTACTCTCTCTATTAGAGTGTACTTACTTTCAAGCATAGGATTAAGAAAGATCAAGAGCAGACAAGGTGCAAGGATGGGCCAAAGACCAGCTCAAGGGAAGAAAGGCGAAAATCGTTTAGGTAGAAATCATCGAGAATCACTAAGTGATTCTCGCCGATTCGACGAGAATCACTAGTGATTCTCGCCGAATCGACGAGAATCACTCGCTGATTCTCGTCGAATGCTGCCGGCTATCTCGACGCCGCCCTGAATTCTACTAAGGCAGAATCGTCGAGAATCACGAAGTGATTCTCGCCGATTCGTCGAGAATGACTCTGCATTCTCGACGATTCGGCGAGAATCAATTGTGATTCTCGCCGATTCTCTCCGTCTTGCTATTTCTATGTAGCTAGAATTCTGCTAAGTGGAATTCGGCGAGAATCGTAGGTGATTCTCGCCGATTCTTCGAGAATCACCTACGATTCTCGCCGAATTTGACTTAGGCAAATTTCTGCTATTCTCTGGACCGGTCCAAGTTAACATGCGCTGTATGGAGCCGGTCTTAGGGCTTCTTTTTGGTGGGGCCCACAACGGTCATTTTGGATGACCTAATGTATAAATACATTGGTATGTTGAACAGTAAAAAGGACGAACATAGAAGAAGAAAAGCCGAGCCGTCGACGTGACCTAGATCGCGAGGCTTGTTCCGTCGCAGTTGCCGCTCGTGTTAGTTTGTCGCCGCCGCTGATCGGGGTTACTTCCTGATCTCCGGGTGACAGAAGCTCTGTCTCGCAATGCGTCTCACGAGTCCTTCTTGTGAACCTTTGTCTCTTGATTTGTAGATCAGGAATACCTTCCCTATCCAAATCGATTGAGACGATTGATCCAAGAAAGACCGTTGGTAGACCTTGCCGGCTTAGCTACGAAGTTTGGATCTACATAGCATCGCCGCCTCATTCTTTATCGCCGATCTAGAGAAGATCCTTTCCAAGTGAGATCTAAGGTCGTGGACTCTTCGTCATCTTCAAAAACACGTCATTGAACGAAGAGGGACACCTTATTCTCCATAAGTAGTTTGTATTTCTTATACACTCCATTTTCAATTTTGTTGTAAAGGAACGTTGGTTCCTAGTTGTAAGGGTTGGGTGCAACCCGTGGTGTAGGAGTGGTTACTCCTTCGTTTAGAAGGGTTCCTTCCGTTAGTGTGAGGATTGGATTTCAATCCTATTGGTGAAGTGACCGAGTCGTCCCTGGTTGGGAGATAGGTCGAAGGGGGAGAGTGGACGTACCCAAATCGGGGAACCACTATAATTTGCATGTGTCTTTCTGTGCTGTGTTGTTTGGTTTATTTGTGCAGGTACAATTTTAATTCCGCAAAAAAGCTGCAAGAAACCTATTCCCCCCCCCCCATAGGTGAAGGTAGTTGGCACTAGGTGGACTTTCAAGTGGTATCAGAGGGAGGTTACTCATCAAAAAGGTTCACACCTTGAGTAGAATACTGCCACCAGTGTCAACAAGAATGGAGCTGGATTATGATATCTCTCCGTAAAGACTCCCCACGTGCACAAAGGAGTATTATCCCATCTTGAAGATGAGAGTGTCTTTTCTCTTGGAGGCTATCGATCCTCGGGCATCACTCATCTTGGAAGAGGGTCCATTCATTCCCATGAAGAACTCCAGCTCTGGAAAGGATATCCAAATCCCCAAGTGCATTACTGAGATGTCTGAGACTGAACTCTCATTGTACAATCTGGATAAGGTGATTCGTTAGATCATCATTGATGTCTGGTCTGGACCTTCTCGATCTAGACTGGAAAAATGTAGGACGGCCAAGGCAATGTGGCAAACCATCTCAGACCTCATGGAGGGATCAGAGAAAGCAGGGACCAGTTGTCAACAAGAGGATGAAGCCTATGTGGTGGTCCTCGTCTCTGAAGAAGAAGGTAATGACCAATCTGTCAGTATCAGGGCTCCGGTGTCCTTGTCAGAGACTGAAGAAGAAATTGAGGAAAGCAGTTCTGATGAAGCTGACTCAACGGTCTCTGTAGATATTAACAGTAACTCTGAAAAGTTGAATCAGGAGCAGGTAACTTCCTCTTCTTTCCCCTCTTCCCTTGATGTTTCTGAAGACAGGAATAGTTCTGATGGTTGTGTATCTAATGATGCACGGGATATGTTGAATTTCAATCAAAAGATTGAAAATCTTGATTCCCTGCTGAGTGCCCTTCAGAAAAGCAACCTACTTGTTGAGGAGCAAGCTCAGGAGATTGCTCGACTGAAGACCTTGATGGATCTCCAATTAGAATCCATCAAGGTAAAGGACTCAAAAATCTCAGATCTAGAGAGTCGTCTAAATAATGAGAAGAGAATAGTGTCTAACTTTTCCAAGGTAGATGCTATCAAGAGAAAAAGTGAAAATGGGTGGATCTCCTGAATTATTAATTCATGGAGAAATGGGGAGACTGTGTTCAGACCTCCCACCCCAAGTAGGAAGGGCACTCATCATGCCTTTAGGTATGACCACAAGAACAACTGTGGTCACTGCAAGGATGACCAGCCCTCATGTGGAAACACCAACAGTGCAAGGGCTGTCATGGCCACCCATGAGAGAATACATAAGGCTCATCCTGAACCATTTGTATTCTCGGCCTCTGCCCCAACTCGTCATGAATCTGCCAGAACCAGCTCTCACAGCAGTACTGTCCACCTTAGGACACAGGAAAGGGGGGTCTGGAAAAATGTGGTAAGATCCTGTGGGGCCTTTGGGAGCATGCTGACTGAAAGGACGGCACCACCTCCCAGGCCTCATGACTCGCACCACATGCATTCTTTCCTCCCTCCCATGTCTCAAGGTGGAAAAGGCAAAGTTGTGAGCAGAACCGGCTCTTTCCCTTTTAGACCTGAGATCATGACTACCTCAGTCAGTAGGTTAGGTCTGAAAAGGCGATACAATATTCACGAGTGTTGGTGCTGTGGCAAGGTGGGTCACTTTGTCATAGATTGTTGGCACAACCCCTCTATGTCAAGGGCAGGGGCATATCCACCTCCTCTGGGCAGAGTTAGCCTTCCTGATAGGATTCCTGTTGGAAGGCATTCGAGTTTTTATGCTGACAAGAACCTAGGACCCAATACATATTGGGCTCCTAAGGTAAGGTAATTCTCTTTTGTAGGGTAGTCTTGGTTCCCGTAAACTTGATGGGAACAAGACAGGAGATGTTCCAAGAAAGACTTGGAACAAGTATCTGGAATAGGAGCAGTGCCATCGACACAGGCATACTCAAATTGACCACCTTGTGTGCCTTAAACAGAAGATCTAAATGATAAATCTTATAATCCTAGGTACTTGCATTCAGATTCAATATTTGAGACCTATTGTATCAATATTTACATATATATATATATATTTACATATCCACACAAATTTGTGAATTCCTTCTCTCGAAAGTAAATGGTTATGTGTATATATACACATATATGCTTGTACACCTAAGGAAAGATTAAAATTGTAAAATGACCTTTAGATACAATATTAAAGAATTCTTGGTAGATACACACTTATACATTTGAAAATGAACCTCAACAGGCATAAGTCAGCCCACTGAAAATTAAGAAGGTACGTCAATGGGAGTTACAAAAGATTACAACTGATATCAGAATATTGTGTTCATCTCGATCGAGCAATAACTTAATAAATTTGCCTGCCTCGGTTATTGTCTAGGGTGCACAAGAATTAATTTGCATCCTTATAAAATTATTGAACTAGGGTATAATATAGTCCTTATGCCTCATAACGCTGTGTGAAAAATTCCGTCTAAACTCTCGGTACAAAACAGTTAGGAAAATCTGTCGGAATCACGTCGAACCCGCCCGGTTCTCTACTGTATATATAGATCGCGTAAATCCCGCCGATTTCTCCCTATGCCTTAATCCCGTCGATTTGCCTTCCTATTACACTAACATTCTGCCGATTCGCTGGTTCGTGTTCTTCCCATCGATTCGCCTGGTTAGTGGATTCCCTTCGATCGCCCGAACCCAACGGAATCGCACAATCCCGACACCATCCCATCGATCACAGCTGCGACCGCCAAGGATCTCCTCTGTGCCTCCGACGACTAAGAACAAAGGACGGAAGGGCTTCCACTCGACATTAGGGTAACTATCTATTCCCGTTCTTCCTCCTTTTTAGTGGCTTGTCTAATGTGTAGCCTCCTACTAGGATCGCTGATAAGATATCGACTTGGGTATTTCCTCCCTAGGTCTATAATGGCTCCAAGAACCACCGCCGGCCTGGTCACTAGATGTGAACTAGTTCGAACCGGTTTTTCACATGCCTTAGATGAGTTCAGGAACATCATCCTCATGCTTGAAGAGGCTGGACTCACCTTTATACTGGAGCACCCCTGCAAGATATTGGATAAGGAGGTGATGGAGTTCTTTGCGATCGCCAAACTTCGGGATGAAGACACTATCATCAAGTGTAAGATTGCTGGTGCTAGGATCAAGATGTCTGCAAGGAAACTGACTCGATACTTGCAGCTTTCCAGCTCTGATCACGAGGATTATCTGGAAGAACAAGATAGAGCCAAGACTCTTCTGTTCTGCGGCCTACCAAGAGGAATCAAATCCATCAAAAGGAAGGAGATGAACGAGGAAGGCAAGCTTCTATCTGACATCGTTGGGAAAGTCCTGATATGTGAACCAGGCTCCCACGATCATATCTCAGGGGAGATGTTTAAGATTCTAATGGTCATCGTCTACAGGAAGCGATTCAACTGGGGGGCCATGCTATTTGAGAAAATAAAGGATTCTCTGCGCACCCCCAGCTTTGGACGGATCATCAGTCTCTATCTGAACCAACTGGATGGAGATAATTTTGATATGAGCAAAGGAGTTCCCATCCACTATCGGAAGAAGATGGACTCCAGTGTATTCGACAGATGGGAGAGACGGATAGGGCAAGCTGCTATGGGAGAAGAACGAGATGAATCTTTGGCTGTGTCACATTGGGCTGAGGATAATAGAACTCCAGTAGATTCCGTGGCTGTCCCCGGTGAAGTTCCTGATGTACTGACTGCAGGAACTGAGGGGGAGCCTCGACCCTCTCCTGCTGATGTCATATCTGATATCTCTCAGATAGCTAGGGATGAAGTTGAGAATCTGCAAGAAGAAAGTGTGGATGTGGAGAAAGACGGGGAGGCCCTGGACAATACTGATATGGGAGATGGAGGTGCTATTCTGGAGGATGATGAACTGGATTTGGACGCTGCTGCTGATGAGAATGAGAATATGGATGATGAGGAGGAGGAAGAAGGAAATGAGAGGAGTGAAGAGATGGATCATCGGGATGATGCTGAAGTTCCATCTGGGGAACGAGCTCCTAAGGAGTCTGGTGCTCGAATGGAGGGGGAGTCCTCCACGCAATTATCGGTAAGCATTCCTGAAAAACCTACCGAGGCTTCCCAAATTCTCCCTATGGAAACAGTACTTGTGTCCAGCTCACCAAGTGCATCTGCTGAAGAGCCAGATCATGGCTTACCTGAAGATCATCCACTACAAGACAATCTGGTAAATCATACGGTCAATATTGTTCAAGGAATTGTGGATGAGCTGAAGGCCTCGTTTGTGAAAGCACAAGACGAAGTGCTAAAAAGGGTAAAGGAATCTGAGGACCTGATGCTCAAGAACATCGTGGAAATCAATCACAAGTTGGATGTCATGGAAACGAAATTTGAGGAAAAATATATTACAGCAGGCACAGCTGTCTCTCTGATGATGCAAGGTCTTAAGAAGAACACGAATGATCCGGCTGTCGTTAATCAGAACGCACATGTTGTGGCAAATAACATTCAAAAATTCTATGCCAACATGGTGACCCTAAACGCCAATCAAAAGACACTGCTCGATGAATTTACAATAACTGTGAAACACATCGATGAGTCCCTGCATGCTTACGCAAACTCAATTGCAGTGGAAGCCAAAAAGGGGGAGGAAGAGTACAAAGCTAAGATGGCTGGGCTTCAACAGAAAATCATCGAAAATTTCGATCAGACTAATAGGTATGCTCTTAAACTCAAACAAAATCATAATTGACACCTTCAATCAATCTAATAGATAATAATTGACAAATTCGATCATTCGAATAGGTATGTGTTTGAAACGGCCCATTAGTTAGTACAACAAGCCTCGGGCATACACGTTCCCATCGCTCCTCCGGAGCAAGAGGAGTATACTACTAATGCTGTTGAAGAAGAGGCAAGTATTGAAGAAGTTATACTGAGTGAGGCTGAAGCCAAGAAGGCTGCTAGGGCTACTGCAAGAGCATAATGCAGTGGCTGGTTTGATCAAGAAGCCCTAGCAAAAGCTAAAGGCAAAAGAAAAAATCAAGAATGAACCTAAAAGGAAATGCCAACTGAAAAGAGAATCAGACTGAAGGAGGATGAGGTGTGAAATGAAAGGTGGAGCCCAGTATCAAGAAGCATCATTTTGGACACATTTGCGTTGCAATGGAGGGGGGAGATAAAAAGGAACGATGTCTACAGTCAATACGAGTGGGAGCTGCACAAGACCTTTGAAGCCAAAAGAAACATCTTCTTCAGGTCCAATACTATGGCAAATAAAGCTCCCCCTCCCAGATACTACCCTAAGCCAAAGGAATACTTTGAACGTCAAAGCAGTAAGTACTTGCCGCAGCAGCTAAAAGACGAAATAGCTAAGGATAAAGAGATTTAGGAATTTAGCTAATGTACTCCTTATGTTTTTATTATTATCATCATGTAAACATATGAACAATTTTTGTGGATATCTATATATATATGTGTGTGACTTGATGATTGACTCTCATATTGCTCTGGTTGCTTTCATTATCTTTCTCTTGATTCAATGTATGTATTATCTGGACTGGTGCAATTCATCTTAGCTAGTAGGATTTTGGCTTCTTCAAATAGGGGGAGATTGTTGGGTATTGTATCCACAATTACCTGGATTTGAGGAAGCCTCCTGTCAAGCTAAGATGAATTCACAATGTATTTGTTGAAATATTTCAAGTTGTGCTTGCAGTTATTCCTCGCTAAGTACACACCAATGTCAGGGTGCAATAGGTCAATATACATGGGTCTGTGCAACGTAATCCCTCATTTAGCAGATCAGTGTGTTGGCTTACGTGTACTCTCTCTATTGGAGTGTACTTACTTTCAAGCACAGGGTTAAGAAAGATCAAGAGCAGACAAGGTGAAAGGATGGGCCAAAGACCAGCTCAAGGGAAGAAAGGCGAAAATCGTCTAAGTAGAAATCGTTGAGAATCACTAAGTGATTCTCGCCGATTCGACAAGAATCACTAGTGATTCTCACCGAATCGACGAGAATCACTCGCTGATTCTCGCCGAATGCTACCGGCTGTCTCGACGCCGCCCTGAATTCTACTAAGGCAGAATCGTCAAGAATCACGAAGTGATTCTCGCCGATTCGTCGAGAATGACTCTGTATTCTCGCCGATTCGGCGAGAATCAATTGTGATTCTCGCCGATTCTCTCCGGCTTGCTATTTCTATGTAGCTAGAATTTTGCTAAGTGGAATTCAGCGAGAATTGTAGGTGATTCTCGCCGATTCGTCGAGAATCACCTACGATTCTCGCCGAATTTGACTTAGGCAAATTTCTGCTATTCTCTAAACCGGTCCAAGTTAACATGCGATGTTTGGAGCCGGTCTTAGGCTTCTTTTTGGTGGGGCCCACAACGGTCATTTTGGATGACCTAATGTATAAATACATCGGTATGTTGAATAGTAAAAAGGACGAACAGAGAAAAAGAAAAGCCGAGCCGCCGACGTGACCTAGATCGCGAGGCTTGTTCCGTCGTCATCGCCGCTCGTGTTAGTTGGTCTCCGCCGCTGATCGGGGTTACATCCTGATCTCCCGGCGACAGAAGCTCTGTCTCGCAACGCGTCTCATGAGTCCTTCTTGAGAACCTTTGTCTCTTGATTTGTAGATCGGGAATACCTTCCCTATTCGAATCGATTGAGACGATTGATCCAAGAAAGACCGTTGGTAGACCTTGCCGGCTTAGCTACGAAGTTTGGATCTACATAGCATCGCCGCCTAATTCTTTGCCGCCGATCTAGAGAAGATCCTTTCCAAGTGAAGTCTAAGGTAGTGGACTCTTCGTCGTCTTCAAGAACACGTCATTGAACGAAGAGGGACACCTTATTCTCCATAAGTAGTTTGTATTTCTTATACACTCCATTTTCAATTTTGTTGTAAAGGAACGTTGGTTCCTAGTTGTAAGGGTTGGGTGCAACCCGTGGTGTAGGAGTGGTGACTCCTTCGTTTGGAAGGGTTCCTTCCGTTAGTGTCAGGATTGGATTTCAATCCTGTTGGTGAAGTGACCGAGTCGTCCCAGGTTGGGAGATAGGTCGAAGGGGGAGAGTGAACGTACCCAAATCGGGGAACCACTATAATTTGCCTGTGTCTTTCTATGCTATGTTGTTTGGTATATTTGTGCAGGTACAATTTTAATTCCGCAAAAACGCTGCTAGACACCTATTCCCCCCCCCATAGGTGAAGGTAGTTGGCATTAGGTGGACTTTCAATAGTCTTTCACCTGCATAAAAGTAGATTAAATATTCTTGACACAAGTTATCTTGGGTCCTTGTTGATTTACATAACTAAAGCTGGAAATATATGTATATTCAGGGTTGACTTTTGTAACCTAAAGGATGTTATTTTCTTGGTGGACTTAACCATTGGTTAAAAGGATTAATGTTTTGTCTAGGTTGATTGAAAATCATGTTAAAATTAAAGTTTTTATTATTATAAGATTTGGTCGACGAATTCTGGTTCGTTCGTCGATCTGAGGTCGATGAATGGGGATGAGTTCGTCGAACTCCACTCAGAGAATGAAGGTATTCATTTTCTGGGCCCCAGTATCGTCGATCTCTTGTCGACGAACCATACTGGTTTCGTCGATCGCAGTTCAGAGAATAGTTATAGTTAAAGTTTGTGTTCGGAGTTCGTCGACTTGAGTTCGATGAATTGTACACATTTCGTTGATCTGAGTTTGACGAAATCTACTGAACATTGTTCTGGTTGTTATTTTTATTACTCTTTTTCTTTTTCTTGTTCTTGTGTTTAAGTTCTGTTTGATTAATATTATTATTTTCTATTTTCTCCTTACCTTTTTCAGAAACAAATTTTATGGGGGTTGATAAAATGTTTTTCTGAATAAGTGGGGGTTGGCTTGATGAAGCACCTAAGCCCGGCTTGCCATTAAGTTTTGCATTCACTATGCTTGTGTTGTTCATCAACACTATGCTTCTCTCATTTAGGGATTCTTCAAGTTGTCTAGCCTCAGATAATTCAGTCTTTAATTTTATAATTTATTCATTAGCTAAAGTGATGTCATCCTTTAATTTGTTATTATTTGAAAGCAGGTTTTCTTGTTCATTTAATTTCTCTCTAAGCTACTTAATTACTTTTTCAGAATTTATTAAATCAAAACATAAAGATTTAAATTCAGTTTTAAATTCATCTGAATCAAAATCAAAAGAAGACAATACCTGATCTTCCTCAGATTCAGAGTCTTCATTGTTTAATTGTTCAGCTTCTAAATGGGTGCTTGATGCATCAATGGCAATCAAGCATATCACCTTGTCCATTGCTTCCTCTTCATCTTCACTGGAGCTAGAAGATGAAGATTCTTCTTCAGTGTCACTCCAAGTTTTAGCAACAAAACCTTTCTCCTTTCTTTTATGCTTGTTGGAGGAAGGCTTGCTATAATGCTGCTTCCTGGTCTCCTTTTCTCTTATTCAATCCTTCTTCTGAGTCTCTGGATACTCAGATATGATATGTCCAGGTTTCCTGCACCCAAAACACATAATTTCCTTAGTAGGTGTTTTGTCATACCTAGGTTTGTCATCTTGTCTTGATGACTTTCTTCTGAAATCTTTCTTGCCCATCTTGTAGAATCTCTTGGCTAAGAGACTCAGAAATTCTTCATTGATAGTTGGGGCTTCTGATTCTTCATTTTCCTTAAAGGTTATGTTGTGCTCCTTTCTTGAGGGTGTGGAAGTCTTATGTTCAGCAGCCTCTCTGGATTTGATCAACTGCTCATAAGACTTGAGCTTGCCAAGGAGAGATTCAGTGGAAATCTCATTTAAGCATCTGTCCTTCCTGATTGGCCATAGAGTACCAAGTGCTAGGGAAGCATATTAGAATTTTATCATTTATCTCTGTTAATGAGATGTCTTTGTCCAGGGTTTTTAGCTCACTAATGATAACACTTAGTCTGTTATACATCTCAGCCACTGATTCTGATTCTTCCTTTTTGAAGTTATCATATTGAGAGATTAGGAGAGATCTTCTGCCCTTTCCCTCATCTGCTGAGTTTGCCACCATATTATTTAGAGAGTCCCAGATTTGTTTTGTTGAAGTGCATTCAGCCACCTTTTGAAATATGTTATCTGACATGGTTTGAGCCAGTATAATCATAGCTTTTGCATCAGCTATCTTGGCTTTCTTCTATGCATCTATCCACTCAGGGGGTGGAATAACATGTGTGGTGGAAGTAGCAGTAGTTGTTGTCACTTGAACTGGTGGTCCTGTTAAGATAGAATTAAAAATGTCCTCATCAATAGAATTTATATATAGTTTGATTCTTGTCTTCCAGATAGCAAACTTGTTCAAGTTGCATACTAGAGGTTAGGTGCTTGCATAATCCTTGTTCTGTGTCATGCTATAAGAAATAAGCTAGAGAAATTAAGATCTAAGAAGGATCTGTTAGTTCAAGTGTTACATTGTTCAACTAAGAGAACAACCCTCTAATACCAATTGAAAGGAGGGGTTAGATCTGACTTACTCTAGAGGGGGGGGGTGAATAGAGTATTAAAATTTTGGCTATTTTTTACTTTTATATCAGAGTGAAAATAGGTGATACCAATAATATATAAAGAAAAGAAAAACAGGCTAAGTTATTTTATCTATCACAGCCACAGAAAGAACAAAACAGAAAATGAGCACAACCAGAACATTTAAGAATTTTATAGTTGTTCCCTAACTGGGTACATCAACTCTTCTACCACCCTGGTAGGAATCCACTAGCAGGTTATGATCAGGTGACTGCCACCACAATAACTATTTGTAGGGAGATATCACAACCCTTTAGGCTTTTGATCAGGTGCCCAAAAACCAACCCAAGTCTTTTGATCAGGAGACTTGACAACTAAGTGGTTAACTTTTGAAGGGAGTTAAAACCCTTTTACAGGAGGTGAAAGGAGGTGATGGTGTCTTCTCTTTCTCTAATCAATATAGAATACTAGTGGATCTTGATGTTGACAAAGCTCCCCTTGAGATGTTGAATGGTTCAGGAAGACTTGAGCTTTGCTTCAGGGTATAGGTCTTCAGCCTTGTCTTGTCAATGCCTAGGAATCAAGTAGATAGATATTAAAAGATTGTCTCTGAAGATTCCAGTCTATGAATATGAAGAAGACTCTTGATTTGTGATGAATGTTCTTCTTCAGATTCCAGGATTGGCAAGGATGAAAGTAGATTGCACTGTAAGAGAGTTCCGAATGTTCAGTCTGTGTCTCTCAGAATTCTTGGTGATGTATCTTTTCTAAGAATATCTGGCTCAGTAAATTTTTATTTCTTACCCAGTGTCTCAGTGAGTGTCGACTGAAAAGAGAAAAATCTCTTTTATTCTCTGCAGTTAATTTGTACTTTGAATTTTGAATTCTGGCATTAATTTCTGATTGATCTTGTGAATACAAACGGCTGGAATGTTACTTAAATTAGTTTCCCCAACTATCCCTAATAAAATAAGCAAGTAATTACCCTGATGAATACCATAATTAATACTGCCAATAATGGCTATATTCAAAGGAATATGAGCATTAATTACTCAGGAAGATTACTACTAAATAATATAGAAATTAAGGGACAGAAGGAAGAAAACTTCTCATTCTGGAGCCAGACAGAAATCATCAACCTCTGAAAGGAATTCATCGACCAGTGATCCAAGATCGTCGACCTGAGAATTCTTGTTCGTCGACCTAAGCTCTGCGAACTGCGTACTTAGAATGACTTGCCAAATCTGCACTATGAGTTCGTCGAGATGAGAAACTGTTTGAAGAAAACTGATCGTCGACCTGAGCTTGAAAATCGTTGAGCTCAGCTCAGAGAAATAACTTTGAGTTCTTCGATCTAAGAACGATGATCGTCGAGCTGAGTTCGAAGAACTTCGAACTGAACAATCTATTCTTTGAATCTTCTAAGTCTGAGTATTCTGAGGACCTCTACTGGCTGGTCGAAGAAGTTTGGCCCTAATGACTTAGCCTAAACTCTAGGATTCAAAGAATTGACCCTGGTTATATAAGGTGGGCCAGACTTAACCTAACTTAGTGAACCTACCCCAAATCCAACTAGGGATACAACACTTTACCTTGTTTATATTACTGCTACCTTGTTATAGTTCCTCTGTACATAATCCTGCTAGGGTAGTTGTCACCTGCTCTTGTTTATTCTCGACCTTAAATATCTTTCCTTTCCTCCTCCCCGTACAATGCCTAAGAGTCACTGGGGGTGAGGCGAGGATGATAGTGGCTTAGTATATTGACTAACGGTCGATGGACCACATCATTTTAGGATTTCAAGGTGATGCACCAGTCGTAAGTGGATGGCAGGACTTGATGAGCAGTTGCTACGCACTACCGCTACTACTCGACAATAGGTCGAGGATGGTTTTTAGTTTGCTTCTGCTAGATGTGTGGGTTATGTGAGTGAGATCTTTTGTATTAGA
The DNA here is from genome assembly GCA_039513925.1 of Platanthera zijinensis. Classification (NCBI taxonomy): domain Eukaryota; kingdom Viridiplantae; phylum Streptophyta; class Magnoliopsida; order Asparagales; family Orchidaceae; genus Platanthera; species Platanthera zijinensis. The sequence continues at coordinate 63,490,120 of CM077098.1, read as the reverse complement.
CATGTACCAGGCTTAAGCCAATTTTTCTAATATCTTTCATACTTTGTACTCATTGTGGACTATTGCTCATATATATATTGATAGTGAGCTGTGATCTGTGGACTTGTATTACTCATTTACTTCTAATTTTTTGCCTACTATGATGTGATTGTTTTATCCAGCAGGATCAGAGCCGTGCGGTGGCGTCTAACTTGGTAGTTGGAGTCACCATAAGGCGGCGGTTCTGGGCGTAAGAACCGGTGAAGGAAAAAAAGGGGGGCTTATGTGGGGAGCTTGCTTTAAACCATATAGAGCTTTGTTAAGAAAATACACATGATTAGGGAAAGTTGAGTCCGCAAAACCTTGGGGTTGTGCTACGTATACTTTCTCTTTTAGATCGTCGTTGAGGAATGCAGACTTCACATCCATTTGATAGACTTTGAATCCATTATGAGAATCATATGCAAGGAATAACCTAATCGCTTCAAGTCTGTCCACTAGAGCAAATGTCTGATCGAAGTCGATCCCATCTTCTTGTCTGTACCCTTGAGCTAAAAGCCTGGATTTATTCTTTATAATTTCTCCATTCTTGTCCAGCTTGTTTCTGAATACCCATTTAGTACAGATCACATTTTATCTTTTTTGTCTTAGCACCAAATCCCATACCTTGTACCTTTCAAACTGATTGAGTTCCTCTTGTATAGTCATTATCCAAGAGGCATCCTTGTTCGCTTCTTCAAAATTCTTTGGATCAACTTGTGAAAGGAAACTAAGATGTAATACTTCCTTAGTATTACTTATTCTGGTTCTAACAACATCGCTTGGCTCTCCAATGATCAGATCAACTAGTGATCTCTTAGGTGTCTGAACACTAGATTACTTCCTATCCCACCAGCAGGTTCTGCCACTACTGTTGCATCTCCTGTAGGATGAGGGAGTTCATCATCTTGTAGTTCACTATTCTTGGATTGACAACTTTGACAGACCTTGGAGAATCCTCCTTGATTGCTTCTTCCAAGCTTAATTCCTTTAACCTGGCACCTGCATTTGTACCAATAACACTATATGAGCTGCTATGGAGCATCCTTGTCTCATAAAATACAACATTTATAGACTCTTTTGTCTTGTTAAAAATCCTATATGTCCTACTCTAGCTACAATAACCTACGAAAATTCCTTCAAAACACTTTTCACTAAATATCGTACGATAATACTTCTCATTATTAAGTATGAAGCATTTACTGCCAAAGATCTTAAAGAAGGACACAGTCGGTTTTCTACCCTTCAATAATTCATAGGGAATCTTACGATGGCTTTTGTTGATTAATGCTCTATTTTGCACGTGACAAGCTGTGTTGACTGCTTTGGACCAGAAGTACTCTTGTAGTAAAGTATCATTCAAAATAGTTGTACATGCTTCAATGATGGTTCTGTTCCTTCTCTCTACAACACCATTTTGTTATGGAGTATGTGGAGAGGAAAACTCATGAAAGATTCCTTGACTTCCATAGAATTCTTTCATGACCCCTAAGTCAAATTCTGTTCTGTGATCACTTCTGATTTTGACCAATGAGCAGTTTAATTCATTCTTAATTTGCCTAACAAAATTAGCCAAAGCCTCGAAGGTGTCTGACTTGTGTTTCAGAAAGAGCACCCAAGTAAAACTAGAGTAATCATCAATAATGACTAACATATAGACTTTACCTCCTAAACTGTGAATTGGCATGGGATCGAATAAGTCCATGGGAAGTAAGTAAAAACTTCTAGAAGAATCTTTTTCAGCAATATCCTTAAAGGTAGCCCTTATCTGCTTACCCATTTGGCATGCATGACATTTACTCTCTTTAAGGCACTTAATGTTGAGAGCATCAAGCACTAAGTTGTGTGAAAATAACATACTTATAGTTTTGAAATTTATATATGCTAATCACTTCTGTCATTGGTCAAAGAGAGACGTACTATCTTTTTCCAAAAAACACACTAGTGTAGAATTGTCTAAACATAGAAAATTTAAGTAAAAAATATTTCTACTCCAAGTTCTTGTTAAGACTATCTCCAAATTGGCAGGCGATTTTATAAGACACTTGTCCTTGTAGAACTCAATGATATAGCCTTTATCACATAATTGACTTATGGTTATGAGATTATGTTGTAATCCTTTAACATAAGCTACTTCTGTGAAGGAGACTATACTGTTAGTAATCATACCGTAGCATTTAGTGATTCCCCGGTCAGACCCTCCAAAGATGGATTTTGGACCGTCTTCAACTGTGGTATATTCTTGCAATAGGTTTCTAGTCACGGTCATGTGTCGCGAGCATCCATTGTCCAAATACCAAATTAGATTTTTGTTGGCCTTTGGACATACCTGCATTCATGAATCATTTACCATTAGGAACCTAAATAGATTTGGGTTCTTAGTTCCTTATTAGCTTAACAACACTAAACACATTAGCATTTCGAGTGCTCGGTCTCGGAATGTTAACTCGTGGAGTTTCATATTTTACCAAATAAAACCAACAGACCACGGCAAAGTGACCAATGTTGCCACAGTACCAATAGTCAAACCTTTTGTACCGTATCTCGTTCTACTGCCTTACCTGTTAAACAAGAGGTCTGGCAGGGGCCACCTACTTGGAGGAAGAAGCCTCATGAGTACAGTATACACACAACTTCTTTGTCTCCTTTGCCTTGGGACAATAGTTTTGGCTTTCAGAGCTTTCTTAAAATCTAGTCCATGAACATAGGGACCATATAGTTTAAGAGTTATTTCTTTATACGGTGCCTTGAAAGCACTAGCACCAATGGTCTTAGGGATGGGTCCATCCTTGGTAGTGCTTTTAGGCTCCACATAAATTGGCCTAGCAAAGTGACCATAAGACATCTCAAAGTAATATTTATTTGTGGGAAAGATTACCTACTTAAAAGAGGGATGACTTTGAGGTGCCTTCCCTTTGCCTTTGGTTATGGCTATCTTTGTAGCCTTACCTTTCTCAGCTACGTGGCCAAGACCACTATTCTTCTTAGGAGTATAGAATTCATCAATGATAGAAAGAATGGTCCTTGACTTAGAGTAACTTTCAACAAGTTTTCTTTCCACCAAGAGCTTTTATTCTAGCTCATCTAAGTATTTCTCCTTCTGACTTAATAGTTAAGGAGAGCAATTTAATTCCTTTTTCAAGGTGTGAAATTCATCTCTGAGAGGAGTTAATTCAGCAATTTCCTCCTTTAGAAGTGACTCCATTGCCTTGAGAGAAGCAATCTCTTTTGATTGCTTTTTGACTATATTGCGGTATTTGTCAAAGGCTCTCAAAAGTCTTGATGTTGAGCCATCATGTATGAATCATCTTCCTCAGAAGAATAGTCTTCATGACCATTAGTTGAAGTTTCAGAATTAGAGAGCATAGTGTGAGTGTTTACCTTCCCATTGAATTGGGAGTCGCCTACTTCCTCATCTATTTGAGCCATGAGCCCGATGTAGGCTTCTTTATTTTCAGAGCTTGGCTCACTTGAGTCACTTTTGCAAAGAGTATTTAACTTCTTTGTAATGAAGCTCTTCTCTTCCTTCCTCTTACCTTTGAAAGATCACTTCTCTTCATTCTTTGATACTTCCTTCTTTTTATACGGACAGTCCACAATCACGTGTCCTAGTTTATTGCAACAATAATAAACTATGTCAGAAGAAGAATGTTTGTTTAGTTTATACTTGTACCTATCATATTTATTGTTGATTTTCTTGGACCGATCACCATCATGATGTGATCTTCTAAAGTAAGAGGAGAAGGACTGATTTTTCATTTGCCTCCTCTTCCTGATCAGTCTTTTGAATTACTTGGAGATTAGCGAGAATTCTCCATCAGATGATTCAGAGCCTGACGTGCTTGGCTCAAAATCTTCTTGGGCATCAGAAGCTCATATCCTTACTGGTGACACAACTTTATATTTTCTTGACCCTTCGGCCTTCAGAGCTACTGACTACTCTTTGCTTGAAGTCTTGTTGCTTTGCTGTGTTCATTTGTAATTCATAGGAGAGGAACTTACCGAAAATGTTTTGGGGATCAATCTTAGGCAACTTTCCAAATTCTCTAATGGCCACCACCTTGGTGCCCATATCTTTTGTCAAGATCTTAGAAATTTGTTGTTGAGTTCATCATTAGTAAATGTACAACCATAGTTGCTGAGGCCATTGATGATCTTAAAGAATTTTTCAAAGCTATCATCAATTATATTGTTAGATCCTTGCTTGAATGCCTCGTATTCTTAATTTAGCAGAGATCTACGATCAACTCTAACTTCCTCAGTTCCTTCCATGATAACCACAAAACAGTCCTACATCTCCTTGGCAGATTTATACTGGAATAGATTTTGCAGCATTGAGACGTCCACTACACTGCCTAAGATATTCTTTACCTTTTTATCCAAGGAGACTAGAGTTATTTCATCCTTATTCAAATCCATCATTTTCTTGGGAACTTGGATATTGGGATTCAGGGCAGAAGTTTGAGTAGGAACATGAGGGCCTTCTTAAAAATCTGAAATATGCGGGGATCAGCAGCTTCCATGTAGAATATGACTCTCTCCTTCCACATGGGGAAGTTCTCCTTGGTGCATACTAGCAACTTCATTGAAGACATATCCTTACTTTTTTCCATTGCAGCTAAGCGATGTCTCTTGACAACTAGACGGTGATCTTTTTCAAGGTGTTAACCTTATATCGAACAACACCCCTCTGATACCAATTGAAAGTATCTAGTAGTAAACTAAATCACCTAGAGGGGTGAATAGGTGAGTTTTACATCTTTTAACGGAATAAAAATTAGTACAAAATAAGCACACAGAAACACATAGAATTTATAGTTGTTCCCCAATTTGGGTACATCAACTTCCTGCCTCGCTTATCTACCACGAAGGGCTAGATTCCGCTACTTCACCTTTATCTCAGATTGAAAACAATCTTATAACTTAGAGCCTCAACTCCTACAACTAAGATACAACGCTCCTACATCTCGAAGAACACCTCTCCTACAACTCGATCCAAAAATAAGGATCTATAACTCGGAGGCATGACCTCCTATTATAGTATAAAATTTTTACACAACAAAAGATTAATAGAAATCTTCTTCAGATCTGAAGTATTTAATCTTTCTTTCCTCTTAAAAGTAGATCGTAAAAGCCTTGAGGAAATAGAGGACCTGAAATATTCGAAGTCTTGATCTGAACAAAAGGATCAACTAGATATGAGGAGTATGTGAACCTTTAGAGATCAAAGATCTAATATACACACTAGAAGAACGAATCATGTGGAACATCATCGTCAGCCAAGAGAATCGTGAAGAACAAATCGTGTGTTGACGGGAGCTTTTTCTTGAAATTTCTCGATTTGGAATTTTAAATGAACGATTAGGGTTGATCTAAATTCACCTTATGTATTTATAGGAACACCTCTTCTTCTAATGGCTAGAAAATTCTTTCCATACCGAGACTTTTGTAGGTTACTGTGCATAGAGGTAGGGATGAGCCGTGATAGAAATTTGAAAACAGAAAATTAAAAACCTAAGTATTATTCATCAAGTATCATCGAGTAGATACGGGGATACTCGTCGAAATGCTTCGAATCTTGACTAAAATGAAATAGATTATTCCAGAAAAATCTATTCGAGAACTCAGTGCATTTCTAGTGAGACTCAAAGAATTCGACGAATATCGACTAGAATAGTTGACGAATTCGACAAGTATCGAAAGATACTTTCAATGAATCGACGAGTATCAACTAGCACACTCGATGCTTTTTACTTGGCCGATTCTCAAGGATGCAACAAAAATTCGGAGAGTAAATTCCTACGAAATCGACGAGTATCAATAGGTATACCCGACCAATTCGACGAGTATATACAGATAAACACAACAAATTCGACGAGTCTACTCTGTGATACTCAATGAATTGTCCTTTTAGAAAATTCTATGAATTCGAGAAGTATTAGTAGTATACCAGATGAATTCAACAAGAATCAACAGATAAACTCAACAAATTTGACAAGTCCACTCAATGATACTCGATAAATTTTCCATAGAGAAAATTTTGTCTATCTTATATTCAACAATACTTACTTCGTTGATTCTTCTAATGCACTTGAAACAGAAGTACACTCCAATAGAGAGATTACGCGTGGGTCAACACATTGGCCTACACAATGAGGGATTATAATGTATAGTCCTGTGTTTCATGACCCACTATAACCTGACATTGTCTTGTACTTAGCAATAGAGTCCTGCAAGCACATAACTAAAAACACGCAATCAAATACAATCTTAATTCATCTTAGTTCAAGGGACACTTCTTCAAATTAGGGTTATTGTGGATACAATACGCAACATATAGGCATTTAAAATCTTTGTGAAGCGATTGTATATGATGTCCACCTCCTCATCGATCTTTATCTAGAACTATTCATATTCAGACTCCAGTTGAAATAACTTTGACTCCTTTACCTACAAGGTACCTTCATGAGTCACTTTAAGTAAATGCAAAATATCATAAGTAATTTCATAATTATATATTCTATTAAATTTAGTCTTATCTAAAGCATAAAATAAAGAGTTCATGGCTTTTGTATTATTGGTACACCTCAACTTATTCGCATCATCTCATTTATTACGAGGTTTTTCGACAATTTGATCTAATATAGTGATAGTGAGTGCATTGTATTTCATTTCGATCATGGCCCACATGTACAAGCTTTACGTTTTCAAGAATATTTTCATGCGAGTTCTCCAGTGGCTGTAATCATTCCCGATAAACAATGGAGTCATGCTCACTCCTTGTCCCTCAAGAAAGGTGTGATTAGCATTGGCCTCCTACTTCAGGATTTTAATCCTTTTTCAAAGTAACCTGACACTAATACCACTTGTTGAATCTAGTGGCAAACCTTAGAGGGGGTCAAAATGGTTTGCAGGTAACTATTAGAGATTAAAATATATTTAGAGAGAAGAAGCAATTTTTCTGAGCTATCGTCGGGCGATATCAACAGAAACTTTGTTCCTTGTTTCTAAAGATCGTATAGCATTAGGAGAAATTAAACATTCAACATTAGGCACATATGATTAAAAATGAAACAAGAATATACGATTTTATTTCATAAAAAGAGAGTTTATAAAGTACAAAACTAGATCTTCATGATGACGGAGATCGGAAGAGGTGAATTGAATATTGTTTGTGATTTCTATGCCAACCCAACCAAAATAATTATTGGCTCTCTCACTTCTTCGTAAGAAGATCGATGAACCTACTAGATCTCTAAGATTTAGATGTCCTCCAAGATTATTTCCATAGATTTCTACCAGAAATTTGATGAACTTCCAGGCCGATTTCCTACAAACTCCTCCAAGGAATTCGACATCCACACCTAATGATTTCTCTGCACAAAATACTGTAAACAATGAAAAAGAAGAAAGAATATCAAAGAAAATCAGGGCTCCCTCAAAAATTATATCTCTGGAGGCAACAAATGATCGGTGCATTTTGATTCTTATGGCTTGGTACGTGATCGTCTTCAAAATCGCATTCTAGCATTCCATCTCCAAAAATATTCTTTGTGTGTGTAAGAGGGAAACACTTCTCCTTCTTAGATGGTGGATCACAGTAATAAGGACAACAAGAACCGTCTCTAGACATTCTAGGTTTAAATCACATACCACCAAGAGAAAAAAATCACGCTTATTTGTATTTTAGCACTATTTCTTGGTGATAGTGGCTATTGCCTGGCGATATCCTATTTTGGTACCGCTGTCACCAGCTGTCCCGCACCGAAAAGGAAAGGAGAGTCGTTTCCAAATTTATGGATGCTATTGTCGGGTGATAGTTGATATCGTTGGGCGATAGTCGCTATCGTCAAGCAATATCCTAATTTAGTGTTTCCTTTTCTGACAACCGGTGTGTTCCACCAGACTACGGATCACTGACGTGTCCTCATCTAGGCTATTGCCAGCGAAAGTGGCTATCGCCTGAGATATTGCAAAAACTCACCGATCCTAAAAATCTTCACATATAAACCTGCACATTATACCAGAGAGTGTAAGATCAAATACAACTTGGGATTTGATATTATCAAACCTGAGAGATGCAAAATGCATGTTCTAACAATTCATTTATCTCAGCTTATATATTTAATACTTTATCGGTAAAACCATAACACATTAATGATATACTTAATGTTACTATACCCAATAATCAGATCATGACAACACAATCTCGAGCTCAAATGAACCTTTGTAATAGTAATCAAAGGTTGGAGGTAGATTCCAGTTAATAAACTTGACATCATTTTGGGTATGGATTGGTTGATAAAACACAAAGCATTAATTAATTTCAAAAGAAAGGAAGATCATTATTCTGTAATATTCCATGGAATCTGGGAAGCACTTAAGACATTAATTTCTATTATAAAAGAATTTCAGAAGATATAGAATGGTTGTGAAGCTACACTTATAATGGTCAAGGGAACAAAGGAAAAAGAAAGAAATTTCCTCAATAAAGGTGGTATGTGAATTTTTTGATGTATTCCTTGATGATTTATCGGGATTAGCTCCAATACTAGAAGTAAATTTTGAAATTACATACATTAAAGGAGAAACTCCACTTGCAAAGACACCATGCCGAATAGCTCTAAAGGAATTAGCAGAATTAAAAAGTAAATTGCAAAAGCTATTAGACTGGAGCTTCATTCGACCAAATTCCTCGCCAATGAGAGCTCTTGTCCTGTTCTGAAAAAGAAAGATGGAACATTACGCTTATGTATTGATTATTAGAAATTAATTAAACTAACTATGAAGAATAAATATCCTCACTCATACATAGATGATTTATTCAATCAGTTAGTTAAAACAAAGGTATTCTCAAAATTTAATTTACGGTATGGCTATCATCAATTGCAAATAAAAGGAGATATCTATAAGATAGCTTTTAATATTGGGTATGGTCACATCAAATTTGTTGTCTTGCCATTTGATCTTACAAATGCTCCTGAAGAAATTATTGATCTTATGAATTCAGTCTTCAATGAATATCTTGACAAATATAATTTATTATTGTATTAATTGATGATATCTTAATTTATTTTAAAAAAATGAAGAAGAGAATCTAATACATTTAAGGATGACAATACAAACATTAAAAGTCACCCAATTGTATGCAAAATTTTAAAAATAAACATATTTGTTAATGTAATTCTCCCATTTAGGACATGTAATAAACAAGCATAGGTTGTTTGTAGATCCTATAAAGATTAAAGCTATTATGAATTGGCTAAGACCTACTATAATAACTAAAATTTAAAGATTATGGGTTTAGCAGGGTACTATTGAAAATTTGTGAAGGAATTCTCTAAAATTGCGACACCTTTAACTCAACTAATAAGGAAGAAGGTGGTATTCTTATGGAATAATGAATGTCAGCAAGCATTATAAAATTTGAAAGAAAAATTGACCTCTGCACCTGTACTCATATTATCTTCGGAAATGACAAGATTTTAAATTATAGTGAGGCAACTTATCAAGGGCTAGGATATGTCCTAATGCAATATGGAAAAGATATTGCACATGCTTCAAGACAACTCAAAGATACAAAAAGTAATTATCCAACACATGATCTTGAATTGGCAGTTGTAGTGTTCTCTTTGAAAATATGTTGTCACTACTTATATAGGATTCGATGTGAAATTTTTACAGACCATAAAAGTTTAAAATATATTTTTACTCAAAAAGAAATAAATTTACGACAATGAGGATGGCTATAATTTATCAAAGATTATGATATTGATATTAACTTCCATCCAGGTAAAGCTAATGTTATGGCTCATACTTTAAGTAGGAATATTATGGCTTTATTATCAGCAACAAGTACATATAATAAACAACTACTATGGGAACTAGAAAAATGGAGATCCATTTATAACACCAGAAGAAAATCAAGCACAAGCATTCTAAATGACAATTCAGCACTCAATAAAAGATAGGATTCTTAAAGCCTTAACTCAAGAATTATTTTTAATTGCTTTGTCAGAAAAAAAGTGAAAATTGGAGGACCAACAAATTTTATAGAAAAGGATGGTCTATTATTGATGAATGGATGCTTGTGCATGCCAGATGCAGATAATTTAGGAAAGGATATTATGCATAAAGCTCACAATACACCCCTCCATAGTCCATCATGGGCAAATCAAAATATATCAAGATCTGAATCAAGAATTTTGGTGGTCCGGCATAATGAAAATGTAATCTCATTCATCATATAATGTCATGTATATCAAGTCGTAAAGGCGGAGCATGTGAAACCTAGTGGTTATTTAAATTCACTACCCTTTCTAGAATGGAAGTTCAATGATATTGCCATGGAATATGTTTAGAGTTTGCCACCAAGCAAATCTAAAAATGATAGTATTTGGGTAATCATTGATCGATTAATAAAGAGTGCTCATTTTAATGCAGTAAAGAAAGATGGGACAATAGAAAAACTCACTTATTTATGTACTGATGTTATTGCCATACTACATGGCATTCCTAAAACTATTGCATCAGTTAGAGATGGTTGATTCATATTTAATACATGGAAGTTAATTCACAAATATATGGGGACTAAATTATTATATAGTTCAACATTTAATCCACAGACTGATGGTCAATCTGAGCGCACAATAAAAATTTTAGATGATCAGCTATGAATGGTAGTGCTTAACTTAAAAGGATCATGGGAAAAATACTTAACATTAATCTAATTTTATTTTAATAATAGTTATTAGGGTACAATTGAGTTATCAACCTTAAAGCTTTATATGTTCGAAGATGTCATACTCCACTATATTGGGAAGTAGAAGGAGAGCAAAAGTTACATAAAAAAGAGAAAGTCTGTATTTACAAACGATAATGAAAATCTCTAAAAGTTGCCAACAAAAATATTATAATTCTAGACATCGTCGAGTGGAGTTTCAAATTGGTGATCACGTGTGCTTAAAAGTAAAGCATTCAAAGGAGCTTCGTGGTTGTGAAAGATTGGGAAAATAAGCCCTCAATATGTCAGTTTGTTCCCTGTCATTGAACATATTGGAGAACTAACATATCGATTGGCTTTACCTGATGAATTACGAAACTTAAATGATGTATTTTATATATCTACATTATCGATGCAAGAAATGTGCCTTCTAGTTAACGGGTTGTTCGGTCTCACAAGCTAGGTGAATAAGAGGGTTTGCGGGGAGCAACTAGGAATGTTTATCGGGTACTGTCGAGCAGACGGTTTCTTTGACAGTATGATTTGTAGGTTAATGATGAGAGAGGAGAGAAGAAGAGAGGGGGGCACTAGCAGCGACAACAAAAGACTTCGCCCATCGCGGATTGAATGTCACTCTTGCGACGGGCTTTTCCTTTTATCAAGAAGCAAGATTATAGCTTGCTATTGCACCTTTACAGGAGAAAGCAGTAAAGGGTACAAATGGGGAAGTTGGTGGCTAAGGAAGAAGAATGCTAGTGGCCGCAAAGTTTGACAAGGGGAGGTCGGCAGACCGTGCTGTTAATGATCAGTTAGCTCGCTGGACTAAGCCAGGCGGACTGCTCGATCAAGCAGAGAGATGGGGAGCAGGTCGCGCGGACTGGGAATTCGAGTCCACAGGAGATAATGCTGGGACCTTAATTCCTCTGTCGTGTGTCTGAATGAGAGGTATAGGGGCCTATTTATAGTCCTAAGGAGGTAACGGTCTTGGTAACATCACCCTCGGTGAGTCGATGATTCATGCGAGTATAAATGCTGAGTTTGAAGAGACCACACCAGGCCGCGCGGTCTGGGACTTGTCTGGAGCTAGCCTTGCTTTTGGCAGACTGGGAAAAGTCAGCCTCTGCTGCTGAGTGAGCTTGCGCTGGGTTGTGCGAGTACAAATGCTGCGTTCGCAGAGTCCACGCTAGGCCGCGCGGTCTGGGATGGTCTTGCTGTTGGCAGACTGGGACGAGTCCGCCTCTACTGCTGAGTGAGCTCGCACTGGGTTGTGTGAGCTGAGGAGGAGTCCTCCCGCTTCTGGGAGGAAGAGGGTGCTGGAAGCTGAGTGGAGGACTGCGCAACGAGTCATCCTCTATTGCCGGGAACCTGGAGGGCTAGCTAGCGGACTGCTGAGCGAGTCTGCCTAGCCTGCTGTGGATGAGGGTGAGTGGATGCCGAGATGGGCTTTATCAATGAAGGCATACTTGATAACAAGTCTGCCCAGCCCACAAAGATCAGGCTTTACCCGATCGTATGCCGAGCTGAATTAACCCTGGCGGACTACGGAACGAGTCCGCCCAACTTACGGTAGATAGGTTGAGCAGTCCGCCTCCTACTGGAGGCTTGTCGCATTTGGCAACGGGCTGGCGAACTGAGGAGTCCAGGTCGCGCCTTCTATTGGAAATGCTTGCCGCCCATGCTAGGAGGCCTAGGATTCGCGATTGTAGTCCAAAGCCGGATAGCTGCTGGAGATTCACTACGCGGTTAGCTGAACAAACTGAACAGGCTGCAAGGGCTGAACTGAGGCAACAGTCCGCACCCCCTGTAAACTAAGCGGGAACTGCACGACCTAGGCGGTCTGGCTACAAAGACTGCCCTAGCCGCGCAGACTAAGCGGACTGAGAGGTCAGTCTGCCCACCCTTGGAAGGAAAGGTTGACAGGATGCGACCTCCTGGAGGAGGCCGCGACTTGCAAGTTGGCTTCCTTGGGAGGGATCGCTGATTTCTTGGTTAACATAATAATCCCCGCACTTTTTCAAGTTTCGAAGAGAACTACAAAAAAGTAGGAAACCACAAAAATTGTGATCCCTCCCATGAGAAAATGAAGGGGTAAGGAGAAATGGAATCTGATGTCTCTCCTTAGAAAGAAGTTTTGCTAATGCCTGTGTTTTTCCTTCAAGAGGAAAAATTAACATAGGCGGAAGGAGGTACATCACATAGGTACCTGAGTTGTTTTTGCAAAACGAAGGAGACATGAATTTATCCTAATGGGCTCTGTAAAATAGCGATGAGCGGAAAGCAAATAAGAATGATAATTTGCAAGTACCTGAAGGAGTCTTGCAAGCACCTGTTAACTTCCTCAAGAGGAGTAAGTCACAAGTGTGATATAAAACTAAATTGTAAGTACCTGGATGGAAATTGTTGATATCTGCTAATCTCTGCAAAAGAAGAGTTAGGTGCAGATATGATAGGGAAACAAACTACAAGTACCTGAGGGGAACTTGCTAATATCTGCTAATCTCTGTAAGAGAAGAGTTAGATGCGGATATGATAGAGAAATAAGCTGCAAGTACCGGAGGAAAACTTGCTAATATCTATTAATCTCTACAAAAGAAGAGTTAGATGAAGATATGATAGAGAAATAAGTTGCAAGTACTTGAGGGGAAGTTGTTAATATCTACTAATCTCTGCAAAAGAAGAGTGAACAAGCAGATATGAAAGAGAAATAAGCTGCAAGTACCTGAGGGGAACTTGCTAATATCTGTTAATCTCTACAAAAGAAGAGTGAACAAGCAGATATGAAAGAGAAATAAGCTGCAAGTATATGAGGGGAACTTGCTAATATCTGCTAATCTTTGTAAAAGAAGAGTTAGATGCAGATATGATAGAGAAATAAGCTGTAAGTACCTGAATAGGACTTGTTAATATCTGCTAGTCTCTACAAAAGAGGAGTGAGCAAGCAGATATGAAAGAAAATTAAGACGCAAGTACTTTAAGAGGACTAATTAATATCTGCTAGTCTCTGAGAAGTTTTATGTATAAATCTGATGCCGAGGATTAATGTGATAAGATTAATATGATTAGACTGCAGAAAGAATATCCATCGAATCCTATTGCAGAATTAAATAAATATCAAGCCATTGCATCAATCTCTTTGCATGGTCAAGCATGATATCTCTCATATGGAAACCAGATTAGTCAGATGAAATTAATGTTTGAATTTTAACCGAACGGCTTGTCAATAAAGAGAATCAAAATATGGCTACGAGTTAGTGCCAGAAATATCCAATGAGAATAGTAAAGAACTTCGTAAATCATCGTCTGATATAGCTTCATGTAAGCAACACATATAAGATGATCGTGAGCTAAAAAGATGTTGTAGATCCTTTCGATTGATTGGATCAAACCTGTTGACCTATAAGAAGGAAAAAAAGAAAAAGAAGGGCTACACCTCGAAGATGATCGAAAAAACTGGATACTGCCACAGGTATCCCCTGTGGGCCTTATGCATCGCTTGCCTTAAGAAGAAATCATCTGGGGTGTAGTCCTACTTAAAGCGAGTTGGTCGCTCTTCCTTTGAAGGGCACAAAAGATAAACAAGCACGGAAATTCCTGAGAAAAAAGCGATTGATACACTGCTCTCTTGCCTCAGGTTACAAACATTATTGATCCGTTCTGCCAGGTGCGCCAAATGGTCTACAGCATTGCTCATCTTTAAAAGGATCAACAACGTTGTGGGTCCCGCAAAAGCATGGATTGAGAGTACCAATGAGTGTTCGATCGTCACAGTTGTGAGATGATCGAAGAGACAAGGTTACACTTGATCGTCATTACTTGTCAAGCAAATATCATCGTAACCATAACGTATCCCTCAACGAGGAATGATAGAACTATCGCAGGCTGCCTCCCCTAGGCACACACACTGCGCTAGACACCGGCCGGGATCCGAAGTCTGAAGTTCCCCATCATAGATTGAACAGCCCCACCTGCACATATGTGAAAAACTCCTCACCATATGTCGTCATTGTGGTCTTACGCCGGAGGACAATCCACGGAGGGAAAAACAAGACTTGGCGATATCTCAGTGGTTCAGTGATCTCTTTGGCAAAGAGAAAAAATATAAAGGAGAAGCATTACAAAAAGGGAACTGTGTCAGTATGGGATCTCTGACGTAAACTTTATTGAATGAAACGAAAGAACACTTAGGAGTGTTGAAAAAAGAATGTTTGAAAATATGCAAGATACAGTAAGAGTAACCGTTATTGGTTGTGAAGAGCTTTGAGGAGCTGAGATGTCCTTTTCGCTTTAGAATAGATTTCCAAGGGTGCCCACATCATCGACATCGAAGGTCTCGCCTATAACAAGGTCAAGATACATATTGATTTTATTCACTCCACTTGAGATGCAAGGAAATTCTATTATTCCTTTGCCTTCTGAAGTTGACGGAGCAGAGTGGCCATCCTTCGGGAACAGATCGTGCATCTTACCCTACTTCAGCAATCTCTGCACAAGTTGTCGAAGCACTCGGCAGCTTTCAGTTAAATGCCCGCTTTCTTTGTGAAATTCACATAATGGATCTGAATCTTTTGATTTTTTATTTCTTGGCTGATAAGGCCTTTTGGAATTTGCCTGATCATTCATGATTTGGCATACTTCTAGCATTGCCTCATCAAGTCCAGAGTATGATAAGTCATCATCTTGCGGTTGATGCACCAAAGCTATTTGCAGAGGTGGGGTTGGTAGCGATAGCAATCGTTCGTGGGAATGATCCTGGCCTGGGAAGGGGGGTTGACGATGATGATGTTGGAATTTTTTGTTTTTTGAGAGTGGGATGAAAAATATTTCCGAGGAGACCTCAGAGGCTGCTTATAAGGAGGATTTTTCTCAGCTACAAGACGGGAGACAAAGCTAGGGTTTCTCTTCTCACCGCGGATGTATGAGTTTACTAAACCAATCAATTTTTGATATGTCCTCGGTGCTAGGACGTTAGCCTCAAACTTGAGTGGTCCTTCACGCAGGTCGTGGATAAGAGCCACTCGATACAATTCTTGATCGACGATCTCAATGTCTAAGATTTCTTTCTGAAAATGATCTACAAAATGAGACCAAGTCTCATCTTCATGATATTTGATCTCAAATAGGGCCTATGGACCGCCCTTTCTTTTTGTAGAGGTAGAAAATCTGAGCAGAAACTCTCTTCGCAAATCAGCAAAGGAAGAGATGGACTGAGCACGAAGTCCATAAAACCAATCCCTCACCGTACCGTCAAAGATCGTCACAAAAAGTTTGCACTTGGTAGCAACTAAGAGGGTTATAAGAGCTACGGCTGATTCAAAAGCTTGAAGATGTTTGACTGTATCAGTATCTCCAGTGTAAATTGGCAACTGTGGCTCTCTGAAGTTAACTGGAGTTGGTTCATGCTGAACATTCTCTGTAAACGGTGACAGCTCTTCTTGCTCTCTTGAAACATAAGGAAAAAAGGGAGCATAAGTTGTAGCTGCACAAGGAGCTGGAGGATAGAAAGGAAAAGTTGTTGCGGAGGAGCAAAGGCAGGAGCTGAAGAGTAGGGATGACTTCCCTGAAAGTTTAGGAATCAAGATGGACTTCTTCGGGCAGCTTCTCGGAAGAAGTTTTGATGAGCTGCAATCTTATCTTTCTGAGACCGCAAAGGAGCTGCAGGCCCTTGTGGAAAGGTTGGGGTGTAAAGAGGAGGATATACTGGTAGATAGGCCAGTGGATAAACTTGAGGAGTCTCGGTTGCTGCTGCTGGATTGATTCGAGGAGCTGGAGCTGCTGAAGATTGTGCGGCCAATTGTTACGTGATAGATGCTAGGGTATGGTTGATTGCTTAAAACTATTGTGCAGTTTCTCTGCGAGATTGCTCTAAGGCCTCCCAAAGAGAATCATCCCTAGGACTTGGAGTAAGGTTCTCGGCTGGTTGATGGTCTGACATGAGTAACCGCTGATTTCACTGTCTGTTCTAGATCTGAAGGTCATGTTTTAACTGTTGATGCAAGAAATGCTCCTTCTAGTTAACGGGTTGTGCAGTCTCACAAGCTAAGTGAATAAGAGGGTTTGCAGGGAGCAACTGGGAAGGTTTATCAGGTCCTGTCGAGCAGACGGTTAATTTGACGATTAGATTTGCAGGTTGATGTTGAGAGATGAGAGAATAAGAGAGGGGGCCGCTAGCAGCAGCTACAATAGACTTCGCCCATCGCGGCTTGAATGCCACTCTTGCGACGGGCTTTTCCTTTTATCAAGAAGCAAGATTAAAGCTTACTATTGCACCTTTACAGGAGAAAGCAGTAAAGGGTACAAAGGGGGAAGATGGCGGCTAAGGAAGAAGAATGCCATGGGCCGCGCGGTTTGACCAGGGGAGGTCGGCAAACTGTGCGGTTAACGATCAGGCAGCTCGCTGGACTAAGCCGGGCAGACTGCTCGATAAAGCAGAGAGAAGGGGAGTAGGTCGCACGGACTGGGAATTCGAGTCCGTAGGAGCTAATGCTGGGACCTTGATGCCTCTGTCGTATGTCTGAATGAGAGGTATGAAGGCCTATTTATAGGCCTGAGGAGGTAACAGTCTTGGTAACATCACCCCCGGTGAGTCGATGAGTCATGCGAGTACAAATGCTAAGTCCGCAAGGTCCGTGCAAGGCCGCGTGGTCTGGGACTTGTCTACAGCTGGCCTTGTTACTGGAGGACTGGGACGAGTCTGCCTCTACTGCTAAGTGAGCTCGTGCTTGGTTGTGCGAGTACAATTGCTGAGTCTGCGGAGTCCGCGTCAGGCCACACGGTCTGGGACGGTCTTGCTATTGGAGGACTGGGACGAGTCCTCCTCTGCTGCTGATTGAGCTCGTGCTGGGTTGTGCGAGCTGAGGAGGAGTCTGCCCGCTGCTAGGAGGAAGTGGGGGCTGGAAGCTGAGTGGCAGACTGCGCAACGAGTCTTCCTCTATTGCTGGGAACCTAGAGGGCTAGCTAGCGGACTGCTGAGCGAGTCCGCCTAGCCTACTGCGGATGAGGGTGAGTGGTTGTCGAGCTGGACTTTATCAATGAAGGCAGACTTGATAACGAGTCCTCCCATCCTGCGGAGACTGGGATGTACCCGATCGGTTGCCGAGCTAAATTAACCCTGGCAGACTACGAAATGAGTCCGCCCAACTTGCAGCGAACAGGTTGAGTAGGTTGCCTCCTGCTGGAGGCTTGTCGCATTTGGCGACGGGCTGGAGACCTTGCGGACTGAGGAGTCCAGGTCAAGACTTCTATTGGAAATGCTTGTTGCCCATGATAGGAGGCCTGGGATTCACGGTTAGAGTCCAAAGCCGGATAGCTGTTGGAGATTCACTACGCGGTTAGCTGAACAAACCGCATGGCCTACAAGGGCTGAACTGAGGCAGCAGTCCGCACCCCCTGTAGACCAAGATGGAGTTGCGTGACCTAGGTGGTCTGGCTAGAGAGACCGCCCTAGCCACGCGGACTGAGAGGTGAGTCCGCCCGCCCTTTGAAGGAAAGGTTGATAGGTCGCGACCTCCTGGAGTAGGCCGCAACTTGCGAGTTGGCTACCTTGGGACGGATTGCCGATTTCTGGGTTATCAGACACTTTGAAGATACATGGTGGATCCAAATAAGATAGTGGTGGCAAATAAAATACAAATTGAACCAGATCTCTCAAGTCCAATTGAGCCAAATTAAATTATAGACTGGCAAAGAAAAAATTTGTGCAATCGAGATGTTAGAATTGTCAAAGTTTTGTAGAAAGGACTTCCTCGAAATGAGCTACTTGGGAATGAGAAGATGTAATGAAAGATCTTTTTCCTATCTTGTTTAATGAATAACTAAATGTTTCGAGGACAAAACATTTTATATGGAGGTATGAAATTGTAATTCTAAAATTTTATGAAATAATGTTTTTTTCTCTTATTAAATATCCCTAGTGAAGAAAGTATATATCAGTGTTAAAATATAACATCAAAGAATTTTCGTAAAATTTTGATGCATATGTTATGGAAGATTGCTATTATCTTAAGACATATTATGG
Organism: Platanthera zijinensis; assembly: GCA_039513925.1. Taxonomy (NCBI): domain Eukaryota; kingdom Viridiplantae; phylum Streptophyta; class Magnoliopsida; order Asparagales; family Orchidaceae; genus Platanthera; species Platanthera zijinensis. The sequence continues at coordinate 63,471,365 of CM077098.1, read as the reverse complement.
TAAATTTTGATATATAATACACATTTCTATACCCATAGAAATATATATTATATATAAATACACTAAAACAAATTGCACCATTTAGTCAAAATTATTGTTATGTAAAAATATGTTGTTCCAGATGAGATGAAGTTAGCTTTACTCTATGTAATATTTTTTTAGGTAAATAAATAAATTTAGTTCAAAATTAAAAACTGTAATATATATGAGTTTTCAGGATTTAATCATGTATTTAGCTAAGGCTTTAAGAAATTTGATGTTATAATTAATAATAATAATAATAAAATCACACTTACACAAAAGAAATAGGAATTGAAAATTTTGAAATATAATTGAATTTATTTTTATTGATGAAAATAGAAAATAATAATAATCCACTATTTGTTACTATCTTACAATTTATTGTAACGAAGTAATGTTTGCTCTAATTTATTATAACGAAGTAAATTTATTTTTAATGAGGAAAAAATAAAATATCTGTAACGAGATAGTTTTTGTCATAATCTTTTTTTATGATGAAATAATGTGTGTTACAATTAATTTATTTATAACAACACACATACATTCGTTATGAGAAGTATTCGCTTTCGAGAACGACCGCTACATAAATTTTTTCATTATTAAAAAGTTGTTGTGACAATTTTAATTAGTTGTTGTAATGAATTTGGTCCTTACTACATGTACAGTTTGTTGTAATGTTAACTAGTTCTAAATAATATTATAAATATTTGTTGTGGGCTAGAAAAGAAGGGTTATTAAATTAATGCTTTAAGGGCTTATATATTATATCCTTACAGAGCCCTAGCTTTGTCGACCCGATAACAATCGCATGCATCTTTCTTTCTCGATAACGACAAGGTGGCAAGGCAGCATAACACATCCTCAATAGAGAAGGGTTTTGGTGACTTCTTCTCCTACATGGCATTCTCCTTCCTCCTTTTCGATGACACCTAAGTTAGAGTCATGTCTTCACCAAGCTCTCATATAGTGGGATTTATTTGCTTTGCCGACTAAGCTGCTGACCTAGAAACTCCTATATAATGCCCTAATATGATCGCTCCTCTTTCATGCAACCTCTCCTCTACCTTAACCAGTGCCAAAATATGTTACACATCCAGCCTTCAACATCCCACTTTCTATCCCTCTATTCCTTCACATATAAGTTCTGAATTTTATTATTCCTATTTTGGGTTGGCAAAATGAAATCAGTATAGTTTTGAATGATGATTTTAGGAAGTTTAAATTGGAATAATGATCATAAGAACTCTTCATCTTGATAAAATAAGATTACACGTGATGCTTAAATTGAAATTGTTATTTCTTGTTAGTTATTGGATAGGCCTTATCTAGCTAATCAGTATAAGTTATTTTTGTTGATATTATTTTCATAAGGGCTGAAATTGGCATGACTAAATTTGACTTTTCATATTATTTTTCTATCTCCTCTGCATCTCTCTATTTCAGAAATTTAATTTAAACCTTTATGAGTGATCAATTATGCAATCTTTTCACCATGAGCAGGGGGATTAACTGCCCACTTCTAGCTTTGCAAAAATTTGAAGTTATGAAATTAATCTCATTTTCCTTATTCTTACATACTTGAGGACAGCCTTATTTTTTGCCTTATTTCCAATATTTATGGGTTTATCATTCTAAATATTTTTTGAGAGAACACCAAAATTCTTTCCAAACTAAGACAACTCATGATAAGTTTAAAATCTTTCGATAAAGTCAATGTTGCCTCTAAATAAAGACGCAACTGCAATAAAAAGAGTTGTCTAATAAATGATGTCTAATTATAGATAAATTGAAGGATGAAATCAATCATTAGAAACGATGATGACCTATGATGAGATAAAGAAAAGGAATTATACAAATGAGGATTAATTCTTTAATTTACGCAGTAATTATTGTACTTTCAATTACATGAAAAATATTTTGACATTGAAATATCTTATTTCATATACATCATAGATAAATTATAAATCATTAAATGATGGCAATACTGCAGAGAAATGAAAGAAGCAAAAATAATATGAGGGGATTAAATATTAAATATTACTTTTTGTTTAAAATAAATTATATATACATCAATACCTGAGAAAAATCAAGAGGATAAAGTGTTGGGTTTTCTATACAAGAGTGGAACAGCACATCACATGCGTGAAGCGGAATAAATTTACAAGAACAACCCAAAAGAGTAAAGGATCTTGTTATATCCATGAATCACGAAATAAGAATAAATAGCATGTGCATAGTACATGAATGGAATTTAGTCTTCACTCAACCAAGTGCTCCATAGATCCATTCCAGAATGCTTTTTCTTACAATGGGCAGCTAAGTACCCATAAAAATATATCTGTGACTCTACAGGTATCCACACGAGTGAAAGAGAACCCCAAGATCTTGTCACATAAGAACTGGGTCGGAGAAGGAGTGCTCATTGTGTCTCCGTGAATTGCTAGATTCATTTTTAAGAGAGGGGGCGATAAGAAGAGTTCACGACGGTTACTAGGGTTTGGCTCAAATGATGGCTTCAAAAGCACGCACAAAACTCACATCCAAGAAAACCCTTCTCCTAGTCTATTTTTACCCAAGGATATCAAGCAGACAATAACCCCCTTATAAATTCGAAAAAACTCAACTTGTATCGATATGTGTCGACATGTAGTCGATGTGCATCGATAAGAACTCGATGCATCATCGAGAAGCATTCTATGCAACCTGCAATTACATGTAGTCGACGAGCTTGCGTTAAATAAAAGTCAACGTAAAGTCATCTACTCGACATAGCGTAAACTAAGGACTTGCATCAACATTGAGTTTGGTTATGTCAACAGTTAGTTGACGTGCGTCGATACACACTCGATGCAATTTGCTAGTTTTATTCAAATCAAAGGATTGGTCATTTACCCATCTCCTATATGTGTGAGGCCAACAAAATCCTTCCTCCAATTTATCCAAAAACTCTTATGTAGGACCCTATAAGCTAAAATTGCATTGGCAATAAGATTAACTGCATGACTACTTATAGATCACCATAGAAATACTAACAGTCTTCAACATGATCTTGAATGTATCAACAAAAGTCTCACAAGCAATAAGCGACATCTAACAATACATCAATGTTACCCAAGAACTAAGAGTTCATAACTCGATAAGCCTTTTTGTGACCAACATATCAGCATTGTCATGTCCCTTTGTCTCTTACATCTGGATTGAACTAGAGGTACGGACCGTGTCACCCCCATAATTATTTAATCCCAATTTTTTGATCTAGAATGAACTGCTAAAAATTTGTGAGCCCAATAGTATATATTGACTCAACCAAGCATGGTCATGCATTTCTTAGTCTCATTCCATCAAGGGGCCCATGGATGTAACTCCTATCATATAGGAGGGCATTTCTCATTTCTGTCCATACACTAACACCCAAATGATTCATAACATACCCAATTAGTAATATTGTCACCAACCTTTCTCAAGGAAGACTTTTAATGGCATCAAAATATAGTCTTCATCACATGATGAATGTGTGGCTTCAAGATAAAGAACCACAAACACCATTGCCACTTGAGACCTACTTGTGATATGTTCATATAATAATCCACAAAGTAGTCTCATGGTGAGTCTATCTAGTATAACTTGTTCACTAACAAGTACCTATATGATGACTTAATATCACAATATCAAGACTTGTGTGGACCAGTCATCAGTCAACGCAAATACTAGTTTTAGTGTATCATCATTTCCCTTAGTTTCTAAGATGATATGTCAACAAGGGACCATTTAAGAATTAAGCTTCTTATAAATATAAGCCCTCACATTCAAGTCACGCACTTGAATTTCTGAGAAAGCAAATATTCTAAGGAAATTTTTTATGATAATTAATCTATCATATAGAAACTATTGACATAATAAAACAGCTTGAAATAAATGTAAAAAATAAATATAAAGTACTTTATTCATCACATAAATAACAACCTACACATATACAATCCACAATTCTCCCACTAGAGACGATCATTCAAGTATCTAATACCCATTGATCTAGTATGACAATCAAGCTTTCTTTGTGAAAGAGACTTTATTAGTAGATCCGCAATATTTTCCTCAGTTGATACTTTGCATTTGCACACATCACCTTGATCGACAATATCTTAAATAACATGGAACCGCTGAAGTATGTGCTTGGACGCTGATAAGATCTAGGTTCCTTAGTCTGTGTAATAACACCACTATTGTCACAACATCGAATTATGAGATCAATAATGCAAGTGTTTGGTCCATTAATCCACATGGCCTAGATTTGTAAGAAGTCAAATAGGTCAATGACACACACATAAGTTGTATTTCATTTGTGTTTAAGTTTATGTAAGCAGGTGGACACCAAGCAAGGTTGTGGACAAGTAGGAATTTGCCTAAGTCCATAGGCGTTGAGTGAAGTAAGCTCACTCAACGCCAAGTGCAGGGTGAAAATATGAGGAAATGACAAAGGGCAAAAGTCTCGAGACAAATATGTAGAGAAAAAGGTGTCGAGACAAAAATGTCGAGACAATTCAGACAGCAGTGTCGAGACAAATTAGTTATCTTAACACCTTAAAGATCAAGTCAGAAGTGTCGGGACAAGTCAGTCAGCAGTGTCGAGACAATTCAGTTAACTCGACACCTTGAAGATAAAGTGAGCTGGAAGATACTGGATAGGCTGGAAATCGCCTAAGTCCACAGGCATTGAGTGAAGTCTATTCACTCAATGCCAGGTAAGCAAAATCGTTGAGTATAGCTAGGTTAGTATAAGTATAATAATTAGCATGCTGAAATGTGGCTAAGTCCACGGGCATTGAGTGAAGTGTACTCACTCAATGCCATACCGATAAAAGCTATGAGTACAGGCAAAGCCTAAGAAGAATCAAGAAGAAATGTGGCTAAGTCCACAGGCGTTGAGTGAAGTCCACTAGTCCACTCACTCAACGTCATAACATCAAATTCATTGAGTATCGCTAAGTTAGACAAAGCCATAGAAATTCTGTGTAAATATTTGACTAAGTCCACAGGCATTAAGTGAAGCTTACTCACTCAATGCGATATGATAAAAAGCATTGACTAATTCTTATCCAATTAGAGCCAGTGTTTTCAGAATTAGAAAATTTACTAAGTCCAAATGCGTTGAGTGTAGCTTACTCACTCAACGCCAGATAATAGAAGAATATATGTTTAGTAGTTTGGCGTTGAGTTAAGCTTACTCACTCAACGCCAAGTGACTGAGAAATATTTTCTAATGCAAAAAGCGTTGAGTGATGAAGAGACACTCAACACTCTCAACACCAGAGAAGTAGAAATATTTTCTAAGGCAAAAAGCATTGAGTGGACCCAACGCTCTCAACGCCTAATGGCAGAAATATTATTCTAAGTGTTATGGCATACATTGAAGGTTGCTCACTCAATGCTTAGTGACAGAAAATCTGTCTAAGTGTTGTGTCATTGAGTGATGCTTACTCACTCAATGCCTATTCTACTGATGCTTGATTTTGGCTTAGTCCACAGATTGTAATGTCAGCATGAGTAAGCAAAAGTCAAAAAAGTCAACGTTTTTTAAATTCTTTGTGGGAAAGATGGAGTAAGCCATTGATGGTGCCGACAGCCAGCTTTTGTCATCTTCTACAAATGGAAGGTGGTAAGTATGTAATAAAGGCGGGGCTTACATCATAATAGATCTGTTGATTGACGAGCAATAAAAGGGAAAGATTGGTTGAATCGACAATAAGCAATTAGGGTTTCTGATTTTGCAAATGTGGTTGAACTTCATGAAAGTCACACTAGTGCCAACTAACTTCACCAAGAGGGGATAGGTGATGCACAGTCTTATTGCGGAATTAAAATTCTACCTGCACAATAAAAGAAAACAAACAAAGCACAGAAAGACACAGACAGTTATAGTGGTTCCCTGATTTGGGTACATCCACTTTCCCCCTTCGACCTATCTCCCAATACGGGATGACTCGGTCACTTCACCAACCGGATTGAAATCCAATCCTCACACTATTGGAAGGAACCCTTCCAACTGAAGGAGTCACCACTCCTCCACCACGGGTTGCACCCAACCCTTACAAAGAGGAACCAGCGTTCCTTTACAACAAAAGTAAAAATGGAATGTATAAAATACAAACTACTTATGGAGCGCTAGGTGTCTCTCTTCGTACGATGACGCGTTCTTGAAGAAGACGAAGAGTCCACGACCTTAGCTCTCACTTGGAAAGGATATCCCCGAGATCGGCGGAGGAAAGGCTTGCGGCAGCGATTCTATCAAGATCGGTGGCTGCAAAGGAGAGCGGCGGCGATGCTTTCGAGATCCAAACTTCGTAGCAAAGCTAGAAAGGTCTACCAACGATCTTACTTGGATCGATCGTCTCAATCAATTCGGAAGGGGAAGGTATTCCCGTTCAACAAACCAAGAGACAAAAGATCTCAAGATAGACACGTGAGACGCGTTGCTTGGCTAAGCTTCTGTCGCCGGGAGATCAAGAAGAATCCACGATCAGCAGCGGCGACCACCTTCACGAGCGGCGATGGCGGCGGAAGAAATACCGCGATCTGCTAGGTCAAGTCGGCGGCTCGTTCTTTTTCGTATGGATCGATTGTCTTTACTGTTCAAAATACACGAATATATATACTTTAGGTCATCCTTTTTGACCGTTGTGGGCCCTACCAAAAGTAGCCCTAAATCCGGTTCAAAACAGCGCCTATACATTTGGTCCGGTCCGGCGCGCCAACGAAAATCGCCTAAGGCAAATTTGGCGGGAATCATTGGTTATTCTCGACGATTCGTCGAGAATCATTAATGATTCCCGTCGAATTCTACTTAGAAGATTTCTAGCTGAAAAAGCAAGCCATCCAGAGAGAATCGGCGAGAATCACAATTCTTTCTCGACGAGTCGGCGAGAATGCAAAGTCATTCTCGACGATTCGGCGAGAATCAGATTCTTGCCGATTCTGCCTTGGCAGAATTCTAGACGGTGCTGAGACAGCCGGAAGCATTTGGCGAGAATCGTCTAGTGATTCTTGACGATTCGGCGAGAATCACTGATTCTCGTCGAATCGGCGAGAATCACTTAGTGATTCTCGTCGAATCTTACTTAGACGAATTTTCGTCTATCTTCCCATGAGCTGGTCTTTGACCCATTTTTGCTCCTTGCCTGCTCTTGATCTATCACTGTCCTGTACTTGAAAGTAAGTACACTCCAATAGAAAGAGTACACGTAAGCCATCAAACTGATCTGCTCAACGAGGGATTACGGTGTGTAGACCCGTGTATATTGACGTACTGCACCCTGACATTGGTGTATACTTAGCGTGGAGTAACTACAAGCACAACTTGAATACAAATGATCAAATACATTGTCAATTCACCTTAGCTGGTTCAGGGGCTTCTTCAAATCAGGTACTTTGAGGATACAATACGCAACACTTCATCTTCTTCCTCGTTATTAACGTCGAGCCATAAGAACAAGTTCTGATTAGAGAATCTGAAAGCGAAAGTGATAGCTGCTGCGATATTCATCTGTGACAGCAAGTTCAGGACTGATTCCTGAAAGAGAAGATGCAGAGACATCTGCTAGCTACTTCCAGCACAAGCCATGAATCAACTAAAAACTTTGTCAACTTGTTGTTGTGAAGAAGATAGGGCTGAAATCTGCTAAGCCCAGGAAGATAGATACAGAAATTTTCTCTGGTGTCTAATTGTTTCAAATCAATATTATTTTTGTAGGATCCTATCTAGAATCTGAGTGTAGGATTCTTTAGTGAATCTGAGTGTAGGCCTGTATTATAAAGGTGTAGGTAAGATCTATTGTAGATCTGAGTGTAGGATTCTTGAGTGAATCTGAGTATAGGCCTGTGATATAAAGGATGAGGTAGGATCTATTTGGGATCTGAGTGGTATGGTATATTGCCTGAGGTGTAAGTCTTAAAGAAGACTGAGTGGTCCTGTGGGATCGTGTTGTAAGCTCCTTGGAGCTGAGGTTTGGGGGAGAGCCTTGTTTAACACACTGTTAGAAGGGTGCATAGGGACAGTGAACATACCCAAACTCTGGGGAACCACTAAAAAATATATGTGTCGTCTGGTTGATGTTCTTGAAAGCTTAATATAACTAATCACCAAGCATAGTAATTAATGTATAGGTCTAAATAATCAAAAAGAGAGCTAAAACCTATTCACCCCCTATGTGTTAGCTGACCTTGAAAACAAAGACTTTCAAGTAGTATCAGAGGGAGGTTATTCAAAGTGGACATAATAGTCTGTATAGATCTCCAAGGTCAGAAAGAAAATCTGTCCTTTTGGGTTCAGGAGTGAACTATAAGGAGCTGGGTGCCATGAAGCTTCCAATCTACAGGAAGAAAGGTTTTGGCATCTCGAAGGAGGAGGGTTAGGTTGTTCATGGAGGCAGCCGACCCTAGGATCTTAAACACAGTCAAAGTGGGGTCTTTCATCTCTATAAAAGTCTCAGTTCTGGATGCAAATGTCCAAACTCCCAAGACATACTCTGAAATGACAAAGGATGGATTCATCCTTGCCACCATGGACAAGAGGGCACAAAATATCTTAGTTAGTGTCGTAGATGACTCTACTTTCAAAAATCTAGTTCACTGCAAGACTGTAAATGAGAAGTGGGACACCCTAGTGGTCTACATGGATGGAACAGAGGAAGTTAGAGATGACAGGAAGTCCATGCTCAATCAAGAGTATGAGGCATTCAGGCAGAGCAAGACTGATAGCATAACTAAATGTTATGAAAGATTCTTTAGAATTTTCAATGAGCTGAGGACATAAGGAAGAGTCTTTAGCACTTATGAACTGAATGACAAATTTCTCGAATCTCTAACCAAAGACTGGGATACTAAGATCTATGCCATCAGAGAGGTGGCAAAGCTTGTTGATACTCCACCATTAACTCTAATTAGGAAGTTGTTGTCCTATGAAATGTTGTTGATAGCCAGTAAAGAGGAGGAGAAAGTCAGCAAGTCCCAATCTAAAGAAAAATCTATGACATTCAAAGCTGAATCCACAAGGAGGAGCAGAAGGAAGACACCATCTCCACCAAGGAGGGATGCTGATTCTGACTCAAAAAAATCAGAGACTAGCACATCAGACTGTCATATGTTTGATGAAGACTTTGCCTCCTTCTCCCAGCATTTTTAGAAGTCTATGAAGAAGAAACACTAGAAAAGCTTGTCGTCCTCCTCCTCTCATTCCAAAGAAGACTACTATAAGGGCAGGAAGAAATACTCTAAGTAGGACAAGTATGGTTCTAAATCTAACAAACATGTTTCATCTAAAGTGGTATGTTATTATTGCAGTAAGCCAGGGCATGTAATAGCCGACTGCCCTATCAAGAGAAAGGAATCTGGTTAGAAGAAGGACCACAAGCAAAAAGGCAAGAAGGAGAAATCCTTTATTGCTAAGAAGAAAAACAGCTGGACCGACTCTTCCTCTTTAGAGTCAGAAAGAGAAGAGGATGATGAAGCCTACATTGGGTTATACTCTGCTGAAGTAGAATCTGAAGAAGCAGACTTCATTGAGATGTTGACTACTATTGTTGAAGAAGCTGATGTAAATCATCGTGCTGTCATTATTGAGTCAGGGCCCCTCTATCACAGTCAGATGGTGATATTGAGGTGTATGAAGAAGAAGAAGAAGACAACTACTTTTATGGCCTACTGGCAATGTCAGATGAAGAATCCGTCCAAGAACAGCCTGGTCAACCAAAGGTACATTATCAGTCCAGCCACTCCACTAAAACTGGAAATGAAACCAGTCCTGATTCAGGTGCATCTAATTCTTGTGATGAAGATGGGTCTGAATCATAGGAAGATGTCAATTCTATAATTGACAAATATGGTATCCTTCTGAGTGCTTTCAAGGAAAGCAAGCTGCTGGCTAAGAAGCAAGCTAAGTAAATTACCTCCCTTTAGCTTACTACTTCCCAGCATGTTTATTCAGCTTCACTGCTTGATCAAAAATTGAAAGAGATTAGTGAGCTATAAACTATTTCTTTCATTCAGATAAGTACCATAGAGTACCAAGAAAATAGAATAAGGGACCTGGAAGTGCTGCTGGAGAGAGAGAAGAGAATAGTGGCTAGCTATTCAAAGCCTATTTCAGTGCTTCCCTTGATAGACACCTTCTCTTCCCAAAAGGTTAAGAAGGGGTTGGGTTTCAAAGGAAGCACTAGTTTTGCCAATCCTAAAAGGAAGGGCAAGGATCTAGTGTAGCCTCTAGCCTCAAGGCCTCCTATTCCTTTCAGGAGAGTTCTTCTACCTTCTAACAAGTGTGATCAAGAGAGTATCCATGGTCACTATAAGAATGGTAGATCCACTGCTATGAACAAAGATGTTCACTACAAGGATGGTAAATATAGCAAGGGTACAAGTTCCTTCAAGGCAGCCCATGAGGAACTACAAATGGCCCATCCTGAACCATTTTTGTTTGGTGCATTAGCCCCTTCACACAAGGGTAAAGCTGTAGTCTGTTCTCAGAACATTCCAACCCACTCTAAGACTAAGGGCAAGTATATCAATAGACCATACTTGGGCATCTCTGAGGCCATCATGAGTGTGATCTTTAAAAAGAAAGCAGCTGTTGGTAGGGATAATGATATCCCAAGCACTTCTACTGCCAGACCCATCACCAGTCAGATTGGGGATGGGAAATATAAGATCAGGACAAATGTTTCACTTTCTAGACCAAGAGTTGCTGTCAGCACAGCCACTAGACCAGCTCTTAAAATAAGGTACAATATATATGAGTGCTGGTGATGTGGCAAAGTAGGCCACTATGCTATAGATTGCTATCACAATACAAGTGTGCCAAGAGCAAGAGAGAGCTTACCTATAAGAAGAGATGAAGGTAGGCATGTTTATTATCCGCCTAACATGCACCTAGGACCCAATAAGAATTGGGGTCCTAAGCTTAACTGATTTATGCCTTGCAGGTTAGTCTAAGTGGTCACTCCCCTAAATGGTACTTAGACAGTGGGTGTTCCAGGCACATGACTGGAATAAGGAGCATGCTGAAGGAGTACACACCAGTAAAGAATGGATCCAAAGTCATCTTTGGTGGGTCAAAAAAGGGAGTAACTAAAGGGTATGGTAAGATATCTAATGGTATAATCATTATCAAGCAAGTAGCTTATAAGAAAGGGTTACAACACAACCTCATAAGCATAAGCCAACTATGTGATCTTGGCTATAGTATTTCTTTCCTTAAGGATGAGTGCCAAATTAGGAGGTCAAGCGACCAAGGGGTCATCTTGATAGGCACTAGGAGAGGAAATATCTATTGTCTTAATTTTGATTGTGAAAGTAAGGACTCTCCCATATGCCTAGTTGCAGATGAGAAAGCCTCATATTGTGTCCAATGGAACAAGAGGTTGGCTCATCTAAACTACAAGACCATAGGCAAACTCTTTAGTGAAGAGTTAGTCAGAAATGGCCCCAAGTTGAAATGCACTAAGGAAGGTATCTGCTCTGCATGCCAAAAGGGAAACAGACCAAGACCTCCTTTAAGAGCATTGGGGACAAAGACTCAGTGAGGTGCCTATACCTCCTGCATATGTACTTGTTTGGTCCTATTCAGGTTCAAAGTCTAGGTATGAAAGTCTACGCCCTTGTGGTTGTTTATGACTTTTCTAGGTTTGCTTGGGTGTTCTTGCTTAAGAGAAAGGAAGAAACCCTTGAAGTCTTCAAGACTTTTGTCAAGCAAATACATAATGAACTAGACTGTACTGTGGTCAAAATCAAAAGTTTCCATGGGACTGAATTTCAGTCTGCAATCATGACAAGGTTCTGTGAAGAGCAAGAGACCCACCAGGAATTCTCCTATCCTAGAACTCCCCAACAAAACGGAATTGTTGAGAGGAAAAATAGAACACTCATAGAGGCTGGTAGGAACTCCCCAACAAAATGGAATTGTTGAGAGGAAAAAATGAACCCTCATAGAGGTAAACACTGCATGTCATGTCTTTAACAGGGCTTCTATCACCAAAATCCCCAATATGACTCCATATAAGATCTTGAAAGGCAGAAAACAAAACTTATCCTACTTCAGGATTTTTGGTAGCAAGTTCTATGTACTGAACAATGGAAAGTCCTATGTGACAATGTTTGCTACCAAATCCCATGAAGGGATCTTTGTTGGGTACAACAACAATAATAGGGCATATAGGATATACAACTTGACAAGTCATGTTTTAGAAGAGTCATGTCATGTTGTCTTTAATGAGTCAAACATGATTAACTATAAGCTTCCTTGCTCCACTTATAGTTCTACAGTCATAGAGCAGGTTATGGACAAGCTTACCATCAAGGAAGATGCTCCAGTAGTCCAAGATAAGTGAAAAGATGTGTGTTGTCCAGAAGGAGCTCAAGACTCATAAGTTAAGGTTGAAGAATAGCTAGCTGAAAATAATGAAGTATATCAAGCTGAAGTTAGATTGCCTCCAACTGTATGGAATCTAAGGGACCATCCATCCCACCAAATCATTGGTGATACAAGCCATGGAGTCCAGACAAGAATCAAGAATATCAACACAGCTCTCTACTCAAGCTTTCTGTCTCAAGAAGAGCCCAAGAAGTTTGAAGAGGCAACCAAAGACCAATTCTTGATTGGAGCAATACAGGAAGAACTGAACTAGTTCAAGAGATGTAGAGCCTGGAAGATGGTTCCCAGACATGAGCGATATAATGTCAAAGGAACTAAGTGGATCTACATGAATAATTTAGATGAGAATGGAATTATTGTCAAGAACAAGGCTAGACTGGTGGCTAAAGGATACAGGAAAGAAGAAGAGATAGATTTTGACCAGACATTTGCCCTTGTAGCGAGACTGGAAGCAATAAGACTCTTCCTTGTATTTGTTGCCTTTCAAGGATTCAAAGTCTACCTTATGGATGTGAAGTCTTCCTTCATGAATGGGGACTTAAAGGAAGAAGTGTATGTAGAACATCCATCAGGTTTTGTTGACTCTAACTCTCCTGATTATGTTCATAGGCTTAGGAAAGCTCTATATGGGTTAAATCAAGCCCCTAGAGCATGGTATGAGACTTTTTCTTGTTTCCTCATTGAGAACAAATTCTCAAGGGGGGAAATAAAAAAGACCCTATTCCTAAGGGAATCTAAGGACAAGATCTTCCTAGTCAAGATATATGTCGATGACATTATCTTTGGATCTACTTATGACAACCTTTGCAGGAAGTTTGTTAAACTAATGAAAGGGAAGTTTGAAATGATTATTGTGGGTGAGCTCAAATTCTTCTTGGGACTCCAAGTTAGTCAGACTTATGATGGCTTGTCAATATCCCAGTCAAAGTTTACCCGGGAGCTGATTAAGAAATATGGTAAGGAGAATACCTCCACCATGAGAACTCGCATGGGGTCAAGTATGCCTATAAGCAAAGATGAGGCAGGGAAACCTGTTGATGAGTCTTTGTATAGAGGGATAATTGGCTCCCTTCTTTACCTGACTACTAGTAGGCCTGACATCATGTAAGCTACATGTGTCTATGTTAGGTATTAGGCATGCCCTAAAGAATCTGACTACTCTACTGTAAAGAGGATCTTGAGATATCTTAAGGGCACACCAAATCTTGTCTTATGGTACTGTAGAAATAGGGATTTTGAACTAACAGGGTATTCAGATGTAGATTTTGCAGGATGCAAAGAGGACAGTAAAAGCACTACAGGGACCTGTCAGTTCTTAGGAGGAAGACTAGTGTCTTGGAGCAGAAAGAAGCAAATAAGTGTTGCTATATCAACTACAGAGTCAAAGTATTTTTCAACAGGAAGCTGCTATGCTCGGTTGCTGTGGATTCATCATTAGCTCCAGGATTATGACCTCAAGGTAAGTAGAAGCCCTCTCTATTGTGATTCTACTAGTGTTATTGTTATTGCTAGGAATCCTATCTCACACAGCAGGACTAAGCATATAGAAATTAGTTATTATATTTTTAGGGAGCATGTAGAAAAGGAAGATATCAGCCTTGAGTTTGTCCCCATAGACAAGGAAGTGGCTGACATCTTTACTAAGCCACTAGATGAAGCAAAGTTTAACACCTTCAAGTTTGAGTTGGGTATGTTGAACCTAGTCTAGCTTCAGTCACTCCCTATAAGATTTAGTTTTGTTGTAGGATATGTTCTTCTTGCAGGAAATAAAGACCTCAAGTGGTAAGAAGATCAAACTGACCATCAATACAATGATAGAAAAAGTGGCTCCTATTAAGTGGGAGCAAGTCCAGCAGCGACAGGAGCAGAATCAGCCTTATATAAAGAGGTAGCTAGAAGCTATACTAAGGCTATCAACTGCAATCAGATAGAGGGAGAAGTATAAGCCAGCTTTTCCCTGACTATTCTTCAGAAGTCAAAAAGGGGGAGATAAAGAAGTGGCACATCAAATGGCCTCAATATTGATCAAGTGTAGCAACATCAAGTGTGGCATCAGAGCTTAATAAAGTGGTATCAAATTCAGGGGGAGAAAGAAATGCTACTCTGATCAAGTGGTATTAGATTCAAGGGGAGAAAGAAATGCTCCCATGCAATATTCAAGTGATATCATACAACTTACAACAAAATAGGGGGAGCAGGTGATACTCACCAAACAGGCAGGAAATGTGGTAACATTCCAAGATCTGCTCTGTTATAATAATACAGTTTATTACTGCTTATGTTGTGTTTGTCATTGACTAAGAAATGTGAACATTTGAATAAGGGTTTTGAATTCTTCAAATAGGAGGAGATTGTTGGGTCCATTAATCTACATGACCCAGATATATAAGAAGTCAAATAGGTTAATGACACACACACAAGTTGTATTTGATGTGTGTTTAAGTTTAAGCATGTAAGTGGACACCAAGCAAGCTGGTGGATAGACAGGAATTTGCCTAAGTCCACAGGCGTTGAGTGAAGCAAGCTCACTCAACGCCAGGTGCAGGGTGAAAACATGAGGAAATGATAAAGGACAAAAGTCTCGAGACAAATGTGTCAAGACAAAGGTGTCGAGACAAGTCAGACAGTAGTGTCGACACAAGTCAGTTATCTCGACACCTTTAAGATCAAGTCAGAAGTGTCGGGACAAGTAAGTCATCAGTGTTGAGAAAAGTCAGTTAACTCAGCACCTTGAAGATCAAGTTAGTTTGAAGATACTGGATAGGCTGGAAATTGCCTAAGTCTACAAGCGTTGAGTGAAGTCTATTCACTCAATGTCAGGTAAGCAAAATCGTTGAGTATAGCTAGGTTAGTCTAAGCATAACGATTGGCAAGCAAAAATGTTGCTAAGTCCACAAACGTTGAGTGAAGTGTACTCACTCAACGTCGTACCGCTAAAAACTATGAGTACAGGCAAAGTCTAAGTAGAATCAGGAAGAAATGTGGCTAAGTCCACAGGCATTGAGTGAAGTCCACTCACTCAACACCATAACATCCAATTCGTTGAGTATCGCTAAGTTAGTCAAAGCCCTAGAAATTCTGTGTAAATATTTTACTAAGTCCACAGGCGTTGAGTGAAGCTTACTCACTCAATGCCAAGTGATAAAAAGCATTGACTGGTTCTCATCCAATCAGAGCCAGTGTTTTCAGACACAAAAAATTGGCCAAGTCCAAATGCATTGAGTGTAGCTTACTCACTCAATGCTAGATAATTGAAGAATATCTGTTAAGTAGTTTGTAGTTGAGTGAAGCTTACTCACTCAACGCCAAGTGACTGAGAAATATTTTTTAAGGCAAAAAGCATTGAGTGATGAAGACACACTCAACGCTCTCAATGCCAGAGAAGCAGAAATATTTTCTAAGGCAAAAAGTGATGAGTGGACTCAACGCTCTCAACGCCTAATGGCAGAGAAATTATTCTAAGTGTTTTGTCGTTGAGTGAAGGTTGCTCACTAAACGCCTAGTGACAAAAAACCTATCTAAGTATTATGACTTTGAGTGATGCTTTCTCACTCAATGCTTATTCTACTAATGCTTGATTTTAACTAAGTCCACAGATGGTGTCATCAGCATGAGTCAGCAAAAGTCAAAAAAGTCAATGCTTTTCAAATTCTTTGCGGTAAAAATGGAGTAAGCCATTGATGGCGTTGGCGGCTATCTTTTGTCGTCTTTTACAAATGGAAGGTGGTAAATCGCCAATTAAGGCGGGGCCCACAGCGCAATAGAGTCGTTGATCGATGAGCAATAAAAGGGAAAGATTGGCTGAGTCAACAACAAGCAATTAGGGTTTCTGATTTTGCGATTACGGCTGAACTTCGTCTTCTTCCTCGCAATTAACGTCGAGCCTGAAACACAAGTTCTGATCAGAGAATATGAAAGCAAAAAGTGATAGTTATTGCGATATTCATCTATGACAGTAAGGTCAAGATTGATTCCTGAAAGTGAAGAGGTAGATACATCTGCTAGCTACTTCCAGCACAAGTAGTGAATCAACCGAAGACCTTGTCAACTTACTGGTGTGAAGAAGATAGGGCTGAAATCTGCTCAGCCCAAGAAGATAGACACGGAGATTTTTCTCTGGTGTCTAATTGTTTCAAATCTGTATTATTTTTGTAGGATCCTATCTAGGATCTGAGTGTAGGATTCTTGAGTGAATCTGAGTGTAGGTCTGTGTTATATAGGCTGAGGTAAGATCTATTGTAGATCTTAGTGTAGGATTCTTGACTGAATCTAAGTGTAGGCCTGTGATATAAAGTCTGAGGTAGGATCTAGTTGGGATCTGAGTGGTAGGGCAAATTGTCTGAGGTATAAGTCTTGAAGAAGACTGAGTGGTCTTGCGGGATCATATTGTAAGCTCCTTGGAGCCGAGTTTTGGGGGTGAGAGCCTTGTCTAACCACTATTAGAAGGGCGTAAAGAGACAGTGGATGTACCCAAACTCTGGGGAACCACTATAAAAAATTTGTATCATCTGGTTGATGTTCTTGAAAGCTTAATCTAACTAATCATCAAGCACAGTAATTAAGGTATAGGTCTAGATAATCAAAAAGAGATCTAAAACCTATTCACCCCTAGGTGTTAGCTAACCTTGAAAACAAAGACTTTCAGCTAGGAACTATGCCAAGCTCACCGATGAATTTCCTAATCCACGCAGCCTTCATTTTCATATTTACAATAGTGATATACTCTGCCTCAGTTATATAATCAGCAACTCTCTCCTGATTGGAACTCTTCCAGCTTATGGCTCCTTCATTCGGGTAAAAGACAAAACTTAATTGAGACTTTGAGTCATCCCTATCAGTTTGGAAGCTAGCATCTGCGAAACCCTTTACAACAAGCTCTTCCTAACCACCAAACACTAAGAATACATCCTTAGTCCTTATCACATACTTTAGGATTTTGTTCACTACTATCTAATGATATTCACTGGGATTATACTGATATCTGCTAGTCTTGCTCAAAGTATATGAGCTATTGGGATGAGTACATAACATCGCATACATGATTGATCCAATTGCCGAAGCATATAGAATCAAATTCATGCAGTCCTTATCTTCCAAAGATTTAGGACATTGGTCCTTAGAGAGACTAACACCATAAGACATGGGTAAGAATCCCTTCTTAGACTCAAGCACGTTGAACCGTTTCAACACCATCTCGATGTATATACTTTGGTTCAAACCCAGCAACATATTCAAACTATCTCTATAGATCTTAATACCAAGTATAAAAGTCACTTCGCCCAAGTCTTTCATAGAAAATTAGTCCTCTAGGCTATTCTTAATTACTTGTAGGGTAGGAATGTCATTCCCGATCAACAGTATGTCATCTACATATAATATTAGGAAAACAACAATGCTTCAACTAATCCTCTTGTAAACACAAGGCTCATCTTCATTCTTGATGAAACCAAACTCTTTGATTTTCTCATCAAAACAAAGATTCCAACTTTGAGAAGCTTGTTTCAATCCATAAATGGATCTCTATAACTTGTATATTTTAATGGTTTAATTTGGAGATACAAAACCTTCGGATTGTGTCATATACACTTCCTCAAGGATGTTTTCATTTAGGAAATCCATTTTGACATGCATTTGCAAGATCTCGTAGTCATAATATGATGCAATAACAAGTAGAATTCTGATGGACTTAACTATGGAAATAGGAGAAAATGTGTCATCATAGCCAACACCATGAATTTGCTTGAAACCTTCAGTCACTAGTCGCCCTTTAAATGTATATACATACCAATCCTTGTCAGTCTTCTTCTTAAAGGCCCGCTTGCACCCTAAGGGTCATTCCCCTTCAGGTGGTTCCACCAAGGTCTAAACTTGGTTTGCATACATGGAGACCATTTCAGATTTCAAGGCCTCAAGCCACTTCACGAAATCTGGTCCACTCATAGCTACTTGGTAGGTTGCAGTCTCATCATCATGGTCTATAAGCAACACATTACCTATTTGAGACATAAGAAAACCATTTCTCTCAGGCTCAAATCTGGGTCTATTTGATCTATGTGGTACTTGTGTTTCTTGAACAGGCTCTCTAGCTACAACGACTTGTAGTCCTTGCTTAGGCTCCAATTCTAGTTTATTCACTATTTGTGGTTCTTGAACTTCTTCAAGTTCTACCTTTATAATCTTTCAGGATAAGAACTCTTTCTCAAAAAATACATCAGTCCTCGCTACAAGCACTTTGCCCTCCGACAGTTGGTAGAAGTACTACCCTTTATTCTCCCTATAATACTCCCCAAGATAACACTTATCTAACTTAGGTTCCTGCTTATCAAGCATTTGATGTCACATGTATGCCTCATAGCCCCAAATCTTTATAAAAGACATATAAGGACATTACCTACACCATATCTAATATGGTTTCTTTAGAACCATTTTTGTTGGAGTACGATTTAAAGTGAAAGTAGTCATCTCTAGAGAAAACCTCCAAACAAATGGGCAAATCTACTTGACTCATCATCTACCGTACCATGTCTAACAAAATCATAATTCCTCCTCTCATACACTATTATTGCGGTGTTCTGGGTTGTGTGAGCTATGATATAATACCACACTCTTTCAGATGATCATGAAACTCATAACTCAAAAATTTGCACCCTCGAACAGATCGGAGTTCTTTTATCCTTTTTTCTAGTTGGTTATCTACTTCATTCTTAAACTCTTTGAACTTTTTAAAGGTTTCAGATTTATTCTTTATAATAAACACATATTTGTATCTACTGAAATCATCAGTAAATGTAACAAAGTAGTAGAACCTACTTCTAGCCATAGAACTCATGAGTCTGCATACATCAATATATATTATACTCAAAAGGTCATTAGCCCTCTCAGTATGAATAGTGAAAGGGGCTTTAGTCATCTTGCCTAATAAACATGATTCACATCTCTCAAATTCATAATCAAATGAGTCCAATAATCCATCTTTATGGATCCTAGATATGCTCTTTACATATATATGGTGCAAATGACAATGCCATCGGCACATAGGAGTAGATTCATTCATTTATAGTCTTTTAATATTCTTTATATTATAGATCAGATGGTCTAAGTTCAAACCATATAAACCATTAAACAATTAGTCTACACTATAACAAACATCATTCATAAATATATAACAACAATTATTCTTAATAATGAAAGAAAATTCTTTCAATTCATGACATAAAACATATGTAATGTTTCTAGTTATGGCTAGAACAAAATAATAATTATCTAATTTTATTATAAGCCTAGTAGGAAAAGAAAGACTGTAAACTCCTACGGAAATGACAACTCTTGCTCTATTTCCAATACGTCGGTGCACCTACCCTTTACCTAGAAATCTCCTTCTTCCCAGTTCCTGCACATTTGTACCAATATGAGTATATATTCGGTATCCAATACCCAAGATGAAGGAGCTGAAAGTTTAATTTCTATAACGAATATACCTGAAGCGGAACTCACACTTCCCTTCTTCTTCTACATATCCTCAAGAAAAAGAGGACAATTCCTCCTCTAATACATTGCCTTATCAAAATGGTGGCATTTCCCTTCCTTAGCCAAGCCTTTCTTCTTCAGTGATGAAGACTTGGGATCAAGATATTACTTAGGTACTACCTTAGTCTTCTTGGATCCCTTGGCCTTACCCTTGCCTTTATGCACCATCAATATGGGGCTAGAAGGCTTGGCCTTCTTCATATTGATTTCGGCAATTCTCAACATGCCTAAGGGCTCAGAAAGTGTCTTGTCAATCTCATTAATATTATAGTTCGAGACAAACTTCTCATAAATGTCTGGCAATGATTGTAGGATCAGATCAGTGGCCAACTCTTGGCCGAAAGGAAAGCCTTGTCTCTCAAGGTTCTTGATATACCTAATATTCATGAGTATGTGAGTCCATATCTGTTCTCGAGCTCCCTTCTTGCACTGAAACAATTCCTTTGAGATATCAAATTCTCTTTCTAAGTTTGCCCTTGAAACATTTTCTTAAGGTGCTTGATTATCTCATAAGAACACATGTTCTAATATTGCTTCTAAAGCTCAGATTTCATGGTGGCAAGCATGAGGCATTCAGCATCTTTTGAGTCATCTCTATACATCTTGTAAGCATCTTTATCTTTCCGAGGGAAAATTACGGTTGGCTCCATGGGGGATCTTCTTCCAAGACTTAAAGCATACTCTCTTGCCTGAGAATAATTCTTTTGTTCATGTACCAGTCCAGGAAAATGGTCTCGCTAAGCTTGTCCTTCTCAAGGATAGCTCTCAGGGATAAGGTAAAGTATGAACCACTTACTATGGATATTCTACAAGAATTATGCAAAGTTACCTGAGTACTATATTTCCAAATATAATTTACTTTAATATGGACCTTTATTTAAAAAGACTCCCACTGTTTTAATCAAATTAAGAACCCTCAATATGTAAGACCCCTCCCCCTTACTAAGGAGGTTGCCCGGTCTTATGCCCAAAATTGTTGCCTTATGGTGACACTAACAAATAGGCTAATTTCCACCGCATGATGCTGATCCTACTAGATAGTACGATCATTTTAACCTGTAGGCCAATTTGATAATAGAAGTAAAACTGTAAAGACAAGTCCACAGATCACAAAATCATCATAATATATTTTATGAAAATACAGTCCAATAATGAGTACAATAAGAGAGTAAGGGCTTATGCTCGGTACATGCCAAAATGAATAAATCTCTCTCACACACAACTCTAAGCGGAAGCAGAAACTAAAACAACTGCCATCACTTGATGATAAGGTGTAGTAGTAGTAGTGTGAGGTATCTTTACCTCATGTCCTACCACCCATCCTACTGGCCATGCTGGTTCTCCATCTCCTTGAGCTCCTAAAATGATACGATCATAACCGACCATTAGTCATAAAAACTAATCCATTTTGTCCTCGTCTCACCCCCGTGACTCCTAGGCACTGTGTGGGAGGACGTAAATAGAGGAGAACAAGGGCAGAATCAAAAGAGCATGTGATAGTAGAACTAATCTATCATGAGTAAACATCTAACATTATTTATATCATTATACTAGCAGTTATATATGAATAAAAATATGTGAAAAACTATAATAGTACAATAGTAATAAAGGGAGCAGTAAAGAAATATGTACAGTTCAAAAAAGTAATCATGGCACAAAGTGTCCTTGATCAGAAGTGATCATGGCACAAAGCTTGAAAATTAGTTAATCTGTAGATTCAGTGAGGATGAAGGAATAAGATAAGGCTTATCAGCTCCTATAACTCCTCAACAAAATGGAGTAGCTAAAAGGAAAAAATAGAACACTTGTTGAATTTGGAAGAACCTTATTAGTAGAGTCAAATTTATCTAGGTCCTTTTAGACTGAAGCAGTTAACACTGATAATTATGTTCTCAACAGAAGTATCATTCACAAAAATAAGTTGAAAACTCCTTATGAGATTCTAAAGGATAAAACACCTATAGTCTCATATTTTATAATTTTTGGATGTGCATGTTATATCCTAAATAATAGGAAAAGCTATCTTGCCAAATTTGACAAGAAGGTTGATGATGGAAATTTTTTAGGATATTCCTTATCTAGTAAAGTCTATAGGTGTTATAATAAAAGGACTCTTAAAATAGAAGAATCAATGCATGTAGTATTTCATTAACTCTATCTTTTTCCAAGGGGGAGGAAACTTTCACCAAAGACATTTTGCAGGAATAGATTCCCTTAAATGTTGAGTTTAAAGAGTTGAAGATTAAGGAGAATTCTGAAAAATCATCTGAAAAGCGTAATCATCAGTTAGAGGGTGTTATAGAAATCTTAGATGATGAAGTACCAATTGAAGGAATTATCAGTATACCTACAATCACCAATCAGATTAATATGCAGGAGGCTGATTTCCAAAATGCAAAAAAAATAGATGAACAACGAGGAGATCATTATCAAATTATTCAAGCAATAGTAGATCCAGAGAGATCAATTCTCAGGGATCATTCTCCAATCCAAGTAATTGGAGATGTGAATCAAGGAGTGAAAATAAGGAAATAGTTATCAATAAAGATCATATTACAGTACTTTAGTTCACAGTATGAACCAAAGAAATTTGAAAAAGCGGATAAAGATCCACATTGGATTGTTGTTATGCAAGAAGAACTTGCACAGTTTGAGAGAAATAAAGTTTGGATATTAATTGAAAAACCAAAGGATTACCTAATCATTGGAACTAAGTAGGTATTCAGAAATAAACTAGATTCAAGTGGGGTGATTGTCAGAAATAAGGCTAGACTTGTTGTTCATGGTTATATGCAAGAGAATGGAATTGACTATAATTAGACATTTGAACCAATAGCAAGCCTGGAAGCAATAAGATTATTCCTTACTTATCCAACATATAAGAGAATCGAAGTATACCAAATGGATGTTAAAAGTGCTTTTCTGAATGGTTCTCTTCAAGCAGTGGTTTGTGTTGAACAACCTCTAGATTTTGTCAATTCAACTTATCCATCATATGTATATAAACTAAATAAAGCACTATATTGTTTAAAGCATGCTCCAAGATCTTGGTATTAGGCTCTATCCACTTTTCTCTTAGAGTACTACTTTATAAGAGGAAAGGTGGATAAAACACTTTTCACAAAAACACATAAGAAAAAGCTGCTCATTGTCCAAATTTATGTGGATAAAACACTTTTCAACAGACCCTATACTTTATAAGAGATTTGTAGATTTGATGCAGTCTAGGTTTTAAATTAGTAGCATGGGAGAATTATCTTTCTTCCTTGGATTATAAGGGAAGCAAAGTAATGAAGGCATTTTTATATCTCAGTCCAAATATACAAAAGAATTGATTAAGAAAATTGGAATGGAAAATGTCTCCATCATGAAAAATCCTATATTACTAATGTTGTTCTAGATAAAGATATATTTGGTATATCTATTGATCAAAAAACATATAGAGCAATCATTATATCTCTTCTTTATCTTACAACCAGCAGACCAGGTATAATATTTATCATAGGTGTTTGTGCAAGATTTTTGGTAGATCTTAAGGATTCACATCTAAGTTCAGTAAAGATAATTTTGAGATATCTTAAGGGTACACATGAAATGAGATTATGGTATTTAGTAGAATCAAAATTTGAACTATATGGATATTCTGATGCTAATTCTGTTGGATGTATATTGAAGAAGAAAAGTACCTCGGGAAGTTTTCAATCCTTAGGTGCTAGACTGATATCCTGGTTTAGTAAAAAGTAAGCATCAGTCTCCACTTCTACAACAGAAGCTTAGTATATAACTGCTAGAAGCTGTTATTCACAAATATTGTGGATGCAAAATCAATTGCTTCATTATGATCTAAAGTTCGCCAATTCAATAATATTTTATGATAACTATAGTGCTATCTCAATTACCTCCAATCCTGTCTTGCATAGTAGGACAAAGCACATACAAATACGAAATCACTTTCTCAGAGATAATGTGGAAAAAGAGGAAATTTTCCAAGAATATGTGTCATCTAAAAATCAGAGGGCAGAAATCTTCACAAAGCCTCTTGATGAGATCAAGCACTAATATTTTGTCAATGTTTTGGGTATGCTTAATAAAGCTCAATAAATTAATTTATCACTAATATAACATGTAATTGTTCTTAAAAATTATTGAAAGGAAAAACCAGCAAAAGACTTAAAACTTAAGTCTGTACTCGACACAACGTTGAATACAAGTCCACGGAACATCACCTTCTATTCAATGCAATGTCTAGAGTCAGTGATAATGTAGAGTTTTGGATATTATCGATACAACATTTATATAAAAAACAAATGTGTCGACTATGTGTAATTTTCATAATACATCGAATAAAAGTTGACGCCACGTCGACTAAGGAAATACCCGCTGAAATTTTAAGACCTAATTTGTCAATGTTTCGTCTACTTATATTAGTCTTCATATTCACCAAAAACTCTTCATCTTTCCCGCTCTATTCTTTATATACTTTGAAAGTGAGGATAAGATCTAGCTTACTCTAGAGGGGGGGGGGTGAATAGAGTATATTAAAATAATTTACAATTTAAAACTGTAAAGCAGTGGAAGACTTGAATTACTTATATGTCTAATGTGCAAGCAGAAAAGTAAACACTGAAGTAGTAAGAAAACATAAACACACAGCACACAGCAAAGAAAAAAGCACAGCAAACCAGATGACACAAGGAGCTATAGTAGTTCCCCAACAATCCTGGGTACATCCACTCTTCTACCACCTTAGGTAGGAATCCACTGCAGGAATAGTTGATCAGGTGTCCTGGGCACCAATGAGCTTTTGATAAGGTGCTCAAAAACCAAACCTAGATTTTTTGATAAGGTGTCTTGCCACCACTGAGTTTTGAAAAGGTCTCAGAAACCAGCCACAAAACTTTTGAAGGGAGTTTTGAGAAACCCTTTTACAGGTGAGAAAGGAAAAAAGAAAATGAGTTGAGTTATTCTTCTCTGTCAACAATCTTAGAGAAGACAAGTGGAAGATGTTGTCAAAGCTCCCCCTAAGATCTGTAAGGATTCAGGAATATGAGCTTTTTGAGTTGCTTCAGATCTCCAGCAATAGATGATTTCAGCAGATGCTAAAAAGTGTGATATCTGGAGTTCTTGATGATGAAGCTTTTGAACACTTGATGCTTGAAGGAGTAGAATAGCATATAATCTCCTTCACAGTAATGTTCCTTGTGTTCTTGAAGAATTCTGACTCAGTAATTCTTTAAACTTTTGTCTACTGAGTCTATTCCAGAAGATGAATTCTTGATGAAAAATTTTCTTATTCTCTCTTCTGTATTCTTTTTCAAATCTTGTCAGCTCTCTATGTCTTTTTCAAAATGACTCTCTAGGGAGTATATCAGATTCTGACTTATTGATAGCCGTTAATCTGTCATAAATGACTACCTTAACTGATATCTGCCTCTAGAGGAAAGTCCTTAATAAACATTCCAATTAGTCTTCCTTGAAACTTGCTCACAATTGATTGAAACGGCTACAAAATCCTTTGCCATAAATACTGAAAATAAGTCTGAAAGAATTCCATAACTATCCTGAATTTGAATCTTTAAATCGTCGATTTCTTCAGAAAAGCGTCGATCTGAGCTCAACTATCGTCGACCTGAGCTCAGAGATTGAACTTAGACTGAAACCAGAAATCGCCGATCTGAGCTCTACGATCGTCAACTTGACTCAGAGATTGGAAAACAACTAGAGACAGAGCGTCGATCTGAGCTCGAAAATCATCAAACGGAGTTTGACGCCTCATTTGAACTGAGCTCAGAGATAGTCGAACTGAGTTCGACGTTTAGTCGACCTGAGCTCGACGAGAATTGTCCTAGTCTTCAGCACTGAATCCTGATCTTTAGAAGGTCTTGAGGGCAGCTTTCAAACCTAAGTACTAACCCTAAGACTCAATCAAATTGACCTATCAGACTATATAGCAAGGTAAAAATAAATTCCTAAGCACAAAGTGATCCTTACCCAAATTTGTAATAGGGTGTTCCAACAATCTCCCCCTATTTGGGTTAGGATTACTATTTACAAGACAAATAGGAAATAACAAGCATACATTAGAATTAAAAATAAAACAGAAACAATAATGCAGATAACACATGTTGAGCATTGCAGAATCACAGCAAGAGTCACAGATTCAGTCAGAAATAGATATGAGTATCAGCTTACACAAATTACTCATTGCCCTTTTTGAAAAGAATTTCTCTGGTTGGATTGAGGGCTTCCTTTTTGGATCTTCTATCATCATCTGCACCTAAGGAGGTTTGAGATTTTGGCCTTGGAACAACAGCCTCTGGGTACAGCTTCATATAACTTTCTGGATCAAAGAACTTTTTGGAAGAGTATCTTTCCAATTCTTTCTTTCTCTGCTCTGATAGAGTTGTGATATTGGAAGTGTCTCTTCCTTGTTCTCTTGCTTTCTTAATCTGATCCAATGCAGCCAATTCTTTCATTCTAGCAGTCCAGGAGAGTGGATTGTTTTCAGGGTCTTCAAAAGGAACTGAAGGTTCATATCTGTTTATTGTCACTGAATCATCTGGAGGAATTCTTGTAGCAATAGTTTCTTTTAGCTTGTAAGGGAAAGGACAAAAGGTTGAGTCAATAGGACCTTGTCCTTCCCTTTGGTATGGATGTTGCCTGGAGTAAAATCTGTAGTCTCTTTGACTTCCTCTATGCTGTCCTCTTCTTGGCTGATAACCTCTTTTATAATGTCCTCTTGGTTGATATCTCGGTGAAGATTGGGAGGAGCTATATTTTCCAACAGATCCAGACTGAGAAGCAGATCATCCACCAGTACCTACATCTAGAGGAGGAGGAGGAGGATAGAAGTGTGAAGATCCTATATAATATTTGTCAAGCTTTCTATTTTTCTTCATTGCTTTGAGTTGGTTCTTAGAATACTGCATCCATGGTTAAGAAATAGGGCAGTCATGAAGAATATAGTAGGGGATATCATTGTCATCTTTAACTTTCTCAAGAGGTACCCTCATCATTGCCTTGCTTTTAGCTTTCCTCTTCCTTGCAATAGTTGCATAGGAGTCATCAGAATCAGTTTAAAATTGGTCACTATCTTAGCTCTGAGGATTGTCATATAACTCATCAATCCTTTTGATGTAATCTTGTTGTTGCTTTGACTTTTCAGGAGAGATAATAGCAGCAGCAGCAGTGACAGAAGTAGCAGAAATTGAGGCAGTAGGAGCAGCAGATACAGAAACTTCAGCAACAGGTTCTTCAATATGAACAGCAGACTCATTAGCCTCTATCATCAGTAAATCAGCAGCAGCACTATCAGAACAAGTAATATCAACAGCAGCAGCAGCAGCATCCATAACATCAGCAGAAAGAACTTGTTCCATAGCCTTGATATATATAGTAATTTGGCTGGGCTCACATCTAGCAACAGGCACAATGGCCTTAGTAAGATCTTCAACTTCCTGAGCTGGTAGACAGCTGAAGTGAAGAGAATCAAAAACTATTAACAGCGACTTGAAGTCAACTGTTAGAGTTGGAACCAGAGCTGTAACTGGAACTGTCTCTGGCAAGAATTTTTCTGAAGCTGCAGGCACAATCTCTTCTTCATATGGCATCTCCCCCTGCCTTGATTCAGTCGAAACTGGATCAAGGCACCCCATATAAGGGATTGCTTGTGGAGGGGAAATAGAGGATAGCCTGGCAGACAGCTCCTGGATGGATTTCAGGAGTGGAGCCATGGAGGTCTCCAGCAGGGCTACTAGCCTGGGAGCCAGCATCCAATAAAGCTTGTCTGCTAGGGTAGGAATATCTACTTGCTCAAGTGAGACTTGAGTAGAGGTAGAGGTTAGAGAGACAGAGATAGATGGTGAAGGAGCTGTAGAAGTAGTGATAGAAGTGGTGGATGGTAGGATGGATGGTTGAGAGATTGGAATTGTGGAGATGGAAGATATTGGTGTGGAGATGGATGGTGTGAAAGATGGTTGGGCAAGTATGTCATGGAGTAGTTGTTGGTATGAGGAGGATGATGGAGGCTCAAGAGGTGAGGAGGGGAAATCATCCATGTAGGAATCATCCATGAGGTTGAATGATGGAAGGGAAGAGGAAATGTCAATGGATGGATAATAGTGAAGGGGATGGAATTACTCTTCTGTGGTGGCTGGAGGAGGTGAAGGAGTTGAAAGAGGAGAGGAAATGATGATGGGGGAAGATAATGAGGTAGTGATGGTGGTTGTGGAAGTGGAGGTAGAAACAATAGGTGGATAAGGAGGAGATGAGAAAGCAGGCAACTCTTCTAATGGGGCAGTTGCCTGTGGGGGAGTGACTGTATCAGTCCTTGTGCCTGAAGTAGTGACAGCAGCAGGAACTCTGCTTGGCTTGGTAATCTGCCTATCCCATTTGCCAAAAGGGCACAGGTCAGTCTCTTGGAGGCATTTATGTGCATCCCACTAGACACCAGCAATTCAGGGCACCTGGAGTGCAGGAATAGCCCTATGATCCTCCCAAAATTTACAAGACATTTGTTCACCTTCTTTTTGATCATTTCAAAGAAAATTCTCCACAGTTTAAATGTTTCTTATCCACAATTGCTCCCATCAAGCAGAATTGATACCTAGAGATGGTATCATGTGCAGAGTGCTTTGGCAATAGCACTTTCCTCACAACATCAACAAGAAATCTATACTCAATTGATAAATTCTTTTTTAGCAATTTGTTAGGGTTAGTGGCAGAATGTCCCATTCTATTTAACATAGTTGCAAACTCCTCTCCAGATAGCTCAATAGAATCATTTCCAGTACTTAATTGAAATACATCTGTCAGGAGAGCAGGTGTTAGGGATACCTGAGTCCCGGCTATAGTACCAACAATTGTATTCTGATCCAGATTGTGCGCTGTATATACCCATTCCTTGATCTCATCGGCAGCAATTTTCATCCTTGTGGTCATTATCTACATTAACTGCTGTTCTCTGAATAAGTCCAGAATATCTTTGAAAACCTGGTCACTGCCCTCGAATGAGTCCATGTCTATATCAAAACTTGTGTCGAATTTCATCTTGGCAAGGGCGGCAACAGAAACTGCAATTGTATACCTGCAAAATGAACAAACACGACCAAGTGCAGAAGAGTTTGGAGGGAAAGAAAAAGTTTATAGAGAGTATGAAAGCGCAAGAAGAACGACGGCCGAAAAAAGATTTTTTATATTAGGGTTCGATGCCGACTGGAAAGATCGGTTAACTCCGTTCGACGATTTTGGGCTTCTAGGGGAATCTGAAAGGTCTTCAACACCGTCGATCTCCGTTCGACGATATTGGAGAGCGTCAAGCTCTGCTCGACGGTCGCTGACCAGAAAGAAGATAGCCTAGCGCTATCTGAAAGCGGTGAACTCCGGTGGACGCTTTCGGAAAACGTCGATCTCTGTTTGACGATCTTTTGGAAAATCGTCGAGCGCAGTTCAGAGACTGAAAACAGCCTACAGACACTAGAAAAAACAAGTTTTTAGCCTAGTCTTGGTCTGTTTTTAGAGTTTTAAAATCTTGACTTTTATTTTAAACTTCCTCCATCTAACATTCCTAACTGATTTAAGAAGAAGGTATGTTTCTTTTCATCCAATAGTTTGGTGAAAATATCTCCCCTTTGCAAATAAGTTGGGATATATTGAATTTCAATTTTATTTTTCTCAACATTATCTCTTAAGAAGTGATGCCTAATCTCTATATGTTTTGTCCTACTATGGAGGACTGGATTTTGTGCTATAGAAATAGCACTAGTGTTATCACAAAAAAAATTTGACCCTTCTAAGTTGTAACCATAGTCTAGGAGCTGGTTTTGAATCCACAAAATCTGTGAGCAACAACTGCCTACTGCCATGTATTCAGCTTCAACAGTTGAAGTAGACACAGATGTTTATTTCTTACAGAACCAGGAGATAAGTCTGTCACCAAGAAACTGGCAAGTTCCACTGGTGCTTTTCATGTCTACTCTATATCCAGCATAATCAGCATCTAAAAATTCAGTTAATTCAAATCCTGGGTCTTTTGGATACCAGAGACCTAGATTTGGACAACTTTTTACATACCTAAGAATCCTCTTAACTAATGTTAGGTGTGACTCTCTAGGGCTTACTTGGAACCTAGCACATATACATGTAGCAAACATTATATCAGGTCTACTAGCTGTAAGGTACAATAGAGATCTAATCATTGCTCTATATGTTATCTGATCAACATGTTTTCCATATTCATCAGCATCAAATACAACATTAGTAGGCATGTGTGTTTTCATACAAGATGCATCAGACATACAAAATTTCTTTACCAGTTCTTTTGCATACTTGGTTAGAGAAATAAATATGCCTTCAGCATGTTGTTTGACTTGCAATCCTAGAAAGAAGGAAAGCTCACCCATGCTACTCATTTCAAATTTTGAATGCATTAGTTTAGAGAACTTTTTGCACAAATTTGAATCAGTAGATCCAAATATAATATCATCTACATATATTTGCACTGGTAGGGTATAGGACTTATGGGTTCTAATGAAAAGAGTTTGGTCTACTCTACCCCTTATAAAATCATTTTTCAGAAGAAAGCATGCTAAGGTCTCATACCATGCTCTAGGAGCTTGCTTGAGACCATATAATGCTTTATGCAATTTGAAAACATGATCAGGATAAGTTGAAGAGATAAAACCTGGGGGTTGTCTAACATAGACTTCTTCTTTGATGTCTCCATTGAGAAATGCACTCTTCACATCCATCTGATAGACCTTGAATCCTTTGTGAGCAGCATAAGCAATGAATATTCTTATGGCCTCTAACCTTGCAACTGGTGCAAGGGTTTGGTCATAGTCTACTCCTTCTTCTTGAGAATATCCTTGAGAAACTAGCCTTGCCTTGTTTTTTACAATAACTCCTTGATCATCCAATTTGTTCCTGAACACCCACTTAGTTCCAACAATGGAGTGATCCTTAGGCATTGGCATTAGTTCCCAAACTTTATTCCTCTCAAATTCATGTAGTTCCTCTTGCATAGCAATGATCCAGTGTGGATCTTGTTCTACATCTTGAATGGATTGAGGCTCAACTTGAGATAGAAAGCAAGTGTGAATCAGGTTCTGGTTGACCTGCTTTCTGGTTTGCACGCAAGCTGAGATGTTTCCAATCACTTGGGAGATTGGATGATCTCTTATTGTTACTAAATTAGCAGGGGGTGTTGATTGTTCACCAACTTGTGTTGTTGTTTCCCCTTGTGGAACAACAACTGGCTCTTCTAGATGATGAGTTTCCTCTTCATCATCACTGCTCTAATCCTTTTGCTGGATAGGTGAATGTACTGAATCCTTCTCTGCAATATGCAACCTGTCCAAATTTTCTGAAAGAGAGTTTACCTACAAGGGTTCTATGGTAGAAGTATTCTTCTCCTTATAAAACATGTTAGTCTCATCAAAAGATACATGAACAGACTCTTCAATTTTAAGAGAAGTTTTATTATAAACCCTATAAGCTTTACTGATCATGGAGTATCCCAGAAACACTCCTTAATCAGCTTTAGCTTGAAATTTTGCTATATACTTCTTGTCATTATTGTGAATATAACAAATGTAACCAAAAATCTTGAAATAGTCTACTTTAGGTTTATTCCCTTTGAGCAATTCATAGAGAGTCTTGCCCTTCAGTTTATGTATCAAAATTTTGTTCAACACATAGTTGGAGGTGTTCACTACCTCTGCCCAAAAAGATAGAGGGAGGTGAGCATCTGTCAACAATATGGTGGCAGATTCAATAAGGGTTCTATTTTTCCTTTCAGCTACCCCATTTTATTGAGGAGTTCTAGGAGCTGAGAAAGTGTGCCTGATCCCTTCACTCTGACAGAACTCTTGCATAAGAAGAGAATCAAACTCTGTCCCATGATCACTTCTGATCAGGGCAATATGAGTATTGAACTCAATCTGTATGCATTTGAGAAAATCTGTCAAACATTTAAAGTTATCAGACTTCTTCCTCAGAATGAATACCCAAGTGAATCTAGAGAAGTCATCTACAATCACTAAAGTGTAAGATTTCCCTCCTAAGCATAGTACTGTAATGGGTCCAAAAAGATCTATGTGTAACAGATACAAAATCCTAGGTGAATCACTCTTATTTAGTGACTTAAAACTATTTTTAGTTTGCTTGCCTAATTGACAAGCCCGGTAGAGTCCTTCCTTCTTGTAGGGGCCAGAAGGTAGTCCTCTAACAAGGTTGTCCTTGGGTAGCCTAGCAATGGTTCTAAGGTTTATATGTCCTAGTCTCTTATGCCAAAGATCATTTGGTTTGCAAACTGAATTAAATAAACAGATATCTATATTGGTTGAAAGGAAATCTACAAGATAAATGTTACCTTTCCTTTTACCTGTTAACATTGTTGTGTTGTCCTCTGACTTGATCTTGCATAAGGATTTGTTGAATATCACTTGATAGACTTCATCACAGAGTTGACTGATGCTGATTAAATTATGCTTCAGTCCTTCCACATAAGCCACCTTCTTGAATGTGACTGAGCCAATCTGAACAGCACCATATCCTTTTGTTTAACCAAAGTTTGAATCACCAAATATCACTTTGGGCCCAAGTTTGGTTTTGAAGGATGTTAAATTCTCCTTGTTCCCTGTCATGTGCTTTGAGCACCCAGTATCCAGATACCATTGTTGGTTCATTGCTGGATAGGTCTTCACCTACACATAAACAATTTATATGTTTTTCACCAAGTTTACCTTGGGTCTAGGTTGATAACCTTTAAACTCAGAAATAAAAGAAATCCCTGGCTGACTCTTATATCCTTCAGGATGGTATCTCCTAGGAGGTACTATCCATTCAGTATAAGGGTTAAGCTTTGGGATGTAGGACTTCTAGGATTGATTGTAGATTTACCTCTGAAAGATTATTCAAAGCTCTGAGCTCCGTTCGACGATCGTCGAGCTGAGTTCGATGATCTTGGGTCAGATCGTCGAGCTCCGTTCGAAGATCGATTATTCCAGAGTTCAGGGTTCAGAAGTCGTCGACCTGAGTTCGACGATTCAGCCTGAGATCGCCGAGCTCTATTCGACGATCGTCGACCTCTGTTCGACATTTTTTGTTGAACTTTGTTTTTCTTAGGTAAATCAGGATTCTTCCTAGACACCTTTACAACTTCCTTTCCTTTATCTGAAATAAATTTAATTGGAGTTGTTAATACTATAGGTTGGCTGGATGAAGCACCCAAGCCCAGTATACTATTAAATCTTGAGTTCATTGTACTTGTGATGTCCATCAATCTGATGCTTCTCCCATTAAGGGATTCTTCAAACTTCTTTGCCTGGGATAGTTCACTTTTTAGTGAAACTATCTCCTCCCTACAGCATTCTAGCTCCTCAGAAAATTTGAGGTTATCTGACTTTAAAGTGCTATGTTCAGATAATTGATTTCTGAGAGAGATGATCTCTTTCTCAGACTTCAGCAGGTCTAAACAAAGTGCTTTAAATTTAAAGTCCTCTGAATTAAAATCAAAGGAATCTATTACCTGGTCTTCTTCATCTTCATGTTCAGATTCAGATTCTGATTCATGTTCTGCATCAGAATTATGTTGGGAGGCATTGATAGCCATCATGCAGAACTCCTTCTCTTCAGCATCATCTTCATAATCACTTGAGCTTATAAAGCCTCTGACTCTTCTTCAGTTTCACTCCAGGTTTTAGCTACAAATCCCTTCCTGGTGTGTTTGTTTTTGCTGGAGGAGGATTTGTCATTGTTGTTTCTCCTTGAGTCCTTGTCTTTTCTCCTATCTTTCTTGTCCCTCTTGTCCTTATTTTGATTTTCTGGACAATCAGGCACAATGTCGCCTGGTTTCCTGCATCCAAAACAAATAATTTCTTTATTATTGGATTTGTCATACCTTGGCTTCTCATGCCCTCTGGATGACCTCTTTTTGAAATTTTTCCTGGCCATCTTATAGAATCTCTTGGCCAGTAAGCTCATCAATTCTTCATTGCTTGTGACCTTGTCTTCAGGCTGATCTTCTATAGCTTTGAAAGATATGGTCTTCTCCTTTCTGATGGCTGGAGAAGTAGTCTTTTGCTCTTCTTCCCTATTCTTGATGAGCAGCTCATAAGATTTGAGCTTGCCCAAAAGAGCCTCTGTGGTGATCTCACTTAGGATTCTGGCATCCTTGATTGGCCAGATTATGGAATCTCAAGTGCTGGGGAAGCACATTAGGATTTTGTCATTTAGTTCAATGAGTGAGATCTCCTTGTCCAATGTTCTTAATTCACTGACAATTAGGCTGAGCCTGTTATACATATCAGCAACTGGCTCAGTTTCTCCTTTCTTGAAGTTCTTATACTAGGATATGAGATGGGATCTTCTATCCTTCCTTTCATCATCAGATCCAGATACAATCTCAGAAAGCTTATCCCATATATCTTTTGCTGAACTGCATTCAGCCACCTTTTGGAATATCTCATCAGACATAGTCTGAGCAAGGATATTCATAGCCTTTGCATCTGTAACTTTCCATTTCTTTATTTATGCATCTGTTCCTGAGGGAGGTGGAACAACACTTGTACTTGTAATTACTAGCGGTCTTGGACACACTGTCAAAACAGAATTAAAGATGTCCTCATCAATAGAATTCATGTAAAGCCTAATCCTTGCCTTCCAAAGTGAAAACTTAGAAAGGTTGCACACTGGAGGTCTGGTGCTAGCATAATCTTTATTCTGTGTCATGGTTTTGTAAGAAAATAAATATAATACAAATAATAATAACCCTCTATAGAAGATTTATCTTATCAAGGATCTTTTGGTTCAAGTGTTAGCTTGTTCAACCAATCTGTTGAAGATTCAGTTGTTGAGTAACCAACCTCGCTTTGATACCAATTGAAAGTGAGGATAAGATCTAGCTTACTCTAGAGGGGGGGTGAATAGAGTATATTAAAATAATTTACAATTTAAAACTGTAAAGCAGTGGAAGACTTGATTTACTTATATGTGTAATGTGCTAGCAGAAAAGTTAACACTAAAGTAGTAAGAAAATAGAAACACATAGCACACAGCAAATCAAAAAGCACAGCAAACCAGATGACACAAGGAGCTATAGTGGTTCCCCAATAATCCTGGGTACATCCACTCTTCTACCACCCTAGATAGGAATCCACTGCAGGAATAGTTAATCAGATGTCATGGGCACCAATGAGCTTTTGATAAGGTGCTCAAAAACCAAACCTAGATTTTTATATAAGGTGTCTTGCCACCACTGAGTTTTGACAATATCTCAGAAACCAGCCACAAAACTTTTGATGGGAGTTTTGAGAAACCCTTTTACAGGTGAGAAAGGAAAAAGAAAATGAGTTGAGTTATTCTTCTCTGTCAAAAATATTAGAGAAGACAAGTGAAAGATATTGTCAAAGCTCCCCCTAAGATCTATAAGGATTCAGGAAGATGAGCTTTGCTTGGGGTGATAGGCCTTGAGTTGCTTCAGATCTCCAGCAATAGATGATTTCAGCAGATGTTGAAAAGTGTCATGTCTGGAGTTCTTGATGATGAAGCTTTTGAACACATGATGCTTGAAGGAGTGGAATAGCAGATGATCTCCTTCACAGTAATGTTCCTTGTGTTCTTGAAGAATTCTGACTCAGTAATTCTGTAAACTTTTGTCTACTGAGTCTATTCCAGAAGATGAATTCTTGATGAAAAATTTTCTTGTTCTCTCTTATGTATTCTTTTTCAAATCTTGTCAGTTCTCTATGTCTTTTTCAAATTGACTTTCTAGGGAGTATATCAGATTCTTACTTCTTGATAGCCGTTAATCTGTCATAAATGACTACCTTAACTTATATCTGCCTCTAGAGGAAAGTCCTTAAGAAACATTCCAATTAGTCTTCCTTGAAACTTGCTCCAAATTGATTGAAACGGCTACAAAATCCTTTTCCATAAATGCTGAAAATAAGTATGAAAGAATTCCATAACTGTCCTGAATTTGAATCCTTAAATCGTTGATTTCTTCAGAAAAGCGTCGATCTGAGCTCAACTATCGTCGACCTGAGCTTAGAGATTGAACTTAGACTGAAAACAAAAATCGTCGATCTGAGCTCTACGATCGTCAACCTGAGCTCAAAGATTGGAAAACAACTAGAGACGGAGCATCGATCTGAGCTCGAAGATCGTCGAACGGAGTTCGACGCCTCATTTGAACTGAGCTCAGAGATAGTCGAATTTAGTTCGACATTTCATCGACCTGAGCTCGACGAGAATTGTCCTAGTCTTCAGCACTGAATCCTGATCTTTAGAAGGTCTTGAGGGCAGCATTCGAACCTAAGTACGAATCCTAAGACTCATTCTAATTGACCAAACAGACTATACAGCAGAACTAATACAAAGGACTTTTGATCTGCTCTCTAGTGATGATGAAGCAGAACTTTCTAACGAAGAGATAGAGGAAGTATTGAAGAAGATGAATTTATCTAAAGACAAACCAATTCACCTTAAGAAGAAACACTTCTCAGAGGAATATGAGTTTTTAGTTGATTTAGTGGGAAAAGTACTGATGTGCAAGATTTCAGCACATAATGTTGTCCCTAAGGCCCAACTGCATTTGATTTGGACCCTTGTTCTAGGGAAGAAAATCAACTAGAGTAAGTATATTTTGCATCGTATAGGTCATAGGTATAATCATAAGGATAATGTCTATCTAACATTTATGATTTAGACATTCAAACAACACTATCACACTCTGTGTAAATGTAAAGGAATAAACATTCCCCTAGGAAAAGACATTTTATATCCTCTTTCTCAAAGAAAACTAGACAAATTATCCAGCCTAGTTCAAAGAAAGATGTATGACCTTTATCCTCATCACCATCTGATGTTTCACATGAATTGGTGATTTTAACAGAAATAACATTATTTTCTTCAAAAAATATAGTTACAGAACCAAGTCATCCATAAAATATGAATATTGAGCTTCCTGCAATAGATATACAACATTACAATAACCAACCTTCATTTCCTACTAATCACATTAAGGAAACTATATCTTCATTTGTTACTTTTAACATTGATAATATTATTCATCAAGCAATACAACAAACTACTGCCTCTCTAACACCCGTAAAGTTGAGCGTGCTTCTTATTGTAAAACTTTAATTAAAAATATGCTAACTCAAAATTATGTGGTTAATGTTTTTATAAGACAAGTTTAGGATAAACTGCCTTCCACAGAAGTAACTAGGTCTTTCTTAACCTCTATAGCTCATGAGGTTTAGAAGGGAGAGATATCTGAGGAAAGCCAGTATATGGAACCCTTAGAAAATATGAAGCTCTTCATGAACAAGTTCAGAAAGATTTACTAAGTAGAGAAGTTGATGGACTAATGGCTCAAATTTCAGAAGTTGTAACTAATGATCAAGTTGTTTAGAATTCTGCTGTATTAGTTCAGGAGGAGGAAGAGCAAAGAAATTTAACTAATATACTCATGATATCCAAAGAGGCTTTGGATAATGTTGCATCAATTCAGAGGGAGTATCAAGTTCAGCCTGGAGAAGAGATTTTATAACAAAGAGTAAAGAAAGATATACATGTGAAGTTTTCTAAAAAAGGAACAATCCTTCTTAGAATAAATATCCTACAGGTATATCATTGAGATATTCAATGAGAACTATGTTGGCATTATGAAATTAATTTCAAAAGCCTCAAAAATTTAGTTTCCTCTTATGTTTATGTCCTTTAATTTTTTCTATGTTTATTTCACATGTTTATGCAAGTCAAACTTTGTACCTTTACTATTTTATTTTTGTAAAATCATCTTTGGAACTTTGTAAAATTTGTTAAGATAAATAGAGGAAGATTGTTAGGAAAAACTCTTATGATTTACCTTAACAAATTATTTTAAGTGATTTTGCATCTTAGTTTAATTACCCATAAAGTATAGAGAGGGTAATATGATCTTAGAAGTCCTGGGATATCACTAGAGTAAAGGACATGAGAAAGGCACACTAAATTTTAGAGGAAAAATAAGAAATTCCAACATGTGTCGACTAAAAGTCGACACAACTTCGACTTAATATTGATGTTAGTTCGATTAGAAGTCAAAGCAACATAATTAAATTAGTCGATGTTACTTCAAGGTTTATTTCATTGCATACTTTGATATGTTGTCGACATAACGTCGATTACAGAGTTAAGTTGATAGTCAATGAGAATGAAGCCAGAGTTTGACGCAACTACTATATAAAGTTGACGTTACGCCAATTAGTATTCTGAAAAAAAAATTTGGGGAATAATTCAGAGTTTTTTCAAAAAAGATTTAATTTGAATAACAATTTCTTAGAGACGTTGGAAGATGATTGTTCTCTACTAGATGTATATAGAGAGAGACACGCGGTTGAGATAGAAGAATGATTGATCAGATACTATAAACAAGAACTTGTATTTTAGCAGATGAATGATGATCTTCCTGATCTTCTCTGTCAATTCTCTTCGGCCCATCAAGTGCAGAAATAGATTCAGTGAAGAATATGGAATCACCTGGATCAAAGGGCTTATAATCCTTAAAATTCTCTCAATCAAGGATTCATCAGAGTATTAGAGATAAAATTCACATAGTGCCAAAAAGTCCTCAGAATTTCTATTGAGAGGGCTCGTCAAGAGGATCTTCTCTTCTAGAAATCTCTTTCTAATCTCTATTTATTTCTTTTTTACTGTTTGAGAAAAGTGTTTTAAGAATCCCTCTTAAAAGAATTCAGTTTAAGGTTTAAGAGTCTCCTTGAGAAAAGACTCGGGTTGTATTGGTTCTAGTTCTCCTTATCAAAAGATCTAGAGATTGGTTTTGAGAGTCTCTTTATCAAAAGACTCACGCATAGTGATAGTGAAATACTACCTAGAGGGTAGAAGAGTGGATGTACCTAGATTTGGAGAACTACTATAATTCTTATGTCTTTTGTGATTGTTTTTTCTATGATTGTTTATTTGATGTGTTGTGAATATATTTAATCTCTATTCACTCCATTCTAGAGAAAACTCTGAGGATTTTGGCAATTGTTCT
Organism: Platanthera zijinensis; assembly: GCA_039513925.1. NCBI lineage: Eukaryota > Viridiplantae > Streptophyta > Magnoliopsida > Asparagales > Orchidaceae > Platanthera > Platanthera zijinensis. The sequence goes on along the minus strand of CM077098.1, from coordinate 63,432,360 downwards.
CCTTTTTCAACATTGTTTAAGAGAAGAGTTCACATTTTTTGATGATAATTTCAAGTGCCACTTCATGGTCTTCCTTCGACATCAGTTTCAATGGAGTTTTTTTCTAAAAAAATTATCTATTTTTATATTCTTTTGAATTTTGTTCTTAGATTTTATATCTTTCTATTGTGTGGAAATAGCCTCTTGGGTGGCGATTAATTCAAGGAAAGATCAAGGGTGGTGAATTCATATCACATGTGATTACAAGGTATAAAAGGGATCTAGGGAGTTCTTTGGTGAGGAGAGGCGTGAGACCACTCCAGAGGTGAATTGACTAGGGCTAATGTTACCACATAAAGTGAAAGGAAGGGAATCCGGCAAGGGGGAGAGACTGATAGAGGTAGAGAGAGATAGAGAGAGAAGAGGGAGCAGCTCCCACACAAAGTTGATTGATCCAAAGATCAAAAAAGAGATACAATGGTCCTCCTTATATAGTGAGGAGCACATAAAGAAACACATAAATACACTTAACTAAACCCAAGTCCTTATGGTATAAGTCCATAAAGGATTTCCCAAAAACAAAATACATAAATGCTTTTGGCTAGATTCAGCCCCCCACCCATACTCCAAGTTCCCATGTGCTACCGTGTTCGTCCCCCCTCAATTATCGTCAGCGGTAATGATGGCTCCACTGTTGCCGAGAGATACTGTCATTCCTCCACAATTCCCGTGCTATGTATTGGGACGACGAGCGTACATCCTCCATGGTGGGCTGTCATTATGAAGTTCGGTAACAATACCTCGGTCTGGGAAATTTGCCTTGTCCTCAAGGCAAAAGTCCGGAAACTGGCGACAAAAATCATCGCGGAGTAGCCAAGTGTTCATCGAAGGGAGTCGGTGTTTCCACGCTACCTGAACCTCCTCGGGTATTCCGGTTCCGGGATGAGGGGAACGCGTATCCAAAATCGTCGCTGGGTATAATGGTGGCGTTCCCGAAAAATCCAAGTCAGCGGGGATGTGGTCCACGGTGGGGTGATCGTCGATGACTCGGCAGAGCTGAGATACGTGAAAAACGGGGTGGATTATACTTCCCTTTGGTAGGCAAAGGCGGTAGGCGACAGCTCCAATCCGGTCGAGTATCTCAAACGGGCCGAAGAAGCGTGGAGCGAGCTTGGGGCATGAGCAGTGTGCAACTGTAAGCTGGAGATACATATGTAATTTAATGAAGACCCTTTCACCCAATTCAAATTGCAAGTCCCGACATTTATTTTTTGCGAAGGACGTCATTATTGCCTGGGCTCGGCAGAGGTGTTGTTTCAAGCTATCCAACATGGTATCCCGGTCTTGGAGGTGGGCCGCGAGGCCGGCCACGGGGCATTCGTCCGAGAGATTTCATATCATCAAGGGAGGAGAGCGGCCATAGACTTCTTCGAATGGGGATGTGTTGGCAGCGTAATGATATGATGTATTGTAGGAATATTCCGCCCAGGGAAGCCATTTTGCAAAAGTGCCCGGCCGCTCGCCGATGAAACACTGTAGTTACGTCTCTAGGCACCGGTTAAGGACCTCGGACTGTCCGTCCGTCTGGGGGTGGTATGCGTTGCTCATCCGAAGGCGAGTGCCTTATAGCCGAAAGAGAGCGGCCCAAAAACTATTGAGGAAGAGAGGGTCCCGGTCGTTGATAATGGAACGTGGAAAACTATGGAGACAGACGATCTCGGTTACAAAGCTATCCGCCACGGTGGCAGTCGTGTAAGGATGTCGGATTGGAATGAAATGACTGTACTTGGAGAGGCGGTCCACGACCACCAAGATTCAATCGAACCCGGCCGAGGATGGAAGCCGGGTGATGAAATCCATGGCGATGTCTTTCCAGATTCGTTCAAGTACGGGCAAGAGTTGTAGAACGCCCCCTGGAAAAAGTGCCTCGTACTTAGCTTTTTTGAATGGCAAGCAAGTGGCCACATAATCCTTGATTTGGCAGAACATGTGTGGCCAAAATAAGGAGGCCGCGAGGCGGCGGTAGGTACAGAAAGCACCAGCATGACCGCCTGTTGGGTAGTTGTGAAATTCCCCTAGCAGGCGTGGGATACACGGGGAGGTGGCCGATAGCACAAGGCGGCCCCAAAAATATTATCTTCCCCCAATGAGTGAGTATGAAGGATGCGCTGCAGAGCCCGAAATGAGGGCCGTGCGAATGGGTCCGAGCACCGGGTCCCGTTCAACTCCTTCCTGGATGAGTGCACCCTCCTCCCAAAATGGGCGGGTGAGGGTCGTTAATGTGGCCACGTGTGGTTGTCGGGAGAGAGCGTCGGCCGCCCGATTCGTCTTGCTGGTGCGGAACTCGATGGTGAAGTCGTATCTTGAAAGCTTGGTGGCCCATAGTTGTTGTGTCGGGGTGGTAATTTTCTATTTGAAAAGGTAGCGGAGGCTTTAGCGATCCGTCCAGACCACAAATGGCCGGCCGAGGAGATGAGGCCTCCAATGTTGGACTGCGAGGACGAGAGCCATGAGCTCATTTTTGTATAGCGAACGGCTGCGAAGGGCGGGCGAGAACCCGCGGCTAAAGTAGGCAATCGGGAGGCTGGCTTGCATAAGTACCGCGCCAACCCCGGTAAAGGCGGCTAGTGCCGCGGCAGACCACTTGAACGGGCTTCCTCTGAGGCTTTGAGTAGTTGGGTGAGTGGCCGGGCGAGCGTGTTGTACCCTTGAATAAATTGTCGGTAGTACCCGGTGAGGCCGAGAAAGCTGCGCACTTCACAGACCAATGTTGGTGTCGGCCATTTGAGAGCTGCCAATATCTTCTCGTCTTCCATGGCCACGCCGTTGGCCGAGATGGTGTGGCCCAAGTAGCTTACCGTTGGCGAGCCGAACGTGCATTTCTTGTGATTCAACACAAGTTGGTTATGGCGGAGGGTGAGAAGGATGGCGCGAACATGTTGGAGGTGCGCCTGCCAAGTAGAGTTGTACACTAAAATGTAATCAAAAAATACCAAGATATGTTTGCGGAGTACCGGCCGGAATATGTCATTCATTATTGCATGGAAGGTGGTCGGCATGTTGGTCACGCCAAATGGCATGACGAGAAACTCGTAATGACCATCATGAGTGCGGAAAGCCGTTTTGGCCACGTCCTCCGACCGAACCCGAATTTGATGGTAGCCGGCCCGAAGGTCAAGCTTGGTAAAGAATGTGGCACCGTAAAGTACGTCCAAAAGTTCTTGAATGACCGGAATAGGGTACTTGTCGGAGATGGTTGCTTTGTTGAGCTCCCGATAGTTGACGCAAAAATGCCAACTACCGTCCTTCTTATGGACGAGAACCACCGGGCTGGAGAAAGGGCTTGCGCTAGGCTGAATGATCCTACCCAAAAGCATTTCTCGCACGAGACGTTCGATCTCGTCTTTCTAAGCATGCCCGTACCGATACGGCCGAACGGATACAACCGACCTGTCCGGTTGGAGTGTGATGGCGTGATCCATAGGTCGGCTCGAGGGTAGGCCGCTCGGGGCTTCAAACAGATCAGCGAATTCACGAAGCACGTGGTGGAGGTCAGCAGGCTGAGGTGGTTGTGCCGGCTCGGTTTCTTGGATACGCCATAACAAGGCGGAAAAATCCACCTTGATGGTACGCTGCAATGCGCAGAATGATACCGATGTTCGAAGGAGAGTGGATTCGCCCTTGAGGCAGTGGTCGACAGGTCCTTGTTTGAATTGCATCGTCATGGAGGCCCAGTTGACTCGGACCTCGCCAAGCGTTTCGAGCCATGCCACACCTAAAGTAGCATCCAATCACCCTAGTCCAAAGAGATAGAAATACGCAGTGACTGTGTATGTGTCGAGAGTCAGTGTCACCTCTTGACAAAGACCTTAAGTCGATCGGTGGCAGCCATCCCACAAACACACCGTAAACATTGGGGAAGGTTGTGAGGGAAGGGCCAACTAGCATGCGAGCTCTGCCGAGATGAAGTTGTGGCTTGCGCCGATATCGATCATGAGCACTATGTCGCGGTTTTGGAGCCGGCTGCGGAGCTTCATTGTGCGAGGGTCCGTGAGTCCGCCAACCAAGAAGTACGGGAGCTCCAAGCAATGGAGGTCATCATCGTGTGCAGCCGAGAAGTCGGCGGCCGGCAAGGCGGCCCGATCCTCGAAATCCGGTGGAGGTGTGTCGATGTCCTCTTCGCCAAAAAAGCATGGAATTCCGCAGATGTGGTTGGGGGAATACAGTTTGCGACATCTGAAACACAACCCTTTCTTGCAGAGGTCATTGTAGTCGGCGTCCAAAAACCGGTGAGTCGGGTCGCGCCCCGGGCAAGCCCCCCCCCCCAACCCCCACCCCACCCCCCCACCCCCCCCCCCCCCCCCGCCGTTGGTAGGGGTGCGAAGTCCGCCCTCCCGTGGGGCGGATGGTCATTGAGGAGCGTGGGGAACAGGTGGATGTCATAAGCCCAAATCCGCCTCCACGGCGCGGGCGAGATCAATGGCCGCCGACACAGAGAGAGGATTATGCGTGCGGAGGCGGGAACGAATGGAGGGCCGCAGTCCTTGCAGGAAGAAGCCCAAATAGTGATCCGGGGGAAGCCCAGGACGTGGGACACCAAGGCTACAAACTCATCAATGTAGCTGTCAAGGTCGGCCGATTGCCGCACGATACAAAGTCGCTCGATGGCGGAGCCGGAATACAGCACATCGTAACGTTGAATCATCTCGGTCTTTAACTCAGGCCACGAGATCTCCGATTTGACCTGTTGGAGCTAACGTGCCCAATGTAAGGTGGAGTCGGAGAGGCGGACAAGACAGTACTCACCCTTTCGCCATCGGAGGTGAAGTGAAGGTAGAAAAATTATTCGGCGCGAGCGATCCAGCCCATCGTGTCGGTACCCGTGAAGGAGGGCAACTCCAATGCCAAGGTTGGGTGGTGTGATGGGGGTGGCGGTGGCGTGGCCGTTGTCCATGGTTCGGTCGGAAATGATGGGGGTTGGCCGAGAAGGGAGGTCGATGAGGTTGCGGCCGCAGTGTTGGGGGCGGGGAAGAGAAGGTCCACGCGGGCGAGGATGGCAGTGGTGTGGTTGATTTTGGCGAGGGTGGAGGCTTGGAGGGATGACATGGTGGAACGGATGTCGGCGATATCGGCTTCAATGGCGTCGGTCCGTACGCAGAGGTCGTCCATGTTATCGGAGGAGGAGCCGTTGGTTCTAGTGTGCACCATGAGAAGGTTGTCCGGCGGCAAGGCAACGGGCGGATTGGTAGTTCGGACAAAATGTTACCACTTAAAGTTAAAGGAAGGGAATCTGACATGGGGGAGAGACCGGAGAAGGTAGAGAGAGAGAAGAGGGAGCAGCCGCACACAAAGTTGATTGATCCAAAGATCAGAAAAGAGATACAATGGTCCTCCTTGTATAGTGAGGAGCACATAAAGAAAGACATAAATGCACATAACTAAACCCAAGTCCCTATGGCATAAGTCCATAAAGGATTTCCCAAAAACAAAATACATAATTGCTTTTGTCTAGATTCAGCCCCCCCCCCATACTCCAAGTTCCCATGTGTTACTGTCACAACCCGCATTTTCTCCGAGGAAAACGAATTATCAGAGTAGGAGAAAACATGCGTCATGATGCCACGTCGAGCAGGGGATAACTGCCGATGCTCAGGCAAACCACTATCAACTATACTTTATGAAAATTCATAAGTTATATGATTAGAAAATCAGTTATATTTTTAAAGGTCGTATCCCTCGACGCGGTGGATCATCTAGTCCACAGTTTAAAAACTATACTTATACGCTACGGAAAATACTTCATTCAGGTTTGACATCCTAAAAGAGTGCATAAGTGACCCTAGAGGATAACTTATACTATGCAAGACCCTACATTTAATTTATACTATATATAAGAAAACGATCTTTTTACGTTGTTTGAAAAATAGTGTTTGAGTTTTATAAAACATGCTGATCATGCGATATACTTATAATAGTATTTTTAAGTTTAAAAGTAACTAGCAACCTAGCATAAATCATCCTTAGAGAAAGTAGACAATCTCCAAAAAAATGTAGCAGCAAAAAAATAACATATCTAGTATCAAGGTAAAACTACCAGTAGGCGCCAACAAACTGACACGAACCCACTGGCAAGTATGTATGTCTGTAAGAAAAACAACACAAAAACTACCTCGCAAAAACAAGGAACTGATCTCTATAGCACCAGAGACCACCAGCAACTGCACAGCACCACTAGCCGTCAGAGCGACTATTATCCAGAACCTGAGGTATTCAAAGAAGAAAGAATAAGCAAGCAAAACAAGAAAACTGCTCGAAAGTGTCAATCAGAAGATAAGTAAAAGAGTAAAACAAAGCAGTAACAGTCACAACTGCCCAAGGCAAGGCAAAAAGGAAGTGCACTAAGTCCGAGGACACAAAAGTAACTCTGCCCAAAAGCTGTAGAGTCTACAAGGCTACCATGAGCCCAAATGCTGCAATCTACCAAGGAAGAAACATCTAACACCCTAAGCTGTGAGAGATGGTAGTAGCAAAATAAACAACGCGAATCCGGGTTGGAGGCAAACTCAGTCCCCCATCCACCATTTCCAAGCAAACAAAGCTCAAGGGTCTACATGTGAAAGCACTATGGACCTCCCACCCCCTTGCCCAGCCCGTACCTGGAGCTAGATAAAAGAAAAGGGTGGGCACGACTAAATTACACAACACCACCCCCCATAAGAGCTTCAAAGCACCACTACTAACCACGACCCACGATTCGGCCTTTGGGAAAGAAAACATAGCCGACAAGGAACCTCAAAATCAAGGAATTCACTCGGGAGCGAAAATCAAGGTAAGGGAAAAGCATTGAGATGACTCAACACGGCTTGTCGCTGAGTGAGCCCCACTCACTCAACGCCTAACCAGACCTTGGCGTTTAGTGAGTTTTCCTCACTACGTGCCAGAAACAACCATGGCATTGAGTGAGGTTCACTCACTAAACACCCTCCGTAAGAACAGCTCTGGCGTTGAGTGAGCTAACCTCAATCAGCACCAAAACAGCTATGGTGTTGAGTGAGGTTCACTCACTCAACTCCTCCCATAAGAAAACTCTGGCGTTGAGTGAGCTAACCTCACTCAATGCCAAAACAGCTATGGCATTAAGTGAGGTTCACTCACTCAACTCCCTGGCACTTAACCGCAAACAGAGACTATGGCGTTGAGTGAGTCCACCTCACTCAATGCCAAAGCAGCAATGGCGTTGAGTGAGGTTCACTCACTCAACGCCCGGAAACTTAGCCACAAACAAAGCAAGCTGCGGCGTTGAGTGAGCTGACCTCACTCAACGCCAAAATAGCAATGGCGTTGAGTGAGGTCGACTCACTCAACGCCTGAGGATCTGGCCACAAAGAAGGGCTGTGGCGTTGAGTGAGTCTACCTCACTCAACGCCAAAGCAGTAATGGCGTTGAGTGAGGTTCACTCACTCACTGCCAAAGTACTTGGCCATAAATAGGTCTACGGAGTTGAGTGAGATCACCTCACTCAACGCCAAAACCGAAATGGCGTTGAGTGAGGTCGACTCACTCAACGCCAAAGTACTTAGCCTCAGAAAGGGCTGCGGTGTTGAGTGAGCCCACCTCACTCAATGCCAAAGTACTTGTCCGCACAGAAAGCTACAGCGTTGAGTGAGTTCACCTCACTCAACGCCAAAACCGAAATGGTGTTGAGTGAGGTCGACTCACTCAATGCCAAAGTACTTAGCCTACGAAAAGGCTGCGGCATTGAGTGAGCCAACCTCACTCAACGCCAAAGTACTTGGCCACACAGAAAGCTGCGGCGTTGAGTGAGTTCACCTCACTCAATGCAAAAATGGAAATGGCGTTGAGTGAGATCGACTCACTCAACGCCAAAGTACTTAGCCGCTAGCAGGGGCTGCGGCATTGAGTGAGTCCACCTCACTCAACGCCCTAGTACTTAGCCGAAAAAGAAACAGACCAAACTATGGCTTTGAGTGTGTGCACCACACTCAACGCCAAACCCGGGCGGCTTTTGGCTTTGAGTGTGTGCACCACACTCAACGCCAAATCCCGAGAGCCTACCAAGACTTGTTCTAACCAGAGCACTACCATAGAAATCTCCCTTTCTCTCTCTCTCTCTCGGCTCCACCCGCAATAGCACCAAACGAAAAATAAAAATCTAGAGTCTAGATGGTGGAAACAACCATCGGGTTGAGCAAAAACAACACAAGGAGGGGAGGCTCATAAAGGGAAACTGAAGCACAGTGTTTACGCAAAGCGAAAAGAGAAAAACTTGGCTTCTATCTTAGGGCTAACCGTGTAGTTAAAAGGGGAAAGATCAAAACAGCAAGTGCAAGAAGCACTTGCCTCGGTTTTTCAGCGAAGCTTCACTCGAGCCCTTCCTCTCACTCGGCACCAGCAACAGCAAAACCTAGACAGCACATCCCGAGCTTTAATGGCAAAAAGAGCAAAAACCGAAAATCCAAATCTCCTAAAAACTCCACGAAAAACAAATCTCTTACTGTAGAAACGTAGATCTAAGAGAGAGAAATCCAAATCCGCTTTCGAAATCAAAATCCGTCCACAAACGCTCCCGAAATCGCCGTCCGAAGGGGTAGCAGATCCGGCGGTTTTCCTCTGTTTTCCGCGAACAGGAGCAGGTGATGGTTTTCGGGAAGGAGAAGAATGGGCCCGCTAATTTGGCTTAAGGCTTTTAAATAAATCTAATCACGCATAATCAGCCTTAACCGCCTCCTAAGCCGCCGGTTCATTTTCAAAGCTTTTGACCGCAGAAATCATTTAAATAGCTTTATTAATACATATTTGCATTTATTATAAGCACACCCAAAACGACGCGAAAACCAAACTACCTCTGAATTCGACGAAACTCGCACCGTAGCTAAATACCCATGCTACGAACGCAACGGCGAAGTCGAATTTAACTTTCGACGAACAAAACTCGAGTTATACCTACCTGAAGCCAAAACACAAGCATCCCCCGAGAGGCCACACCGGGTCACCCAAAACGACCCGGCTTGCTAGGGAGATCTTGCCAAATAGGCTACAAAATAGGCCACTCAGTTCCAAGGAGTTCAGACCACACTCCACAGATGACACAAGCCAAGATAACGCGTCGACGTAATGCCAAACGAGAATTAAATAATTGCAGAAAAATCGGGGGTGTTACAGTCACTCCCCCTAAAAGAAAGTTTTGTCCCGAAACTTTACGCACAACACTCCTACTATAGAAGGAAAAGTAATAAGCCAAACATTACATGAAGGAAACATACAAATCCAATCAGGGGAACAGTTGAGGGCGAGCCTCCCTCATAGCTGACTCTAACTCCCAAGTCGCGCTTTCCAAACCCTGATTCTTCCATAGAACCTTGACCATCGGGATGGACTTCTTTCGCAGCACCCGATCTTGAGTATCCAAAATGCGGACCGGCACTTCAACAAAAGAGATATTAGGCTCCAACTGGGGCACAACATCCAAGACTTGCTCACCATTGCGCACACACTTCCGCAATTGTCTTACATTAAATACATTATGAACACCTGGGAAGTTTGCTGGCAAATCAAACCTATATGCTGACACGCCAATCCATTCCACAATCTTAAACGGGCCCACATACCTCGGGTCCAATTTCTGATTCTTACCGAACCTCTTAACACCCACCATCGGGGAAACCTTAAGAAACACAAGGTCCCCTACAGAAAACTCCAAGTCAGACCTACGTCGATTGGCGTTCTTCTCGTATCTCTCCTGAGCTATACGAAGCTTTTCTCGAATAAGCTTCACTGCGACTTCCATCCCCTCGAGCGGATCTGGACCCAACAAGGGTCTCTCACCTGCCTCAGCCCAAAACAGGGGAGTTCTGCATCGCCTCCCATACAAAGCTTCAAATGGAGCCATTTGCAGACTTTCTTGATAACTATTGTTGTATGCAAACTCCATAAGTCGCAATCTCTCATCCCACGCTCCACCGTGGTCTAGAATGTAGCATCTAATCATATCCTCAACTATCTGGTTCACCCGTTCTGTCTGCCCATTGGTCTGTGGGTGGTAAGCAGTAGAATACCTCAGGTCTGTACCCAAACCCTCCTACAGACTCTGCCAAAAACGAGAAGTAAACCGGCAGTCTCGATCAGAAATGACTCTAACAGACACACCGTGCAATCTGATGACCTCATTCAAGTACAACTCTGCTATCTTCTTCATCGGGTAATCAATCTTTTACGGCATGAAGTGAGCACACTTTGTCAGTCTATCCACTATAACCCAAATAGAATCAAATCTCCTTGGAGATTTCGGTAAGCCCGTGATGAAGTCCATAGAAATACTTTCCCACTTCCAAATCGGGATCTCTAATGTAGTCAACATGCCACCAGGCCTTCCGTGATCAGCCTTCACACACTTCCAAGTGTGGCACTCAGCAAAAAATCGGGCTATATCACTTTTCATTCCATACCACCAGGCAATTTGCTTCAAATCATGATACATCTTTGTAGATCTTGGATGGTATGCAACACTGGATCCATGAGCCTCTCTGTATATCATACCCCTGATGTCTCACATAGCAGGGATGCAAAATCTGTCGTGGTACTTCAAAGTACCCACATCATCGATATAAAAATCCGGCAACTCCCCTCTCTCAGTCCTAGAGTATAAGTGCAGCAGATCCGGATCATCCTTCTGGTGCAATCTAGTAAGAGAAATCAAAGACGGCTCTGCCACTACCAAACTACTCTCCATGTCACAGCATCCCACTGAGATATCCAAAAGGAGGAACTCTTCCACTAAACGGTCGACGGAGAGATTAAAGATCTTCCCCGTCTTCCGACTCAGGGCGTCGGCCACCACATTGGCCTTGCTTGGATGATACTGGATCTCTACATCATAATCGACCACATACTCTAGCCACCGATGCTGGCGCAGATTTAACTCCTTCTGCGTGAACACATACTTCAGGCTCTTGTGATCAGTGAAGACCTTGCACTGAGCCCAATAAAGTAGATGCCTCCATAACTTCAACACATAAATCACCGCTGCAAACTCAAGGTCATGCATAGGGTAATTTCTATCATGAGTCTTTAATTGTCTTGACCCATACACAATCACTTTTCCAACCTGCATCAACACGCAACCCAGACCAACATGCGAAGCATCCACGTACACATCATACTCCACACCCTAAGTAGGTAGGGTTAGAACGGGAGCAGTGCACAATCTGTTCTTTAGCTCCCGGAAGGCTTCTTCGCACTCCTCGCTCCAAACAAAGGCCGCGTTCTTCTAAGTCAACCTGGTCAAAAGTGCAGCTAGGGTAGAGAAACCCTCAACGAACCTCCTGTAGTAGACGGCCAACCCTAGAAAGCTCCTAATCTCCTTGGGCATGCCCGACCTACTCCAATCCATCACTGCTGCGATCTTTTCTGGGTCGACCAAGATCCCATCCTTGTTCCCCACGTGGCCAAGAAACGAGACCTGAGGCAACAAAAATTCGCACTTGCTCAGCTTGGCGAATAACTTGTGATTCCTCAACTCCGCTAGAACCAAGCGCAGATGTTGCTCATGCTCCTCAGCAATGCGGGAATAGACCAGCACGTCATCGATGAAAACCACAACGAACTTGTCTAGGAAATCCTTTAACACCCGGTTCATCATTTCCATGAAAGATGATGGTGCGTTAGTCAAACCAAACGACATCACCAAGAACTCAAAATGTCCATGCCTCGATCTAAACGCAGTGTGCGGAATATCTGCCTCACGAATCCTGAGCTGATGATAGCTAGAACAAAGATCGATCTTGGACAACACTGTGCTACCGTGCAACTGATCAAATAAGTCATCGATCCACGGCAGAGGGTACCTGTTCTTAATAGTGACTTTGTTCAACTCCCTATACTCAATGCAAAGCCGCATCGACCCATCTTTCTTCTTCACAAACAAAATAGGAGCACCCCAAGGCGACGAACTCTGCCTGATAAACCCTTTTGCCAACAACTCATCCAACTAGACTCGTAACTCCTCTAACTCACGAGGGGCCATTTGGTACGGCGCCTTAGCAATAGGACAAGTACCTGGTTCCAAATCAATCACAAACTCAACATCTCGATCGAGAGGAAGACCAGGAAGATAATCAGGAAAAACATCAGCGAAATCACGAACAACAGGAATCTCCTCCAAGCATGGTACGCGAACAGCGGTTCCAACCACCGAGACTAAACAAGCAAAACAATCAGAATGAAACAGCTTTTGAGCACATACCGCAGAGATGACAGGAGAATCCTGGCACGGATTAGCATACACGCTTTCGGGCTGACCGTTGTCCTTAACGAAATCAAAGCGCTTCCCTTTGCACTGAATAATCGCATCATACTTAGACAGCCAGTCCATGCCCAGAATAACATCGAAGTCCTCCAGATCAATTATTTTTAAGTCTGCCTTCGCAAGAAAGTCTCCCAACAAAACAGGGCAATCTAGAATGCCCAAATCTTATAACACAGATTCACCAGAGGGGAACTTGACACGGAAGGTATCCCGAACTCGATCTAGAGTCAATCGATGTCGCTCCACAAAGGCTCTAGCCACAAATGAGTGGGTAGCGCCGGAGTCAAACATAACATGCGCCCAGCAGTTCTTCACCTTAAATTTCCCTATAGGAGTATATACAACTAAGGAACTACCAAAACAAAACTGCAATCATTCTGGTAAAAACAAAATAAAACCTTCAGGATGGAAAAACAACTAACCTGATATGACCTGAGTCGAAGCTTGAGCCTCCTCGGAAGAGATCACGTTCAGCTTTCCCTTGCCCTTGTCCACACGCTGAGGTGGAGGTTGTAAGACCCCCCCCCTTTTTCGAACACCGGGGTCTTAGCCCAGAATTGCCGCTTTGCGGTGGCACCGACTCACGGGAAGGTCGCCACTACAAAATGCCAATTCTGCCGGCCCTTTTCGATCACAAAGAAAGAGAAGTAAGTATACGTAAAATATAAACAAGTCCACAAAAACATGTATAAAATGAAATCACATCCAGTCCATCAGTAGATAATAAAAGGAAATAGAGGTACTGCAAAGATACAGTTCTGATAAAATATAGATAAACGGGCTCGAGCCCGGTACATCAGAGTTCTCACTACAAATCACTCATCGCGGAAGCTATAAAAACACTAATCACTCACGGAGCTGGTCGTAGGTGCACCGGTGCTAGACTGACCCACCTTCATGCGCACTGTACTCCGTTGGTGCTGGTCCCTAGACTGCCGGTCCCTGTCTCCCATCCAGAGCTCTTGTGATGTTATGGTTCGAAAACCATTAGTCATAAAGACTAAGCCCTATCATCCCCTACCCCTCCCCCCACGGCTCCTAAGCACCGAGCGGAGAGGAGGAAAAGGAAGCTACAAAGGTGGAGAGTAATCAAGCAGATGACAATGGAGCTAATCTAACAACTATCATGGTGTATAAACAACTATCTAGAATAAAGTACATCTAGCAATTCTACGGTAGTAAGTAATAAAGTAGACATGTAGTACGTGGCAAATATATAAGAAAGAAAGTAAAGAACAATAAGTAAATAAGTAAGTGACCTTAACTTATATGAATGCCCATACAAACTTATAAGTTAAGGGGTCTTCTGCAAGGCTCCCATCGTATAAAAAGTCCCATACCGATTTATACGTTGGGGTGTCTGTTGTATGCAAATATGAGTGTAGTTATATGCTATGTCATGACTCATGCAAGTGCAACTCACGTACACGACTCTATGCGCACAGACCTTTAGTTCCCCCTGTTCGGGCAGCTAGCTTCACTTCCAGGAACCTCCATAGTGGAAAACAGAGACAGTGGGTCGGGCCCCCCACTCCTAGGAGGGTATCCACACTACCGAGCCAAGCCCTCCCATACGCCCCTAGAAGAACACAACCGAGAGTATATGCATACTAGCGCTGGCTATTGATGGGCTAAAACCCGAACAGGCAAGCGTACCTATCGAATCGTAGTATCAAGGTCGTATTTAAACACGGGGCTATCAAGTACTGCTACTCACGCTTGAACTATTATCCTACCGGAAAAATTGTTGGATTTTGAGAACTTTTAAAAGCGAAATAAACGATAATTTGCGAGACGAAAAACTTATATTAAAAAGCTAGCACCCGATCAGTGAATCACCATGAAATTAGATGAGAGAGATAAAAATAAAGATAGTTTTAATTTTTGCAAACCATACTCAACCGTGACGGATCCGAAAATAAGACAAAATCTCGCTAGAGAATTAGGTCTCCTAACTTATAGACTCTTTGATCGAAATCTCTTTACAAACCAAAGAAGCCTAAAGTTGCATTATCGAGGTGATCCGCACTATTGGATTTGACTCCAATCCGGAGGATTTACGTTGTCCTAGAGACTCCTTCCTTCTTTGAGTGATCTTTCAAATCATGAGTCTCTCGACTACTATGAAATGAGAACAAGGCCTACTACCGTATACCGGAAATACGGAGTCGACTCAAAATAAATCAAAGAAGGATCGAGCATGGAATAACAAAAATAAAACTAAGAAAGAAAATAAACTCTCATCTCACTTCATGGATCCTCACGATCGAATGCTAAGGGAGATTAGCTACGCATATTGGAAAAGGAAACAACAAAATAAAGAGAAGAGAATTTCATTGATTAATAAAAAAGAGGTACACTTGTACTACAATAATGAAAAGAGAACTATAACAATGAAAAGAAAATACTTGTACTAGAACTCTCTTGCTCACTTGCTCTCTCTCCCATCCAACCTTCCTCTAAAAGCCAACCTTTTTAAAGCATGGGACATGGGTTCCTTTTATAGGAGAGGAGGGAAGCTTCTAGATTAGGGGGATGTTGGAACATCCAATTACCAATTTGGGCAAGGATCACTATGTCTCTTAGGAAGCCAGGTTGACCTAGTTGTATAGTGTAAAGGTCAACATTAGAATGAGTCTAGGGCTTAGAACTTAGGTTTGAAGCTGCCCCCAAGGACCATTCAAGCTCAGGATTTCAAGCTAAGTAAAGAGATAAAAATAGTCGAACGATGGTCGACTATCGTCGAGCTCAGGTCGACGATCGTCGAGCTCTGGTCGATTACTTATGTCCTCAGCCTTCTGCTTTTTGCTGGCTTCGGTCGACTATCGTCGAGCTTCAGTCCGACGATCGTCGAGCTTTGGTCGACGATCTCTGGCTGTGCTTGGGTCGACTATTTCTGGGAAAGTTTAGGTCAACGATCTCTGTTTGCTTCCGGTCGACGTTTTCTGTTGAAGTCTAGGTCGACGATCTCTGTCTTAAATCAGATCGACTATTTCTGCCAGACCAAGAACTTAGATAGTCGATCTCAGATCGAAGTTTTCTGTCTACTGCTTATCTTCAATATCTCTGAGCTCAGGTCGATGATCTTCGAGCTCAGATCGACGTTTTCTGTCAGAATGATATATTCCTTCTCTGAGCTCTGGTCGACGATCGTGGAGCTCAGATCGACGTTTATTTTGAGAGATCGACGATCTTAAGGATTCAAATGCTGCCAGTCTTTGGAATGTTTTTGAATTCTCTCAGCATTTAATTTCAAGAAGATTTGCCAGCCATTTTCATTTATTCTGGAACAAGTTTCAAGGAATTATTCAGGAATGTTTCATTGGACTTTCCTCTAGAAGACAAATCATTTATGGAAGGCATTTAATGTCTGATAATGGCTATCTTGGAAGAATTATATTCAGAGAATAAGATCGTCTTCTCCAACACTACACTCAGTGATAATTAATCCAGAGTCAATATACAATAGAATCAAGAGACACACACTGTTACAGAAGAATAAGAAGAATTAAGCTGTGAAAGATAACCATCCTCTTGCTTACAGAAAAGTGATCAAAGCTTCATCTCAAAGAACTCCAGACACCTCATTTTTCAGCCTCTTTGCTGAAACAATTCTTTGCTGGAGATCTAAAGATCTGAAGACCTATCACCCTAGAGCAAAGCTTCCATTCCTGATTCATTCAACATCTCAGGGGGAGCTTTGACAACAAAAGATCTACTAGTCTTCTCTCATTTGATTTGAGAACAGAGAAGACAACCTCACCTCTTTACCTTTTTCTTTTTCCTGCTGTAAAGGGTTCTTGAACTCCCTTCAAAAGTTTTGTCTGGTTCTGAGAGCCTTGTCAAAACTCAGTGGTGGCAAGACACCTTATCAAAAAATCCAGTTTTGGTTTTTGATCACCTTATCAAAAGCTCATTGGTGTCAGGACACCTGATCAACTCATCCTGAGTGGATTCCTACCAAGGGTGGTAGAAGAGTGGATGTACCCAGGTTTTTGGGGAACCACTATATTTCCTTATGTCTTCTGGTTTGTTTGTGTGATTTGTCTGCTGTGTGTTGTGCTCTTTACTTCTTGGTTTTTAACTTCTTACTAGCACTCTACACTATATCATAAATTGAATTTTATATGTGCTGTTTATTTCAACTGTGAAAAACTATTTTAAAATACTCTATTCACCCCCCCCCCCTCTAGAGTTGAGATAGATCTTACCCTCACTTTCAATTGGTATCAGAGGGAGGTTGGTTGCTCATACAGGCTAACACCTGAACCAAAAGATCCTTGATAAGATCAATCTCTTAAGAGGATTACTTTCTATACATCTATCTATTTATTTAAAGACATGGCACAGAACAAAGATTATGCAAGCACCAGACTACCAGTGTGCAACCTTTCCAAGTTTGCACTCTGGAAGGCAAGGATTAGATTATACATGAATTCTATTGATGAAGATATTTTCAATTCTGTCTTGACAGTTTGTCCAAGTCCACCAGAAAGCTCAAGCACAAATGCTGTTCCACCTCCCTCAGGAACAGATGCAGACATAAAGAAATGGAAAACTGCAGATGCAAAGGCCATGAACATCTTAGCTCAGACAATGTCTGATGAGATATTTCAGAAAGTAGCTGACTGCAACTCAGCCAAAGGAATTTGGGACAAGCTCTCTGAAATTGTCTCAGGGTCTGCTGATGAAAGGAAAGATAGAAGATCTCATCTGATAAGCCAATATGAGAACTTCAAAAAGGGAGAAGCTGAGTCAGTGGCTAACATGTACAATAGACTAAGTCTAATTGTCAATGAGTTAAAAACCCTAGACAAAGAAATCTCACTGACTGAGCTGAATGACAAAATCCTGGTGTGCTTCCCCAGCACTTGGGATTCAAGAATCTGGCCAATCAAGGATGCCAGAAGTTTAAATGAGATTACCACTGAAGCTCTCCTGGGCAAGCTCAAATCCTATGAGCTGCTCATTAAAAATAGAGAAGAAGAACAAAAGGCTACTTCTCCAGACACAAGGAAAGAAAAGACCATAGCCTTCAAAGCTGCAGAAGAGGAACCTGAAGATAAAGCTACAGGAAATGATGAGCTCATAAGTCTACTGGCCAAAAGATTCTACAAGATGGCCAGAAAAGACTTCAGAAAGAGACCATACAAGGTTCATGATAAACCAAGGTATGATAAATCAAATAACAATAAAGAAATTATATGCTTTGGTTGCAGGAAACCAGGCCACATTGTGCCTGACTGTCCAGAAAACAAGAATAAGGACAAGAAGGAAAGAAGAGACAGAAGAAAAGAAAAGGATTACAAGAAGAATAGCTCAGACAAAGCCTCCTCCAGCAAGAACAAACATACAAGGAAGGGCTTTGTTGCTGAGACATGGAGTGAGACTGAAGAGGAATCTGAAGCCTCATCCAGTTCTAGTGATGATGAGGATGATGCAGATGAAAAAGAATTTTGCATGATGGCTATCAATGCCTCACAGCAAAACTCTGATGAAGAATCAGAATCAGATTCAGAAACTCAACCAGATGAAGATCAGGTAATCAACTCTTTTGATTTTAATTCTGAGGGCTTCAAAGATGAATTTAAGACACTGTGCCTAGATCTATTAAAATCTGAGAAGGAGATAATCTCTCTCAGGAATCAATTATCTGAGCATAGTGTCCTAAACTCAAAGAACCTCAAACTCTCTGAGGAGTTAGAATGTTGTAGGGAGGAGATAGCTTCACTAAAAAGTGAACTATCAAAGGCCAAAAAGTTTGAAGAATCCCTAAATGGGAGAAGTATCAGACTGATGGACATCACAAGCACAGTGAACTCTAGATTTAATAGCACACTGGGCTTGGGTGCCTCATCCAGCCAACCTATAATATTGACAAATCCAATCAAGTTTGTCTCTGACAAAGGAAAGGGAGTAATAGAGGTACCCAAGAAGAATGCAGATCTGTCAGAGAAAAATTCAGTTCAACAGATGGCGTCGAGCAGAGCTCGACGATCGTCGAACAGAGCTCGACGATCTAACTACAGATCGTCGACCTCAGCTCAACGATATCCAAACTCTGAATTTCAGCATAATCGATCTTCGAACAGAGATCGACGATCTGACCCAAGATCGTCGACCTCAGTTCGACGATCGTCGAACAGAAATCAGGACTGTGAACATTCCTTCAATGGCATATCTAGATTCAATCCTAGAAGTCCCACATCCCAAGGCTTTAATCCCTATACTGAATGGATAGTACCTCCTAGGAGATACCATCCTGAAGGTTATAAGGATCAACCTGGGATGTCTTTTGTTTCAGAATTTAAGGGATATCAACCTAGGCCCAAGGTTAACTGGGTCAAAAACAAATAAGCTGTTTATGTGCAGGTGAAGACCTATCCAGTATCTAACCAACAATGGTATCTGGATAGTGGGTGCTCAAAGTACATGACAGGGAACAAGGAGAACCTATCATCCTTCATAACCAAACTTGGACCCAAGGTGATTTTTGGTGATTCAAATTTTGGTCAAACCAAAGGATATGGTGCTGCTCAGATAGGCTCAGTCACTTTTAAGAAGGTGGCATATGTGGAAGGGCTGAAGCACAATCTGATAAGTATCAGTCAACTATGTGATGATGGATACAAGGTGACCTTCAACAAATCCCTGTGTAGGATCAAGTCAGAAAATAACACAACTGTGTTAATAGGTAAAAGGACAGGTAACATTTACTTAGTAGATTTTCTTTCTTCTAAAGGAGATATCTGTTTATTCAATTCCATTTCAAAACCTAATATCTTATGGCATAAAAGACTAGGGCATATTAACCTTAGAACCATTGCTAGGCTATCCAAAGACAACCTTGTTAGAGGACTACCTTCTGGTCCCTACAAGAAGGAAGAACTTTGCAAGGCTTGTCAATTAGGCAAGCAAACTAAAAGTAGTTTTAAATCAATTAATAAGAGTGATTCACCTAGGATTCTGTACCTGTTGCACATGGATCTTTTTGGACCCATATCAGTGCAAAACCTAGGTGGGAAATCCTATACTTTAGTGGTTGTAGATGACTTCTCAAGATTCACTTGGGTATTCTTTCTGAGGAAGAAGTCTGATAACTTCAAGTGTTTGACAGATTTTCTCAAATGCATTCAGATTGAGTTCAACACTCACATTGCCCTGATCAGAAGTGATCATGGGACAGAGTTTGATTATCTTCTCATGCAAGAGTTCTGTCATAGTGAAGGGATCAGGCACACTTTCTCAGCTCCTAGAACTCCTTAACAAAATGGGGTAGCTGAAAGGAAAAATAGAACACTTATTGAATCTGCAACTACATTATTGGCAGATGCTCACCTACCTCTATCCTTTTGGGCTGAGGCAGTGAACACCTCCAACTATGTTTTGAACAGAAGCCTGATGCACAAACTAAAGGGCAAGACTCCCTATGAATTGCTCAAAGGGAAGAAACCTAAAATAGGCTATTTTAAAGTTTTTGGTTGCACTTGTTTTATTCACAATAATGACAAGAAATATCTAGAAAAATTTCAAGCTAAAGCTGATGAAGGAGTGTTTCTGGGATACTCCATGATTAGCAAGGCCTATAGGGTTTATAATAAATCTTCCTGTAAAATTGAAGAATCTGTTCATATTATTTTTGATGAAGCTAACATGTCTTTCAAGGAGAAGAATGCTTCAACCATAGAACCTTTACAGGTACACTCTCTAGCTGAAGACTTGAACAAATTGCAAGTTGTTGAAAAGAATGAGAGCAGTGATGATGAAGAAGAAGTTCAACATCTTGAAGAAAATCATCCTGAAGAGCCAGTTGCTGTCCCACTAGAGGAGACAACAACACAGGCTGGTGAACAATCAACACTCCCTGTTGAATTAGTAACAACAAGAGATCATCCAATCACCCAAGTAATTGGAGAAATCTCAGCTGGTGTGTAAACTAGAAATCAGGTCAACCAGAACCTGATGCACACTTGCTTCCTATCTCAAATTGAGCCTCAATCCATTCAAGATGCAGAGCAAGATCCACACTGGATCATTGTAATGCAAGAGGAGTTGCATCAATTTGAAAGGAACAAGGTTTGGGAACTAGTGCCTAAGCCAAAGGATCATCCCATTATTGGAACAAAGTGGGTATTCAGGAACAAGCTGGATGATCAAGGAGTTATAGTCAGAAACAAGGCAAGGCTAGTTGCTCAAGGGTACTCTCAACAAGAAGGAATAGACTATGATCAGACCTTTGCACCAGTTGCAAGGTTAGAAGCCATCAGAATATTCCTAGCCTATGCTACTCACAAAGGTTTCAAAGTGTACCAAATGGATGTAAAGAGTGCATTTCTCAATGGGGACATCAAAGAGGAAGTCTATGTTAGACAACCTCCAGGTTTTATCTCTCTAACTCACCCTGATTATGTTTACAAATTGCATAAAGCATTATATGGTCTCAAGCAAGCTCCTAGAGCATGGTATGAGACCCTAGCATGCTTTCTTCTGGAAAATGATTTTGTTAGGGGGAGAGTAGACCAAACTCTTTTTATTAGAACCCATAAGTCCCATACCCTACTAGTGCAAATTTATGTAGATGACATTATTTTTGGTTCTACTGATTCAAAATTGTGCAAAAAGTTTTCCAAGCTTATGCATTCTAAATTTGAAATGAGTAGCATGGGTGAGCTGTCCTTCTTCTTAGGACTGCAAGTCAAGCAACATGCTAAAGGCATATTTATTTCTCAAACCAAGTATGCAAAAGAATTGGTTAAGAAATTTGGTATGTCTGATGCATCATGTATGAAAACTCCCATGCCCTCAAATGCTGTAATAGATGCTGATGAACATGGGAAACCTGTTGATCAGACAACATATAGAGCAATAATTGGCTCTTTATTGTACCTTACAGCTAGTAGGCCTGATATAATGTTTGCTACATGTATTTGTGCTAGATTCCAAGTTATCCCTAGAGAGTCACACATAATCTTAGTTAAGAGGATTCTTAGGTATGTGAAAAGTTGTCCAAATCTAGGCCTCTGGTATCGAAAAGATTCAGCATTTGACTTAACTGGATTTTCAGATGCTGATTATGCTAGATGCAGAATAGACAGGAAAAGCACCAGTGGAACATGTCAGTTCCTTGGTGACAGACTTGTTTCCTGGTTTTGTAAGAAGCAAACATCTGTGTCAACCTCAACTGCTGAAGCTGAGTATATGGCTGCAGGCAGTTGCTGTTCACAAATATTGTGGATACAGAATCAGCTCTTAGACTATGGCTACAACTTAGAGAAGTCTAAAATTTTCTGTGATAATACTAGTGCTATCTCTATAGCACAAAATCCAGTCCTCCATAGTAGGACAAAACACATAGAAATTAGGCATCACTTTCTAAGAGATAATGTAGAGAAAAATAAAATTGAACTTCAATATATTCCTACTGATTTGCAAAGGGGAGATATTTTCACCAAACCTTTGGATGAAAAGAAACACAGTTTCTTCCTAAATCAGTTAGGCATGTTAGATGGAGGAAGCCTAAATTAAATTGCAAGATCTTGAAAAGATAAAACAGACCAAGACTAGGCTTAAAAATCAATTCTTTTTGTGTCTGTAGAATAAGTTCTGTCTCTGAACTGAGCTCGACGTTTTCCTAGAAAACGTCGAACGGAGATCGACGTTTTCCCATAAATCGTCGACCGGAGATCGACGGTTCTTGAGGCGTCGATCTGAGTTCAGCGCCGCCGTTAAATCTAGGCTTTCCTTCTGTCTGCTCCTTGGTCGTCGACCGGAGCTCGACGCTCTCAATAACGTCGAATAGAGTTTGACGCTATTGGCGTCTCTTCAAATTCCCTCTGTAGCGCAAATCGTCGAGCTGAGATCGACGTACTGTCGAACTGAGCACTACGATTTTCCTTTTTCACGTCGAACCCTAATATAAAATCATTTTTCGGCCGCCGCTCGTCGTTTACGCCTTCATACTCTCTGCAAATTCTCTTTCCCTCCAAAACCTTCTACACTTGGTCACGTTTGTTCAATCTTTGCAGGTACATATGGCTTCAACTGTTGCCGCCCTTTCGAAGATGAAATTTGATACCGGTTTTGATATCGATATAAGCTCGTTTGATGGAAGTGATCAACGCTTCAAGGACATTCTTAGTTTGTTCAGAGATCAGCAGCTGTTGGAATTAATGACTACCAGAATGAAAATTGCTTCAGATGAAATAAAAGAATGGTGCTATTCTGTGACAAATGAGAATGAGAATTCTGTCATCGGCTTCATAAAAGGGACCCAGGTACAACTGTCCCCGGCTCTCTTAACTGAAGTGTTTCACCTCAGTACTGGAGAAGACTCTATTGAATCATCTGGAGAAGAATATGATTCCATGCTTGATCGGATGGGTCATAATGCTGTGAATCCTAATAAACTGCTGAAGAAGAATCTGTCATTGGAATTTCAGTTTTTGGATGATGTAGTTGGGAAAGTGCTGCTGGCCAAGCACTCTGCCCATGATACAATCTCAAGATATCAGTTTTGTCTGATGGGAGCTCTGCTGGATAAGAAACATCTGAACTGGGGATCAATTTTCTTCAATCTGATTAAGAAAAAGCTGAATAAGACTGTTGTCAGCTTTGGAAGAATTCTAGGGGTCTATCTGCATTTCAGATGCCCTGAGTTGCTGACCTCCTCTGGGATGTTCATTAATGCATCCAAGAGGCTCTCCTGTGTCCTTTTTGGCAAATGGGACAGGCAGATCATCAATCCCTCCAGAGCTGCTGCATCGACTCCTGCTTCAGGCACAAGGACTGTCTTAGTCACTCCACCCCTGGTCTCTGCACCAGTAGAAGGGTTGCCTGCTCTTCCTTCTCCTTCAGCTATCTCTACCCCAGCCATTTCATCCTCACCTCCAAACTCTACCATAGCCATATCTTCCCCAATTACCATTTCTTCACCAGTTTCATCCCCTCCTGCATCTACCTCTGAGGTATTCCTTCCTCTCTTCTCTTACCCATCCTTTTCCACTCCATCATATTCTCTTTTAGATGAATCCTTTATGGATGATTCTCATCCTTCCTCTCCTCTTGAGCCTCCCTCTACCTCCTCATTCCAACAAATGATGGAAGACATTTTCTCTCAACCTATCTTCACTCCTTCTCTTACCCCTTCTATCTCCCCCTCACCTCACTCAATCTCCTCCTTTCATATATCAGAACCATCCATTCCCTTACCTCCTATCTCCTCTTTCCCCATGCCACCAGCTCCAGCCAACATCCCTTCAACAACCTTCTCTCCTACCTCTGCTCAAGCCCCTCTTGAGCATGTAGATCTCTCAGCCCTGGCTGACAGGTTATATGAGCTGTTAGCTCCAAAGCTAACCTCATTACTGGAGACCTCTCTGGCTCCACTCCTGACCCATGTCAAGGAGCTGTCTTCCAAGCTATCATCTTTCATTTCCTCTCAGGCAACTTCATCTTCTGGGTGCCTTGATTCACTTATCTCTGAACCAAGGTAGGGGGAGATGCCATATGAAGTAGTTTTTGCAATGAACCTCCAGTGCCTGCTCTCCAAGTTTAATGCTGGATACTTCAGATTCCTGCCAGTTCCTCATACTGAAGATCTGTCTAAGGCCATTGTGCCTATTTCTGTCTGTAATCCCAGCCAAATTGAAGCATATATAAATTCTTGGAAGGATGTGGATGCTGTTATGCCCATCTCTGATGATGCTACTAAGGCCATTGTGCCTCTTGTTGATGATGCTGCCACTACTGTTGTAAATTTTTTTGCTGATATAATTGTTGATTCTGATGTGCTTGTTGATACTTCTGCTGCTGATTCTGTTTGCTCTGCTGCTGCTCCCTCTCCTCCTGCTCCTGCTGTTTCTGCAAAGCTTAAAGCTCAAGAAGAGTATATCAGAAGAATTGATGATCTGTATGATCAACCTCAGAGTTCTGAGAGTGATCAGTACAGGACAGATTCTGATGATTCTGCTAGCACTATTGCCAAGAAAAGGAAAGCTAGAAGCAAAGCAATGATGTCTGTTTCCCCAGCTCAAGCAAAGGACTCCAATGATATTCCCTATTATATTTTGCATGACTGCCCCTTATCTGAGCCTTGGATGCAGTACTCCAAGAACCAATTAAAGGCTATGAGGAAGAAGAGGAAGCTAGACAAGTATGAAAAAGGATCTTCTCAATATCAGCCTCCTCCTCCTCCTCCAGATTCTGGATCAGGCTCAGCCCCTCAAGCTCCAGTTTCCAGACACAGTTCTTCCCAGTCCTATCAGAAATCCTATCAAAGGGGACAGCATCAAAGGGGATATCAATCTAGAAGAGATCAATACAGAGGAAATCAGAGAGGACAAAGATCTTATCAAAGGGAAGGACAAGGCCACTCTGACTCTTCTTCAGGTCCTTTCCCTTACAGGCTGAAAGACTCAATGGTTTCCAGGACTCCTCCTGCTTCTGAATCTCTCAACAGGTATGAACCTCCTGTTCCTTTTGAGGATCCTGAGAACAACCCTGTGTCCTGGACAGCTAGAATGAAAGAATTGGCTGCCCTTGATCAAATGAAAAAAGCCAGAGAATAAGGCAAGGATACTTCCAACATAACTACTTTGTCAGATCAAAGGAAGAAAGAATTGGAAAGATATGCTTCTAGAAAGTTTTTTAATCCAGAAGACTATATGAAGCTGCACCCAGAGGCTATAGTTCCAAGGCCAAGATCTCAAACTTCTCTAGGTGCAGAGGACGACAGAAGATCAAAGAAAGAAAGTCAGAATCCTAACAGAGAAATTTTGTTTAAAAAGGGAACTGAAAAGAAGTGATCTGTGTAAGCTGAACATCATTCTCCCTTGGATACTTGCTGTCTTTTTATCTATGATCTGCATTGCTGCTATATATCTCCTCTGCAGTATTGATTTAGCTTTTGTGTTGATGTATGCTTATTTATTTCCTATTTTTGTCTGTAAATAGTAATCCTAACCCAAATAGGGGGAGATTGTTGGAACATCCTATTACCAATTTGGGCAAGGATCACTATGTCTCTTAGGAAGCCAGGTTAACCTAGTTGTATAGTGTAAAGGTCAACATTAGAATGAGTCTAGGGCTTAGAACTTAGGTTTGAAGCTGCCCCCAAGGACCATTCAAGCTCAGGATTTCAAGCTAAGTAAAGAGATAAAAATAGTCGAACGACGGTCGACTATCGTCGAGCTTAGGTCGACGATCGTCGAGCTCTGGTCGACTACTTATGTCCTCAGCCTTCTGCTTGTTGCTGGCTTCGGTCGACTATCGTCGAGCTTCAGTCCGACGATCGTCGAGCTTTGGTCGACGATCTCTGGCTGTGCTTGGGTCGACTATTTCTGGGAAAGTTTAGGTCAACGATCTCTGTTTGCTTCTGGTCGACGTTTTCTGTTGAAGTCTAGGTCGACGATCTCTGTCTTAAATCAGATCGACTATTTCTGCCAGACCAAGAACTTAGATAGTCGATCTCAGATCGAAGTTTTCTGTCTACTGCTTATCTTCAATATCTCTGAGCTCAGGTCGACGATCTTCGAGCTCAGATCGACGTTTTCTGTCAGAATGATATATTCCTTCTCTGAGCTCTGTTCGACAATCGTGGAGCTCAGATCGACGTTTATTTTGAGAGATCGACGATCTTAAGGATTCAAATGCTGACAGTCTTTGGAATGTTTTTGAATTCTCTCAGCATTTAATTTCAAGAAGATTTGCCAGCCGTTTTCATTTATTCTGGAACAAGTTTCAAGGAATTATTCAGGAATGTTTCATTGGACTTTCCTCTAGAAGACAAATCATTTATGGAAGGCATTTAATGTCTGATAACGGCTATCTTGGAAGAATTATATTCAGAGAATAAGATCGTCTTCTCCAACACTACACTCAGTGATAATTAATCCAGAGTCAATATACAATAGAATCAAGAGACACACACTGTTACAGAAGAATAAGAAGAATTAAGCTGTGAAAGATAACCATCCTCTTGCTTACAGAAAAGTGATCAAAGCTTCATCTCAAAGAACTCCAGACACCTCATTTTTTAGCCTCTTTGCTGAAACAATTCTTTGCTGGAGATCTAAAGATCTGAAGACCTATCACCCTAGAGCAAAGCTTCCATTCCTGATTCATTCAACATCTCAGGGGGAGCTTTGACAACAAAAGATCCACTAGTCTTCTCTCATTTGATTTGAGAACAGAGAAGACAACCTCACCTCTTTACCTTTTTCTTTTTCCTGATGTAAAGGGTTCTTGAACTCCCTTCAAAAGTTTTGTCTGGTTCTGAGAGCCTTGTCAAAACTCAGTGGTGGCAAGACACCTTATCAAAAAATCCAGTTTTGGTTTTTAAGCACCTTATCAAAAGCTCATTGGTGTCAGGACACCTGATCAACTCATCCTGAATGGATTCCTACCAAGGGTGGTAGAAGAGTGGATGTACCCAGGTTTTTGGGGAACCACTATATTTCCTTGTGTCTTTTGGTTTGTTTGTGTGTTTTGTCTGTTGTGTGCTGTGCTCTTTACTTCTTGGTTTTTAATTTCTTACTAGCACTCTACACTATATCATAAATTGAATTTTATATGTGCTGTTTATTTCAACTGTGAAAAACTATTTTAAAATACTCTATTCACCCCCCCCCCCCTCTAGAGTTGAGATAGATCTTACCCTCACTTTCAGGGGAGACCAAGGGGGGCCGGCCACCTTATGGGGATGATTCATGCATGGTATTAAATGGAGGGGAGAGAAAAAGCTAGGATGCATGCATTGTATTAAATGGAGAATGGAAAATATGAACGGGGGGGAATGAATGGAAAATAAAAGAGGGGATAACAAGAGAGGGGCCGGCCACATGGGAAGAAGGGTCATGCATTGTATTAAATGGAGAGAGAGGAGGATGGCAAAAATGCATGCACTAGAAATAAAGGGCCGGCCATGCATGAAAATATTCATGCATGGCATTTAATGAAAAGAGGGGGGCTGCTCTTAAATGTGTGAAGGCCGGCCACTTTAATGAGGAGAGTGGGCTGTTTCATGGGCTCGGGTAGAGGGCTTAGAAGGGCTTGGAAGTGGGCTGAACATGTAGGCTTTGTAGGGCTCGGCCATGCATGGATTGAGGCTTGTGGGCTGCTCCAATAGTGGCCGGCTGCTCTTGAATTAAAGGGTCGGCATAAGGACTGCATGGTGGGCTGCATAAGGACTGCATGGTGGGCTGCACAAGGCTCGGGTTTGGGGGCTTGGGCTGCATCAAGGGCTTGGGTAGGAGGTTTGGCCGGCCATGCAAGGTGGCTGCACTTGTGCTTGAATCAAGGGGCTCGGGTTGCTTCAATTGCTGGGCTTGAGTTGCACTTGAGGGAGGGGCCGGCCAACCTACAAAAATAACATAAAAATAAAACATTAGTTATGTTATAATCAAAGTTAAAACGCACAACATCAAGAACATTAAAAATAAAAATACATATTAATATTATTAAAACATTAAAATAAAATAACAAAACATAAAAAAAACATTAAAAATAAAACATCAAAACATAAACTAATATTGATTATAGTAACATAAGATTAAATAGATTTAATTTCAAAAACATAAAAGGACATCAAAACAAGCATACAAAATACATATTTATAATAATGCTTAGTGATTTAAGCTACTAGAATACCCCCAAACGGGATGACTAAAACTAGTCATCAAACTCCCCCATGCTTAGACATTTGCTTGTCCTCAAGCAAATAGAAATAAGGAACTAGGGAAAAACAAAAAGAAAGCAAAAGCTATATATTTTATTTTTGGTTCCATAGTTAAGAAAAGCGAAATATGAAAAATTAAACTATCCTAATTTCCATGTTATCAACTAGTGGGGTGAGAAGTGCACAATAGAAAACTTGAAAGTGGACCCCTAAAAATTTCATTAAAACATAAGAAAAGTCTACACATTTCTAAATCTTAAAAATAAGGCATCAAAAAATAAATGAAAATAAGGACAACAAAAGTAGAGGTTCTAAATAAACGGCGCATTAACAAACTACTAGGTTGCTAGATAAACATTAACCCTAAAACACTCCAAGGTAACCTCCAAAGAAATCCATCAATGATGGTGGCCATAGGCTTGTATGTTCACACTTTCTCCACTACGTGAATTTATGTTCTAAGATCAATAGGACTTCTAATAGGCGTTAAGACTTGGCTTAGGTAAATAATTAGGAAGTGGAAACAAAGATAAACACGAGGGCTAAGACACAAAACCAAGGTGAGCTCAAAAATCTATAAAACATAACCAAAATGAGAAATAACAAGTATGTCATTTCTCCAATGTTAAACTACAAAACAAGGCCATGAAAATTTTCTTTTATAAACTTGGCCAAACAAAAACTTTTTCTACATTCATTTTTTTGATTTTGATTTTTCATTTTTCTTTCTTTCTCATTTTTTTTAATAATATTTTGATAAGAATGCTCCAAAAATAAGCTTGAGAATTTCCTATTCATTTCAAAGATAATACCCCTCCCACAAAAAATAATTTTTAAGCTCAAGGTTATAGTGTGAAAAATGGGAAAGGCATTTGGCTTTGGTGATCATAATGAAATGAAAGGTGGAGCTAAAAACAAGGAAAACATGGAAAAGACCCAAAATTGTTTTTTCAATGGTTTTGTTTTCGGTGGGCAAGAAAAGCTCAAACTAGACAAATAGTGGCCTAAATCATTTCTAAAGAACGTAAAAACGACGCAAATGCTTCGATAGTAGCTTGGTACATGTTCTAGACACCAAGAAAGACTACCTCGCAAATGAAAAAGAACTAATGATTCCTAAAAACCATTCGTAAGCAACTAACCGAATAAAAAGACATAACTACAAATTGCTAACTTATAATTTTTTTAAACGGATGCCTATATTTAAGAAAGAGAAACTAGTAGAACTAAACTATGTCTAAATGATAAGTTTAGAAAACATTTTCAAAGTAATCTATATAGAACTACAAAAACCACACGGGCCTACACATCACTAGAAGAAACATAAAAAATAAAGATAGAAATAATTTTAGATTTTGTTTTTCAAATAGATTTTAGCTCAGTTTGTTTTATTTTTGTTTTTTCTAATTTTTTGGGTTTTATATTTTATAATTTTTTGGATTTTGATGAAGCTAACATAAAATACTAATTTGAAAACACATTTTTTTTCTTTTTTGTAAGAAGAAAGACATAAAGAAAGACCAGAAGAAACTAGACCCCCCCCCATGCTTAAATTCTTCATTGCCCTCAATGAAGAAAACAGAAAGAAAAAGAGAAGGGGACTAAGAAGAAGAGAAAAAGAAAATGCAGGAAAATAAATAAATAAGAACAGGACTTCCCCGGGTTCGTGAGATGAAGGCGGATGTCGCTCCCCCATGCTTGCTCTTTAGTGCGCTTGATCGTCAGCAGGTTTGACTTGATCCATATTGATATCAGCAGCGGCGGAGCGGCAACCATGATCTTGGAATTGATTGGCCTCCGGTAGGAAGAGCAAAATAAAAGCTGAAAAATAATAGAGTCCATGGGCAGATGCCCAATAGTGTTCTTTATTACAACAATTCAAATAAAAGAGTTGCATAATAATAATAAGAAGTCCAAAAATAAAAATGTCCATAACAAAATAGAATTCTAGGAGTCCAAAAGAAGATTCTCCTTTGCAGGAGACACAGAATCATTATAAAAATACAGTTTAAGTCGATGGCCATTAACTTTAAATTCATCCCTCTCTGGGTGCGCAAGCAACACAGTTCCATAAGGAAAAACATCCTTGACCGCAAACGGTCCAGACCATCTAGATTTAAGTTTTCCAGGGAAGAGACGTAAACGCGAATTAAAAAGAAGAACCTGATCACCTAGTTTAAACGTTTTAGGATGGCGTAGGTTCTTATCGTGATACAATTTCGTGCGTTCTTTAAAAATTTAATTATTTTCATATGCGTACGCTCGCCACTCGTCAAGCTCATTTAGTTGGTTTTTTATATGCTCGCCGACCGAGTGCGGATCGAAATTAAAAAATTTTAACGCCAAATACGCTCGGTGTTCTACCTCTACCGAAAGATGACACGATTTTCCATAGACTAATCGAAAAGGAGTACAACCGATGGCGATCTTGTACGTTGTCCGATAGGCACAAAGAGCATTGTCTAATTTTAAAGGCCAATCCTTACGAGAAGTAGAAACAGTTTTTTCCAAAATTCTTTTAAGTTCTCGATTAACTACCTCGACCTGACCGTTAGTTTGGGGGCGATAAGCGGTGGATAATTTATGCGTAACGCCATATTTAGCTAAAGCCTTAGCGAGTTGAGCGTTGCAAAAATGACTTCCCCTATCACTAACGATCGCACGAGGAAAACCAAAACGAGAAAATATTTTTTTAAGAAAAATAACAACAACGCGAGCATCATTATTTGGTAAAGCTTGGGTCTCCTCCCACCTGGAAACGTAATCAACTGTGACTAAAATATATTTATTACCTAAGCTTGAGGGAAATGGGTCGACGAAGTCTATGCCCCACAGATCAAAAACTTCACACTCGAGAAAATAGTTTTGTTCCATTTCATTTTTATTAGAGAGATTTCATGTCCGCTGGCATCGATCACATCCGCCCACAAAGATTTGTGCATCTTTAAATATGCTTGGCCAATAGAATCCAGCACTAAGTACTTTGTGTGTGGTGCGGTTTGCTTGAAAGTGCCCGCCAGTCGGACCTTCATGAACATGTTTTAAGATTTGTTGACCCTCTTCCCGGGAAACACATCTCCTTACCACCTGATCCACACAAATGTGAAATAGAAATGGGTCTTCCCAAAAATAATACTTCAACTCAGAAAAGAATTTCTTCTTTTGGTGAGTTGAGTATTCTTTTGGAAGGACCCGGGCCATAAGATAATTGGCCAGGTTGGCAAACCAGGGGGTAGAAGAAGAAATATTTAAAATACGCTCATCCGGAAAATAGTCATTAATAAAAGTTTCATTTAAAATATCAAGATTGGGATTTTCAAGACGAGAGAGATGATCAGCTGCTAGGTTTTCCGCTCCTTTCTTATCCCGAATCTCCAAGTCGAATTCTTGAAGTAAGAGGATCCAGCGAATAAGACACGGCTTGGCATCCGGTTTAGAAAGGAGGTACTTCAAAGCGGAATGATCCGTGAAAACAATAACTTTAGAAAGAGTAACATACGGTCGGAATTTATCAAACGCAAAAATAATCGCTAAAAGTTCTTTCTCCGTTGTGGTGTAATTTTCTTGAGCAGAAGTTAGAGTTTTACTAGCGTAGAAAATCGGATGAAAGTTCTTAGCAATTCGTTGACCTAGAACCGCACCTACTGCATGATTACTCGCATCACACATTTTTTCGAATGGTAAATCCCAAACTGGGGCGATCATAATAGAAGCATTTATAAGTTTTGATTTTATTAATTCAAATGCCTCGAGACAAGATTCATCAAAAACAAAAGGAGTGTCTTTTTCGAGAAGGTGGGTTAGAGGCTTAGTGATTTTTGAAAAGTCTTTAATAAATCTACGATAAAAACCTGCGTGCCCTAAAAAACTTCTAATTGCTTTAACAGTTGTAGGTGGCGGTAACTTTTCAATTATTTCAATTTTTGCCTTGTCCACTTCAATTCCCTTAGCGGAAATTTTATGGCCAAGGACTAAACCTTCACGTACCATAAAGTGGCACTTCTCCCAATTTAAAACTAGATTTGTCTCCTCGCAACATTTTAAAACTTTTCCTAGATTATTTAAACATAGTTCAAATGAGTCGTCAAAAACGGAAAAGTCGTCCATAAAAACTTCCATAATATTTTCTACATATTTATCGAAGATGGCTAGCATACACCGCTGAAAGGTAGCTGGTGCGTTGCATAGCCCAAAAGGTATCCTACGGTAGGCAAAGGTTCCAAAGGGGCAAGTGAATGTTGTCTTTTCTTGGTCTTCGGGTGCAATAGGGATTTGAAAGTATCCCGAAAGACCGTCGAGAAAACAATAAAAACTATGCCCGGATAACTGTTCTAAAATTTGATCGATAAAGGGGAGGGGGAAGTGATCTTTACGAGTGGCATCATTTAATTTACGGTAGTCGATGCACATCCTCCATCCTGTTACCGTCCTAGTCGGAATTAGATCGTTATTTTCATTAGTTATTACCGTGACTCCACCCTTTTTAGGAACTACCTAGACCGGACTTACCCACTGACTATCGGAAATGGGATAAATGATCCCCGCATCTAATAACTTAAGAACCTCACCCTTCACAACCTCTTTCATGTTGGGGTTAAGACGATGTTGAGGTTGGACTACACCCTTAGAATTATTTTCAAAAAATATTTTGTGGGTGCAGAAGGAGGGGCTTATGCCAGGAATATAAGAAATTTGCCACGCTATAGCTCGGCGATGCTTTTGTAGTAGTTCGATCAATTGATCGTTTTCGGATTGAGAAAGCAAAGTCGAGATTATAACGGGCAATTTAGAGTCTTTTGCAAGAAAGGCATATTTGAGATGGTCAGGAAGTGGTTTTAAATCAAGATGAGGTGGTTCATCATAAGAGTTTTTTAAATTCTTTTCTTTTTCAAAAATGAGATTTTCATACTTTTTTCTACTAAATACAGAATCATTTTCAAGATTTTCTTGTATTTACATCATCGTATTTTCAAAATCATTTGAAGAAATTTCTGAAAAAAAGAGGAAAATTCATTAGAAGAAATGTTGGAAAGGGAAAGGGAAGAATCTTCATTTAAAACATCAATAAAAAAACATGAGTAATCATTTTTTAAAGAGTTTTTCATAGATTGATTAATGGAAAATGTGACCTCATCATCTCCCACACGCAAAAACAACTTTCCGTTACTAACATCAATAACTGCTCGAGAGGTGGCTAGGAATGGTCGGCCAAGGATAAGAGGGACCTCGACGTCCTCTTCAATATCAAAAATGACAAAATCCACTGGGAAGATGAATTTGTCGACCTTTACTAGCATGTCCTCAATGATACCTAATGGATACTTAATGGACCTATCAGCTAATTGGATACTCATTCTTGTAGGGCTAAGAGTGCCCAAACCTAGCTTCTTGAATAAAGAAAAAGGCATCAAATTTATGCTCGCTCCTAGATCCGCTAACGCATGTTTAATAAACAGATCACCAAAGACGCAAGGAATGGAAAAACTACCCGGATCGTTTACCTTTTTAGGAAGAGTAGAGTTCTTAACGACCGCCGAGCATTCTTCATTTAATGTTACATGTGATAAATTTTCCAATTTCGTTTTGTTTGTTAATAAGTCTTTAAGGTACTTCGCGTACTTCGGCATTTGACTAATCGCTTCATGCAATGGCAAATTAATATGAATTTGTTTGAATATTTCAAGAAAGCGTTGATATTGATTATCTAGTTTGTCTTGCCTAAGTCGAGACAGATAAGGAGGTGGTGGAAATTCCTTTATAATAAATGGAGCATCATTTTGAAAATCATTTTTTTTCTTTTTCAGAATCAGTAAAAACAGAGATATCTTTTTCTTTTTCAAAAATAGATTTTTCATTCTCAAGATTTGATTTATTATTTTCCGTGGGGATAATAACAGGAGGGACAATCACCTTTGGCTCTTCCCTTATGGTGGGCTCGTTAACAACCTTACCGCTCCGAAGGGAAATCGCATTTGCGTGCTCCCTTAGGTTAGGCTCAGTGTTCGAGGGAAGAGTTCCAGGTGGTCTCTCGGAAAAGGCCTTGGCGAGTTGGCCGACTTGATTTTCTAAACTTTTTACTGACCCTGTTAAGTTTCGAATAATAGTATTGTTAGAGCTGATATATTTAGAGAGAATCTCTTCCAAAGAGGAAGGTTTTTGAAAATTTTGGTGTGGTGGTGGTGGTGGTGGTGTAAAATCGTGTGGTGGGCGTACAATATTAGCGTTATTACTCCAAGAAAAATTAGGATGGTTATGCCATCCAGGATGATAAGTGTTCGAAGAAGAAGAAAAACCAGGAGGAGAAGAAAAATTCGAAAAAGCAGAAAAATTATTAGCAGAATTATTTTGAGCAGGCCTGGGTATGTTCCCCAGATAATCCACCTACTCGGCAGCAGCAGCATTTTCATATACCTTAGCGGCGGAGGGAGCAGTCATCTCCGAGATCTTCTTGTTCAGCATTTCCACTTGTAGCGCCAGTTGCGACACCGAATCCACTTCATATAAACCTGCAGGTTTTGATGGGCGAGTCCTAGATGAATTCCACTGATATGTGTTCATCGCCATGTCCTCGATAAGCTTAAGAGCGGCTTCCGGAGTTTTGCAGTCTAAAGAACCAGCGGAAGCGGCATCTATCATCTGCTTAGTTTCTTGATTTAGCCCATTATAGAATGTCTGGACCTGCAACCATACAGGCAGAGCATGGTGTGGGCATCTTCTCAATAGCTATTTGAACCTCTCCCAAGTGTCATAGAGGGTCTCAGAAGTAATTTGAGAGTAAGAAGTAATATCATTGCTAAGCTTAGCAGTTTTGGAGGGGGGGAAATATCTTGCAAGAAATTTTTCAACTAAGATGTTCCAAGTAGTGATTGATCCTCTTGGAAGAGAACTCAACCACTATTTGTCTTTGGTCCTTAGGGAGAAATGGAAGAGTCTTAGCCTTATCGCATCGTCTGAGACACCATTGATCTTAAATGTATCACAGATTTCAAGAAAGCTAGCAATATGTAAGTTCAGATCTTCATCTTGTAATCCGTCGAACTGTACATATTGCTGCACCATTTGTATGATGCTAGGCTTGAGCTCGAAGTTATTGTTCGCAATCGCAGGTTGAACAATACTTGTTTCAGTCCCCTCCAGATTGGGTCGAGCATAATCGGACATTGTCCTTTGCTGAGCCATTTCTAGGTTAGGGTCTCCCATTTCAGAATTGAAATTGCAATCCCCGTAGGAATCCTCAACCGCTGTTTGAGAAGTGGAAGCCCCGAATCGTAGTTATCTCCGAAAGGAGCGTTCGATTTCTGGGTCCAAATCAACAAGTAGCGACGGATTCGCTCGGGTAATGCACTAGCAAAGAAAACGAAGGAAAACAAAAATGAAAACTTGAAATAGAGAAAGAGAAGAAAGAGTTTTTTTTTTTGTTTTTTTTTTAAAATAGATTTTTTTTACGGCTTGGCTCTCGAACTTCCCAAGGGCTACCTGGTGAAGGGTTCGCAAGGTACTAGGTAAAATGGTGGCGCTTAAAGCCCCTTACCCTTTTTGAGAGAATTTAGGTGGGGTAGAAATAAGATGATATGAGTTGATTATAATAATAAAAGAAAATAATTTTTTTGATTTTTGTAGAAGTAATAGCAAAAGCATTTTCAAAATATTGACGAAGAAAAATCCCCGACAACGGCGCCAAAAACTTGATGGGCTAAAACCGGAACAGGCAAGCGTACCTGTCGAATCGTAGTATCAAGGTCGTATTTAAACACGGGGCTGTCAAGTACTGCTACTCACGCTTGAACTATTATCCAACCAGAAAAATTGTTGGATTTTGAGAATTTTTAAAAGTGAAATAAACGATAATTTGCGAGACGAAAAACTTATATTAAAAAGCTAGCACCCGATCAGTGAATCACCATGAAATTAGATGAGAGAGATAAAAATAAAGATAGTTTTAATTTTTGCAAACCATACTCGACCGTGACGGATCCAAAAATAAGACAAAATCTCGCTAGAGAATTAGGTCTCCTAACTTATAGACTCTTTGATCGAAATCTCTTTACAAACCAAAGAAGCCTAAAGTTGCATTATCGAGGTGATTCGCACAATTGGATTTGACTCCAATCCTGAGGATTTACGTCGTCCTATCTTTAGGATTGCGTTCAACTCCTTCCTTCTTTGAGTGATCTTTCAAATCATGAGTCTCTCGACTACTATGAAATGAGAACAAGGCCTACTACTGTATACCGGAAATACGGAGTCGACTCAAAATAAATCAAAGAAGGATCGAGCATGGAATAATAAAAATAAAACTAAGAAAGAAAATAAACTCTCATCTCACTTCATGGATCCTCACGATCGAATTCTAAGGGAGATTAGCTACGCATATTGGAAAAGGAAACAACAAAATAAAGAGAAGAGGATTTCATTGATTAATAAAAAAGAGGTACACTTGTACTAAAACAATGAAAAGAGAACTATAACAATGAAAAGAAAATACTTGTACTAGAACTCTCTTGCTCACTTGCTCTCTCTCCCATCCAACCTTCCTCTAAAAGCCAACCTTTTTAAAGCATGGGACATGGGTTCCTTTTATAGGAGAGGAGGGAAGCTTCTAGATTAGGGGGAGACCAAGGGGGGCCGGCCATCTTATGGGGATGATTCATGCATGGTATTAAATGGAGGGGAGAGAAAAAGCTAGGATGCATGCATTGTATTAAATGGAGAATGGAAAATATGAACGGGGGGGAATGAATGGAAAATAAAAGAGGGGAGAACAAGAGAGGGGCCGGCCACATGGGAAGAAGGGTCATGCATTGTATTAAATGGAGAGAGAGGAGGATGGAAAAAATGCATGCACTAGAAATAAAGGGCCGGCAATGCATGAAAATATTCATGCATGGCATTTAATGAAAAGAGGGGGGCTGCTCTTAAATGTGTGAAGGACGGCCACTTTAATGAGGAGAGTGGGTTGTTTCATGGGCTTGGGTAGAGGGCTTAGAAGGGCTTTGAAGTGGGCTGAACTTGTAGGCTTTGTAGGGCTCGGCCATGCATGGATTGAGGCTTGTGGGTTGCTCCAATAGTGGCCGGCTGCTCTTGAATTAAAGGGGCTGCATAAGGACTGCATGGTTGGCTGCACAAGGCTCAGGTTTGGGGGCTTGGTCTGCATCAAGGGCTCGGGTAGGAGGTTTGGCCGGCCATGCAAGGTGGTTGCACTTGTGCTTGAATCAAGGGGCTCGGGTTGCTTCAATAGCTGGGCTTGAGTTGCACTTGAGGGAGGGGCCGGCCAACCTACAAAAATAACATAAAAATAAAACATTAGTTATGTTATAATCAAAGTTAAAACACACAACATCAAGAACATTAAAAATAAAAATACATATCAATATTATTAAAACATTAAAATAAAATAACAAAACATAAAAAAAAACATTAAAAATAAAACATCAAAACATAAAATAATATTGATTATAGTAACATAAGATTAAATATATTTTAATATCAAAAACATAAAAGGATATCAAAACAAGCATACAAAACACAAATTTATAATAATGCTTAGGGATTTAAGCTACTAAAATACCCCCAAAAGGGATGACTAAAACTAGTCATCAGCTATATCCACCAGACTTTTTTGGCTAAGTGTCCAACACCGCCGAGTCAACGTACCGATGTCGGTGTGAACGACAATCAAATACTGAAGACCCACCACCTTTATTCTGTACTCAAACCCTCGAGCCCTCGGCTCCCCGGACTGTCCCGTTCGTGCATCTACCTTCAAAGCTACCGTCAAAATGGCAACCAAACCAACTTATTCTACCTTCCTAGCTATCAGAGTGTGTGTATGTGCAACCCTAGTTATACTAGTTGCTCTTTTAATTTATTATTCCTATGGTTTACGTTAGCCCAGGACTGCCCCTGGTATTCCCCGTAAAGGGCTCTCAAAGGTCACTAGGAACTATGATGGTAGCTGAAGCCCACCGTTCCCTTTCGCAAGGCACTTATTGTTATTGGTTGATATCCATTACCCGATCCCTTTTTAAGTTACTTTAGATCTAGCCCTAGAGTATTAAGACTCTTCCTCTCCTACCCGGGTGGACGATCTTTCATCGTTCCCGAACGCCACTTAACACTAGCCACTCTCACACTCTACTTATCCTGACTTCCAATAATGAACTTAAACTTAACTTGCCCATTCCAAACCAGCAACTACCAAAAATTCCATCTCCCCAAGTTCTTTACCTATGCTAGTTCAGTTTCCGTTGTTTTACTATATGCAGACCATCCTAGATACATGAGGTATATAAGGGGAGGTACTCTAAATTTTCTTCTGAATCTCCTATAATATTTACTAGAGGTCTATCATGTCATAATATAACTAAGTCTAAGATTTCCAAATTTTTCCTTTTTATTGGGCATTTAATTTATTTATTTTAAGCCTCTCAATGCCCTAGTATGAACATGAAGTGCACTAATGAGCCAACAATAAATAATCATAAAATTAGTAAAAATCCTATGAAGGATTTAAGCAGTAATTCCAA
The DNA here is from genome assembly GCA_039513925.1 of Platanthera zijinensis. Classification (NCBI taxonomy): domain Eukaryota; kingdom Viridiplantae; phylum Streptophyta; class Magnoliopsida; order Asparagales; family Orchidaceae; genus Platanthera; species Platanthera zijinensis. The sequence goes on along the minus strand of CM077098.1, from coordinate 63,393,857 downwards.
ATTTGGAGAAATTTCAGAGGTGTTTAGGCCTATATTTCCTAATTTACCAATTTAGACGACTTCTACCATATTATGAAGCAAGTACTGTAAATATGTACCCAAAAATCACAATAAAATTACAGAAGCTTTATGGTGACCTAAAACTATCATAAACCATGTCCTATGATTTTGCTATAATATTTTAAGCTCTGAATTTATTTTAATGTAAAATACAAATTTTCCTAGCTTAGTGAATAAGGTACTATTTTGTAATTATATAAAAATCCAATAAAATTTACAGGGTGACTATCATAGTTTGAAACACCCACTGACCAAATTTAATAATTTTCCAATTATAAATTGGGCACCATTTGTATTTTTGACTACATATCTCAAATGGTAAGTTAAAGAAGCAAGTACCCAAAATAATTAGATAAAACTCCCAAGAAAAATATAAAAGGTATAACATGCTATAAGATGCCCTAATCCAAGATTTCCTAACATTCCAGTGAACATAAATTCCAGAATCATCAAAATAAATATCTAGGGCACAACTAGAGCTATAAATGAAGTACTGTATAAATTAACCCAAAAATCTCAACAAAATTATATTATGGTCATTTAGATTAGAAAATCACCCTGCCCAAATTTTATTTGATTTTTAGTTCATTTGACAGCATAATAATTCAAATTAAGATTGGTGCCCTAAATTAGGGTTAGGATTTCAGATGGCCTAACTGTCTATAAATCCCCTAAGATTGTGTCCAAGGAACTATAATGGACCTATGGTCCTCTCCACTAAATTTCAAGTCAGTCCAAGGTCATTTGACCCCATGACCTTCACAACCCTACAAATCCCCACTAAGGGACCTACCCTAGGGTTCTAGGGCTACCCTACACCAAATCACCCCAAACTCCCTTGGAGTGTATGTCATGCCCTAAAAAGTCAGTGACCAAAATATCAGCCTCTGTTGAGGTGATACGACCACTCAAATTACCAAGGGGGTGATTTACCCTAAATAGCCCCTTATGGGGCCAACTAGGGTTGAGTAAAACCCTAGTCAAAACACCTCCAAATGAGGTGAAAATTTTTTTCAGTGTCCTATTATGTGATCTAAGGCCACCCACCCAAATTTGGGGGGATTTTGAGGTTTTTAGGACACTTGATTAAAATACACATGATTTATTAAATTTTTCTAAAAACTTTAGAAAAATGTTTCCCAAAAATCCTAATTTTTGGACAGCACCTAGATATAGGTATGATTAGGCCACACCCAAAATTTCAAGTCATTTTGATGAATGGATTGGAGTGGGGAATTTTTCTAAGGTCAGGACATCCCTATGGATAGACCTCACCAAAATGAGTTCTAAGGTCTATCTAGTGATCCAAATCACTTGAAACAAATTTTAAAATTTCCTAGACTAATAGAGCTACAATATTGGTGTTGACAACTTTTCCTGTAGGAGCCTTTACGTATTTTTAGAAATTCATGCAAGTTACAGGCAGAAACTACAGAAAATATAAAGAAATTACTTTAATCAATATGTTTGCACAGATCTTAAAGGCTGATCCGTCGGCTGGGAGGTCTTCTTCAACCTCCAGCTGACGGTCTAGATAGCACGCACCTGGGAGCACTTCTCCCTCCCACAGTCGGCCGTCAAGCCTCCTCCCTGGCCGGCCACCGCCACCACCACCTCTGTTGAGGTAGTGGCCATCGTCGGGCGGCGGCGCAGCCGCCGGAGAGGCTTTTTCCGGCGAGCCCGTAACTTCATTTTTGCGGGAAAATCGGAAAGAGAAGCTCTTCCGATCGGGCTCATTTGAGCCCGAATATTAATCCTAAGGAAGCTAAGATTTACCCGTAGAGAGAGAGGAGGGGAGGACCTTGTTCGCGGGCTGGAGGAGTGCAGACCGTCGGGATGCCATTGGCGCGGTGGTGGAGTCGTCGGAATTATTTTACAGTACCGTACAAGCTCCAAATCTGTCGGGTAAGGGTGTAAACTCCATCTCTGAGTCTAGGGAACCTTTTTAAACAAGTAAAAGGAGGGAGGGGAAAGGTCTAAAGCTGGTGGCCATTAATGGCCCATTATAGCTTTTTCGGACATGATGGTGGGGGGCTGAAACGGCTCTGTAATAGCTGGAGGAGGGCTAGAAACTACTCCTCTCCCTGAGAGGAGTTGAATGCAGCCATTTGAAGGGGAAGAGGATGGAGCCGAGCCTAAAAGCCATTAATGGCCATGCAAACCGTCACTCGGCCATGGCTGGAAGGAGAGGAGTCGGCTGCCACGTGGCATAACCAGCCAACACTCTTTAGAATAAGACTTAATTGGGTCTTATTAAAAGAAAACGGCCCACTCCTAGGCTGTCCCGGTTTAGCCGAACCAGCACCCAGCCCTAACCAATCTGTCAGCAAAAATTCTAAGTATAATGTCGTTTAGTGAGCTCAGCTCACTCAATGCCATCCAAGCTACGGCATTGAGTGAGCTCTGCTCACTCAACGCCATCCCAGACTATGGCGTTGAGTGAGCTCAGCTCACTCAACGCCACCCTGAATATGTCCTTTTTTTAAAAGATGGAGTTGAGTGAGCATAGCTCACTCAACGCCGTCCAGATTATGGCGTTGAGTTAGCTCTACTCACTCAATGCCATCAAGACAACACCAAATGGCGTTGAGTGCGGTCAGTGCACTCAATGCCGTTCAACTTATTACGTTGAGTGCAGTAAACGCACTCAACGCTATCCCGCTTGACAGTTTACGGCATTGAGTGAGCTAAGCTCACTCAACGCCATCCAGTCTACGGCGTTGAGTGAGCTCAGCTCACTCAATGCCAACCTGACGACACTAGATGGCATTGAGTGCAGTCAGTACACTCAACGCCATTCAACTTATTACTTTGAGTGAGCTAAGCTCACTCAATGCCATCCAGACCACGGCGTTGAGTGAGCTTAGCTCACTCAACGCCATTCCAAGGTCACGGGCATGACGGATTGGTCACGGGCGTGTCAGGCCCATATTGAAATTTCTGAGCTCGACGATCGTCTTCCTAAGGTCGACGATCGTCAAAGGGGTCACGCCCTAGGTCACGGGCGTGACGGGTCGGTCACGGGCGTGACCACCCCTTGACTCGAAATCTTGGTAGATAAACTTCAATTCCTGGGCTTCCCAGGGTTCTGTTAAGACAAAACCACTCCCAGGGGTCTAGTCGGAAATGGGATGTTACAAATCCCAATAAACAAAACAAAGATTTCGTCCCCGAAATCAAGGTTAAGCCTACGGGGCTCCTATCGGGAGAAAAAAAGGCTTGTAACATCCCATGAGAGTCGAAAGATTTACATCTCTACGTTACGTTTGCTATGTGTGGTTTGAAGGTGATGGTCAAATCTAAGACCAATTCGTCCAGTTGACAAAGTACATACCCCAATAAACAAAAGATTATCCCATATTCTTGAAATTTCAGTCCAATTGGTTTAAAATAGGAAAGAAAATTGATTGTCAGAGGGGTTGTAAGATATACCTGACCGAAAAGTTTCGGGTATTTTTGCCGCATCAAGTCCTGTGGCTCCCATGTATGCTCCTCCTGCCCATGATTGTTCCACAGAGCCTTGACTAACGGAACCTTCTTCCGTCGCAAGACCTGCACTGTCGTGTCATCGATCCTGATAGGCACCAAGTTGACAGACCGATCCGAGGCCACCGGGCCATCTGCCGAGTAAATCAGCTGCTCAGGGCGTAGCAGAGCCCTCCGAAGTGAGGAGACGTGGAAGACGTCAAGCAATCCCGCTAACTCTGGCGGTATCTCCAATCTATAAGCCAAGGGGCCGATCCGCTCCAGGATCCTGTAAGGCCCCATATATCTCGGGCTGAGCTTCTTCCGCCCGCGAACCCGCGAGACTCCGTGCATCGGTCGTATCTTCAAGAGAACCCGGTCTCCCACCTAGAACTCCACTTGATGATGCCTCGCATCGTAATATTTGTCCTGCCTGATCTGGGCTTCCAACATCCTGTCCCGGATCAATCTAATCTGAGCATATGTATCCCCCACAAAATCTGAGCCTAGTGCCTGCGGATCCTCATCCTGAACCCATGATAGTGGGGTCCTGCACCTCCTTCCATACAATGCCTCGTATGGAGCCATGCCTATGCTTGACTGATGGGCGTTGTTGTACGAAAACTCGACCAGTGGCAGCAATCTCTCTCAAGGCTCGTCGCGGTCCAAAATACACAGGCGCAAAAGATCTTCCTGTGTACGGTTGGTGCGCTCTGTCTGCCCGTCGGTTTGAGGGTGAAAAGTTGTGCCTAATGTCAACCGAGAACCTAGATGGGCCTGGACTGACCTCCATTCCATGGATGTAAACCGCCCATCCCGATTCGAAACGATAGTCTTGGGCACCCCATGATAACGCACAAACTGCTCAATGAACCTCCGTACGAATACACTAACTAGTGCATCCTTCGTAACTGGAATGAATCAGGCTACCTTCTTTAGCCTGTCCACTATCACCAAGATCGAGTCATTCCCCGCACGGGATCGAGGTAGCCCATGTATGAAGTCCATGTCTATATCTTCAAATTTCCACTCCAGCACCGGAAGTGGCTGCAGCAAGCCTGCCTGGTTCCTACATTCTGCCTTCACGAGTTGGCAGGCCTCGCAATGCGTCACGAAGTACGTAATGTCTTTCTTCATACCCGGCCAGTACATCGTCCTCTTCAAATCCTTTACCATCTTTGTGATCCCCGAGTATACCGAATATCGGCTGTAGTGAGCTTCCGTCATGATGTCCTCCCGGATCTGGCCTCCTGCCGGTATGTAGACTCTGCCTCTGAAACACAGGAGACCATCCCTCAAAGAGTAATCTCCTTTCGTGCCTTCCTCCAAGGCTCGGAATATTGGCTCAGCTCTCTCATCCAGCTTCTGCCCTTCTCTGATGCAGTCCCAAATATCATCAGTTGTAACCATCGACCCCTGGTACTCCATGTATAGCTCCGAGTCATCCTCGGACACTAGTGATATCTACATCTCCTCGAATGATCTAACTAACTCCAAGTCCATCAGCTGCGGGCCTACTCCTGACGTACTCGCTCTCCGGCTCAGAGCATCTGCGACCACATTCGCCTTCCCCGGATGGTAGTGCATGGTATACTGGTAGTCCGACAAAAACTCCACCCAGCGTCTCTGTCTGATGTTTAATTCCTTCTGGGTGTCGACGTACTTCAGATTCTTGTGGTCAGAGAAGATATCATAATGTACTCCGTAGAGATAGTGTCGCCGGATCTTAAGAGCAAAAACAACTGCCCCTATCTCCAAATCGTGCACGGGGTAGTTCTGCTTGTGATGCTTTAACTAACGGGAGGCATAGGCTATTACGTGCTCGTTCTACATCAGAACGGCACCCATCCCCTAATAGGAAGCATCTGTGTACACATGGAATCCTTCCTTCCCTGACAGAAGACCAAGGATGGGAGCCGAGGTAAGACGATCCTTCAGCTCCTGGAAAGCAGACTCGCATCATGGTGTCCAAATAAAAGGGGACTCCTTCTTCGTCAGAGACGTAAGAGGGAGAGCAATCTGAGAGAACCCCTTTATGAACTTTCGGTAATAACCGGCAAGTCCCAAGAAACTTCAAACATCCGAGGCCGACTTTAGCGGTGGCCAATCCTGTACTGCCTGGACCTTCGCCGGATCTACTGCCAGACATGCTCCACTAATTACATGGCCCAAAAAGGCCACCTCCTTTAGCCATAACTGGCACTTGCTGTACTTGGCATACATCTCATGCTCCCGCAGCTTCTCCAAGGTCAAGGCCAGATGTCTCGCGTGCTCCTCCTCCGTCCTTGAATAGATAAGGATGTCGTCGATGAATACGATAACAAATACATCCAGATACTATTCGAACACCCGGTTCATAAAGTTCATAAATGCGGAGGGTGCATTCGTGAGCCCAAAAGGCATCGCGGTAAACTCGTACAAACCATATCTGCTACTGAAGGCCATCTTCGGGATGTCCTCCTCCCGAATGCGAAGCTGGTAGTACCCTGACCTCAAATTTAGCTTTGAGAACCAATGGGCTCCCTCCAGCTGGTCAAATAGCTCGTCTATCCTTAGAAAGGGATAAGTATTCCAGACCGTCAACCTATTCAGGGCCTGGTAATCTATACACAGTCGAAGAGTCCTGTCCTTCTTCTTAACGAATAACACTGGAGCTCCCCATGGTGAAGAGCTAGGCCGAACGAACCCGGCCTCCATTAACTCCTGAAGCTAGCTTCAAAATTCCACCAACTCCTTTGGGGCCATTCGATAGGGAGCTTTGGATACCGGTTTAGCCCCGGTATGAGCTGAATCTGAATGTCCTTCTCTCGGTGCGGGGGTAGCCCTGGTAGCTTCTCCGGAAACACGTAATCAAAGTCCTGCACTACTGGAATATCTGAAATGGAGTCCTTGGCCACGACCGCCTCAAAAAGGACCTGATAAACTTCTTCCCCCTGCAGATGGGCCTTAACATCCTACACAGGTGATAATAAGGTACGGGGTGCTGGTATAATATCTTCGATGATAATGAAGGAATCGTCGTGCCTCACGGTGATCCTCTTCGACACGCAGTCGATCTGGGCATGGTTCCAGCATAGCCAAGTCATGCCCAGGATCAGATCGTAATCTGGCATCTTCAGAATCGTCGTTGGTGCCTCAAACGCCTTCCTGCCGATCTTTGCTTCCATATTGCAATGAGCAAAGGTCATTATCTCTGATCCATTGGGTAGGCTGATAAGTCACTAATTATAGTTATTTTCATATAGTTTTTATTTAATTAATAATAAGATTATAGTTATATTTTAGTAATTATGATTATAATTGCTTTATTTTCATATTTTAGGTCAATCTGGGCTGTGAATAGCAATTTGGAGCTTGCAGGACTGATCAGAAGTTGAAGCGGTGAAAATGAACATTTTTTGTATCGGATAGCTAAACTTCAAATGGTCATAACTTTCAAACCAGGAAGAGTTACGGGACGTGCAACCAGGCAACGGAAAGAGGACGACGTCCTCTACAAATCTGGAGAGTTTCAAAAGTACACGCCCCCGAGACACAGGCGTGTCGAGGGCGTGAACACGGGCGTGTCTAGTTCAAAAAAATATTTTTCTCCAGAAATCATCCCGGGACAATTCTGCACCATTTCTCAAGTACACGCCCCCCTGTCACGGGCGTGACCTAGGGCGTGACCTACCCGAAACTGCCAGATTAATCCCAGATTGCGCCGTTTCCAACCGTTTTACTGACCCAGTCAGACACGCCCTAGGTCACGGGCGTGACCAAGGGCGTGACCACTTCAGAAACGCCAAAATTATTTCGCGCCGTTTCCCCTTCCCACCGTTTCCTATAATAGACTAGACATGCCCTAGGTCACGGGCGTGACCCGCAAAACGGCGATTTTTGGCGGTTTTTCTCCAACGTTCCCGGGCTTTCAAGACTGCAGTTTCCGAGCCTGACACGCCCCATGTCACGGGCGTGACCAATGGGCGTGACTCCCAAGCAGAAAAATCTATAAATTCCAGATGTGTTTAGAAGATCAGGGGGAAGATGAGGAACAGTTTTAGGAGTATTTTGTAGCTTAGTTTACTATTTTTCAGCATTTCCTTTTATGTAATTTCAAATTCATAGTTTAGATTTCAATTCAAGCATTTCCTTTTTGCAAACATGTTCTTCTTTCCCTTCTTTTTATGTATTTCCTTTATCATGTCATGTAGCTAATTTACATTAGCACTTGATCATGATGAACTTTGAAATTAAATAAAACTATTTTGTCAAACACTTTTACCGCTTTGATCTAACTTTGATTTTATCTGTTTAGAATTCGTAATTCATGAATGCATTTTCTACCCTAGATCCGTATCTTAAATGACCGAGAGGTTGCGGATACGAGTAGATCACTCAAAGATAGAAGGAGCCGCATGCACTCCTCGAGAGAGGATGACATGGATCTTCCGGATTGGAGTCAAATCCAATAGCGGGGTTCACCGCGTAAAGCAAACTTAGGGGTTTCGACTGGCCTAGAGGTCTTAATCGATCAACCTAAGTTTAGTCAAAAGCATGAGCTCGAAAGAGACGCTTTTGTACCTTGGGAACCTCCACGGTCAAAGTAGGTAATTAAAAGTTTGCATTTTATAAGTTTATTTGATTTCAAAGGGAGTCTTGATCAAATGCTTATTTATTTTCATTTTCTTCATTTATTTTTAATTAACCTTCAATTTATATTTCGATAAAATAATATTAATTTGCGTGAGTAGAAGTACTCAACAGGCCACGAGTCTAATACGACATTTCTATACTATATTTCGATTGGTACACTTTCCTATTTGGGATATTAGTTTGAAATATATATTTAAAACTATAGAATATCATCATCAAGTTGTTGGCGCCGTTGCCGGGGAACTTTTGTTGATATTTTGAAAGCGCAAATTTTATTACTTTTATCATTCTCTTTCTCCACCTCCTTTTCTACTCTTCCTTTTCTTTTTCAAATTCATTTCAATTAGCTAACGGTTGTTTTTATTTTCTTTTATAAAAAAAAATATTATCACAATTGGCCGCTAAAATTGCCGAGCTTACACACAAAGTAAATCTTTTGAAAGCCGCAAGACAATGCCAAATTGTTTGTTATTATTGTGGTGGTTCTCATCAAAGTGAATATTGTTATCATTATAATTTTTATAAAAATCTTTCTTATGAAAATAATTTCTATAATAATTATGAAAATAACTATTCTCACTTTTATGATAATTCTTTTTCTAATTTTCATGAAAATAATTTTTCCTATTCTTCTAATTTTCATGATAATACTTTTTCAAATTTAAATATGAATAATTATTTTGATTTAAATAATTCTTCTTCCACCTCGGCTACTGGTTTTTCTTGTTCGCAAGATCAACCGAAAAATATTTCGAGTTATGAGAACAATTATTTAGATCCTAATTCTTGTTCTTCTTTTATCACACCACCCACTTCTTCTAATCTTTGGGACTTTACACAAATTCAAGTTGATCCTCCCAAAACTTTAGAAGAAATTATTGCTTGTCCTAAGAATTTTTCTCCTTCTTTAAAACTTTTACCTTTGGCGGAACATGACTCTTCATGTACCCCAGTAGTTGTTTATACCAAAGAAGAGGAAAAACTCTTATTTCAAGAGTTTGTTAGGTGTATGGACGCTATGGACGAAGTAGAAGAAGAACATGCGTCTCCTCCTACGACTTCCACTTTTTCTCCTCCATGCACAATTTATGACTTTTTAGGAGCAAAAATTTTTGATCCTGATGCGTCCAATGATTTTATTTCCAGTAAAATTTTGGATAAAAAATTAATTTTAGAAAATAAACAACCGGAGCCTAATCTTATACCTTTGCAAGAGCCTCCTCCTTGCGAAGATTTTTCTGAAATGCTTACTTTTGATTTTCCGTATACTAACGATTTTCCTATAGAAGAGGAGCCGTTGCAATTAAACGTCTTCCACGATCCATTTGCCGCTCCTCTACAAAAATTCAAATCACCTCAGGTATGGATAGGTGATTTGAATTTACATTTTCAAGTCAACTACTATAACAAGAAAAATCAAGAAGATAGCGGAGGAGTAGTCGGGCGAGCGACTTTTGCTTCTTCGCCAAAGAGGGAATTAAGGGAGTTGACCTTACACTTCAATTTTTATTTCCCTTTTTCCTAACCCAAACCGTCTAGCTTAAAGACGGGAAAAAGAAAAGCGCTCTTGGGAGACACCCCTTGATTATCTTTAAATTATTGCAATTTTTTATTGCATTTTTTCCCCTCCTAGTTGGCTTGAAAACATTGGGGACAATGTTTATTTTTAAGTATGGGGGTGGAATCCATTTTAGGCTTTTATTTCAAAAAAACAATTGAAGAAAATCTTTAAAAATACAAAAAAAAATTGTTTTCTTTTTATTATCAAAAATACAAAAAAATAGAAAATCAAAAATTAATTTCTTGGAAAGGGCCGTGTTGGGCTTTCATCCCACAAAACCGCCTAGTACCTTGCGAACTCGTCACTAGGTAGTCCTTGGGAAGTCCAAGAAATAACAAAAAAAATTAGGATTTTAATTTATCTTTTCTTTGTTTTAGTATTCTTATTTTAAAGAAAAATTCAAAAAAATGTAAATAAACCCATACTTAATTTTATGTGATTTTCATCAATTTAATTGAGTTTATTTATAGAATTTTTATAATTTTTAAATTGCTAGTCTTTTATTTTATCATAGTTAGTTAAATTAATTTTTAGCGATTTAATTTTGAAAAATAAACTTATGAATTAATTTTGTTTAGAGAACCTTATTTACTTCTTTTTCTCTTAATTCTAATTAGTTTCAATTTTATAGTGTTTAGTTTAACAATCTTTTGATTTTAATTATAATCATTTATGCTTAAAGATTCTTAGGAAATTCTAAATTTACTATAGTTGCTCTCTAATTATTTTAATTTAATCTAAATTTTGTGTAACCTTGCCTTTGTTTTAAATTTTCTTGTTAGATCATATGTCATAGGGATGAGAGGATAAAATTCATCATCCCTTGACACACATATGCAATTTTTTATTTTGGTTAGATCATATGTCATGGGACTTATAAATTCATTGGTACACATATGGAATCCCCAAATAAAAAAATAGGAGTAAGAGAATAAAATTCATTACTCCCATTTAATTTTTGTTTTGATTTGAAGAGAAAAAATATTTGTTCATATGTCATGGAAAATGAGAGGATAAAATCCATCATTTTCTTGGTAAATATATGCAAATATCAAAAGAAAAAAAATGTGTGGGGTGAGAGGATAAAATTCATCAACCCAAATCCAAAAACTCTTCATTTTCCTTTTCCCCAAATCCTAAAAAAATGGTTTTAGAAGTAAATTAAAATACTAAGAGAGCATAAGTAGTAGTTAAAAATTTCTTACAAGTTTCTTTTTAGTAATAATGTGAATAATTCTAATCTAATTTTGTTTTCTAAATTACTTAATTTTGAATTCTAATTAATTTATATGAGAAATTTTTGCTAAATACCATTCTCTGTACATTTTAATTTCATAGTTTAGGATTTAATATTTAAATCGCTAAATTTTATTTTTAACTTTCTTTTGATTTAATGAATTTTTAGTTTAAATTAAAAAAATATAAATTTCTTATAAGTACTTCTCATAGTTTTGCTCTGGAATAGCAAAAGATTAAGTATGGGGGTATTTGATAAGTCACTAATTATAGTTATTTTCATATAGTTTTTATTTAATTAATAATAAGATTATAGTTATATTTTAGTAATTATGATTATAATTGCTTTATTTTCATATTTTAGGTCAATCTGGGCTGTGAACGGCAATTTGGAGCTTGCAGAACTGATCAGAAGTTGAAGCGGTGAAAATGAACATTTTTTGTATCGGATAGCTGAACTTCAAATGGTCATAACTTTCAAACCAGGAAGAGTTACGGGACGTGCAACCAGGCAACGGAAAGAGGACGACGTCCTCTACAAATCTGGAGAGTTTCAAAAGTACACGCTGTCACAACCCGCATTTTCTCCGAATTAAGAATTATCAGAATAAGAGAAAACACGCGTCATGATGCCACGTCAAGCAGGGGATAACTGCTGATGCTCAGGCAAAACCAACTACCAACTTAATGAAAGAAAATCATGTGATTAATGATTAGAAAATCAGTTATATTTTAGAGACCGTATCTCTCGGCTCAGTGGATCACCTAGTCCACAAAAGAAAAACTATATTTATACGCTGCGGAAAAATACTTTATTTAGGTTTAACATCCTAAGGAGCGCATAAGGGTTCCAAGAGAACCACTCATGCTATGCAAGACCCTACATTTAATTTATATAATATATAAGAAAGCGGTCTTTATACGTGATTTGGAAAATATTGAATACGTCTTATAAAACATGCTGATCATGAGCTTTATTTATAATAATAATTATAGTTTAAAAATAACTAGCAACCTAGCATAAAAACCTTCTCAGAGCAAGTAGACTATCTCCAGAAAATGGTAGCAGCAATAGTATATATCTAGTACAAGGTAAAAACTACCAGTGGGCGCCAACAACCTGACACGAACCCACTAGCACAAATATATGTCTGTAAGAAACTACTAAAAACAACCTCACTAACAAGGTAAACAGAACTCCAAAGTCCGGGAGTCCACCAACAACACCACCTCCAACTAGCTACCAGACTGGTTACGGCTCAGAACCTGGGGTATTCCAAAAGAAAATAGAATACCTCAGCAAGCTAAACAAAGTAAAACTGCATGAAAGAGTCAACCAAAAGGGGAAAAGTACCAGAAAAACATGCAGTAGAAAGAGTCACAACTGTCCAAAACAGAACCACAATAAATGCACAACGTGCAAAGAAATAGCAACGACCCAGCCCAGGAACCACATCCTGCAGGGCCTACTAGGCTGCCAAGAGCCTGAATGCTGCATACTACCAAAGAAGAAACTTATAACACCCTAAACTGTGGGAAGTGATAGTAGCAAAAACAACAACGAGGAACCGGATCGAAGGCAAACGCAGTCCCCCAATCACCATGTCCAAGTCAAAAGCTCGAGGGTCAATACGTGAAAACACAAGGGATCTTCCACCCGACATTTCCAGCCCGTACCTAGAGCAAGAAAAACATGGGTGGCCTTGGCTATATCACACAACTCCACCCCCATAAAGAGCTACAACCACCACTACTAACCACGACCCACGATTCGGCCTCTAGGAAAATAAAGAAAATGGCCGACAAGGAAAACCCAGAAATACAACTGGAAATCCACTCGGAAATGAAAGACAAGGTAAAGGAAGAGTGTTGAAATAAACCAACACGACTAGGCGTTGAGTGAAACCCACTCAGTGCCTACCTAAACTTTGGCGTTGAGTGAGCTAGCCTCACTCGCCGCCAAAATAAAGTCACTACCCACAAACCCGCTAAAGAATACGGAGCTCGACGATAGTCGGACGACCAATGCAGAAGATCCAGAACTCGAGTAGTTGCCTGGCACTTGAGTATCTAAACTCCCGCACTCGAAACCAGCTAAATTCGCCTAGCAAAAGAAAGTATACAGAGCGCACGATCAGTGACGCACGAATAGTGGTCGTGCGCACTCATCGGCTGATGATCGTGCGAAGCGAACCTGGAAAACCTGAGAAAACTTAGCGTCAGCGCACGATCAGTGGTCGTGCGCACTGCTTGCCAGCGCTCGTGCGATCTCCGAGACAGAACTTTGGAAACTGAAAGTTATACGCGCACGACCAGAGGCACACGACCAGTGGTCGTGCGCCCTAACGGTTAATGACTGTGCGCGGCTAACCTGTACCGTTTGGAATTTCCCGAACGACACCGGAACGCGCACACGACCCACGCAACTGCAGTAGCAGCAGGAAACTACCAACGTCGCGCACCACTACTATACAAACTATGCCTAATCATTCGAGTAATACCTTAACGAAAATCGGCAACCACACCCCCTCCTAACTCTCCCTCTCGGCTACACCCGAACCAGAGCAACAATCAGAGTAAAGTAAAACAACGGCTCCACGCCAACAATTTGGATTCTAATCATCACAAAATAGGGGGGGTTTCAGTAGGAAGAACTAAGCCCTATAGTTAGCAAGAAAATGAGAACAACAAGGCCTCTAACCTGGGCTAACCGGGATTTCAATTTCAGCAAGTAAAATCGAAAAAAAAAACTTGGCAAGGGCAAGAATACCACTTGCTCAAATCACAGCGAAGCTTTGGACTGCTTTCCTCCTCTTCGCACGGATCAAAACGGCCGCAACACCTAAAACAAACACTCGGCCATTAATGGCGGAAAGCTCCAAAACCGAAAATTCCAATCCTCCCAAAACTCCACGAAAATCGAATTTCTTACCGTAGGAATGAAGGTCTCGACAAGAGCAATCCGAATCCACTCTCGGAATCGAATTCCGTCCACAAACGCTCCGGGAATCGGCGTCTGAAGGGAAGGGTAGGCGGTTTCTCCGTTTCTCTCGTATAGGGGCGGCGGTTCGAGTGGGGAAGATGATGGATCGGGGGTTTTCATTCTATATATATATATATATATATATATATATATATATAATTATATAATAATATAATTAATTACAAAATTACATAAAGCACCAAATCGACGCGAAAACCGAACTACCTCGGAATTCGACGAAATTCGCACCGTAGCTAAACACCCACGCTACGAACACAACGGCGAAGTCGAAATTAATTTTCGACGAACAGAACTCGAGTCATACCCAAATAAAGCCAAACACCAACATCCCCCCGAGAGGCCACACCGGGTCACCCAAAACGACTCGGCTTGCTAGGGAGATCTTGCCAACAGGCTACAGAATAGGGCACTCAGTTCTAAGGAGCTAAACCACACTCCACAAATGGCATAAGCCACGAAAACGCGTCATCGTAACGCCAAACAAGAATAAAAATAATCGCTGAAAAAAAACGGGGCGTTACAGTCACTCCCCCTAAAAGAAAGTTTCGTCCCGAAACTTTACGCACAACCCTCCTACTAGCGAAGGAAAAGTAACAAACAGAAGTTACAAAGGGAAACATACCGATCAAATCAGTGAAACAGGTGAGGGTACGCCCTCCTCATGGCCGACTCTAGCTCCCAAGTCACGCTCTCCAATTCCTGATTTTTCCATAGAACTTTCACCATCGGTATGGACTTCTTTCGCAGCACACGCTCCTGAGTATCCAAAATACGAACTGGCACCTCAACAAAAGAGAGGTTGGGCTCCAACTGGGGCACAACATCCAAGAGTTGCCCACTGCTACGCACACACTTCCGCAATTGGCTAACATGAAAAACATTATGAACACCAGGGAAGTTCGCTGGCAAATCCAATCTATATGCAGACACACCAATCCGCTCCAAAATCTCAAACGGGCTCACATACCTTGGGTCCAATTTCCGATTTTTACCAAATCTCTTCACACCAACCATTGGAGAAACCTTGAGGTATACATGATCACCTACTAAAAACTCCAAAGCAGACCTACGCCGATTGGCGTTCTTTTCATACCTCTCCTGAGCTAAACGAAGCTTTTCACGAATAAGCTTCACGGCGACTTCCATCTCTTCCAGAGCATCTGGACCCAACAAAGGCTTCTCACCAGCCTCAGCCCAAAACAACGGAGTCCTACAGCGCCTCCCATACAAAGCTTCGAACGGAGCCATCTGCAAGCTTTCCTGATAACTGTTATTATAAGCAAATTCCATGAGTCGCAGACGCTCATCCCACGCTCCACCATGGTCTAAAATATAGCACCGGATCATATCCTCAACAATCTGATTGACCCGCTCCGTCTGCCCATTGGTCTGAGGGTGGTACGCAGTAGAATACCTCAGATCCGTACCCAAACCCTCCTGCAGACTCTGCCAAAAACGAGAAGTAAACCGGGAGTCTCGATCAGAAATGATGCTAACCGGCACACCGTGGAGTCGGATGACTTCATTCAAGTACAACTCCGCTATCTTCTTCATCGGGTAATCAATCTTATAAGGCACGAAGTGAGCACACTTCGTCAATCTATCCACTATAACCCAAACAGAATCAAATCCCCTCGGGGATTTTGGCAAACCCGTAATGAAGTCCATAGATATACTCTCCCACTTCCAAGTCGGGATCTCTAACGGGGTCAGCTTGCCACCAGGCCTTCCATGATCGGCCTTCACACGCTTGCAAGTGTGACACTCAGCAACATATCGGGCTATATCTCCTTTCATTCCATACCACCAGGCAATTTGCCTTAAGTCACGGTACATCTTCGTAGATCCTGGATGGTAGGCAACGCTGGAACCATGAGCCTCACTGCAAATCATACTCCTAATGTCCCCAACAGCGGGAATGCAAAACCTGCCGCGGTACTTCAAAGTACCCGCATCATCGATAGCAAAATCAGGCAACTCTCCCTTCTCTGTCCTGATGAACAAGTGCAACAGATTCGGGTCGTCCTTCTGGTGCAGTCTGGTCAAAGAAATCCATGACGGCTCTGCCACTGACAAGCTACTCTGCAAACAACAGCATCCCACTGAAATATCCATAAGGAGGAACTCCTCAACTAACCGATCGGCGGAGAGGTTAAAGATCTTTCCCGTCTTTCGGCTCAGGGCATCGGCCACCACGTTGGCCTTGCCCGGATAATATTGGATTTTTACGTCATAATCCGCCACATACTCAAGCCACTGCCGCTGACGCAGATTCAACTCCTTCTGCGTGAACACGTACTTCAAGCTCTTATGGTCAGTAAAAATCTTGCACTGAGCCCCATAAAGTAAGTGCCTCCACAACTTCAACGCATAGATAACCGCTGCAAACTCAAGGTCATGCGTAGGATAATTCTTCTCATGAGTCTTCAACTGCCTTGACCCATAAGCAATTACTTTTCCATCCTGCATTAATACGCATCCCAGACCTATATACGAAGCATCCACATACACATCATAATCCACGCCCTCAGTAGGAAGGGTCAGAACGGGAGCAGTACACAATCTCTTCTTTAGCTCTAGAAAAGCTTCTTCGCACTTCTCGCTCCAAACAAAAGCCACATTCTTCTGAGTCAGCTTGGTCAAAGGTGCGGCTAGAGAAGAGAAACCCTCCATGAATCTCCTGTAATAGCCAGCCAACCCTAAGAAACTTCTGATCTCCTTAGGAGTATTCGGCCTACTCCAATCCATCACTGCTGCAATCTTTTCTGGGTCAACCGAGATCCCATCCTTGTTCACCACGTGGCCTAGAAAAGAAACCTGAGGCAACCAAAATTCGCACTTACTCAACTTGGCGAATAACTTGTGGTTCCTCAACTCTGATAGTACCAAGCGCAGATGCTGCTCATGCTCCTCAGCACTGCGAGAATAAACCAACATGTCATCAATGAAGACCACCACGAACTTGTCTAGGAAATCCTTGAACTCCCGATTCATCATGTCCATGAAAGCTGATGGTGCGTTGGTCAAAACGAACGACATCACCAAAAACTCAAAGTGTCCATGCCTCGACCTAAACGCAGTCCGTGGAATATTCGCCTCACGGATCCTGAGCTGATGATAACCAGAACGAAGATCGATCTTGGAGAACACCGTGCTACCACGCAACTGGTCAAATAAATCATCGATCCTCGGCAGAGGGTACCTATTCTTGATAGTGACCTTGTTCAACTCTCTATAGTCAATGCAAAGCAGAATCGACCCATCTTTCTTCTTTACGAACAAAACAGGAGCACCCCAAGGCGACGAACTCTGCCTGATAAAACCTTTAGCCAACAACTCATCTAACTGATTCGCAACTCCTCTAACTTACGAGGGGCCATCCGGTACGGCGCCTTGGCAATAGGACGCGTACCCGGCTCCAAATCAATAACAAACTCCACATCCCGCTCAGGAGGGATACCAGGAAGATCATCAGGAAAAACATCGGCGAAACCATGAACAATAGGAATCTCCTCCAAGCGTGCCACGCTAACAACGGTTCCAACCGCCGAGACTAAACAAACACAACAATCAGAAAGAAACAATCTCTGAACACATACCGCAGAGAGAACAGGAGAATCCTGACACGGATCAGCATACACGCTGCCGGGCTGACCGTCGTCCCTGATGAAGTCTAAGTGCTTTCCTTTGCACTGAATGACCGCATCATACCGAGAGAGCCAATCCATGCCCAAAATGACATCGAAGTCCTCTAGATCAATCATCTTCAGGTCCGCCTTCGCAAGAAAATCCCCCAACAAAACCGGGCAATCCAAAATACCCACATCTGACAACACAGATTCACCAGAGGGAAACTTGACACGGAAGGAATCCCGAACACGATCTAGAGACAACCGATGACGCTCCACAAAGGCTCTAGACACGAACGAGTGGGTAGCGCCGGAGTCAAACAGAACACGCGCCCAGCGGTTCTTCACCTTAAATTTCCCTATAGGAACACACAAAGCTAAGGAACTAGCACAACAGTACCGCAAATAATCTAGCAACTAAACTACCAGGCTAGAAAGAAAAATAATAAACAACTAACCTGAGATCACCTGGGTCGAAGTCTGAGCCTCCTCGGAAGAAATCACGTTCAGCTTCCCTTTTCCCCTGTCCACACGCTGAGGTGGAGGTAAAGCCTGTAACGGAACTGCAGGAAGAGCTGGCTGAAACAGAGGACACCTCGACTTGATGTGTCCCTTCTGCCCACACTGATAGCAGACTCTATCCCTGGACCAACACTGGGCCGCATCATGGCCGGATCGCTTACAAACAGAACAGGAGGCATCTCTCCTAGGAGCACCCTGAATCGCATGAACCTGCTCCTTCTTCTGAGCTGCCGCCTTCTTGAAACACCTCTTGACAGGATGGCCTGACCGGCCACAAAAACTACACACCACCCTGCTCCTCTTTCCCGGAACAGCATCGGGTACCAGGGGTTTCTTCTCCTCTACCAACTTCCTCTTATCCTTCTTCAACTGCTGGCCTCTGCTCTTCTCCGTCTCAATAGCCTCCACCTTCAGAGCAGCCTCTACTACACCTGCATAAGTCACTGTCCCATAAGCACTGGCCAACTGCTGCACCTCACTCCTCAAACCACCGAGAAATCGCTTAACTCGATCAGCCTCAACGCTGACCAATCCCGGGGCAAAACGGCTCAACTTGCTGAACTCTATCTCATACTCACCCACCATGAGTTGCCTTTGCTTCAGATGGAGGAAGTCGTTCATGAGGCGGTCACGCTCGACCGAGGGTAAGAACTTCCTCAACAGCATCTCCTTGAACATCTCCCACGAGCATCCGGCTACCAAGCTCTCCTTCTCTCTCAGCCACCAACTCTTAGCCAACCCTTTGAGCTGATAGGTGGCTAACATCACCCTCTGGTCATCTGAAATCCCTGAGTACGAGAACATCTCCTCCATGGAGATCAGCCAGTCGTCTATCACCATGAAATCTGTCTTCCCATCATAAGTGGGAGGGCTTAGCCTCTGAAACTGCGAAATGAAGGCCATCTCTGCTGGCACCACCACTGGAGGTCTCAAGGGTGCAGGAGGAGGAGGAACAGCTAACCCCCCAGCAGGAACTTGCGCACCCTGAGCCTGACCTGCCACAACAGCCACCAAAGACTGAATCTGGGCTTGCACCTCCTCCAACTGCCTGCCCATAGCTTCGCTACTCAAACGCAGACTCTCGATCACCGCATCGTTCTGAGCTCTAGAAGATTCACCCTCAGACAGGGGAGTCGATCGAGTCGCAGGACGCCTAGCCATCCTAAAAATCATTACAATGCAAATCAGATCCAAATCCAACGACTAGAACCGATTACCAGTACAGACAATACATATGTAGATATAGACTTAAAGCTGCTAAACTTGCTCTAAGAGTTTATCTTCTTCACAAAAATTAGATGATATGCCCTAACCTAGGATGGTTAACCACCACCTTACTAACTCTTGTGCCTAGATCGGATGCATGAATTTATGTTAATTTGAAAACTCATGTGTGTACATATGTCATCCTGCAAATCTTCAGCTCGGCACGTTGTGCTTATGTAATGATATGATATGCATGATTGTGCTATGCATTCAAAAAAAAGGCCCTAATGCATGTTATGAGCGGCGTACGCATGAAAATGTTATGCATCCCATACTACATAACATTTCCATGCAACGAAAAAGAAAACGTGCTAGTCGCAGCTATGTGGTGAGGTTATGCATCCCATACTACATAACCCTCACATATTGCCCCTATGGTGGATCCATATACGAACACATATTATGCATCCCATACTACATAATATGCCCCATATACTTCATGTTATGCTATGAGTGTAGTGTTCGTGCTTTTGCCAAGACGTGCTGATGACATATCGGTGTGTGAATGACATGATGCTGAACTACTAATAAGCGAACAAAGGAAGGTTGCTCAACTAACTTGTCAAGCAACCTCCCTCTGATACCAACTGTCACAACCCGCATTTTCTCCGAATTAAGAATTATCAGAGTAAGAGAAAACACGTGTCATGATGCCACGTCAAGCAGGGGATAACTGCTGACGCTCAGGCAAAACCAACTACCAACTTAATGAAAGAAAATCATGTGATTAATGATTAGAAAATCAGTTATATTTTAGAGACCGTATCCCTCAGCTCAGTGGATCACCTAGTCCACAAAAGAAAAACTATATTTATACGCTGCGGAAAAATACTTTTTTTAGGTTTAACATCCTAAGGAGCGCATAAGGGTTCCAAGAGAACCACTCATGCTATGCAAGACCCTACATTTAATTTATATAATATATAAGAAAGCGGTCTTTATACGTGATTTGGAAAATAGTGAATATGTCTTATAAAACATGCTGATCATGAGCTTTATTTATAATAATAATTATAGTTTAAAAATAACTAGCAACCTAGTATAAAAACCTTCTCAGATCAAGTAGACTATCTCCAGAAAATGGTAGCAGCAATAGTATATATCTAGTACAAGGTAAAAACTACCAGTGGGCGCCAACAACCTGACACGAACCCACTAGCACAAATATATGTTTGTAAGAAAGTACTGAAAACAACCTCACTAACAAGGTAAACAGAACTCCAAAGTCCGGGAGTCCACCAACAACACCACCTCCAACTAGCCACCAGACTGGTTACGGCTCAGAACCTGGGGTATTCCAAAAGAAAACAGAATACCTCAGCAAGCTAAACAAAGTAAAACTGCATGAAAGAGTCAACCAAAAGGGGAAAAGTACCAGAAAAATATGCAGTAGAAAGAGTCACAACTGTCCAAAACAGGACCACAATAAATGCACAACGTGCAAAGAAACAGCAACGACCCAGCCCAGGAACCACATCCTGCAGGGCCTACTAGGCTGCCAAGAGCCTGAATGCTGCATACTACCAAAGAAGAAACTTCTAACACCCTAAACTGTGGGAAGTGATAGTAGCAAAAACAACAACGAGGAACCGGATCGAAGGCAAACGCAGTCCCCCAATCCACCATGTCCAAGTCAAAAGCTCGAGGGTCAACACGTGAAAACACAAGGGATCTTCCACCCGACATGCCCAGCCCGTACCTGGAGCAAGAAAAACATGGGTGGCCTTGGCTATATCACACAACTCCACCCCCATAAAGAGCTACAACCACCACTACTAACCACGACCCACGATTCGGCCTCTAGGAAAATAAAGAAAACGGCCGACAAGGAAAACCCAGAAATACAACTGGAAATCCACTCGGAAACGAAAGACAAGGTAAAGGAAGAGTGTTGAAATAAACCAACACGACTAGGCGTTGAGTGAAACCCACTCAGTGCCGACCTAAACTTTGGCGTTGAGTGAGCTAGCCTCACTCGCCGCCAAAATAAAGTCACTACCCACAAACCCGCTAAAGAATACGGAGCTCGACGATAGTCGGACGACCAAGGCAGAAGATCCAGAACTCGAGTAGTTGCCTGACACTTGAGTATCTAAACTCCCGCACTCGAAACCAGCTAAATTCGCCTAGCAAAAGAAAGTATACAGAGCGCACGATCAGTGACGCACGATCAGTGGTCGTGCGTACTCATCGGCTGATGATCGTGCGAAGCGAACCTGGAAAACCTGAGAAAACTTAGCGTCAGCGCACGATCAGTGACGCACGATCAGTGGTCGTACGCACTGCTTGCCAGCGCTCGTGCGATCTCCGAGACAGAACTTTGGAAACTAAAAGTTATACGCGCACGACCAGAGGCACACGACCAGTGGTCGTGCGCCCTAACGGTTAACGACCGTGCGCGGCTAACCTGTACCATTTGGAATTTCCCGAACGACACCGGAACGCGCACATGACCCACGCAACTGCAGTAGCAGCAGGAAACTACCAACGTCGCGCACCACTACTATACAAACTATGCCTAATCATTCGAGTAATACCTTAATGAAAATCGGCAACCACACCCCCTCCTAACTCTCCCTCTCGGCTACACCCGAACCAGAGCAACAAACAGAGTAAAGGAAAACAACGGCTCCACGCCGACAATTTGGATTCTAATCATCACAAAATAGGGGGGGTTTCAGTAGGAAGAACTAAGCCCTATAGTTAGCAAGAAAATGAGAACAACAAGGCCTCTAACCTGGGCTAACCGGGATTTCAATTTCAGCAAGTAAAATCGAAAAAAAAAACTTGGCAAGGGCAAGAATACCACTTGCCTCAAATCACAGCGAAGCTTTGGACTGCTTTCCTCCTCTTCGCACGGATCAAAACGGCCGCAACACCTAAAACAAACACTCGGCCATTAATGGCGGAAAGCTCCAAAACCGAAAATTCCAATCCTCCCAAAACTCCACGAAAATCGAATTTCTTACCGTAGGAATGAAGGTCTCGACGAGAGCAATCCGAATCCACTCTCGGAATCGAATTCCGTCCACAAACGCTCCGAGAATCGGCGTCTGAAGGGAAGGGTAGGCGGTTTCTCCGTTTCTCTCGTACAGGGGCGGCGGTTCGAGTGGGGAAGAAGATGGATCGGGGGTTTTCATTATATATATATATATATATATATATATATATATATAATTATATAATAATATAATTAATTACAAAATTACATAAAGCACCAAATCGATGCGAAAACCGAACTACCTCAGAATTCGACGAAATTCGCACCGTAGCTAAACACCCACGCTACGAACACAACGGCGAAGTCGAAATTAATTTTCGACAAACAGAACTCGAGTTATACCCAAATAAATCCAAACACCAACATCCCCCCGAGAGGCCACACCGGGTCACCCAAAACGACTCGGCTTGCTAGGGAGATCTTGCCAACAGGCTACAGAATAGGGCACTCAGTTCTAAGGAGCTAAACCACACTCCACAAATGGCACAAGCCACAAAAACGCATCATCGTAACTGGTGGGCCAAAACCCAAACAGGCAAGCGTACCTGTCGAATTGTAGTACCAAGGTCGTATTTAAACACGGGGGTGTCAATTACTTCTACTCACGCTTTAACTATTATCCTACCGGAAAACTACTGGGATTTGAGAATTTTTTAAGGTAAAGTAAAATGAAAGACAATTTGCGAGACGAAAAATTTATAATAAAAGCTAGCACTTGATCATTGATTCACCATGAAATGAAACGAGAAAATAAAAAAAGGGCATAGTTTTAAAATTGCAAATCCAACTCGGCCGTGACGGATCCGAAAATGAGACAAAATCTCGCTAGAGCATTAGGCCTCCTAACTTATAGACTCTTTGATCGAAATCTCTTTATAAACCAAAGAAGCCTAAAGTTGCATTATCGAAGTGATTCGCACTCTTGGATTTGACTCCAATCCGGAAGATTTACGTTGCCCTATCTCTAGGGTTGCATTCAACTCCTTCCTTCTTTGAGTGATCTTTCACATTCACGAGCCTCTCGGCTACTCGAATATGAGATCATGAGCCTACTACCATATACCGGGAATACGGAGTCGACAAAATAATTATTCAAAGAAGGACCGAGTCGAATTTGGCAAAAATAAAACTACGGAATAAAAATGTTTCTCATTTCAAATCATGGATCCTCATGATCAAGTGCTAAGAGAAAATTAGCTACTCATGACGGAAAGGAAAACGACAATAAGTGAAAGAGAAGAATTCATATTACTTATAAAAAGGGAAAAGGAGTACACGATAATGAAAAGATCAAAACTATATTACTAACAAAGAAAATGAGATTACAAGAAGTGAAATAACTAGAAAATTACAATAAAGCTCTCTTGAAGTGAAATTCTCCAAAGCTATCTCCAAAGCCCACTCTCTCTCCAACTCTCCAAAACTTTAGACTTGGGTTCCTTTTATAGGGGAGGAGGGAAGCATCTAGAAGAAGGGGAGATGAAGGGTGGTCGGCCATAGGGGGAGGGATTGTTCATGCATGATATTTATGGAAAATAAAAAAAGAAATAAAATAAATAAAGGGGGATGCATGGGATTAAATGAGTATGAGAGAGAGAGGGAAAAGGGGGTGAATGTAGGGGGCCGGCCATACATGGAGGAATGCATGAATATAATATTAAATGGTAGAGAAATCAATGAGGAGGGAGAGAGAAAATTATGATGCATGCATGGATTGAAAGGTGGCAAAAAAAAAATAATACATGAGATATAGGGGGCTTTTTGGGCTTGGAGGGGGCCGGCCACAAGGTTTGTGGGCTGCTTTGACTTGGAGAGGGATGTAGGGCTCGGGTAGGGAGGATAGGAGGGCTTGGGCTGCTCTATAGAGGCTCGGGTAGGGAGGTAGGGCTGCTCCAATCTTTGTGGGCTGCTTTGACTTGGAGAGGGATGTAGGGCTCGGGTAGGGAGGATAGGAGGGCTTGGGCTGCTCCATAGAGGCTCGGGTAGGGAGGTAGGGCTGCTCCAATCTTTGTGGGCTGCTTGGGCTTCATGTAGTGGGCTTGAAGTGGACAAGAGCTGCTCCAAAAGATGATTGGGCTGCACCAAAAATATGAGGGCTGCACCAAAAACATGAGGGCTGCACCTACAAAATAACAAAGAAAACATAACATTAATTCTAATAATAACAACATAACTAATTATCAAATTGAAATATAATTCCTAACTAGATCATTAAATAAAAACATAACATTTAACAACCATAAATTTATAATATTTGTTATAATAATAATAACATCCAAACATAAATTTATCAAAACATATAACATAAATTTGAAATTTTCATAATAGGAACAAAACACCAAATAAAACATAGGTTTATAAAAATCAAACATAACATAAAATATCATCATCCAAGCATAAAATTGTAATGATATTATGGAAATAAGCTTCTAAATTACCTCAAAAAGAGATGATTAAAACTAGTCATCAAATTCCCCCATGCTTAGATATTTGCTTGCCCTCAAGCAAATAGAAATGAAAAATAGGGAGAAACAAAAAAAAAAGAAGCAAAAGATGTATATAATTTAAGTTCCATAGTTAAGAAAAACAAAACATGAAAAATTAAACTATCCTAATATTCATGTTACCAACTAGTGGGGTGAGAAGTGCACAATAGAAAATTTGAAAGTGAAACCCTAAAAATCTCATTAAAACATAAGGGAAGTCTACTAATTTCTAAATCTTAAAAACAAGGCATCCAAAATAAATGAAAATAAGGAAAACAAAAGTAGAGGTTCTAAGTAGACGGCGCATTAACAAACTACTAGGTTGCTAGATAAACATTAACCCTAAAACACTCCAAGATAACCTCCAAAGAAATCCATCAATGATGGTGGCCATAGGCTTGTACGTTCACACTTTCTCCACTACGCGAATTTACATTCTAAGATCATTAGGGCTTCTAATAGGCATTAAGACTTGGTTTAGGTGAATGATTAGGAAATGAAAACCAAGATAAACATGATGGCTTAAACACTAAACCAAGGGTGAGCTTAAAAATAAACAGAACATAAAAATTGAGAAATAACAAGTATGTCATTTCTCCAATATGAAACTACAAAAACAAGGCCATGAAAATTTTTCTTTTCTAAACTTGGCCAACCATAAACTTTTTGCATTCATTTTTTTTTTCTTTTTGATTTTGTAATGATATTTTTTTCTTTCTCGCTTTTTTTCCTTTTTGAATAACAATTGATATGGAAGCTCCAAAAATAAGCTTTATAATGTCCTTTTCATTTCCAAAATAATATATTACCCCTCCCACAAAAAATAATTTTAAGCTCAAGGTTATAGTGTAAAAATAGGAAGGGCATTTGGCTTTGGTGAACAAGATGAAATGAAAGGTGGAGCTAAAAACAATGAAAATAAGGAAAAGGCCCAAACTTGTTTTGCAAGGGTTTTGTTTTTGGTGGGCATGAAAAGCTCAAACTATTCAAATGGTGGCCTAAATCATTTCTAAAGAACGTAAAAACGGCGCAAATGCTTCGAGAGTAGCTTGGTACAAGTTCCACCAAGAAAGACTACCCCGCAAATGAAAAAGGACTAATGATACCTAGCAACCATTCGTAAGTAACTAACCGAATAAAAAGACATAACTACGCATTGCTAGCTTATATTTGAAAAACCGGATGCCTATATTTAAGAAAAAGAAACTAGTAGAACTAGACTATGTTAAAATGATAGGTTTAGAAAAACATTTTCAAAGGATTCTACATAGAACTAAGAAACCGCATGGGCCTACACTTCACTAGAAGCAACATGAAAATAATGATAGAAAATAATTTTAGGTTTTGTTTTTCAAATCGATTTAAGCACAAAATTTTTTTGATTTTTTTGTTTTTCTAATTTTTTGGGTTTTATATTTTATAATTTTTTTGGATTTTAGATTTTGAAGACATAAAATATTATACTAAGTTAAAACATACATTTTTTCTTTTCTTTTTTTGAAAGAAGAAAAATAGAAAGAAAGGCAAAAAGAAAATAGACCCCCCCCCCCCATGCTTAAATTCTTCATTGCCCTCAATGAAGAAAACATAAAGAAAAAGAGAAGGGGACTGAGAAGAAGAGAAAAAGAAAAAAAATGCAGGAAAAATAAATAACTAAAAAGAACAGGACTTCCCCGGGTTCGTGAGATGAAGGTGGATGTCGCTCCCCCATGCTTGCCTTTTAGAGTACTTGATCGTCAGCAGGTATGACTTGATCCATCGGATATCAGCAGCGGCGGAGCGGCGACCATGATCATGGACTTGATTGGCCTCCAGTAGAAAGAGCAGAATAAAATTAGAAAGAAATAGAGTACATGGGCAGATTGCCCGATAATGTTTTTTTATTATTACAACATTTCAAATAAGAGAGTTTCATAATAATAAGTCCAACAAGTGAAAAATAAAAATGTCCACCACAAAATAAAAATGTCCAGCAGAAATAATAACTAAGAATCAAAACGAAGATTCTCCTTTACAGGAGTCACAGAATCATTAGAGAAATAGAGTTTAAGTCTATGGCCATTAACTTTAAAGTCCCCCTTATCGGGGTGTGAAAGTAGCAAAGTGCCGTAAGGAAAAACATCCTTGACCGTGAACGGTCCGGACCATCTAGATTTAAGCTTTCCCGGGAAGAGATGTAAACGCGAATTAAAAAGAAGAACCTGATCGCCTGGTTTAAACGTTTTAGGGTGGCGCAGATTCTTATCGTGATACAATTTCGTGCGTTCTTTATAAATTTTATTATTTTCATACGCGTACGCTCTCCATTCATCGAGTTCATTTAATTGATTTTTTCTATGCTCGCCAACCGAATGCGGATCGAAATTAAAAAACTTTAACGCCCAATACGCTCGGTGCTCTACTTCTACCGGAAGATGACACGATTTTCCATAGACCAATCGGAAAGGAGTATAACTGATGGCGGTCTTATACGCTGTCCGATAAGCCCAAAGAGCATCGTCTAATTTTAGGGACCAATCCTTACGAGAAGTAGAAACAGTTTTTTCCAAAATTCTTTTAAGTTCGCGGTTGACTACCTCGACCTGACCGTTAGTTTGGGGGTGATAAGCAGTGGATAATTTATGCGTAACGCCATATTTAGCTAAAGCCTTAGCGAGCTGAGCGTTGCAAAAATGACTTCCTCTATCACTAGCGATCGCGCGAGGAAAACCAAAGCGAGAAAATAATTTTTTAAGAAAATTGACAACAATGCGAGCATCATTAGTTGGTAGAGCTTGGGCCTCTGCCCATCTAGAAACATAATCTACGGTGACTAGAATATATTTATTTCCTAAGCTGGAGGGAAATGGGCCTACAAAGCCAATGCCCCACAAATCAAAAATTTCGCACTCGAGAAAATAGTTTTGTTCCATTTCATTTTTATTTGAAATATTTCCAGTCCGCTGGCATCGATCACATCCACCCACAAAGATTTGAGCATCTTTAAATATGCTTGGCCAATAGAAGCCAGCACTAAGCACTTTGTGGGCGGTGCGGTTTGCTTGATAATGCCCGCCAGTCGGACCTTCATGAACATGTTTTAAAATTTGGTGACCCTCTTCCTGCGAAACGCATCTCCTTACCACCTGGTCCGCACAAATGCGAAATAGAAATGGGTCTTCCCAAAAATAATACTTCAACTCCGAAAAGAATTTCTTCTTTTGGTGAGTGGAGTATTCTTTTGGAAGGACCCGGGCCACAAGATAATTGGCCAGATCGGCAAACTAGGGGGTAGGAGATGAAGAAATATTAAAAAGACGCTCATCCGGAAAAGAGTCATTAATAAAAGTTTCATTTAAAAAATCAAGTTTGGGATTTTCAAGGCGAGATAGATGATCCGCCGCTAGGTTTTCCGCTCCTTTCTTATCCCGAATCTCCAAGTCGAATTCTTGAAGTAAGAGGATCCAACGGATAAGACGCGGCTTGGCATCCGGTTTAGAAAGGAGGTACTTCAAAGCGGAATGATCCGTGAAAACAATAACCTTAGATAGAGTAACATACGGTCGGAATTTAACAAACGCAAAAATGATAGCTAAAAGTTCTTTCTCCGTCGTGGTGTAATTTTCTTGAGCGGAAGTTAGAGTTTTACTAGCATAAAAAATCGGATGAAAGTTCTTAGCAATTCGTTTGTCCTAGTACCGCGCCTACCGCATGATTACTCGCATCACACATAATTTTGAAAGGTAAATCCCAAACTGGGGCGATCATAATAGGAGCATTTATAAGTTTTGATTTTATTAATTCAAAGGCCTCGAGACAAGATTTATCAAAAACAAAAGGAGTGTCTTTTTCGAGCAAGTGGGTGAGAGGTTTAGTGATTTTTGAAAAGTCTTTAATAAATCTACGATAAAAACCCGCATGACCTAAAAAACTTCTAATCGCTTTAACGGTTGTAGGGGGCGGTAACTTTTCAATTACTTCAATTTTTGCCTTGTCCACTTCAATTCCCCTAGCGGAAATGTTGTGGCCAAGGACTAAACCCTCACGTACCATAAAGTGGCACTTCTCCCAATTTAAAACTAAATTTGTCTCCTCGCAGCGTTTTAAAACTTTTCCTAAATTTTCTAAACATAGTTCGAATGAGTCGCCAAAAACGGAAAAGTCGTCCATAAAAACTTCCATAATATTTTCTACATATTTATCAAAAATGGCAAGCATACACCGCTGAAAGGTGGCAGGTGCGTTGCATAATCCGAAAGGCATTCTACGATAGGCAAAAGTTCCGAAGGGGCAAGTGAATGTCGTCTTCTCTTGGTCCTCGGGTGCGATAGGGATTTGAAAATATCCCGAGAGACCGTCGAGGAAGCAATAAAAATTGTGCCCGGACAAACGTTCTAAAATTTGATCAATAAAGGGGAGGGGGAAGTGATCTTTTCGAGTGGCATCATTTAGTTTACGGTAATCGATGCACATTCTCCATCCCGTTATCGTCCTAGTTGGAACTAAATCATTGTTTTCATTTGGTACTACCGTGATCCCACCCTTCTTAGGGACAACCTGAACTGGACTTACCCACTGACTATCGGAAATAGGATAGATTATCCCCGCATCTAATAACTTAAGCACCTCTCCCTTCACAACCTCTTTCATATTCGGATTAAGACGACGTTGTGGTTGAACTACACCCTTAGGATTATTGTCAAAAAATATTTTGTGTGTGCAGAAAGAGGGGCTTATGCCAGGAATATCACAAATTTGCCACGCTATAGCTCGGCGATGCTTTTGTAGTAGTTCGATCAATTGATCGTTTTCGGATTTGGAAAGAAAAGCTGAGATTATAACGGGCAATTTTGAATCTTTTGCAAGAAAAGCACATTTGAGATGTTTGGGAAGGGGTTTGAGATCGAGCTGGGGTGGTTCGTCATAAGAATTTTTTAAAACTTTTTCATTTTCAAAAGTAAGTTTTTCATGATTTTTTCTACCAAAAACAGAATCATTTTCAAAATTTTCTTGAATTGACATCACCGTGCTTTCAAAACCATTTGAAGAAATTTCAGAAAAAGAAGAAGAAAATTCATTAGAAGAGATGTTAGAAAGGGGAAGGGAAGAATCTTCATTTAGAACATCAATAAAGAAGCATGAGTCATCATTTTGTAAAGAATTTTTCATTGATTGATTTATAGAAAATGTGACCTCATCATCTCCCACTCGCAAAAACAACTTTCCGTTACTAACGTCTATAACTACTCGAGAGGTGGCTAGAAATGGTCGTCCAAGGATAAGAGGAACCTCGACGTCCTCTTCAATATCAAGAATGACAAAATCCACCGGGAAGATGAATTTGTCGACCTTTACTAACACGTCCTCAACAATACCTAGTGGATACTTAATAGACCTACCAGCTAATTGGATACTCAATCTTGTAGGGCTCAAAGTGCCCAAACCAAGCTTCTTGAATAAAGAAAAAGGCATCAAATTGATGCTCGCTCCTAGATCCGCTAGCGCATGTTTAACGAATAAATCACCGAAGACGCAAGGAATTGAAAAGCTACTCGGGTCATTTATCTTTTTCGGAAGATTTGAATTTTTAATGACTGCCGAGCATTCTTCATTCAATGTTACATGAGAAAGATTTTCCAATTTCTTTTTGTTCGTTAATAAATCTTTAAGATATTTAGCGTACTTAGGCATTTGGCTAATCGCTTCATGAAACGGAAAATTAATATGAATTTGTTTAAATATTTCAAGAAAGCGTTGATATTGATTATCTAGTTTTTCTTGACTAAGTCTAGCCGGATAAGGAGGTGGCGGAAATTCATTTATAATAATCGGAGCATCATTTTGAAAACCATTTTTGTCTTTTTCAGAATCAGAAATAATAGAGCTATCCTTTTCTTTTTCAAACGCAGATTTTTCTTTTTCAAGATCTAAGTTATCATTTTCCGTGGGGGTAAAGACAGGAGGGACACTCACCCTTGGCTCTTCCCTTGTGGTGGGCTCGTTAACAACTTTACCGCTCCGAAGGTAAATCGCATTTGCGTGCTCCCTTGGGTTAGGCTCAGTGTTCGAGGGAAGAGTTCCAGGTGGTCTCTCGGAAAAGGCCTTAGCGAGTTGGCCAACTTGATTCTCTAAGTTTTTCATTGACCTTGTTAAATTTCTAATAGTGGCATCATTCGAGCTTATATATTTAACGAGGATCTCTTCCAAAGGGGAAGGTTTTTGAAAATTTTGTTGCGGTGGTGGTGGTGTAAAATCGTGCGGTGGGCGTACTACGTTAGCATTATTACTCCAAGAAAAATTAGGATGGTTACGCCATCCAGGATGATAAGAATTCGTAGCAGTATTAAAACCAGGAGGAGAAGAAAAATTCGAAAAAGCAGAAAAATTATTTGCAGAATTATTTTGAGCAGGCCTGGGTATGTTCCCCAGATAATCCACCTGCTCGGCAGCAGCAGCATTTTCATATACCTTAGCGGCGGAGGGAGCAGTCATCTCCGAGATCTTCTTGTTGAGCATTTCCACTTGCATCGCCAGTTGCGTCACCGAATCCACTTCGTAGATACCTGCAGGTTTAGATGGGCGAGACCTGGACGAATTCCACTGATAAGTGTTCATCGCCATGTCATCGATAAGCTCAAGAGCGGCTTCCGGAGTTTTGCGGTCTAAAGAACCAGCGGAAGCAGCATCTATCATTTGCTTAGTTTCTTGATTTAGCCCATTATAAAATGTCTGGACCTGCAACCATACAGGCAGAGCATGATGTGGGCATCTTCTCAAAAGTTCTTTGAACCTCTCTCAAGTGTCATAGAGGGTCTCAGAATCAATTTGAGAATATGAAGTTATATCATTTCGAAGCTTAGCAGTTTTGGCGGGGGGGAAATAACGAGAAAGAAATTTTTCAGTTAAAATGTTCCAAGTAGTGATCGATCCTCTTGGAAGAGAACTCAACCACTGTTTGGCTTTAGTCCTTAGGGAGAATGGGAAGAGTCTTAGCCTTATTGCATCGTCTGAGACACCATTGATTTTGAAGGTGTCACAGATTTCAAGAAAATTGGCAATATGCAAGTTCGGATCTTCATCTTGTAATCCGTCGAACTGTACATATTGCTGCACCATTTGAATGATGCTAGGCTTAAGCTCGAAGTTATTGTTCGCAATCGCAGGTCGAACAATACTTGTTTCAGTCCCCTCCAGATTGGGTCGAGCATAATCGAACATGGTCCTTTGCTGAGCCATTTCTGGGTTAGGGTCTCCCATTTCAGAATTAAAATTGCAATCCCCAAAGGAATCCTCAACCGTTGTTTGAGAAGTGGAAGCCCCGAATCGTAGTTGTCTCCGAAAGGAGCGTTCGATTTCCGGGTCCAAATCAACAAGTAGCGACAGATTTGCTCGGGTCATGCACTAGCAAAGAAAGCGAGGGAAGATGAAAATGAAAGCTTGGAAAAGAAAGAAAA
Organism: Platanthera zijinensis; assembly: GCA_039513925.1. NCBI lineage: Eukaryota > Viridiplantae > Streptophyta > Magnoliopsida > Asparagales > Orchidaceae > Platanthera > Platanthera zijinensis. The sequence goes on along the minus strand of CM077098.1, from coordinate 63,361,559 downwards.
AGAGGAAAAGAAAGGATTTTTTTTTTTGAATAGATTTTTTACGGCTTGGCTCTCGAACTTCCCGAGGACTACCCGGTGAAGGGTTCGCCCGGTACTAGGTAAAATGGTGGCGCTTAAAGCCCCTTACCCTTTTCGAGAGATTTTAGGTGGGGTAGAAATAAAGTGAAGTGGGTTGATTAGAAATATTTAAATATATATAATAAAAAATTTTTTGATTTTTGTAGAAGTAATAGCGCAAGCGTTTTCAAAATATTGACGAAGAAAAATCCCCGGCAACGGCGCCAAAAACTTGGTGGGCCAAAACCCGAACAGGCAAGCGTACCTGTCGAATTGTAGTACCAAGGTCGTATTTAAACACGGGGGTGTCAATTACTTCTACTCACGCTTTAACTATTATCCTACCGGAAAACTACTGGGATTTGAGAATTTTTTAAAGTAAAGTAAAATGAAAGACAATTTGCGAGACGAAAAATTTATAATAAAAGCTAGCACTTGATCATTGATTCACCATGAAATGAAACGAGAAAATAAAAAAAGGGCATAGTTTTAAAATTGCAAATCCAACTCGGCCGTGACGGATCCGAAAATGAGACAAAATCTCGCTAGAGCATTAGGCCTCCTAACTTATAGACTCTTTGATCGAAATCTCTTTACAAACCAAAGAAGCCTAAAGTTGCATTATCGAAGTGATCCGCACTATTGGATTTGACTCCAATCCGGAAGATTTACGTCGCCCTATCTCTAGGGTTGCATTCAACTCCTTCCTTCTTTGAGTGATCTTTCACATTCACGAGCCTCTCGGCTACTCGAATATGAGATCATGAGCCTACTACCGTATACCGGGAATACGGAGTCGACAAAATAATTATTCAAAGAAGGACCGAGTCGAATTTGGCAAAAATAAAACTACGGAATAAAAATGTTTCTCATTTCAAATCATGGATCCTCATGATCAAGTGCTAAGAGAAAATTAGCTACTCATGACGGAAAGGAAAACGACAATAAGTGAAAGAGAAGAATTCATATTACTTATAAAAAAGGGAAAAGGAGTGCACGATAATGAAAAGATCAAAACTATATTACTAACAAAGAAAATGAGATTACAAGAAGTGAAATAACTAGAAAATTACAATAAAGCTCTCTTGAAGTGAAATTCTCCAAAGCTATCTCCAAAGCCCACTCTCTCTCCAACTCTCCAAAACTTTAGACTTGGGTTTCTTTTATAGGGGAGGAGGGAAGCATCTAGAAGAAGGGGAGATGAAGGGTGGCCGGCCATAGGGGGAGGGATTGTTCATGCATGATATTTATGGAAAATAAAAAAAGAAATAAAATAAATAAAGGGGGATGCATGGGATTAAATGAGTATGAGAGAGAGAGGGAAAAGGGGGTGAATGTAGGGGGGCGGCCATACATGGAGGAATGCATGAATATAATATTAAATGGTAGAGAAATCAATGAGGAGGGAGAGAGAAAATTATGATGCATGCATGGATTGAAAGGTGGCAAAAAATAAAAATAATACATGAGATATAGGGGGCTTTTTGAGCTTGGAGGGGGCCGGCCACAAGGTTTGTGGGCTGCTTTGACTTGGAGAGGGATGTAGGGCTCGGGTAGGGAGGATAGGAGGGCTTGGTATAGGTGAGTTAACTCCTGATAGTACTCCACCACAGTCCTGTTCCCCTGCCTCAACCGCGGGAACCTATCCTCTAGGTCGTCCCTCGCCGACTGAGGTACAAAATGTCCCAAGAGCGCTGCTCTGAACTCCTCCCAAGTAATATTAACGCAATCCATCCCCGCAAAGGTGGTGTCCAGCTGAGATTTCCACCACCTCTTTCTGTGTGACTCCAGGCAGGAGACTGCCAAAGCAACTGCCAAAGCAACTGCCACCTCAGTGGGGCATTGAATCCCCGCTAGCATCTCGTAAATGGTATACAACCATTCCTCCGTACGTACTGCAGACTTCGTTCCCAGGTAGGATGGAGGGGAAATTCCTCGGAAGACAGTCATCCAATTGGCCCCGGGGTTTGGCTGTGGGGTCGGGTCTTGCTGAGCTCTGAAGACCTCCAGAATGGCCGTCAGTATTTGCCCCATCTCCGTCTCCTGGAATGGAGCTTGAGCCGGAGGAGGTGGGATCACATTCGGAGCCTGAGGTGTCCCCTGCTGTGATGTAGGGTTCGTCGCAGGCTACAAGGAAAAATTCCATTTGTTAGAGGATATATGAATGGAATATAAGAAAGGGTAGGATGGACTTTCACATGTGATTTCCCTTATGGGCACACCACTGCTTCTGCTGCTAGTTTGTCCGCAAACTAAGCTCGCACAGGGGTGGCCCAAGGTTTTGTGGACTACTTCTCTTCCGATTGAGGTCTGCTCTGATACCACTTGTAAGACCCCCTTTTTTTTCTTTTCGAACATCGGGGTCTTAGCCCAGAATTGTCGCTTTGCGGTGGCACCGACTCACGGGAAGGTCGCCACTACAAAACGCCAATTCTGCCGGCCCTTTTCGATCACAAAGAAAGAGAAGTAAGTATACGTAAAATGTAAACAAGTCCACAGAAACATGTTTAAAATCAAATCACATCCAGTCCATCAGTAGATAATAACAGGAAATAGAGGTACTGCAAAGATACAGTTTAGATGAAATATAGATAAACGGGCTCGAGCCCGGTACATCAGACTCCTCACTACAAATCACTCATCGTGGAAACTATAAAAACACTAATCACTCACGGAGCTGGTCGCAGGTGCACCGGTGCTAGACTGACCCACCTCCATGCGCACCGTACTCCGCTGGTGCTTGTCCCTAGACTGCTGGTCCCTGTCTCCCATCCGGAGCTCCTGTAATATTGTGGTTCGAAAACCATTAGTCAAAAAGACTAAGCCCTATCATCCCCTACCCCTCCCCCACGGCTCCTAAGCACCGAGCGGAGAGGAGGAAAGGGAAGCTACAAAGGTGGAGAGTAATCAAGCAGATGACAATGGAGCTAATCTAACAACTATCATGGTGTATAAACAATTATCTAGAATAAAGTACATCTAGCAATTCTACGGTAGTAAGTAATAAAGTAGACATGTAGTACGTGGCAAATATATAAGAAGACAAATAGAGAACAATAAGTAAATAAGTAAGTAACCTTAACTTATATGAATGTCCATACAAACTTATAAGTTAAGGGGTCTTCTACAAAGCTCCCATCGTATAAAAAGTCTCATACCAATTTATACGTTGGGGTGTCGGTTGTATGCAAATATGAGTGTAGTGATATGTTATGTCATGACGCATGCAAGTGTAACTCACGCACATGACTCTATGCTCACAGACCTTTAGTTCCCCCTGTTCGGGCAGCTAGCTTCACTCCCAGGAACCTCCGTAGCGGCAAACGGAGACAGTGGGTCGGGCCCCCCACTCCTAGGCGGGTATCCACACTACCGGGCCTAGCCCTCCCATACTCCCCTAGAAGAACACAACCTAGAGTATCCGCATACTAGCGCTGGATATATCCACCAGACTTTCTTTGGCAAAGTGTCCCACACCGCCGAGTCAACGTACCGATGTCGGTGTGAACGATAATCAAATACCGAAGACCCACCACCTTTATTCTGTACTCAAACCCTCGTGCCCTCGGCTCCCCGGACTGTCCCGTCTGTGCATCTACCTTCAGAGCTACCGTCTGAATGGCAACCAAACAAACTTATTCTACCTTCCTAGCTATCGGGGTGTGTGTATGTGCAACCCTAGTTATACTAGTTGCTCTTTTAATTTTTTATTCCTACGGTTTACGTTAGCCCAGGACTGCCCCCGGTATTCCCCGTAAAGGGCACTAGGAACTATGACGGTAGCTGAAGCCCTCCATTCCCTTTCGCAAGGCACTTATTGTTATTGGTTGATATCCATTACCCGATCCCTTTTTTAAGTTACTTTAGATTTAGCCCTAGAGTATTAAGACTCTTCCTCTCCTACCCGGGGTGGACGATCTTTCGTCGTTTCCGAACGCCACTTAACACTAGCCACTCTCACACTCTACTTATCCTGACTTCCAATAATGAACTTAAACTTAACTTGCCCTTTCCAAACCAGCAACTACCAAAAATTCCATCTCCCCAAGTTATTTACCCATGCTAGTTCAGTTTCAGTGATTTTACTATATGCAGACCATCCTAGATACATGAGGTATATAAGGGAAGGTACTCCAAATTGTCTTCCGAATCTCCTATAATATTTACTGGAGGTCTATCATGTCATAATATAACTAAGTCCAAGATTTCCAAATTTTTCCTTTTTATCGGGCATTTAATTTATTAATTCTAAGCCTCTCAATTCCCTAGTATGAACTTGAAGTGCACTAATGAGCCAACAATAAATCGTCATAAAATCAGTAAAAATCCTATGAGGCATTTAAGCAGTAATTCCAAATTTTTAGAAATTTTAGAGGTGTTTAGGCCTATATTTCCTAATTTACTAATTTAGACCACTTCTACCATATTATGAAGCAAGTACTGTAAATATGTATCCAAAAATCACAAGAAAATTACAGAAGCTTTATGGTGACCTAAAACTATCATAAACCATGTCCCATTATTTTCCTCTAATATTTTGGGCTCTGAATTTATTTTAATGTAAAATACTAATTTTCCTAGCTTAATGAAGGAGGTACTATTTTTTAATTATCTTAAAATCTAGAGAAAATTACAGGGTGACTATCATGGTTTGAAAAACTTACTGACCAAATTTCATAATTTTGCAATTAATAATTGGGCACTATTTGTATTTTTGACTACATATCTCAAATGGTAAGTTAAAGAAGCAAGTACCAAGAATATTCAGATAAAACTCCAAAAAAACAGAAGGTATAACAGGCTATAAGATGCCCTAATCCAAGATTTCATAACATTCCAGTGAACAGAAATTCCAGAATCATCAAAATAAATATCTAGGGCACAACTTGAGTTGTAAATGAAGTACTGTATAAATTAACCCAAAAATCTGAACAAAATTTATTATGGCCATTTAGACCAAAAAATAACCCTGCCCAAATTTTATTTTATTTTTAGTTCATTTGACAGCATAATAGTTCAAATTAAGATTGGAGCCCTAAACTAGGGTTAGGATTTCAGATTGCCTAACTGTCTCCAAATCCCCTAAGATTTTGTCCAGAGAACTATAATGGCCCTATGGTCCTCTCCACCAAATTTTAAGTCATTCCAAGGTCATTTGACCCCATGACCTTCACAACCCTACAAATCCCCATTAAGGGACCTACCCTAGGGTTCTAGGGCTACCCTACACCAAACCACCCCAAACTCCCTTGGAGTGTGTGTCATGCCTTAAAAAGTCAGTGACCAAAATATCAGCCTCTGTTGAGGTGATACGACCACTCAAATTACCAAGGGGGTGATTTACCCTAAATAGCCCCTTGTGGGGCCAACTAGGGTTGAGTAAAACCCTAGTCAAAACACCTCCAAATGAGGTGAAAATTTTTCCAGTGTCCTATTATGTCCTCTAAGGCCACCCACCCAAATTTGGGGGGATTTTGAGGTGTTTAGGACACTTGATTAAAATACACATGATTTATTAAATTTTTCTAAAACCTTTAGAAAACCGTTTCCCAAAAATCCTAATTTTTGGACAGCACCTAGATATAGGTAAGATTAGGCCACACCCAAAATTTCAAGTCATTTTGATGACTGGATTGGAGTGCGGAATTTTTCTAAGGTCAGGACAGTCCTACGGATTGACCTCACAAAAATGAGTGCTGAGGTCTATCCAGTGATCCAAATCACTTGAAAAAAATTTTAAAATTTCCTAGACTCATAGAGCTAAAATATTGGTGTTGACAACTTTTCTTGTAGAAGCCTCTAAGTATTTTTAGAAATTCATGCAAGTTACGGGCAGAAACTACATCAAATATATAGAAATTACTTTAATCAATATGTTTGCACAGATCTTAAAGGCTGATCCGTCGGCTGGGAGGTTGTCTTCAACCTCCAGCCGATGGTCTAGATAGCACGCACCTGGGAGCACTTCTACCTCCCACAACCGGCCATCATGCCTCCTCCCTGGCCGGCCACCGCCACCACCACCTCCGTTGAGGTGGTGGCCATCGCCGGGCGGCAGCACAGCCGCCGGAGAGGCTTTTTCCGGCGAGCCCGTAACTTCATTTTTGCGGGAAAATCGGAAAGAGAAGCTCTTCTGATCAGGCTCATTTGAGCCCGAATCTTAATCCAAAGGAAGCTAAGATCTACCTGTAGAGAGAGAGGAGGGGAGGACCTTGTTTGCGGGCTAGAGGCGTGCAGACCATTGGGATGCCATTGGCGCGGTGGTGGCGTCGTCAGAATTCTTCTACAGCACCGTACAAGCTCCAAATCTGACGGGTAAGGGTGGAAACTCCATCTCTAAGTCTAGGGAGCCTTTTTTAACCAGTAAAAGGAGGGAGGGGAAAGGTCTAACGCTGGTGGCCATTAATGGCCCATTATAGCTTTTTCGGCCATGATGGTGGGGGGCTGAAATGGCTCTGTAACAGCTGGAGGAGGGCTGGAAACTCCTCCTCTCCCTGAGAGGAGTTGAATCCAGCCATTTCAAGGGGAAGAGGATGGAGCCGAGCCTAAAAGCCATTAATGGCCATGCAAACCGTCACTCGGCCATGGCTGGAAGGAGAGGAGTCGGCTGCCACGTGGTATGACCAGTCAACACTCTTTAGAATAAGACTTTATTGGGTATTATTAAAAGAAAACGGCCCACTCCTAGACCAGCCCGGTTCAGCTGAACCAGAACCCAGCCCTAACCAATCTGCCAGAAAAAGCCAGCAAAAATTCTAAGTATAATGGCGTTGAGTGAGCTCGGCTCACTCAACGCCATCCAAGCTACGGCATTGAGTGAGCTCTGCTCACTCAACGCCATCCTAGACTATGGCATTGAGTGAGCTCAGCTCACTAAACGCCATTCGGACTATGGCGTTGAGTGAGCTCTGCTCACTCAACCCCACCCTTAATATGTCCTTTTTTTAAAAGATGGCATTGAGTGAGCTTAGCTCACTCAACGTCGTTTAGATTATGGCGTTGAGTGAGCTCTGCTCACTCAATGCCATCCAGACAACACCAAATGGCGTTGAGTGCGGTCAGTGCACTAAACGCCATTCAACTTATGGCGTTGAGTGCACTCAACGCACTCAACGCCATCCCGCCTGACAGTTTACGGCATTGAGTGAGCTAAGCTCACTCAACGCCATCCAGTCTACGGCATTGAGTGAGCTCAGCTCACTCAACGCAAACCTGACGACACTAGATGGCGTTGAGTGCAGTCAGTGCACTAAATGCCATTCAACTTATGGCTTTGAGTGAGATAAGCTCACTCAACGCCATCCAGACCACGGCGTTGAGTGAGCTTAGCTCACTCAACGCCATTCCAAGGTCACGGGCGTGACGGATTGGTCACGGGCGTGTCAGGCCCATGTTGAAATTTCAGAGCTCGACGATCGTCTTCCTAAGGTCGACGATCGTCAAAGGGGTCACGCCCTAGGTCACGAGCATGACAGGTCGGTCGCGGGCGTGACCACCCCTTGACTCGAAATCTTGGTTGATAAACTTCAATTCCTGGGCTTCCCAGGGTTCTGTTAAGACAAAACCACTCCCAGGGGTCTAGTCGGAAATGGGATGTTACAAATCCCAATAAACAAAACAAAGATTTCGTCCCCGAAATCAAGGTTAAGCCTACGGGGCTCCTATCGGGAGAAAAAAAAGGCTTATAACATCCCATGAGAGTCGAAAGATTTACATCTCCACGTTACGTTTGCTATGTGTGGTTTGAAGGTGATGGTCAAATCTAAGACCAATTCATCCAGTTGACTAGGTATATACCCACATAAACAAAAGATTAGCCCCTATTATTGAAATTCAGTCCTATTGGTTTAAAATAGGAAAGCAAATTGATTGTCCAGAGGGGTTGTGAGGTATACCTGACCGAAAAGTTCTGGGTATTTTTGCCGCATCAAGTCCTGTGGCTCCCATGAATGCTCCTCCTGCCCATGATTATTCTACAGAACCTTGACTAACGGAACCTTCTTCCGTCGCAAGACCCGCACTGCCGTGTCATCTATCCTGATAGGCTCCAAGTTGACTGACCGATCTGAGGACACCGGGCCATCTACCGAGGAAATCAGCTGCTCAAGGCATAGCAGATCCCTCCGAAGTGAGGAGACGTGGAAGACGTCATGCAATCCCGCTAACTCCGGTGGTAGCTCCAGTCTATAAGCCAAGGGGCCGATCCGCTCCAAGATCCTGTAAGGCCCCATATATCTCGGACTGAGCTTCTTCTGCCCGCGAACCCGCGAGACTCCGTGCATCGGCCGTATCTTCAAGAAAACCCGGTCTCCCACCTGGAACTCCACTTGACGATGCCTCGCATCGTAATATTTTTCCTGCCTGCTCTGGGCTTCCAACATCCTATCCCGGATCAATCTAATCTGAGCATCTGTATCCCCCACAAACTCCGAGCCTAGTGCCTGCGGATCCTCATCCTGAACCCATGATAATGGGGTCCTGCACCTCCTTCCATACAACGCCTCATATGGAGCCATGCCTATGCTGGACTGATGGGCGTTGTTGTACGAAAACTCGACCAGTGACAGTCATCTCTACCAAGGCTCGCCGCGGTCCAAAATACACAGGCGCAAAAGATCTTCCAGTGTACGGTTGGTGCGCTCTGTCTGCCCGTCAGTCTGAGGGTGAAAAGTTGTGCTGAATGTCAACCGAGAACCCAGATGGGCCTGGACTGACCTCAATTCCCTAGATGTAAACCGCCCATCCCCATTCGAAACGATAGTCTTGGGCACCCCATTATAACGCACAAACTTATCAATGAACCTTCGTACTAATACACTAACCGGTGCGTCCTTCGCCACTCGAATGAATCGGGCCACCTTTGTTAGCCTGTCATCTATCACCCAGATCGATTCATTCCCCGAACGGGATCGAGGTCGCCCATGTATGAAGTCCATGGCTATATCTTCAAATTTCCACTCCGGCACCGGAAGTGGCTGCAGCAAGCCTGCCGGGTTCCTACATTCTACCTTCACGAGTTGGCAGGCCTCGCAATGCGTCACGAAGTACGTAATGTCTTTCTTTATACCCGGCCAGTACATCGTCCTCTTAAAATCCTTTACCATCTTGGTGATCCCCGGGTGTACCGAATATCGGCTGCAGTGAGCTTCCGTCATGATGTCCTCCCGGATCTGGCCTCCTGTCGATATGTAGACTCTGCCTCTAAAACACAGGAGACCATCCCTCAAAGAGTAATCTCCTGTCGTGCCTTCCTCCAAGGATCGGAATATCGGCTCAGCTCTCTCATCTAGCTTCTGTCCATATCTGATGTGGTCCCGAATATCATCAGTTATAACCATCGACCCCAGGTACTCCATGTATAGCTCCGGGTCATCCTCGGACACTAGTGATATCTGCATCTCCTCGAATGATCTAACCAACTCCAAGGCCATGAGATGCAGGCCTACTCCTGACGTACTCGCTCTCCGGCTAAGAGCATCTGCGACCACGTTCGCCTTCCCCGGATGGTAGTGCATGGTATACTGGTAGTCCGACAGAAACTCCACCCAACGTCTCTGCCTGATGTTTAACTCCTTCTGGGTGTCGACGTACTTCAGATTCTTGTGGTCAGAGAAGATATCGCAATGTACTCCGTAGAGATAGTGTCGACATATCTTAAGAGCAAAAACAACTGCCCCCATCTCCAAATCGTGCATGGGGTAGTTCTACTCGTGCTGCTTTAACTGACGGGAAGCATAGGATATTACGTGTCCGTTCTTCATCAGAACGGCACCCATCCCCTGATAGGAAGCATCTGTGTACACCTGGAATCCTTCCTTCCCTGACGGAAGAGCAAGGATGGGAGCCGAGGTAAGACGATCCTTCAGCTCCTGGAAAGCAGACTCGCATCGTGGTGTCCAAATAAAAGGGAACTCCTTCTTTGTCAGAGACGTAAGAGGGAGAGCAATCTGAGAAAACCCCTTTACGAACTTCCGGTAATAACCGGCAAGTCCCAAGAAACTTCGAACATCCGAGGCCGACTTTAGCGGTGGCCAATCCCGTACTGTCTGGACATTTGCTGGATCTACTGTCAACCAAGCTCCACTGATGACATGGCCCAGAAAGGCCACCTCCTTTAGCCAGAATTGGCACTTGTTATACTTGGCATGCATCTCATGCTCCCGTAGCTTCTCCAAGGTCAAGGAGAGATGTCTCGCGTGCTCCTCCTCCGTCCTTGAATAGATAAGGATGTCATCAATGAATACGATAACAAAGAAATCCAGATACTGTTCGAACACCCGGTTCATCAAGGTCATAAATACGGAGGGTGCATTCGTGAGCCCAAAAGGCATCACGGTAAACTCGTACAAACCATATCTGCTGCTGAAGGCCGTCTTCGGGATGTCCTCCTCCAGAATGCACGCCGCTCATTCCCCAAGATCTCTATAGCACCAGAGACCACCAGCAACTGCACAGCACCACTAGCCGTAAGAGCGGCTACGATCTAGAACTTGAGGCATTCAAAGAAGAAAGAATACCTCAGCAAGAAAAACAAGAAAACTGCTTGAAAGTGTCAATCAGAAGATAAGTAAAAGAGGAAAACAAAGTAGTAACAGTCACAACAGCCCAAGGCAAGTCAAAAAAAAAGTGCACTAAGTGCGAGGACACAACAGTAACTCTGCCCAAAAGCTGCAGAGTCTACAAGGCTACCATGAGCCCAAATGTTGCAATCTACCAAGGAAGAAACGTCTAACACCCCAAGCTGTGAGAGATGGTAGTAGCAAAATAAACAAAGTGGATCCGGGTTGGAGGCAAACTCAGTCCTCCATCAACCATTTCCAAGCAAACAAAGCTCAAGGGTCTACATGTGAAAGCACTAGGGACCTCCCACCCCCTTGCCCAGCCCGTACCTGGAGCAAGATAAAAGAAAAGGGTGGCCACGGCTAAATTACACAACACCACCCCCCATAAGAGATTCAAACCACCACTACTAACCACGACCCACGATTCGGCCTTTGGGAATGAAAACATAGCCGGCAAGGAACCTCAAAATCAAGGAATTCACTCGGGAGCGAAAATCAAGGTAAGGGAAAAGCGTTGAGAAGACTAGACACGGCTTGGCGTTGAGTGATCCCCACTCACTCAACGCCTAACCAGACCTTGGCATTGAGTGAGTTAGCCTCACTCAGCGCCAGAAACAACCATGGCGTTGAGTGAGGTTCACTCACTCAACGCCCTCCGCAAGAACAGCTCTGGCATTGAGTGAGCTAACCTCACTCAGCGCCAAAATAGCTATGGCGTTGAGTGAGGTTCACTCACTCAACGCCTCCCGCAAGAAAACTCTGGCATTGAGTGAGCTAACCTCACTCAATGCCAAAACAGCTATGGCGTTGAGTGAGGTTCACTCACTCAACGCCCTGGCACTTAACCGCAAATAGAGACTGTGGTGTTGAGTGAGTCGACCTCACTCAACGCCAAAGCAGCAATGGCGTTGAGTGAGGTTCACTCACTCAACGCCCTGGCACTTAGCCGCAAACAAAGCAAACTGTGGCGTTGAGTGAGCTGACCTCACTCAACGCCAGAACAGCAATGGCGTTGAGTGAGGTCGACTCACTCAACTCCAGAGGACCTGGCCACAAAGAGGGGTTGTGGCGTTGAGTGAGTCTACCTCACTCAATGCCAAAGCAGCAATGGCGTTGAGTGAGGTTCACTCACTCAACGCCAAAGGACTTGGCCGCAAACAGGTCTACGGCGTTGAGTGAGTTCACCTCACTCAACGCCAAAACCGAAATGCCGTTGAGTTAGGTCGACTCACTCAATGCCAAAGTACTTAGCCTCAGAAAGGGCTGCGGTGTTGAGTGAGCCCACCTCACTCAACGCCAAAGTACTTGGCCGCACAGAAAGCTACGGCGTTGAGTGAGTTCACCTCACTCAACGCCAAAATCGAAATGGCGTTGAGTGAGTTCGACTCACTCAATGCCAAAGTACTTAGCCTCAGAAAAGGCTGTGGCGTTGTGTGAGCCCACCTCACTCAACGCCAAAGTACTTGGCCACACAGAAAGCCGTGGCGTTGAGTGAGTTCACCTCACTCAACGCCAAAATAGAAATGGCATTGAGTGAGGTCGACTCACTCAACGCCAAAGTACTTAGCCGCTAGCAGGGGCTGCAGCGTTGAGTGAGTCCACCTCACTCAACGCCCTAGTACTTAGCCGAAAAAGAAACAGACCAAATATGGCTTTGAGTGTGTGCACCAAACTCAACACCAATCCCGGGCGGCTTTTGGCTTTGAGTGTGTGCACCACACTCAACGCCAAATCCCGAGAGCCTACCAAGACAGGTTATAACCAGAGCACTATCACAGAAATCTCCCTCTCTCTCTCTCTCGGCTCCACCCGCAATAGCATCAAACGAGAAATAAAAATATGGAGTCTAGATGGTGGAAACAACCAGCGGGTTGAGAAAAAAATAGCACAAGGAGGCGAGGCTCATAAAGGGAAACTAAAGCACAGAGTTTTAGCAAAGCAAAAAGAGAAAAACTTGGCTTTTATCCTAGGGCTAACCGGGTAGTTAAAAGGGGAAAGATCAAAACAGCAAGTGCAAGAACCACTTGCCTCAGTTTTTCAGCGAAGCTTCACTCAAGCCCTTCCTCTCACTCGGCACCAGCAGCAGCAAAACCTAGCCAGCACATCCCGAGCTTTAATGGCGGGAAGAGCAAAAACCGAAAATCCAAATCTCCTAAAAACTCCACGAAAAACAAATCTCTTACTGTAGAAACGTAGATCTAAGAGAGAGCAATCCAAATCCGCTTTCGAAATCGAAATCCGTCCACAAATGCTTCCGAAATCGCCGTCTGAAGGGGTAGCAGGTCCGGCGGTTTTCCTCTGTTTTCCGCGAACAGGAGCAGGCGACGGTTTTCGGGAAGGAGAAGAATGAGCCCGCTAATTTGGCTTAAGGCTTTTAAATAAATCTAATCACGCCTAATCAGCCTTAACCGCCTCCTAATCCGCCAGTTCATTTTCAAAGCTTTTGACCGTAGAAATCATTTAAATAGCTTTATTAACACATATTTGCATTTATTATTAGCACACCCAAAACGACGTGAAAACCAAACTACCTCGGAATTCGACGAAACTCGCACCGTAGCTAAATACCCATGCTACAAACGCAACGGCGAAGTCGAATTTAACTTTCGACGAACAGAACTCGAGTTATACCTACCTGAAGCCAAAACACAAGCATCCCCCGAGAGGCCACACCGGGTCACCCAAAACGACCCGGCTTGCTAGGGAGATCTTGCCAAATAGGCTACAAAATAGGCCACTCAGTTCCAAGGAGTTAAGACCACACTCCACAAATGACACAAGCCAAGAAAATGCGTCGACGTAATGCCAAACGAGAATTAAATAATCGCAGAAAAATCGGGGGTGTTACAGTTACCGTGTTTGTCCCCCCTCCACTGTCGTATGCGGTAATGATGGCTCCACTATCGCCGGGTGATACTGTCGTTCCTCCGCCATTACCGTGCTGCGTCTTGGGACGACATGCATACATCCACCATGGTGGGCTGTCATTATGAAGTTCGGTAACAATACCTCCGTCTGGGAAATTTGCCTTGTCCTCAAGGCAAAAGTCCGGAAACTGGCGACGAAAATCATCGCGGAGTAGCCAAGTGTTCGCTGAAGGGGGTCGGTGTTGCCAGGCTACCCGAACCTCCTCGGGTATTCCTATTCCAGGATGAGGGGAACGCGTATCCAAAATCTTCGTTGGGTATAATGGTGGCGTTCCCGAAAAATTCAAGTCGGCGGGGATGTGGTCCACGATGGGGTGATCACCGATGACTCAGCGGAGCTGAGATACGTGAAACGCGGGGTGGATTCTGCTTCCCTCTGGTAGGCAAAGGCGGTATGCGACGGCTCCAATCCGGCCGAGTATCTCAAATGGGCCGAAGAAGCATGGAGCGAGCTTGGGGAATGAGCGGTGTGCAACTGTAAGCTGGCGGTGCAGATGTAATTTAACGAAGACCCTTTCGCCCGGTTCAACTTGCAAGTCCTGATATTTCTTGTTGGAGAAGGACGTCATTTTTTCCTGAGCTCGGTGGAGGTGTTGTTTCAAGCTATCCAACATGGTATCCCGGTCTTGGAGGAGGGCCGCGAGGCCGGCTACGGGGCATTCTCCTGGGAGATATCATATGATCGAGGTAGGAGAGCGGCCATAGACTTCTTCGAATGGGGATGTGTTGGCTGTGTAATGATATGTCGTATTGTAGGAATATTCCGCCTAGGGAAGCCACTTTGCCCAAGTGCCCGGCCGCTCGCCGATGAAACACTCTAGGTACATCTCTAGGCACCGGTTAAGGACCTCGGGCTGTCCGCCCGTCTGGGGATGGTATGTTGTGCTCATCTGAAGGCGAGTTCCTTGTAGCCGAAAGAGAGCGGTCCAAAAACTGCTGAGGAAGAGAGGGTCCCGGTCGCTCACAATGGAACGTGGAAAACCGTGGAGATGGATGATCTCGGTTACGAAGCTATCCTCCACGATGGCGGCCGTGTAAGGATGTAGGAGTGGAATGAAATGACTGTACTTGGAGAGGCGGTCCACGACCACCAAGATGCAGTCGAACCCGACCGAGTATGGAAGTCGGGTGATGAAATCCATGGCAATGTCATTCGAGTACGGGCAAGGGTTGTAGAAGGCCCCCTGGAAAAGGTGCCTCGTACTTAGCTTTTTGGAATGGCAAGCAAGCGGCCACATAATCCTTGATTTGGCGGAACATGTGCGGCCAAAATAAGGAGGCCGCGAGACAGCGGTGGGTACGGAAAGCACCGGCATGACCGCCGGTTGGGGAGTTGTGAAATTCCGCTAGCAGGCATGGGATACACGGGGAGGTGGCCAATAGAACAAGGCAGCACCAAAAATACAATCTTCCCCTAATGAGTCAGTATGAAGGATGCGCCGCAGAGTTCGAGATTAGGGCCGTCTGAATGGGTCTGAGCACCGGGTCCTGTTCAACTCCTTCTTGGATGAGTACACCCTCCTCTCAAACTGGGCGGGTGAGGGCTGTTAATGTGGTTGCGTGTGGTTGTTGGGAGAGAGCGTTGGCCGCCCGGTTTGTCTTGTCGGTGCGGAAGTCGATGGTGAAGTTGTATCCCAAAAGCTTGGCAGCCCATAGTTGCTGTGTCGGGGTGGCAATTTTCTATTAGAGAAGGTAACGGAGGCTATGGTGGTCTGTCCGAACCACAAACGGCAGGCCGGGGAGATAAGTCCGCCAATGTTGGACTGCGAGGATGAGAGCCATGAGCTCGTTTTCATATGTCGAACGGCTGCGAAGGGCGGGCGAGAACCTGCGACTAAAGTAGGCAATCGGGCGGTCGGCTTGCATGAGTACCGCGCCAACCCCGGCGCCTGAGGCGTCGCACTCAACCACGAAGGGCTGATGGAAGTCGGGCATGTCTAACACCGGTCCATGGATGAGGGTGGATTGCAGGGCGGTAAAGGCAGCTAGTGTCGCGGCGGGCCACTAGAACGGGCCTTCCTCCGAGGCTTTGAGTAGTTGGGTGAGTGGCCGGGCGAGCATGTCGTACCCTTGAATAAATCTCCGGTTGTACCCGATGAGGCCGAGAAAGACGCAAACTTCACGGACCGATGTTGGTGTCCTCCATTGGAGAACTGCCAAGATCTTCTCGTCGTCCATGGCCACGCCGTTGGCCGAGATGGTGTGTCCCAAGTAGCTCCCCGTTGGCTAGCCGAACGTGCATTTCTTGCGATTCAACACAAGTTGGTGGTGGCGGAGGGTGAGAAGGGTGGTGCAAACATGTTGGAGGTGCGCCTGCCAAGTAGAGCTGTACACTAAAATGTCATCAAAAAATACCAAGATATGTTTACGGAGTACCGGCCGGAATATGTCGTTCATTGTTGCTTGGAAGGTGTTCGGCGCATTGGTCAGGCCGAATGGCATGACGAGAAACTCGCAATGACCATCATAAGTGCAGAGCCGTATTGGCCACGTCCTCCGGCCGAACCCGAATTTGATGTTAGCCGGCCCGAAGGTCTAGCTTGGTAAAGAATGTGGCGTCGTGAAGTTCGTCCAGAAGTTCTTGAATGACCAAAATAGGGTACTTGTTGGTGATGGTTTCTTTGTTGAGCTCCCGATAGTCGACGCAAAAACACCAACTTCCGTCCTTCTTACGGACGAGAAGCACCGGGCTGGAGAAAGGGCTTGCGCTAGGCTGAATGATCCCACCCAAAAGCATTTCTCGTGTGAGACGTTCGATCTCTTCTTTTTGAGCATGCCCTTACCGATACGGCCGAACGGATACAGCTGACCTGTCCGATTGGAGTGTGATGGCGTGATCCGTAGGTCGGTTCGGGGGTAGGCCGGTCGGGGCTTCAAACAGATCGGTGAATTCGCCAAGCACGTAGCGAAGGTCCGCGAGAGGAGGTGGTTGTGTCGGCTCGGTTTCTTGGAGACGTCATAACAAGGCGGAAAATACACCTTGGTGGTGCGCTACAATGCGCGGAATGATACCGGTGTTCGAAGGAGAGTGGAGTCTCCCTTGAGGCAGTGGTTGACAGGTCCTTGTTGGAATTGCATCGTCATGGAGGCCTAGTTGACTCAGACGTCGCCAAGCATTTGGAGCCATGGCATGCCTAAAATAGCGTCCAATCTGCCTAGCCCAAAGAGATAGAAATCCGTGGTGACGGTTTATATGCCGAGAGTCAGTGTCACCTCTTGACAAATACCTTATGTCGGTCGGTGGCGGCCATCCCCCAAACACACCGTAAACTTTGGGGAAGGTCGTGAGGGAAGGACCAACTCGCATGCAAGCTCCACCGAGATGAAGTTGTGTCTGACGCCACTGTCGATCATGAGCACTATGTCATGGTTTTGGAGCCGCCCGCGAAGCTTCATTGTATGGGGGCCCGTGAGTCTGCCAACCGAGAAGTACGAGAGCTCCAAGTAATGGAGGTCATCATCGTGTGCAGCCGGGAAGTCGACAGCCGGCAAGGCGGCCTGGTCCTAAAAATCCGGTGGAGGTTTGTTGATGTCCTCTTCGCCAAAAAAAGCATGGAAGTCCTTCACCGCACAGATGTGGTTGGGGGAATATGGTTGGCGACTCCGGAAACACAACCCTTTCTTGCGGAGCTCATTGTAGTCAGCGTCCAAAAATCGGTGAGTCAGGCCGCGCCCAAGGCGAGGCCCCCCTCCCCCCGTTGGTAGGGGTGCGAAGTCCGCCCTACCGTGGGGCGGATGGTCATTGAGGAGCGTGGGGAACGGATGGATGTCGTAAGCCCAAATCTGCCTCCACGGCGCGGGCGAGATCCATGGTCGCCGAAACAGAGAGGGGATTATGCGTGCGGAGGCGGGAACGAATGGAGGGCCGCATTCCTTGCAGGAATAAGCCCAAATAGTGATCCGGGGGAAGCCCGGGGATGTGGGACACAAAGGCTACAAACTCATCAATGTAGCCGTCGAGGTCAGCCGATTGGCTCACGCTACAAAGGAGCTCGATGGCGGAGCTGGAATACCGCGCATTGTAACGTTGAATCATCTCGATCTTTAACTCGGGCCACAAGATCTCTGGTTGGACCTGTCGGAGCCAACGTGCCCAATGTAAGGCGGAGCCGGAGAGGCCGACAATGGCGTTGCTCACCTTGTCTCCATCGGCGGTGAAGTGAAGGTCGAAAAATTATTCGGCGCGAGCGATCCAACCCATTAGGTCGGTACCCATGAAGGAGGGCAACTCCAATGCCAAGGTTGGGTAGTGTGATGGGGGTGGGGGTGGCGTCTCCGTTGGCTGTGGTTCGGTCGGAAAGGACGGGGGTTGGCCGAGAAGGGAGGTCGATGAGGTTTCAGCCACAGTGTTGGGGGCGGGGAAGAGAAGGTCCATGCAGGCGAGGATGGTGGCGGTGTGGTTGGTGTTGGCGAGGGTGGAGTGTTGGAACCCCTAGGTTATTTTTGGTTAGGTTCTCTTCTTAGGTTATGACCCATATTGTATAGAATGGTCAAATTTTATGTGTTTCTAGAGTCTAGGCCATGTTCTTAGAGTCAACAGATCAAAGGACCAACATACAACACTGCCAAAGACTCAAGACTTAGAGAAATCAAGAATTAGAAAAAGAAATCTACATTCGTCGATCTAAGGTCGACGATAGTCGTGCTCAGCTCGACTAACTCAGAGCTAAGATCTCTGAGTTTAGCTCGTCTAACTCCATTCTCAGATCGACTAGCTCTTCAACACTCAGCGCCATAATTCACTCAAAGCCAAGGCTGACTCAGAGAAAAAGAACACTCAATGCCAGATGTGCTATTCACTCAACGCCGACAGATTGACCAAGTTCTTAGGTCGACTAACTTCACAGTCTCAGGTTGACGAACTTATAGCGCAGAATTAGTAAGTTTATGCACAACAGTTGATTCACAGAGCTCAGGTCGACGAAAGCTAATCTCAGTTTGACGAAGGCTGATCAGAGGTCGGCGAAATTTCAGGTCGACAAAAGCTGATTAGAGGTCGACGAAAGCTGATCTCAGGTCGACGAAAACTATAAGACATTTTGTTATTTATTCTTTCTCTTTCTATCTCATCATTTTATATCTATTATAGACTATTAATTCCCTTGTAAATTAATGCACTTATATTCTCTGAATATAGTCGTTACTGGCAGCATTGATTGCTAACATCCTCCATGGAATTAATTGCTTATATCTCGGGATAGACATAGAATAGAGTAATTGACAGCATTCTTGCTGTTTTTCGTTCCCAAGATTTCGGCTGAACATTTATTGCAGAGTTTTCTTTTGAATTCGACCAAGTTGCAGTTATCTTATAAATATCTCCCTGCAAAGAAAAATCAACAAACACAAGAGCAGAGATTGATCATTAACTAGAGTCACAGCAAAGAAAACATCCCAAAGTGCAGTGAAAAAAATCTCTAAGAAAATTGACTGCTCTCAAGAGAAGAAGAAAGAACAACCATCACCATCAAGAGTCCTTCTTTCTCTCCCTCTTTGTTTTCAGGGATCTCTAGTGACAGTAACATTCAAATCAGTCAAGGATCTCTGAAAAGCTGAAGGCCTACTCACCCTTTTACAAAGCTTCCTCTCCTGAACCATTCAAGATCTGAGGGGGAGCTTTGTCATCAACAACTCAGAATCCACATAGTCTTCTCATTGTGTTTTGAGAAAAGAAGACTTTCATCAAACTCTCATCCCACCTCTGTACATGGTTTTAATTTCCTTCAAAATTATTCTGGTTGCAAGTCTCCTTCCAAAAGACTTGAGGTTTGGTTTTTGAGCACCTGATCAAAAGCTCATTGGTGGCAGTCACCTGATCAAAACCTGTAGTGGATTCCTACCTAGGGTGGTAGAAGAGTGGATGTACCCAAGTTTGGGGAACCACTATAAAATTCTTGTGTTGTCTGTGTGTCTGTGATCTTCTCTTGTGCTTGTGCTGTGATATAATGTTTGCTGTGTAGCTTAGTTACTTTTCTCTAGTTCACTTGTTGCACTTGTACACTTACCTTTTATTTCAGCAAAAGGGAAAAGTTTTAAAAAACTCTATTCACCCCCCCCCCCCTTCTAGAGTTATTAAGAGCTTACCCTATCTTTCAATTGGTATCAGAGGAAGGTTAATCACATCATACAGGCTTACACCTGGATTAATCAAGATCCTCAGGATAAACTCTAAATAAGTCTTATTAGTTTCTCTGATTTGATTTTATTTTCTGATATCATGGCACAAAATAAGGATTATGCCAGCACCAGACCTCCAGTTTGCAACCTGAAAAAGTTTGGAATCTGGAAGGCAAGAATCAAGCTGTACATGAACTCTATTGATGAGGATATTTTTGATTCTATCTTGACAGGACCACAAGCTCCAGAAGCCTCTACCTCAACTCCATTAAATCTCAGTAAAGTGCCTCCTACAGACCAAGCTGATGCACATAAGAAAGCAAAGATTGCAGATGCTAGAGCCATGAACATACTGGCCCAAACTATGTCAGATGACATATTTCAGAAGGTTGCTGAATGTACATCTGCCAAAGCTATTTGGGATTCCCTCAACCAAATAGTAGCAGGATCTGCTGATGAGAGGAAGGATAGAAGATCAAACCTCATATCCCAATATGAGAACTTCAGAAAAGATGAAGCAGAATCTGTAGAAGTAATGTACAACAGGCTGAGCTCCATCATCAGTGAGCTCAGAATATTGGATAAAGAAATCACTTTAATTGAAGTCAATGACAAGATCCTCATGTGCTTCCCTAGCACATGGGATTCTAGAATCTGGCCAATAAAAGAAGCCAGAAGCATGACTGAAATCTCAACAAAATCTCTACTTGGAAAGCTCAAATCCTATGAGCAACTAGTCAAGTCAAGAGAAGATGCAGTTGAACCAAAAGCTTCAACACCCACCAGGAAGGAACAAAACTTAGCACTCAAGGCTGCAGAAGAATCTCCTAGCCTATCTGCCAATGACGAAATTATGAGTCTCTTTGCTAAGAGATTCTATAAAATGGCAAGAAAGGACTTCAGGAGGAAGCCTTCAAGTAATGAAGATAAACCCAAGTATTATAAGACCCCTTCTAAAGAAGTTGTCTGTTTTGGGTGCAGGAAACCAGGACATTTCATCTCAGAATGTCCAGAAGCTCAAAAGAAAGACAGAAGGCATGAGAAGGAGTCAAGAAGACATCAGCACAACAAGGCCTCCTCCAGCAAATACAAAAAGAAGGAGAAAGGCTTTGTGGCTGAAACCTAGAGTGATACTAAAGATGAAACATCCTCATCCAGTTCAAGTGAAGATGATACAGAAGAAAAGAAGACAAGAGAAGTTTGCCTTATGGCAATAGATGCTGGAAGCAGTAGATCAAACTCAGATTAATCAGAAGTTGAAGAATTCCTCTCTAAAGAGGATCAGGTAATTGCTTCATATGATTTTCAGTCTAAAGAATTCAAATCTGAATTTAAACTATTGTGTTTGGACCTAATAGGATCTGAGAAGGAAATCAAACTTCTCAGGGAAAAACTATTAGAACAAGAAAAAATCATTGCTGATAATAAAAAATTAACTAAATAATTAAACCTAGCTAATCAACAAATTATGTTCCTAAAATCTGAATTAAGTAAGGCTAAGGAACTAGAAGAAACTTTAAATGGTAGAAGTTTACAACTGATAGACATAACTAGCACAGTCAATACAAGATCTAGTAATTACAAACTAGGATCAGGAGCCTCATCTAGTGAACCAATCTTTATTCAGAATAATCAACTATCAAAACCCATAAGTTTTATTTCTGAAAATGGTAAGAAGAATACTGAACAAGTAGAGAAAGTCAACGAAGTGCTTAAACAACTAGACCTTAAGAAAACAAGTCATAAAAAGAAAACACATAATATAACTATGTTCAGCAAATTTTGTCGAACTTAGAACGATGAAATGGGTATAGTTCATCGAACTCAGAACAACGAACTCTGAACGCAAATAATAATGTAATATATTCTTCAAACTGGGATCGACGCGACCAGTATGGTTCGTCGACCAGTATGGTTTAAAGCAAGCTCCAAGAGCTTGGTATGAGACCTTAGCAAGCTTTTTTTTAGAGCATGGTTTTTCAAGAGGCATGGTTGATAGAACCCTTTTTACAAAACTGCATCATGATAAAATTCTATTAGTAAAAAATATGTAGATGACATAATCTTTAGCTCTACTGATCCAAATCTATGCAAAAGATTTTCTAATCTAATGCACTCAAGGTTTGAGATGAGTAGCATGGGTGAGTTATAATATTTCCTTGGTCTCCAAGTGAAACAAACCCCTTAAGGAATCTTCATCTCTCGGTCTAAATATGCTAAATAGCTTATTAAGAAGTTTGGGATGAATGATGCCTCTATCATGAATACTCCCATGGCTGCCAATGTTGTTATAGATGCTGATGAATCTGGAAAACCAGTTAATTAGACCAAGTATAGGGCCATTGTTGGATGCCTACTGTATTTAACAACAAGCAGGCCAGACATTATGTTTGTCACATGTCTTTGGGCTAGGTTCCAGGTGAACCCTAAAGAATCTCACCTTATTCTCTTAAAAAGGATTTTAAGATATATAAAAGGTTGTCCAGATCTAGGCCTCTGGTATTTAACAAAATCAGCATTTGTGTTAACTGGATTTTCTTATGCTGATTATGCTGGATGCAGAGTAGATAGGAAAAGCACCTCAGGAACTTATCAGTTCCTTGGTGACAGACTTGTATCCTGGTTCTGTAGAAAGCAAACATCTGTTTCAACTTCCACTACTGAAGCTGAGTATATGGCTGCATGCAGTTGCTGTTCAAAGATTTTGTGGATACAAAACCAACTACTGTATTACGGTGTCAACTTAAATAATTCAACTATACTATTTGATAATACAAGTGTCATTTCAATTGCACAAAATTCAGTATTGCATTCTAGAACCAAGCATATAGACATTAGACATCATTTCATTAGAGATTGTGTTGATAAACATAAGATTAAACTTGAATTTATCTCTACTGATTTGCAAAGAGCAGACATATTCACTAAGCCATTGGACTCATCCAAGCATCTGTTCTTTGTCAATCAGCTTGGTATGATAAATGGTCGGGATTTAATCTAATGCTCTGTCTGTAGTCAATGAATTGTCTCTGTTCGTCGACCTGAGATCGACGAACTGATAACTATTCTTGAGAATTTTCATCGACCTAAGATCGACGAAATCTCTTAGTATAGCTCATTCGTCGATCAGAGGACGACGAATTATATCTCTACAAGTTTTCTGCGAACGACGAAAACTTTCCCTCTCTTCATTCTTAGATCGACGAACTTTGTCCTTTACGTAATTTTCGTCGACCTGAGATCGAAGAATCTTGAGTTTTCGTCGGATTGAGATTGTCGTTTTATATTCTAGAAAATACTATATCTGGCTTTTCTTCGACCTCAATCCCGCGCTTTCAGAATTCCCCTCCTGCACTTGATCTTGTGTTTTCTCTTGCAGGTGTACTCTTTCTCTCTCATTCGATCTTAACGTCACAAATGGCCGCTACTGGATCAACCGGCATAAAGTTCGATCATGGTTTTGATATTGATTTTGACTCTTTCAAACAGTCAGATAAAATTTTCATAGATATTCTACAGCTATTTGAGGAACAAAATCTGAAGCAATTCATGTCTGAAAGAATCAGGATTCCTAAGACGGAAATCAAGGAATGGGTTGGCTCTTCTTCTTCAATAGAGACTGAAATGACTGGGACTATCAGTGGTACTCAGGTGATTCTTTCTCCCTCCGTTTTCTCTGAACTTTTTAATTTGAAAACTGGAGAAGAAGATCTAGAACTAGATGATAAGGAATATGAAGATATGTTGGCGGTTATGGGTCACTTCGGCGAAAACCCTTACAAACTGTATAAGAAAAATTTCTCCCCGGCATATAAATTTCTTGCGGATGTCATTGGGAAGGTGCTGTTTGCTAAGCATACAACACATGACTACATCTCCAGGCAACAGTTCCTGGTTATGGCTGCCCTGGTCAGTAAGAGAAGTGTGAACTGGCCACAAATTTTGTTTGACCTAATCAGCAGAAAGAACAGCAAAAAGGAGGTTTGCTATGGCAGAATCTTGGGCTTGTTCTTGAAAGCTAAGGCCAATGCACTACTGCTATCTCAGACAATATGCATCAATACATCTAAGAAGCTCTCATCTGCCCTCTTTAGCAGATGGGAAAGGACTATCATAAAGCCATCTAAGGGCAAGTCCTCTTCCTCTAAATCTTCTGAAAGTACAAGGGCTACATCAGCCACTCCTCACCCCTCTACAGAGATTCCATCCACCTCCTCTGGATTCTCAAGCTCCATCTCAGCCTCAAGTTCAACAAACTGTAGCCTCCATTTCTATTCAAATACATACCCCTACACCTCCAGCATGTAACACCTCTACCCGTCAAGAAGAATATAATAGAGGGTCCGGCCGGGGCCCCACACCATATTCCACAAACAGGCGGAGACGCTACTAAATAATATCATAACCAACGCATCCTAACACAGAGCATTCTAGCGGAAGTTTCACGGTTGAATTATTGAACTCAAGATAAATAACATTGTCCACTAACATAGGAATGTATATATATACATCAAAAGAGTCTGGCCTTAAGGCCTTACAACAGTTTCTCTTAACAAGAGTGTGGTTTACAGACATCGGCACGCAGGCCGGCCACACATGAACAAAAGAAACAAAACAATGCCTTCGAGGGCAGCAATGCAGCTTTGGGCTTCAGCCCGCTAAGTCCCGCTCGGACCAGCTCCTCCAGCACCTGTAAGAACCAATCCACCAAACGGTGGCAAAATAGGGCAACGGCCAGCATTCAGCTGACCAATTATAACGACCCTGCCCCTGGCACGGGGCAGCGGAATTCCATCCCTGCATAGCATTCATCCAACATGATATATAGCCATTCAAGCAAGACGTGCACGCCCGCACCGTCACATATCACAAACGTCGGCTCGACGGCCCGACGCTTCGTGCACTCAGGGCACATTCACACCGTTCAGAGGTCCCAGACATAACGGCGCACTATGAGCATTCTAGTCTGATCGGCTCACCGGCCGTCGACTCTCGCTATGTGATCCTAACAGGGTCTTAAGCACCCAAGGTTAGACAACCATAACGCGGGTACAGATCCACCTTTCCCGTTGCTCACATCGTCAGACTCACGCCTGGACTGACGCGGGTACAGTTTCACCTTGCCCGTTCCACCATTTCCTAGTTGCAGTCTCACGGCTCAACTTTCCACCAGTAGCACTCACGGCCACAAGAGAGTCCAACTCTCATAATTTCCTGGACTTCCTCCAGTACTTTTATCCATCATGCATACAAGCAATCATCACGGAGCCTTCTCCGATATGCAACCAAGCATCACCAATCCAGACCATGTCCAGATGGGCTTCACACAGCATGCCTAGATCCGTACTCCAATTCCGGACTCTAACAAGGGGGACTTCACATATCTACCCCAAGGGACGCCACAACCCACTACACACTCGCGGGGAAGGGTTTTCCCTATGCAATGCAGGAATTAAGGACTTCACATGTCCAAGCAGGAAATCGTTACCCTAGGAGTTCGCTTCGGAGCCATGGAGAGAAATTTGAGACGGATGAAAGCCTTCGCAGCAGCGTTGCCTTCGCAAATCCGAACTCGGCTCGCGATTTGGACCACCGTAGCACCATCGGCAGCCGGACTCCACTTCTTCTTCCTCCTTGCTCTCACCTCTCTCTTAAACTTTAGAAAGAGAGTAGGATTTTAGAAATGAGCCCTCTTTTCCCCCTTTCCCGGCCTTATCAGCCCAGGAATGAACTCCAGCCACAGGATTCTACTTAAAGAAAATGATGGGCCAAGATCTACTGAAAATTCCCTTTTCTTTTGGCCGACACGGCCTGTGACATGCCCGTGTCACAGGCCGTGTACCCTTAAGCGGCACACGCGGCAGTCGCACCGACTGAAATATTCGAGAACACGGGCATCGAAACGCCCGTGTCGAACCTGACACGCCCGTTTCAGTCATGAGACACGCCCGTGTCTCCTGTTACACGGTACTCACCGATTTCCAAAACCAGTACACGGGTCGGAACACGGCAACTAACACGCCCGTGTCCAGCCTCACACGCCCGTGTTCCCGGCCGTGTTCAAGGCCGTGTCCGGCTCTGACTTGAATAGGCCAATTTCGAAAATTAATTCGAACACGCCCTGGGACACGCCCGTGTCGAAGGCCGTGTCCCAGGCTCGACGATCGTCGACTCGCAAACGTCGACTAGCCTGAACACGCCCTGGGACACGCCCGTGTCCCAGGCCGTGTACACCCGACACGCCCTGGGACACGCCCGTGTCCCAGGCCGTGTCTAACAGCCTCCAACCCAAAATTGTGTACAAACATATTTTGAGATTTTTGGGGTGTTACAATCCTCCCCCCCCCCCCCCCTTAATAAAATTTCGTCCCGAAATTTGAAGACAATAGGGAGAAAATAACAAAACATTTATATGTTTCTATTACATATACAACGAGCGAACAAGTTACGAAAATAACTCAGGAAACTCGGCTTGCATGGTCTGCTCGCGCTCCCATGTTAGCTCTTCTCGGCCACAATTGTCCCACCGGACTTTGACCATCCCGATCACCTTATTCCGCAACTGTTTCTCGGCTCGATCCTCAATCCGTATAGGCTTCACCTTTGTTGTTAGCCCATACTCAACCGGCACTCGATCATTGCCAACTATATGAGCTGGATCCTTGACTGCTTTGCGTAACACCGAGATGTGAAACACGTCATGCAATCCACTCAATTCCGATGAAAGAGCTAACCGATAGGCAGCTTCCCCAACTCGCTCCACCACTTCAAACGGACCAAGGTATCGCGGATTTAGCTTTTTCAACCGCCGGATCCGAGATACGCCTTTGAAGGGCTTAATCTTTAAATAGACCCAGTCACCCACCGCGAACTCCACGTTCCGGTGCTTAGCATTGTAATACTTGGCCTGCCGATCTTGGGCTATTAGGAGCCTCTCTCGAATAGAGCGTATTGTTGAGGTAGCATCCTCGACTTCCTTTTTGCCTAAAAGTTTGGTCTCGCCAGTTTCTGCCCAAGCTAGCGGTGTACGACACTTACGACCATACAGTGCTTCAAATGGGGCCATGCCTATACTCGCTTGATAGCTATTATTATAGGCAAACTCCACCATAACAAGATGTTCTTCCCACTTCTTACCGAAGTCCAGGGCGCACATACGGAGCATATCCTCCATCGTTCTGTTGGTTCGTTCAGTTTGGCCATCCGTTTGCGGGTGAAAGGCCGTACTGAATGCTAATTTCGTGCCCAACATCTGATGAACTAATCTCCAATCCTTTGAAGTAAAGCGCCCATCTCGGTCACTTACGAAGCTCCGGGGAACACCGTGCAATCGAACTATCTGCTCCACATAGAGCTTTGCCAACGTTTCCACTGAATCGTCCCGCTTGTTTGGTATAAAGTGAGCCACCTTTGTCAATCGGTCTACAATCACCCAGATTAAGTCATGGCCACGCTGAGATCTCGGCAATCCGTGCACGAAATCCATAGAAATATCCTCAAACTTCCATTGTGGAATTGGCAACGACTTCAGGAAACCACTCAGCCGTTGACATTCTGCCTTTACCAAAGCACAAGTACGACATTTAGCCACATACGCGGCTATGTCCTTCTTTAAACCAGGCCACCAGAACAATATCTACTTTCCCTCCATACAGATAATGCCGCCATAATTTTAGCGAAAAGATCACCGCCGCCAACTCCAAATCATGGACGGGGTAATTACGCTCATGCACTTTCAATTGACGTGAACCATAAGCGATCACCTTGCCAAACTGCAGGAGAACGCAGCCTAAGCCGCTTCCTGACGCATCGCTGTATATCTCAAATCCATCTGTACCACATGGCGACGTCAACACGAGCGCCGTGGTCAAACGATTCTTCAGCTCATCAAAAGCTCGTGCGCACTCCGGCGTCCAAACGAACTTCTGCTCCTTTCTCGTCAACGTAGTCAGAGGCAAAGCAATCCGGGAAAAGTTCTCCACGAACCTCCTATAGTAGCCTGCCAGTCCAAGGAAACTCTTGACTTCGGCCACCGAAGACAACACTGGCCAATCACGAATGGCACTTATCTTAGCCGGATCCACCGCTATGCCCTCTCCACTTACCACATGGCCTAGAAAAGCCACCGACGAGAGCCAAAACTCACACTTAGAGTACTTGGCATACAGCTTATTCCTTCGTAAGGTATGCAATACTAATCGCAAGTGGTTTGCATGATCTTCCTCCGATTGTGAATATACCAGAATATCATCAATAAACACAATCACAAACAAATCCAGGTATTCGCGGAACGTACGATGCATGAGATCCATGAATACCGAAGGCGCATTACACAAGCCGAACGGCATCACTGTGAACTCATAATGACCATAGCGTGTGCCAAACGCTGTCTTGGGAATGTCACCTTCCCTAATCCGCAACTGATAATTCCCGGACTTCAAATCCAACTTCGAATAGACGGTTGAGCCTGCTAGCTGATCGAACAACTCATCGATCCGAGGAATTGGATACTTGTTTTTCTCCGTCAGTTTGTTCAGTTCGCGATAATCAATACATAGTCACAAACCACCGTCTTTCTTTTTCACAAAAAGAACAGGCGCGCTCCAAGGTGACATACTTGGGCGTATATATCCCTGCTCCAACAACTCTTGCAACTGAACTTTCAGTTCGGCCATTTCTTTTGGCGCTACCCGATACGGCGAACGGGCCACGGGTTTTGCACCCGGCACCAGCTCGATAGCGAAGTCAATTTCCCTTTGGGGAGGTAACCCCGGAAGGTCCTTTGGAAACACATCAGCATATTCCGACACAATAGGCACTTCACTCACACTGGCCTTCGGCGCCACCGCCTCTATGAGTGTGAAGAACAACTCCGCACCCTTCCGAACTGCCTTAACCACTTGGAGAGCGGATAACAACATCCCACTCATCCCTTGCATACCAATGAACTTGGTCTCTCGTTCGGTATTTTGCCCAAGTGTGACCTCTTTTGAAGTGCAATCAATACAGGCACGCTGCTCTGAAAGCTAGTCCATACCAAAGATTATATCAAACTCTTTGATCGGCAATACTAGTGTTTCCACCTTGAACTCCCGACTTCCTATCTTGACCTCAAGACCACAAGTTCGATCCGCGCACATCAAACATCCGTTAGGCAACAACACCTTTACACTGTCTGTCTTGGTCCGGATAGGCACCCCGACACGCAAGACAAAGTCCTCAGACAGAAACGAATGTGAAGCACCTGTGTCAAACAGTGCTCGCATCGGATACTCTCGTATAAGGACAAACCCTATAACATGACAATTAAAACAAGCACAGCACACCAAAAGTACAAATATTAAAACTTAAGCGCACCTGTGACGACATCAGCCTGCTTAATGGCCTCCTGTTGTCCAAGGTTGAAGACCCTGGGCTGCGCGTGCGAGGCAGAAGACTCCACCACAGCCTTCCCCTTCTCCGCATAAGACGCTCCCGTCTTCTTATCACCCTTTGGAGGACCAAATCGGCATTCACGTGCCAAGTGTCCAACCTTCCCGCACGTAAAACAAGCACGAGCTCCATTCCCAGATGTGTCCGTCACAGTCGCAGAAGGAGCTTGTCCAGAAGACTTAGACTTCTTATTCCATTTCCTTCGGTAGCCAAACTTGTCCGGACGCGGCGGCTTAAACTCCGGCTTCACAACCGCCAAGTTTCCCTTTGCTTGCCCCCGTTTCATGTCCGTCTCCAAAGAACGAGCCGTACAGACTAAGGCTTGGAATCCCTGACTCACAGAACTCGAGAGCAAATACCTTAGCTCATCTCGCAGTCCCGCATAAAACCGACTAGTCTTACGCTCTTCTTCGGCGAAGATCGAGCCCGCATATCTTCCCAACCGGGTGAACTCATGCAGGTAGTCATCCACACTTCGATCTCCCTGTGCTAACCGTTGGAACTCCATTTCCATCGATATCCTTTGCTACATCGGCAGATGTTGTGCTAAGAACAACCGAGAGAATTCTTCCATTGTAATCTCTGCCAATTGCCTGCCGGCCAAATGATGCAGTTCAATCTCATCCCACCACAATCGCGCCTCTCCTTCCAGTAGGAAAGTGGCTAACATGACTTTCTGTTCCTCCTCAACCCTGATAGCCCTCATAATCCTCTTGATTCTTGCAAGCCAATCCTCTGCTTGGGACGGTGTACCCGCCCCATGAAACTGCGGAGGGTTAAAGCTCAAGAATTGCTTCCATTGTTGATCTGCTACCCGCGGATCAACTTCGGCTTCTACCGGTTCTTGCCGTACCCCAGCTTGCATTGGCACCACTGCAGGACGTGCCTGCCCCGCCTGCTGAGCATTCATCATAGCAAGTATCGTTTCCGTGATGAGACGGACTGTTTCAGCGGATGGAGGAGTTGTGGGCACCTCGGCTGGTGCCGCACTCTCAACAGAACATTGTGGTTCGGACTGACCCGCAACACTTCTGGTCACCTATATGTGTAAAACACACAGGTTAACGACCAATAAAAACGGCAATCATACAAAGAGAATACACAAGTTCAACAAACAAGTGTATTTGCATTCCTAAGTGGACAATCTTGAGTTCAAATTAAATGTTATAACGACGGCACTGACACGTGCTCGCCCCCTCTCAAAAGAATTCGTCCGCGAATTCGGAAGAGATCGACCAACAAGCTGATACCAAATTGTAACACCTCTACCCGTCAAGAAGAATATAATAGAGGGTCCGGCCGGGGCCCCACACCATATTCCACAAACAGGCGGAGACGCTACTAAATAATATCATAACCAACGCATCCTAACACAGAGCATTCTAGCGGAAGTTTCACGGTTGAATTATTGAACTCAAGATAAATAATATTGTCCACTAACATAGGAATGTATATATATACATCAAAAGAGTCTGGCCTTAAGGCCTTACAACAGTTTCTCTTAACAAGAGTGTGGTTTACAGACATCGGCACGCAGGCCGGCCACACATGAACAAAAGAAACAAAACAATGCCTTCGAGGGCAGCAACGCAGCTTTGGGCTTCAGCCCGCTAAGTCCCGCTCGGACCAGCTCCTCCAACACCTGTAAGAACCAATCCACCAAACGGTGGCAAAACAGGGCAACGGTCAGCATTCAGCTTGTAACACCCCAGAATCTCAAAATATGTTGGTACACAATTTTGAGTAGCAGGCTGTTAGACACGGCCTGGGACACGGGCGTATCCCAGGGCGTGTCGGGTGTACACGGCCTGGGACACGGGCGTGTCCCAGGGCGTGTTCTGGCTAGTCGACGATTGATAGTCGACGAGCGTCGAGTCGGGGGTACACGGTCTGGGACACGGGCGTGTCCCAGGGCGTGTTCGAATTAAATCTCGAAATTGGCCTATTCGTGTCAGAGCCGTACACGGCCGTGAACACGGCCATGAACACGGGCGTGTCAGGCTGGACACGGGCGTGTCAGCTGCCGTGTTCCGACCCGTGTACTGGTTTTGGAAGCCGGTGAGTGCCGTGTAGCAGGAGACACGGGCGTGTCTCAAGAATGACACGGGCGTGTCAGGTTCGACACGGGCGTGTCGAGCCCCGTGTTGTTCAGTCGGTTCGAAACCGCGTGTGCCGCTTAAGGGTACACGGCCTGTGACACGGGCGTGTCACAGGCCGTGTCAGGAAAAAATTGGGTGTTTGGGCAGATCTCGGTCGTTCGTTTCCTTCTATTTGGATCGTGTGGTCCAAAGCTGTTCCAGCCTCTTTAAGGCCGTGGATTGAGATGAATTCTCATTTCCACTTAACCTTTCTCTCGCTAAAGAGAAGAAAGAGAGGAGAGCTTGGAGGAGGAGGAGGAGGAGCTTTCCGGCCGTCGGTGGAGCTTCGTCGAGCCGAATAGAGAGCCGAGTGCAGCGTTGCGGAGGCAAGGCCGCTGCGGTGATTTCCATCCGGCTAGTTTTCTATGGCGCCGAAGCGATCGTCAAGGGTAACGATCTTTCTTCCTTGGGCAGGTGAAGCCCTTTGTTTTGCATGTGCATGGGATCCTCCATCAAGAGATGGAAACGCGTAAGTGATTCCAGCAGTTGAGTCTGCATCTAGAGCCGGAAGTCTGTAGTACGGCATAGGCATGCTGTGTGAAGCCCATCCAGACGTAGGTCGGGATTGGTGATGCTTATAGTGCGAATCGGAGAAGACTCCGTGTATTCATCATTTAGCCTGCGGAGATGGTGAGGACGATGTGTTTGGTGTATAGGATGCTTTGCATAGCTCCTTTGGTTGCATGCTTGTTACGAGCTGGTTGATGGAGTGCGGACACCTCTGAGTGGGTGGGTGCGTGAGGTCTTCAACAAGGGTTTGGAGGCTTATGCCCATTCCACCAAGTGGCGATGAACACCTCTGAGTGGGTGGGTGCGAGAGGTCTTCAACAGGGGTTTGGAGGCTTATGCCCATTCCAACAAGTGGCAATGTTAAGATCGGGTGAGCGGTCGATTGGTAGCAAAGCAGCAGGGTGAATTCCCTAGGCTTGTTACACTACGGGGGTAGGTCGACTGATAGTGCTCACGGGTTTTGGTGTGGTGCGTTCCTCTGAGTGAGACGGGTGCGTGAGGTCTTCAACAAGGGTTTAGAGGCTTATGCCCGCCTACCAAGTACAAACCATAAAAGGTGCCCTGAGTGCACGGAGCGCCTGGCATTGAGGCCGGCGTTTGTGATGTTGGGTGTATGTTATTTATATGTTGAAATTGATATACATGCAGGGAAGGAACCACTGCCCCGGGTAAGGGGTGGGGTCGTTATAATTGGTCAGCTGAATGCTGACTGTTGCTTTGTTTATCACCCATGGGGTGGACGTCCATATGCAGGTGTTGCGGGCTGATGGATTGAGCGGGCAAAAGCCCATGCTGCTGGTAGGCCCTTGAAGGCCGTGCGAAGTGTTGGATTTCATGTGTGGCCGGCCTGCGTGTCGATGTATGAAATTATATGTGTTGTAAAGAGTAACTTGTAAGGCCTTAAGGCCGTGTGCGGTGTGGTTTTGTAAACATTCCTGGTTATATATATAAATGTGATATTTATATATTAGTGGACATTCAATGGTATGAGTTCTTGCACTTAATAAGCTTCCGCTAGAATGCTCTGAGTTAGGACTCGTGTGGTTTGGTATTATCCTGTGACCTCACCGTCTGTTTGTGGCATATAGTGTGGGGCCCCGGCCGGACCTTCTACTATACGTCATTTAACGGATGGGGTCGTTACATTTTGGTATCAGCTTTTGTCGGTCTTCCTCTTTCGAATTCGTGGTCGAATTCTTTTGTGGGGTGGCGAGCACGTGTTTGTGCGACCTGCTGTAATGCTAATGAACTCAAGAATGTCCACTAGGAATGTGTATGTGTGTCTATTCGGTGAGTTTGCCGTATTACCATGGAAATTAATGCTATCTTGTTCACATATAGGTGACGAGGAGTGGAGCTGGGCAGTCGGAGCCCCAGCGTTCGGATGAGAGTGTGGCACCACCTGAGGTGCCTACACCTCCCCCTTCTGCGGAAACGGTGTGCTTAGTTGCGGAGATGATCTTTGCTATGCTTCAGGCACAACCTTTTGGGCAAGCGAGGCCCGCTGTGGCGCCAGTGCACGTTGGTGCGAGGCAAGAGCATGTTGAGGTTGGTGCGATGCAAGAGCATGTTGAGGTTCCGGTTGCTGTGCAAGCAGCGGACGAGCAACTTAAGCACTTTATGGAGTTTAATCCGCCTACGTTTGTCGGGGCAACGTCTCCAACAGAGGCCGAGGATTGGCTCTCTAGAGTGAAAAGAATCCTGGCTGCGCTCAGGATTAGTGAGGAGCAGAAAGTCCCGTTAGCCACTTTCCTCCTGGAAGGAGAGGCGAGGCTTTGGTGGGATGAGATCGAGTTGCACCAGTTGGGAGGTAGAGATCTGGGCGACATATCGATGGACGAATTCTCTAGATTATTTTGGGCGAAATACTTGCCAATGGCGCAGAGAATTGCAATGGAAAATGAATTTCAACGTCTGGTACAGGGTGATAAGACCGTAGACGATTACCTGCATGAGTTTACCAAGCTCGGTCGTTATGCGGGGTCGACGTTTGCGGACCAGGCGCGGAAGACGAATCGGTTCTATGAAGGGCTGCGTGATGAGCTGAGGTTGGCTCTCCCGAGTTCAGTGAACCAAGGATTCCAAGCATTGGTGCATACCGCTGGTGCACTAGAGAAGGATTTGAAGCGGGTACGGGAGAAGAAGAACGGAGCGGTGGAAAAGTCCGACTTCAAAGTTCCGCCATCAGAGCAATCAGATTTCAGGAAACGTGATAAGAAGCGGTTCAGGCCTGCTGAACAAACTTCTTCAGAGGTTGCGTCAGGAGCAACGTTTGGGCAAGAACGGGTTGAGCCGCGTACATGTTTCATTTGTGGGAGGCCAGGGCATATCGCGCAATTTTGCTGGAATGGTGCATCAAGGGGTGAAAGAAAAACAGGTGCGTCTTATGACGAGAAAGGAAAAGCTGTGGCAGAGTCGTCTGCATCGCGGGCGCAACCGCGAATATACACTCTTGAGATGCAGGAGCCGCAAAGCTCAAATCAAGCAGAACAGCAAATCCGTGCTTTGGACTTAATGGAGGCCGCGAAACGGATTCTGCGAGATGCGGAGAAGCCGAAATAAAGTGGAGCGTGCACTTTATTTTGTTGTCTATTGTATGTATGTATGTATGTTTTTCTGTTTGGGACAAACAGTGTGGTGGTACGATTCCATGGGGCGAGCCAAGCTGTGGCCTCTGAGCTCTAAACCTGGATTGTTTTGGGTTGTATCGCAACAGCGTGGTTGTGTTGATACTTGTGCGTTGCGCTAAATTTCGGGACGAAATTTCTATAAGGAGGGGAGGGTTGTAATACCCCAGAATCTCAAAATATGTTGGTACACAATTTTGAGTAGCAGGCTGTTAGACACGGCCTGGGACACGGGCGTGTCCCAGGGCGTGTCGGGTGTACACGGCCTGGGACACGGGCGTGTCCCAGGGCGTGTTCTGGCTAGTCGACGATTGATAGTCGACGAGCGTCGAGTCGGGGGTACACGGCCTGGGATACGGGCGTGTCCCAGGGCGTGTTCGAATTAAATCTCGAAATTGGCCTATTCGTGTCAGAGCCGTACACGGCCGTGAACACGGCCATGAACACGGGCGTGTCAGGCTGGACACGGGCGTGTCAGCTGCCGTGTTCCGACCCGTGTACTGGTTTTGGAAGCCGGTGAGTGCCGTGTAGCAGGAGACACGGGCGTGTCTCAAGAATGACACGGGCGTGTCAGGTTCGACACG
The DNA here is from genome assembly GCA_039513925.1 of Platanthera zijinensis. Classification (NCBI taxonomy): domain Eukaryota; kingdom Viridiplantae; phylum Streptophyta; class Magnoliopsida; order Asparagales; family Orchidaceae; genus Platanthera; species Platanthera zijinensis. Next base: position 63,326,605 of record CM077098.1, on the reverse strand, counting down.
GGCGTGTCGAGCCCCGTGTTGTTCAGTCGGTTCGAAACCGCGTGTGCCGCTTAAGGGTACACGGCCTGTGACACGGGCGTGTCACAGGCCGTGTCAGGCAAAAATTGGGTGTTTGGGCAGATCTCGGCCGTTCGTTTCCTTCTATTTGGATCGTGTGGTCCAAAGCTGTTCCAGCCTCTTTAAGGCCGTGGATTGAGATGAATTCTCATTTCCACTTAACCTTTCTCTCGCTAAAGAGAAGAAAGAGAGGAGAGCTTGGAGGAGGAGGAGGAGGAGCTTTCCGGCCGCCGGTGGAGCTTCGTCGAGCCGAATAGAGAGCCGAGTGCAGCGTTGCGGAGGCAAGGCCGCTGCGGTGATTTCCATCCGGCTAGTTTTCTATGGCGCCGAAGCGATCGTCAAGGGTAACGATCTTTCTTCCTTGGGCAGGTGAAGCCCTTTGTTTTGCATGTGCATGGGATCCTCCATCAAGAGATGGAAACGCGTAAGTGATTCCAGCAGTTGAGTCTGCATCTAGAGCCGGAAGTCTGTAGTACGGCATAGGCATGCTGTGTGAAGCCCATCCAGACGTAGGTCGGGATTGGTGATGCTTATAGTGTGAACCGGAGAAGACTCCGTGTATTCATCGTTTAGCCTGCGGAGATGGTGAGGACGATGTGTTTGGTGTATAGGATGCTTTGCATAGCTCCTTTGGTTGCATGCTTGTTACGAGCTGGTTGATGGAGTGCGGACACCTCTGAGTGGGTGGGTGCGTGAGGTCTTCAATAAGGGTTTGGAGTCTTATGCCCATTCCACCAAGTGGCGATGAACACCTCTGAGTGGGTGGGTGCGAGAGGTCTTCAACAGGGGTTTGGAGGCTTATGCCCATTCCAACAAGTGGCAATGTTAAGATCGGGTGAGCGGTCGATTGGTAGCAAAGCAGCAGGGCGAATTCCCTAGGCTTGTTACACTACGGGGGTAGGTCGACTGATAGTGCTCACGGGTTTTGGTGTGGTGCGTACCTCTGAGTGAGACGGGTGCGTGAGGTCTTCAACAAGGGTTTGGAGGCTTATGCCCGCCTACCAAGTACAAACCATAAAAGGTGCCCTGAGTGCACGGAGCGCCTGGCATTGAGGCCGGCATTTGTGATGTTAAGTGTATGTTATTTATATGTTGAAATTGCTATACATGCAGGGAAGGAACCACTGCCCCGGGTAAGGGGTGGGGTCGTTATAATTGGTCAGCTGAATGCTGACCGTTGCTTTGTTTATCACCCATGGGGTGGACGTCCATATGCAGGTGTTGCGGGCTGATGGATTGAGCGGGCAAAAGCCCATGCTGCTGGTAGGCCCTTGAAGGCCGTGCGAAGTGTTGGATTTCATGTGTGGCCGGCCTGCGTGCCGATGTATGAAATTATATGTGTTATAAAGAGTAACTTGTAAGGCCTTAAGGCCGTGTGCGGTGTGGTTTTGTAAACATTCCTGGTTATATATATAAATGTGATATTTATATATTAGTGGACATTCAATGGTATGAGTTCTTGCACTTAATAAGCTTCCGCTAGAATGCTCTGAGTTAGGACTCGTGTGGTTTGGTATTATCCTGTGACCTCACCGTCTGTTTGTGGCATATAGTGTGGGGCCCGGCCGGACCTTCTACTATACGTCATTTAACGGATGGGGTCGTTACACAGCTGACCAATTATAACGACCCTGCCCCTGGCACGGGGCAGCGGAATTCCATCCCTGCATAGCATTCATCCAACATGATATATAGCCATTCAAGCAAGACGTGCACGCCCGCACCGTCACATATCACAAACGTCGGCTCGACGGCCCGACGCTCCGTGCACTCAGGGCACATTCACACCGTTCAGAGGTCCCAGACATAACGGCGCACTATGAGCATTCTAGTCTGATCGGCTCACCGGCCGTCGACTCTCGCTATGTGATCCTAACAGGGTCTTAAGCACCCAAGGTTAGACAACCATAACGCGGGTACAGATCCACCTTTCCCGTTGCTCACATCGTCAGACTCACGCCTGGACTGACGCGGGTACAGTTTCACCTTGCCCGTTCCACCATTTCCTAGTTGCAGCCTCACGGCTCAACTTTCCACCAGTAGCACTCACGGCCACAAGAGAGTCCAACTCTCATAATTTCCTGGACTTCCTCCAGTACTTTTATCCATCATGCATACAAGCAATCATCACGGAGCCTTCTCCGATATGCAACCAAGCATCACCAATCCAGACCATGTCCAGATGGGCTTCACACAGCATGCCTAGATCCGTACTCCAATTCCGGACTCTAACAAGGGGGACTTCACATATCTACCCCAAGGGACGCCACAACCCACCGCACACTCGCGGGGAAGGGTTTTCCCTATGCAATGCAAGAATTAAGGACTTCACATGTCCAAGCAGGAAATCGTTACCCTAGGAGTTTGCTTCGGAGCCATGGAGAGAAATTTGAGACGGATGAAAGCCTTCGCAGCAGCGTTGCCTTCGCAAATCCGAACTCGGCTCGCGATTTGGACCACCGTAGCACCATCGGCAGCCGGACTCCACTTCTTCTTCCTCCTTGCTCTCACCTCTCTCTTAAACTTTAGAAAGAGAGTAGGATTTTAGAAATGAGCCCTCTTTTCCCCCTTTCCCGGCCTTATCAGCCCAGGAATGAACTCCAGCCACAGGATTCTACTTAAAGAAAATGAAGGGCCAAGATCTACTGAAAATTCCCTTTTCTTTTGGCCGACACGGCCTGTGACACGCCCGTGTCACAGGCCGTGTACCCTTAAGCGGCACACGCGGCAGTCGCACCGACTGAAATATTCGAGAACACGGGCATCGACACGCCCGTGTCGAACCTGACACGCCCATGTCAGTCATGAGACACGCCCGTGTCTCCTGTTACACGGTACTCACCGATTTCCAAAATCAGTACACGGGTCGGAACACGGCAACTGACACGCCCGTGTCCAGCCTCACACGCCCGTGTTCCCGGCCGTGTTCAAGGCCGTGTCCGGCTCTGACTTGAATAGGCCAATTTCGAAAATTAATTCGAACACGCCCTGGGACACGCCCGTGTCGAAGGCCGTGTCCCAGGCTCGACGATCGTCGACTCGCAAACGTCGACTAGCCTGAACACGCCCTGGGACACGCCCGTGTCCCTGGCCGTGTACACCCGACACGCCCTGGGACACGCCCGTGTCCCAGGCCGTGTCTAACAGCCTCCAACCCAAAATTGTGTACAAACATATTTTGAGATTTTTGGGGTGTTACACAGCATCTCCAATTCCGTCTTCCCCTACACATATTCCATCCAATTCTCCCTCTCCTAGGGCTGATACTTTAATCCCATCTTTCAATTTACTTTCATTTTCTCTGAACACTCCTTCTCCTAACCAATCTCCTCAACAGGACCCCCTTGCAGACACTTCCAACCAACCATCTCCTCCAGCAACTATCTTCACTACCTCTATCCCTTCTCAACCACCTCCTGCCCAAACATCTGACTCCATATCTTTGAATCCCTCTATCATCCAACCACTTCTTGAGCTCCACAAGCCTATCCTCCAAACCATCATTGCAGAGGCTATTTCCCCTCTGTTTATCTCCATATCATCTCTTTCTGCTAAAATCTCTACCCTCACCTCTACCCTCTCTTCATATGGGGGTCTGGCTTCAGTACATACTGAAACCAGGCAGGGGGAGATACTTAATAATGAAGTAGCAATATCAGCATTAGCAGCAGCAGCAGGAACAAATGTTGATATGGAACCAAATTTTCTACATTTTCTTGATACTGATATGGAATCAGATGATATAGAGATAACTGACTCAGTAGCAGATGTAGATAATCAATGTACATATATTATAGTATTCAACGCTCAAGAGACCAGCTTGCAAGAAGTTCTGCCTGGAAGGGTCTACTTCATTAAATATAAAGTAAATCTACATACTCTGCTGAAATTTTTTGGATCTTATATTCAGTTCTTCCTCTCCTCTCCCACTCAATCATCCAGAGCAATAGTATGTTACACCTCCCCTGCAAGTTCAGAAGTGTTAGCCATTATGAAGAAAAGTTTGATAGCTCCTCCAGTAGCATTATATGAACAAAGATCTAGCCCTCCTGGGCCAACTTATATCATGGATAATAACCCTATTCCTAGTTTAGATGATCTAATAAATCAGGACATTGATATGGAAGCTGAAGCAGCTGAAGCTGAAGTTGTTCCCACTCAAGCTAGCAAAGAAATTCCCAAGGATATGATAAGTCAGATTGGTGAAATGTATGACAATCCTTTGTCTTCTGATGATGATGATAATGATGATGATGATGATTTTGATGATGCTCCAAAGAGGAAGCTAATCTCCAAGAAAAGTAAAGCACCTCCTCCACCTGCTCCAAAACCTAAGTCTACAAATAATATTCCATACTACATTCTGCAAAACATAACTCCTTATAAGGATATGTCAGCTTGGATGTGGCTATCCAAGAATGAACAAAAGAGAAGAAAGAAAAGCAGAAGATACTCTCCTCCACCTAAGAAATTCAAAAGGGATCCTCCTCCTACTCCTCCAGCTGCAAGTGCCTCGGGAACCTTATCTCAGAGCTCAGAAGGATTCACTAAACCTACTCTCACTAAAACTTATAAGAGATAGGGAAGACCTTCTCACTCTTATGGAGACAGTCAGCATAAACAGAGACATCAGTCTTATTCTAGACATCAGTCAGCTCAACAGTATATCCCTCAGCCAACATTTTCCCCTCCTCCATCTCCTAGCAAAGCTAATGACCCTGAAGAACCTCCAATTCCAGCTTATGATCCTGAAACTAGTCCAACTACAAGAATGGCTAGATTAAAGGAATCTGTGGCTCTCTCACAAATTAGGAAAGCCAAAGAAAAAGTTTAAGACTCTTCTCAGTTCTCTACTATGTAAAGCTACAGGAAGAAAGAGTTTGAAAGATATCAAGTAGGAAAATTATTCAATGCTGATGAATACATGAGTCTACATCCTGAAGCAGTGGTTCCAAGAACTACCTCACAAAAGACTATTGGTGATGTTGATATGACCATGACTATGAAGCAAGCTCATGATCCAAACAGGATAATCAAATTTACTAAGCCTTCTGATTCTCACAAGAACATTTAAATTTTTTATTTTCTGTGCTTTCTGTGAACAATCTGGGTACATAGCTTTATAAAGGTACTGATAGATTATTTATTATATCGGTTATCTCAGCTTTCATGATATGTTTACCTCATTTTGTCTTGTGATCTTTATCTATTTTTGGTTGAAGTAACCTCACCCAAATAGGGGGAGATTATTGGAACTCCTAGGTGATTTGGGCTAGGTTCTCTTCTTAGGTTGTGACCCATATTTTATAGAAGGGTCAAATTTTATGTGTTTCTAGAGTCTAAGTCATGTTCTTAGAGTCAACAGATCAAAGGACCAACATACAACACTGCCAAAGACTCAAGACTTAGAGAAATAAAGAATTAGAAAAAGAAATCTACATTCGTCGATCTCAGGTCGACGATAGTCGTGCTCAGCTCGACTAACTCAGAGCTAAGATCTCTTAGCTGAGCTCGACGAACTCCGTTCTCAGATCGACTAGCTCTTCAACACTTAGCGCCATAATTCACTCAAAGCCAAGGCTGACTCAGAGACAAAGACACTCGACGCCAGATGTGCTATTCGCTCAACGCCGACAGATTGACCAAGTTCTTAGGTCGACTAACTTCACAGTCTGAGGTCGACGAACATAGAGCGCAGAATTAGTCAGTTTATGCATAGCAGTTGATTCACAGAGCTCAGGTCGACGAAAGCTGATCTCAGTTCGACGAAGGCTTATTAGAGGTCGACGAAATTTCAGTTCGACGAAAGCTGATTAAAGGTCGACGAAAGCTTCTCTCAGGTCGACGAAAACTGTAAGACATTTGGTTATTTATTCTTTCTCTTTCTGTCTCATCATTTTATATCTATTATAGGCTATTAATTCTCTTATAAATCAATGCACTTATATTCTCTGAATATAGCCGTTACTGACAGTATTGATTGCTAACATCCTCCATGTAATTAATTGCTTATATCTCGGGACAGACATAAAATAGAATAATTGACAGCATTCTTTCCGTTTTTCGTTCCCAAGATTTCGGCTTAACATTTATTGCAGAGTTTTCTTTTGAATTCGACCAAGTTGCAGTTATCTGATACATATCTCCCTGCCAAGAAAAATACAACAAACACAAGCGCAGAGATTGATCATCAACTAGAGTCACAGCAAAGAAAACATCCCAAAGTGCAGTGAAAAACATCTCTCAGAAAATTGACTGCTCTCAAGAGAAGAAGAAAGAACAACCATCACCATCAAGAGTCCTTCTTTCTCTCCCTCTTTGTTTTCAGGGATCTCTAGTGACAGCAACATTCAAATCAATCAAGGATCTCTAAAAAGCTGAAGGTCTACTCACCCTTTTACAAAGCTTCCTCTCCTGAACCATTCAAGATCTGAGGGGGAGCTTTGTCATCAACAACTCAGAATCCACATAGTCTTCTCATTGTATTTTGAGAAAAGAAGACTTTCATCAAACTCTCATCCCACCTCTGTACAGGGTTTTAATTCCCTTCAAAATTATTCTTGTTGCAAGTCTCCGTCCAAAAGACTTGTGGTTTGGTTTTTGAGCATCTGATCAAAAGCTCATTGGTGGCAGTCACCTGATCAAAACCTGTAGTGGATTCCTACCTATGGTGGTAGAAGAGTGGATGTACCCAAGTTTGGGAAACCACTATAAAATTCTTGTGTTGTCTGTGTGTCTGTGATCTTCTCTTGTGCTTGTGCTGTTATATAATGTTTGATGTGTAGCTTAGTTACTTTTCTCTAGTTCACTTGCTACACTTGTACACTTACGTTTTATTTCAGCAAAAGCGAAAAGTTTTCAAAAGCTCTATTCACCCCCCCCCCCCCCCTCTAGAGTTATTTAGAGCTTACCCTATCTTTCATGGAGGCTTGGAGGGATGACATGGTGGAACGGATGTCGGCGATATCGGCTTCAATGGCATCGGTCCGGACGCAGAGGTCGTCCATGTTATCGGGGGAGGAGCAATTGGTTCGAGTGTGCACCATGAGAAGGTTGTCCGGCGGCACGGCGACGGGTGGATCGGCAGGTCGGACCAAATGTTACCACTTAAAGTGAAAGGAAGGGAATCCGGCAAGGGGAAGAGACCGGCGGAGGTAGAGAGAGATAGAGAGAGAAGAGGGAGCAGCCCCCACACAAAGTTGATTGATCCAAATATCAGAAAAGAGATACAATGGTCCTCCTTATATAGTGAATAGCACATAAAGAAAGACATAAATGCACTTAACTAAACCCAAGTCCCTATGGCATAGGTCCATAAAGTATTTCCCAAAAACGAAATACATAAATGCTTTTGGTTAGATTCTCCCCCCCCCCATACTTCAAGTTCCCATGTGCTACCGTGTTCGTCCCCCCTCCACTGTCGCCAGTGGTAATGATGGCTCCACTGTCGTCGGGCGATACTTCCGTTCCTCCGCCGTTCCCGTGCTGCGTCTTGGGACGACGTGCGTACATCCTCCATGATGGGTTGTCATTATGAAGTTCGGTAACAGCTAACCAATTATATGATAGAGTGGATATAGAAAATAAAAGATTATTATTTTTACCACCTATCGGTGTTAGCATTATATGATAAAATTTTGTATTCTTAAAGTTCTTTATGTAAATGATTTAATTTTTCATTTTCATTCCTTTAAAATTTTTAAAAACATCTTTTCTGATGTGCTAAAACTCAAATATTATTCACGCTTTTAATTCGTGAAAAAACATAACAATTTCTAATAATCCTTATTCACCCCCCCCCCCCCGGTCGGGCCTCACTCTAGTCTGACTTAATCGGACTGATTTTACTATTTGCCCTATTTGCCCTTCGCAAATCTCCAAAAGCTAATTCGCTCGCTGCTCACAATCCCGCCATCGCGAAAACCTAGAGCAATTCCTCAACCTTCGTTCTCCCCCGACCGACCTCTGCACTTCACGTAATCCTCCCCCAACCCCCGCCGCGAACCCGCCGCGAACCAGCGCCCCCTCTCCTCCCCGGACCTCTTGCCGCTCCAATCCCCCGGTGAGCTCTCCCGCCCGGCATCTTCTACTCCTTTGTCCGAAGGTAATCCACGATCGCCCCTTCTCCGATCGCAAACCAGCTCAAGATCTTCCTCCTGGATGTAGTTTTGGGAAGATGCACCGGTGAGGAGACTCTCCCTCGCGTCAAGGGACCGAGCCCTCCTCCTTTTCTTCTTCTCACGGTGAGCACCGCCTCTTCTCTACTTCTCCCTGCCCGTTCTTCTATTTTTCTGCAAAATTAGGAGGAAGAATCCTGTCTTGGAAGATGAAGGTTTGTCTTGAGAAATCTATTTTGTGTTCCATAGATGTCTTGTATTGCTCTCGAATGAGTTTGCCAACAAAGCGGAGTTAATGTAGTATTAAATGTTGGAAAAAATGATAGAAATTTGAAATTGGTTAAATTGAACATTTGATTACTTGATATAGGCTTTGTTTGGGGGATGAAGAATTGGTTTTCTTATATTCAATAGTGATGTTATAGGTGGTTATAATATGATTATTTGTAGTTTATTGATGTCTAAAGTCCCGGATTTCATTTGAAGTTCATTCTCGATTTCGTTTTACAATCACATTTCTCTTTTTGTGATTCTGAAGGGAACTTTAGAATCAGGTTTTTGATAGTGTTTACCGCCCCATTTCTCTGTGTGAGGAGGGATTCCATCGACCATCGACTAGAAAGATTCGTCTGCGGGAAGGTGTGAATACAGTGCAAGTGGAGTTGCCTTTTACCTACTTTTCCTGGCAAAAATTTTGGTCGGGGCTTCGCCCCGAACCCCTGTGCAGGGGGCGCGTTGCCCCCCTGCAACCCCCCAACGAGCTCAGCGGCGAGCTCGACCGGCGAAATCGTGGTGAGTGTCCAATACACACTAGTCCAAACATTCTTTGAATTTTCTCTTCCAGGTTAGCCCTCCTCAAAGGCAAGCTCATCGCAAGCAACCTGAAAGCCATCACAAAAAAAAAACCTAACATTCCAATCGCTATCAGTGCCGCTCCTCCGTGTGGGAATCGCAAAAAAAACCCCCCAACATTCCTCCTCATCTAGGGCATCGCAGCCCGCCTCCTCGATGCGGGAATCTCCATTAACGAAGCTTAAATGTGAATATCAATGGATTGTTATTAGCTATTATAGGATTGCTTATAACATTGTCATCGCCAAAGCAGTTCCTCCTCTCTTCCTCGACCGCGACCGCCATCGACATCCTTGGAGCTTGCCGAGAAAGAGAGCGCCATCAGGTATACTCCTCCCGCAACCTTTCCTAACTCCCGATCCCTCTCTCTCTCCTTGGATATTTATGCTTTCTACGAAGCTTGATCTGGCAAGTTTTTGGCCAGAGCAAGATGGATTTTTGGAAAACTGTTTTCCTAATCTGTTAAAGGTCAACATTGCGATGAATGTATGCATAATTATTGGACTATTGAAGTTTCGATAGATGATTAATTTCCCTATGACCCATCTGGAAATATATTATTGTAAGGACGTACTTGTAAACCTTTGATAAACCTCAATATCCTATGAAATCATAATAAAAATTTGATCGGATTGAGCCCAAAGAAGATAGTTTCCTCCCTTGATTTTGATTTGCGTTACCCTATTAAAATAATCAGTATTACTAGAGCTTCCCATATGGTTAAGATCAGGTTTAGTTGCTTAGTTCATCCTGCTATAGCACGATCCAAAATAAAGGATGGACGTTACTGCACGGATGGGCATCACCACATGGATGGATATCATGTTGAGTATTCAAGCAATAAGAATAGCCTGAGATATCCAAAAATGAGAGCAATATGGGCATCACCACACAGCTAGCAAACACATCACACGGTAACATGAAAGCCCGTTAAAACATTAATGAATAAACAATTAAATCTGGATGACTGAAATCCCGGTAAAAACACTAAAAAAACAATTAAATACCCCCTCTCTCTCTCTCGCTCCGGTCTTCACAGTCATGGAGATGCTAGTGTCAAGAAATTTGATGTTCCTCTTCTCTCGGGTGCCCAGGTGATTAAGGAATCATTATTTGATGTATGATGGATTCAATGTGTTTTGTTGTAATTCATGCTGTGAGGAAGTAATGGCTAGTTGATTAAATTCAAGCAATTATTTTTGTTTTTTCCCTTCTAGTATGATTGTCAATAAGATAAATATTCTGCTTTCTATTCATTGATTGATTGAATATAATGGAAGTTGCAGATTAGTGCACATGGGCCTAAAATGCAAGGGTATTGTTGGGTACATTGGAAAATGTGTACCTGATTTGAAGAAGCCCAACCTAGCTCAATGGTATACATCAAGGTGTATTTGATGTTGTTTTAAGTTGACATGTGCAGGTGAAGAATTGATAAAGTATGCAGAAAAATTCTAAGTCCAAGTGTCGACACAGAGGAAGCAGTGTCGACACATAGAAGAAAATTGTCGACACAACACTGGGAAGCAGTGTCGACACATAGCAGTTAGTCTACAACTACATTGGGAAAAAGTGTCGACACAGAAGAAGTAAGTCGACACAACACTGGGAATTTGTGTCGACACAGAAAAAGAGTCGACACAACACTGGGAATTTGTGTCGACACAGAAGAAAAACGTCGACCTCAACATTGGGAGAATATGTCGACACAGAAGAGTATAGTCGATCTCAAGATTGTCGACATTATCTGAATGTGTCGACACAGAAGAAAATAGTCGACCTCAAGTTTGTCGACACCAGCAGAATGTGTCGACACATTGTCATTAAGTCGACACATTATAGCAGAGTTAAAAAATGAATGTGTCGACATCACTGAAGACTGTGTCGACACCAAAGTCAATTATGTCGACACTTACTAAAGTTATGATTCTACAACAACTGTGTCGACACACAGGACTTGTGTCGACACACTGAAGAGTCAAGATCAAGTTATTTGCAGAAGAAGCTGTGTCGACTCAAAGGCAACTTAGTCGACATCACTGAAGACTGTGTCGACACCAAAGTCAATTGTGTCGACACAGTTAGACAGATGGTCTCGACACTTTCTGACAGACTGTGTCAACAACTTGTGGTTCAAGACTAAGGCACAGGACTTGTTTGAGGACTTGACAGCTGTGGGTTACCACCGGTTAACTGAAGCTGTCAGACTTGTCAGAAAACGGTTAGAAACCGGATCAGCCGGTTTCCATGAAGAATGTCTATAAATAGACAGATTCAGAAAAATATAGAACTAACCTTTTGAAATACATTGGATCAAAAAGTGGAGAAGGATTACAATTCTACTCATTTCAAGAAAGTGCTAGGCACTTAAGAAGATCTTCTCCGGGAGATCTAAGAAGACTATCTAAGGATAGATCTAAGAAGAGTTCTAATCAGAATTCAGAAGAATCATTCAAAGTTCTGGATAGAGAGAGATCAAGTCAGAATTTGAAGAAGAAGAAAGAAACCACCAGTGGATTCTCAAGAAGCTGTTTGGAATCAACTCAGCTAAGTACATTTTCAAGAAGCTTTGAAGAAGGCTAAGAAACAGTTGATTGCATCAGCTGATCAAGAATTGTCTTGGCCTTTTCTCTCTCAACTTTGGCAAGACAGTTAAACAATCTTTTCTATATTTCTATAGGATCTGTTTACACAGATCTGAGTTGTAAGCCTATGTTATAAAGGCTGAGTGTAGGAGTGTTGAACTCTGAGTGGTAGGGCTGTTTGCCTGAGTGTAGGAGAAGGATATTCTCTGAGTTGTAGGCCTTGGGGCAAGGCTGAGGTAGGGCAGTTGTGCCTGAGTTGTAGGAACCAGTTGGGTTCTGAGTTGTAGGATCTATTGATCTGAGATAAGTGGAAGTTTGGCTGAATCTAGCATACTGCTAGATAGGTGAAGGGGGAAAGTGGATGTACCCAGATCTTGGGGAACCACTATAAAACATTGTTCAATCTGTGATGTTTTGTTTTTCTGTGATTGCTGTGTTTATTATGTTAGCTATTGAATTGAATTCTGCCTAGAAGTTTCAAAAGAAAAGCAGAACCTATTCACCCCCCCCCCCTCTAGGTGTTTAGGCTGCCTTGAAAGTTAAACTATCAAGTGGTATCAGAGGGAGGTTCCTCAAAAAGGACTTAACAGTCTGAGGTAGATCTGATAGGCAGATTCAAGATTCAAGAAGATGGGTTCTGGAGAGAATCATAAGGAGCTAGGGTCTATGAAATTACCCATATGCAAGAAGGAAATCTTTGGGATCTGGAAAGAGAGAGTCAGATTGTTTATGGAAGCATCTGACCCAAGGATTTACATCACAGTACAAGAAGGGCCCTTCACTCCAATGAAGATATCTGTTCTTGATGCAAATATCCAAATACCAAAGACTTATTCAGAAATGACCAAGGATGAAATCATCTTGGCAACCATGGATAAAAGGGCACAGAATATCATTGACAGTGCCATAGATGATTCAACATTTCAGAATCTGATTCACTGCAAGACCTCCAAGGAGATGTGGGACACATTGATTGTCTACATGGAGGGATCTGAAGAAGTAAGGCTGGATAGAAAGTCTATGCTAAATCAGGAGTATGAAAGCTTTAGACAAGGAAAATCTGATAGCATAACTGAGTGCTATAAGAAATTCTATAGAATTGTGAATGAGCTAATATCCTATGGAAGAGTCTTCAGTACCTATGAACTGAATGACAAATTCTTAAGATCCTTATCAAAGGATTGGGATACAAAGATCTGTGCCATAAGAGAAGTGGCTAAATTGGCAGAGATATCTCCTCCAACCCTGTTTGGAAAGTTGCTATTCTATGAAATGCAACTTATGGTAAGGAAGGAGGAGGAAAGAAACTCAAGAGGAGAGCATAGAGAAAAGACTGTGGCATTTAATGCTGAAGCCACCAGAAAGAATAGGAGGAAATCACCATCTCCTCCTAAGGAAGTTGAAGAAGATAGTTCTGAAAATTCAGATAAGGGTTCAGTTAGCTGTGATTCAGATGCAGACTTTGCTGCATTCACTAGGCAATTCCAAAGGTTCTTGAAAAAGAAGCAATGGAAGTCTAGGCCTTCCACATCACAGCAAGTTGATGACTATTATCAGAAGAGAAGGTCATCAAGGAAAGAGAAAAGCAGATCAAAGCCCAGCAAAGCCACTACTTCAAAGATTGTCTGCTATTGTTGCAATAGGCCTGGACATGTAGTGGCTGATTGTCCTGACAAAAGGAAGGAATCTTCAGAAAAGAAGAAGACTTATCAGAAAGGCAAGAAGGAGAAATCCTTTGTAGCAAAGAAAGATAAAAGTCTGTCAGACCAGTCAACTTCAGAATCAGAATCTGAAGCTGAAGCATATATTGGATTATATGCTGCATCTGAGGAAGAGGAGTTTATGCAGTTGCTAGACTCCATCAATGAACATCAATACATGGGTTTGATGACAAGATCAGAAGAGGACATATGCCAGAATCAGTCTGGTCCTAATGAGGTAAATTGTCCTTCCTGTACATCTGTTTGTAGTACAAGTGAAGAATCAGCTACATCTGCATCAAGTGATGAAGATGCATCTGGATCTGAAGGAGATGTCTATCAATTGATAGACAAGTATGGGGACTTGTTGCAGGCCCTTAAGAAAAGCAAGAACCTGGTTAAAACACAGGCTCAGGAAATTGCTGAACTAAGGGCAGCAACAACTGAGTTAGAAAAAGTCCTTGATCAAAAATTAAATGAAATTGCCAAGCTGAAGAATATAACTATTATTCAGATGGGCACAATTAATTATACTAATGATCAAGTAAAGAGTCTGGAGGCCAGACTTAGAATTGAAAGGGATTTAGTGGCTAGTTACTCTAAGCCAAAATCTGTCTTACCCTTGATAGATGAATTTGTCACTCAGAAGGGTAAGGCTGGATTAGGATTTAAAGGTAACTCCAGGGCTGGCAGATTCAAGAGGAAAGGCAAAGTCCCTATTCAGCCACTAAACCTTTCAGTCCCCATAAGGTTTAGTAAGGATAAAGTGCCTTCTAACATATATGATCATGAAGACATTCAAGGTCATATTAAGACAAATGTTCTGAAGAACAAGGGTGTTAAGGCAAGCAGGCCTACCTATGGTCATAAACCAAATGGTTTTAAGAAATCAGTAGGTGAAGTAGCAACAGCACCAGCAATGAACAGAAATTCTACTGACAAGGATGTATCTAGATCTAGATACAATAAGTTTGAATGTTGGTGCTGTGGCAAGAGGGGCCATTTTGCATTGGACTGCTGGTATAACACAAGTGTTATAAAGAATAAGAGTCTACCAGTTAGAAGAGGTTATGATAACTTTATTAATGCTAACCTGAACCAAGGACCCAAGACTTACTTGGGTTCTAAGGGTAAGTAATTCTGTATTGCAGGTGAATCCAAGTAACCATGCCCCTATATGGTACTTGGATAGTGGTTGTTCCAGGCACATGACTGGAACAAAGGGGCTGCTGAAGGAGTATTCATCTGTCAAAGATGGACATAAAGTGATCTTTGGTGGATCTGAAAAAGGAGTCATCAAAGGGTTTGGTAACATTTCTTCTAACCTAATTACTATCACCCAAGTGGCCTATGTAAAAGGTTTGAAACATAATCTAATAAGCATAAGCCAGTTGAGTGATCTAGGATATGACATTTCATTTGGTAAGGATGGATGTCATATCAAAAGGTCAAGTGATCAAGAGATCATTTTGACTGGGTATAGGAAGAGAAATGTATATTGCCTTAATTTTGAATGTGAGAATAAGGCTTCCCCCATTTGTCTTGTAGCTGATGACAATGCTTCTCATTGTGTTAAGTGGCACAAGAGATTGGCTCATCTAAACTACAAGACAATTGGTCAACTCTTTAGTAAAGAACTAGTGAGGAATGGGCCTCAAGTTAAGTGTATAAAGTAAGGGGTATGCTCAGCTTGTCAAAAGGGCAAGCAGACAAAAACCTCATTTCAAAGCCTTGAAAACAAGGATTCTGTGAGGTGCTTATACCTCTTGCATATGGATCTTTTTGGTCCTATGCCAGTTCACAGTCTAGGTAGGAAGGTCTACACTCTAGTGGTTGTAGATGACTATTCTAGATTTACATGGGTGTTCTTTCTGAGACAAAAATCTGAAACCCCAAGGGTATTACTTAATTTTGTAAAGCAAATTCAGAATGAACTGAATAGTACAGTGGTCAAAATCAGAAGTGACCATGGTACTGAGTTTCAATCTGAAAGCATAACAAACTTGTGTATAGACTTTGGGATTTACCAAGAGTTCTCCTCACCTAGAACACCTCAGCAAAATGGAATTGCTGAAAGAAAGAATAGAACATTAATTGAAGCTGGTAGAACTCTATTGAGTGACACCTCTCTCCCAGAATATTTTTGGGCTGAGGCAGTTAACACTGCTTGTCATGTCATCAATAGGGCTTCTATCACCAAAAGCCACAGAAAGACTCCCTATGAGATTGTGAAAGGCAGAAAACCAAATCTATCCTATTTTAGGATTTTTGGTTGCAAGTGCTATATACTTAACAATGGCAAGTCATATTTGACTAAGTTTGCTGCCAAATCCCAGGATGGGATATTTGTTGGGTACAGCACAAATAGTAAGGCCTATAGAGTCTTCAACTTAACTACTCAAGTGGTTGTAGAATCTGTGCATGTTGTATTTGATGAAACAAGATTAATCAATTGTGAGTTGTCTTGTAGATCAAATGACTCAACAGGTATATGCAAGAAGATGGACAAGCTCTCCATTGCTGAAGCTTCAAAGGAAGATGAAGCATTGGAAAATGAAGGCTGCTGTCCAGGGGGAGTACAAGAGATAATGGAAGCTGATGAAAACCAGGAGGCTCAGCAGAATGAAGAAGCTGGAGATGCTCAACCTGAAGGGAATCTTCCTCCAGCTATAAGATATCTGAGAGATCATCCAACTGATCAGATAATTGGTGATCCAAGACAAGGAGTGCAAACTAGAAGCAGAAATCAAAGCACAGTTTTGCATTCAAGTTTCTTGTCCCAGATGGAACCTAAGAAGTTTGAAGAAGCTATCCAAGACCAGCACTGGATGGATGCTATGCAAGAGGAGCTGAATCAATTCAGAAGATGCAAAGTCTGGGAGCTGGTTCCTAAACCAAGAGGCCACAATATAATTGGCACTAAGTGGATCTATAGGAACAAGCTAGATGAGAGTGGGATAATAGTAAAGAATAAAGCAAGATTGGTTGCAAAAGGATACAGGCAGGAAGAAGGGATTGACTTTGATCAAACCTTTGCTCCAGTAGCAAGGCTGGAGGCAATCAGAATGTTCCTTGCCTATGCAGCCTACCAAGACTTCAAAGTATACCAGATGGATGTGAAGTCAGCATTTCTGAATGGTGATCTTAAAGAAGAAGTATATGTAGAGCAGCCATCAGGTTTTGTAGATCCTCTTAAACCTGATTCTGTGTATAAGCTTAGGAAAGCTTTGTATGGGTTAAAACAAGCTCCAAGGGCTTGGTATGAAACCCTGTCTACCTTCCTCATTGAGAATAAATTCTCAATAGGAAAGATAGACAAAACTCTATTCCTTAGGGAATCCAAAGGAAAGATCATCTTAGTCCAGATCTATGTTGATGACATAATCTTTGGATCTACTGAAAACAACCTTTGTAAAAAGTTTGCCAAACTTATGCAAGGGAAATTTGAGATGAGCAGTATGGGAGAACTTAAGTTCTTCTTGGGACTCCAAGTAAGACAGACTGATGATGGATTGTCCATATCCCAGTCTAAGTTCACCAAAGAATTAATTAAGAAGTATGGTATGGAGTCATCCTCCACCATGAGAACTCCTATGGGAACTAGTATGCCTATATGCAAAGATGAGACAGGTAAACCTGTTGATGAATCATTGTATAGAGGAATAGTTGGGTCTCTACTATATCTCACTGCTAGTAGACCTGACATTATGTATGCAACATGTGTCTGTGCTAGGTACCAAGCCTGCCCTAAAGAATCTCATTATACTGCAGTCAAAAGGATTCTGAGATATCTAAAGGGCACTCCTACTCTAGGTCTTTGGTACCCTAGGAATAGAGATTTTCTACTAACAGGCTATTCAGATGCAGATTTTGCAGGATGTAGAGAGGATAGAAAGAGTACTACAGGTACTTGTCAATTCCTGGGGGGAAGACTAATATCTTGGAGTAGTAAGAAGCAGACCAGTGTGGCAATTTCCACAGCTGAGTCAGAGTATGTTGCTGCTGGAAGCTGCTGTGCACAGCTATTGTGGATGCAGCATCAGCTTAAGGATTATGGTATTCAGGTAAGTAGAACACCCCTTTTATGTGATTCAAAGAGTGCTATTTCTATTGCTAATAACCCAGTTTCTCATAGTAGAACTAAGCATATAGAAATCAAATACCATTTTCTTAGAGAACATGTAGAAAGAGGAGACATCTCATTGGAAATTGTAAAAACAGATTATCAAATAGCAGATGTGTTTACTAAGCCTTTAGATGAAACCAAATTCAATAAATTCAAAATTGAATTAGGTATGTTAACCATTGATTAATGTATTAACAAAATCATTAACAATGCAATTGAAGTGGTATATAAATAAGTAAAGGTAATAACAACAACATAATCAAGTGTTAAAAAGGACACATTGAAGTTACAGAAATTGGCTAAGTAAGAATGTGTCGACACATTCAGTAGTAATGTGTCGACTCAGAGAAATTATGTCGACAAGTCAGAAATATTGTGTCGACACAGAGAATATGTGTCGACACTTAAAAGCTATATTGTCGACTTAACCAGAAATATAATGTCGACTCAACCAGGAAAATGGTGTCGACACTTACAGAATATGTGTCGACACTTATCCTTAGAGTCGACACAGAATTTCTGTTTATCTAAGGTGTCGACATAACCACAAATTGGTGTCGACACATAGTAGGCTGAAGTAATGTCGAGACGGTAGAAGTTTGTGTCGACACATTCCGTCTGTGTCGACACATTTTGACTGTTTTTGGCGCCTTTTGAACTTCTTTCAACTGCGGCTATAAATAGGTCAAAAGCTCTTTCTATCGACACGCTTTCAAGGTTTTCGAGACTAAAACCCTGTGTCGACAGTCAAACTTTCTCTCTTCTCTCAAGCTTTCTCGACAAAACGATGGCGCCAAGGATTGAAGATAACATCAATGAAGGGTATGAGTTGGTGCGCCAGGCCTTTGCAGAGGCGCCGGCAGATGTTCAAGGAGTTATCACCCTCCTCTCTGCATCAGGGTTAGAATTTCTCATTTCAGAACCTACTAAAATCTGGAAGAAGGAGGTGCACGAGTTCTTTATCTCTGCATCAGTCCATTCTACTGGCCTCAAGATTAAGTCTACTGTTCAAGGGACTAAGGTAAAGGTTAACCAAAGAAGTTTAAGAAAGATCTTCCAATTGCAAGTAGTTGAGAATGAAGAGGAAGTTCCTATATCTAAGACAAGGGAAGCTCTTCAATGGTGTGGACTGGATTCAGGATTGAAAATTGGAGCTGCATTCCACAGGAAGGGAATGAATCAGCAAGGGAAGTTCTTGTCAGAAGTAGTTGGGAAGGTAATCCTCTGCAAGACAGGTGGACATGATAGGATTTCAGCCTATATGTTCAGCCTGATGACCAGGATTGTATTTACTATTCCTACTGATTGGTCAGGAGTGATCTTTGACAAGATCAAAGAAGGAATCAAGAAGCCTAACATGGCTAGGATCATGAGCCTGTACCTCACTGGAGTGATTCCTGATGTGATGCAGCAACTGCAAGGGAGTAAGATTAATCATATGAGAAGAATGGATATGAGACTATTCTCTAGGTGGGATAGGGTGTTGTCCAAGGATGTGCCTGAAGAGAGCAGGCCAGACACCCCTATGCAATCCCCTACACAAAATCAAGAATCTGAACAAGTACAAGAAGATCCACTGAGGACACAGCTTGACTCAACTGTGGTCCAGGAAGTATCAACACCTGCACAGATGCAGGGGGAGCCAGTTTCCACTCCTGCTCCAAAGGTATCTACTCCTGCTCAGGTATAGGGGGAGCTAATGTATTTTACTATAAAAGACATTGCTCATATTCTTATTCCTGCACAGGTTCAGGGGGAGCTGGTGTCCACTCCTACTCCAAATACTGAAGTGCAAGTACAAGAGGAAGCACAGTTAAACTTGTCTCAAGATTTAACTGCTGCAGAAGTTACAGCTCAACTAGAATTTACTATGGAAGAGTTGTTCCCAGATATTGATACTACTGCTGATAAAGTAGGAGGTGGACCAGATATTGAGAAGTCCATAGGTATGGACATTGATCAGGAAGCTGAAGTTGAGCCACAAGTTGAGGGTGAGCCAGTGGATGTTGAAGCTGAGCAACAGACCCCTGGAATAGATACATTTCATCATCCTCAAGAAAGAATTCATGTAGATACTTCATCTGAAACAGAAACTGAAGAAGCTAGGGTGGCAAAGAAAAGAAAACTTGTTGTCTTTAAGAGAAGAAGCAAGAACTATAAGCAGGCTTTACAGACCACACCTCCACAAGTTTCTCCAGCCTTTGATTACAACAAATTTATGGTAGATCTTCAAGTAAAATTGGATGACCAAAGGATGGCTCTGGAGAAGTATGTTGATGAAAATAGCAAGTCACTTCAGTTTGACTTAGCTCAGGATATCAAGTCCATCCAGTTTCAGGTCAACTTGCATAAAACTGAAATGACAGATTGCTTCCACAAGGGTGGCAATGCTGTGGTTTATCTAGCTAAACAACAGGAGGCTATCACTACAAAGGTGGATGACATTGCCTTGAAGCAAAGTTATGTTTTGGAAAATCAGATCAGAATGAATGATAATTTAACTGAATCTCATAATGAGATCATTGAGGAGGTAAAGAAGATTGTTCCAGGTCTGCCTGCAGATAGAGCCAAAGAAAAGGAAGAATTTGATAAGAATTTTCAAGCTGCCATTGCATCTGTTAAGACTGCCATCACAACCTCTCAAAAAGAAATATCTGACAAGCTTCAAAAGTTAAGACCATTTTTCAAAGAGGGAGTGAATTATTTGGATGGCCAAATTCGATTTCAAAAGGAAGATTTAAGAGATCATGTATCTAGAGAAGCCATAAAGGGGGAGAGGATGCTAATTCATGCAGGCTCAGAGCACTCCAAATGGGTGACCAATAGCATTCGAGCCACTTTGGGATATCCCCCATTGTGTGATGATGCAATGATAGCTGAATCAGGAATACAATCAAATCTACTTGAAGGCACTCAACCTGAGGTTGCCCAAGTCATTTACCCCCCTCCAGATTTTGACTTGATTGATCAGAAAGTTCAAGGAATGTATAGTCCTCCAAAGGAGGTTACTAATATTGTCTTTGGAAAGGTTGATAAGCCTGAGGCTACTCTGAAAGAACAACAGGATGCTCTATTGGCAAAGAAGAAATTCAGAGAGCAGGCTGTACTTAAGCCAGATTATGAGCAGTGGAGTCCTACTTCAAGGAACATAATACTCACTGCATGGAAAGCTGTACAAGATAAAGTTCATGAGAGAGGGAAGTGGTACAATGAAATTGAATGGCAGAAGTATGAGGCAAGGCAAGAGGCAATAGTACAATTCAGAAGGAAAGCCAAGCTGGGAAGACTGCCATCAGATGCTAAGGAGCCAAGCAAATACTTCCCAAAGCCTTTTCATTATTTTGAAAGACAAAGGATCAAGGAAGAAGCTCAGAAGAAAGCTGATCTTAAAGGAAAGAAGATAGCTGAAGAATCAGAAGCTCCTGTGACAGCTACAATTCAGTCTGGCAAAGGGATTATAATTAGAGAGCCTGATCAATCCTGATTTTGTTTTAAATATTTTGTAATGTTGTGATGCAATCATTAAATGTAAAACATTGTAATCAAACATTACCCAGTTATAAACAAAATATTGTTTGGCATATTTTAATGTGCATTCTGTGATGAATGATTCTTTGTTATGATTTGTTTATATTAAAGTATTCCTGCTATGTCATTAATCATCATTTAGTACTGTTTATAAATGGTGTATATCATTGGCTATAGGGGTTATGACTTCTCCAAATAGGGGGAGATTGTTGGGTACATTGGAAAATGTGTACCTGATTTGAAGAAGCCCAACCTAGCTCAATGGTATACATCAAGGTGTATTTGATGTTGTTTTAAGTTGACATGTGCAGGTGAAGAATTGATAAAGTATGCAGAAAAATTCTAAGTCCAAGTGTCGACACAGAGGAAGCAGTGTCGACACATAGAAGAAAATTGTCGACACAACACTGGGAAGCAGTGTCGACACATAGCAGTTAGTCTACAAAAACACTGGGAAAAAGTGTCGACACAGAAGAAGTAAGTCGACACAACACTGGGAATTTGTGTCGACACAGAAAAAGAGTCGACACAACACTGGGAATTTGTGTCGACACAGAAGAAAAACGTCGACCTCAACATTGGGAGAATATGTCGACACAGAAGAGTATAGTCGATCTCAAGATTGTCGACATTATCTGAATGTGTCGACACAGAAGAAAATAGTCGACCTCAAGTTTGTCGACACCAGCAGAATGTGTCGACACATTGTCATTAAGTCGACACATTATAGCAGAGTTAAAAAATGAATGTGTCGACATCACTGAAGACTGTGTCGACACCAAAGTCAATTATGTCGACACTTACTAAAGTTATGATTCTACAACAACTGTGTCGACACACAGGACTTGTGTCGACACACTGAAGAGTCAAGATCAAGTTATTTGCAGAAGAAGCTGTGTCGACTCAAAGGCAACTTAGTCGACATCACTGAAGACTGTGTCGACACCAAAGTCAATTGTGTCGACACAGTTAGACAGATGGTCTCGACACTTTCTGACAGACTGTGTCAACAACTTGTGGTTCAAGACTAAGGCACAGGACTTGTTTGAGGACTTGACAGCTGTGGGTTACCACCGGTTAACTGAAGCTGTCAGACTTGTCAGAAAACGGTTAGAAACCGGATCAGCCGGTTTCCATGAAGAATGTCTATAAATAGACAGATTCAGAAAAATATAGAACTAACCTTTTGAAATACATTGGATCAAAAAGTGGAGAAGGATTACAATTCTACTCATTTCAAGAAAGTGCTAGGCACTTAAGAAGATCTTCTCCGGGAGATCTAAGAAGACTATCTAAGGATAGATCTAAGAAGAGTTCTAATCAGAATTCAGAAGAATCATTCAAAGTTCTGGATAGAGAGAGATCAAGTCAGAATTTGAAGAAGAAGAAAGAAACCACCAGTGGATTCTCAAGAAACTGTTTGGAATCAACTCAGCTAAGTACATTTTCAAGAAGCTTTGAAGAAGGCTAAGAAACAGTTGATTGCATCAGCTGATCAAGAATTGTCTTGGCCTTTTCTCTCTCAACTTTGGCAAGATAGTTAAACAATCTTTTCTATATTTCTGTAGGATCTGTTTACACAGATCTGAGTTGTAAGCCTATGTTATAAAGGCTGAGTGTAGGAGTGTTGAACTCTGAGTGGTAGGGCTGTTTGCCTGAGTGTAGGAGAAGGATATTCTCTGAGTTGTAGGCCTTGGGGCAAGGCTGAGGTAGGGCAGTTGTGCCTGAGTTGTAGGAACCAGTTGGGTTCTGAGTTGTAGGATCTATTGATCTGA
This sequence comes from Platanthera zijinensis, assembly GCA_039513925.1. Taxonomy (NCBI): domain Eukaryota; kingdom Viridiplantae; phylum Streptophyta; class Magnoliopsida; order Asparagales; family Orchidaceae; genus Platanthera; species Platanthera zijinensis. The sequence continues at coordinate 63,303,865 of CM077098.1, read as the reverse complement.
GATAAGTGGAAGTTTGGCCGAATCTAGCATACTGCTAGATAGGTGAAGGGGGAAAGTGGATGTACCCAGATCTTGGGGAACCACTATAAAACATTGTGCAATCTGTGATGTTTTGTTTTTCTGTGATTGCTGTGTTTATTATGTTAGCTATTGAATTGAATTCTGCCTAGAAGTTTCAAAAGAAAAGCAGAACCTATTCACCCCCCCCCCTCTAGGTGTTTAGGCTGCCTTGAAAGTTAAACTATCAGGTATGATTAATCTAATGATGTTATTTAATGACAATTTATAGTTTTTCTCTATCATTTGTTCTTTATTTTTTGATATCTTCTGTTGTAGTTGTGTGTGATTTATGTGAAAACTTTATTCTCTATTTCTCCCCTCTAGAGAAACATTAAATTCGCATTCTACACTTTCAAAGTCTTTGTTGGTCATCCATAAATTCATCATGTCACAACCATCACATACCTTTTGTGAAGTCTTAGGCTCAGTCCGTCACAAACATCGTCTGTCTTACGCAACGCTTAACGTGTATTTAGCATAGACTTGCGTGATCGATTGGCATCCAGCTTCCTATAAGATCCTCGGGCCAAAATTCATGTGAGCCTGTCGAGCAAGGAAGGATTGGCCCAAGTTTCTGAGGCCAAATATTTCTTCCCTGTCGCACGAACTGACTGAACTCATATTAGAGTTGTGATGTCGCGTTTTATTCTTTATTCATCGTGTTATTTGTATGTCGAGTCTAGCATAAATTCTTTTTATAGAAGTCCAAGTGTCCCACATCTCATATTTTGTTTTTTGGTCTCCCTCTTGTGTGTATGAAAGATTGGTGATACTCAAATGTTGTTTTGCACCATTCAAATTGTTACACATTCAAATTCCCTCTCCTGGAATTTCTCTTTTGGTGATACTCAAATGTTACAGTAACATCTAAGTTTCAGATTGCAAATACCAAAATGATTCTTAGAAATAATGTCAGTATCAATCCTAATTTTTAAGCGATTAATAATTTCCCTCGCAGGCCTGGTACGGTCGGCTTGGCTGTAGGGGCATTGCCCCGTGTACCCTGAATGGAATTAAATTTTATTTGAATTTGTTTTTAGGTTTTTTTTTAACAAAGTTACAGTAGCATCTGTGTTGAGGATGTACTTAGATACCCTCTTTTAAGTAACACTTATGTATTTGCCAATCAAAATACCCCAAAATTGCAAATAACGATTACATGTCTGCAAGAAAACAGATAATTCATGAGTTAATTACATCACATCGCAGACACTTGGAGATGACCAACCAAAACCATGCTGAGGCATGTTACAGAAGCTATGATATGCTTGTAATTAGGTATGAGTACATGTTATTAATTGAGTTTTGGTTTTTTGTCTCAAAACTTGCAGGAGGTAAAAGGAAGCCACTCACTTTGCCTGATTCATCCCAGATTGTTTGTCTGTTAGTCATCATTGGCAATGAACGGTATCGACCTTGTGTTGCGGGACATTGCGAAAACACAACAATCGGAGGGGACCCTCGTCCGTCGCTGTCCTGAAATTTTGCCGGAATCGATTCCGACCCAAACGCCGCCATTCTATTCGTCAGCATTTGACCGCCCCACTAGCGAGCCGTGCGTTTGTGGCAAGCAATCCGGCACGTTGAACAAGATTCAGGAGGATTGGATCAAGATCCAACTGAAACTGATCGAGGATGGCATGCGCCCTCCTATCCGAATCGATCCTCCCGTGCCTATGTGGAGCAAGCGTCCAGACCTGAACGCGTATCTGCTGAAACCGTTGTTCGTGATCGATCCGGAACGGCAGTATGGCGTCAACGTGACAGCGGGTGCATGCCTATCTTGCAACAAAGTTGGTTTTCTTTTCCGCAAGCAATTCAGTTCCCCGCGTATCATCGATTGCATCGACACCACCGGATTTGCTCTCTATGCTCGATACGTGTGTAAGAAGTCGAAGAGCTCGGGCGGCTGTGGTGCCACGTTCCATGTAATGGATGGGGCCAAAACCGAGAAGTTGATCCCGACACCCATCGTCCTTAACTATCCAGTACAGCTGTTCGAACAAAGCGCGCATGACGTCGGTCTTGTTCAAATGTCGTACGACTTGTACACGTCCCGTTCCGGCAGTGCTGATGTCGCTAGGGTGATTCGTTGTGCCCGAACGACCCGATACATGCGTCAAGCCGCGCTATATCGTGGCCACGTGTCGTGGTATTTGGAAATGCGCTCTCGGGATGCCGCACTCGGGCAATCAACGTCGCCTCAGGAACCGACAGTGTTTCCAGATTTTCCGTCGTTCTTTCAGCATTGCAACGGGTACAATGGAACTCTCGGGCCAGTGGAATCGACGTTGACAAGCCTGGTCAACGATTGCATTGCTCGCCAACTCCCGTTCTACAAACGAATGGAAGGCGCCATCACCGGGACTCATCTCTCGGCCGACCATCATCACAACGTGCCTGGACGCATGAAATTAACAGATGAGTTCAACGGCAGGAAATTCGCCCCCGTTGCTGGATTGCACTCCGTCATGAACGAGCGCCAACAAATCCTCTCCCATCAATTCACAAGCACAACGGGCAATGCGGAACGTCGATCTGTTAGTCGGGGTTTGCTGAGACGGTACAACGCTTATAGTATTGATACTTCGATGCTCATCATGTACCTGGACAAGTGCTGTGATGATCGGGAATGGCTGGAAGAGTTCGAGAACATCATTGTTCTCCTCGACAATCACCACCTGATCACAAGATACCGGGACAATTCGAACAGCACGGATCGTGCTCGGCACGACCAATTTATGGCTGTCGTGGCCGAAATCATTGTTGGCACTGGACAAGCTCCAATGCGGGAAGGCTCCATCATTGAAGCTGAATTGGATGCACTGTTGGATCGCATTAAAAAGTGGGAAATCGAGACTGATGTGCCCTCATCCAAGCGCATCGTGACGAGCAAACTTCTCGCTTGCCACGAGACACGGAAAAAACACATCAGAAATTGCTTAACGCCGCCCGCATCTGCGTTGACTATCGTCGTGGATCGCTTTTTTCGTTCGAGTCTGCGCCGTGGATCAGGGAAGAATGAAAACTTGTGGCGTCATGGACGAGCTATTTGCCCGGAGACCATATCCCTGGAAGGAGGGAACTTGTTGCTCCATGCCGTTGTCGCTCAAATCAACTTTCGAGGCGAACTCCAATTTGATCCTCGCTGGGCGTATTTGCTAATCTCTGGGATGCATATCATTCTCACTCAGTATCTTGCACTGTTTCCGACCGATGGCATCACTCCCTCGCCTACGTCTCTGTCGACGATGTTTCACATATTGCCTCTCTCGATTGATGATTGTGACGACGAATTTGGACTGACAACAGCATTTGGACAATCTCTTCCTCAACTACCCAAAATTCCTGCAGGGCAACTGGAATCACTTGGAATGGTCGCGGAATTAATCACCGATAATGCAATTTGGTCGAGTCACACGTTCGATGCGATTGCCCACGATGCCCTTGATGTTGCCGCTGGTGTTGTCGAGCGGGCTCACGATGATCATCACATCGTTGAAGAAGACAATGTTAATCCTTTGGTTGGCGTTGAATCTGGCATCAAATTCAGCAACACGCCCCATTCCATCCAGTCTAATCGCAAGCGCCGCAAGCCAGGACCAACATCGCATGAGTGCAGCTCTTCATCGAGTCACCATAAAAAATCTCGCAGCCTCAATGCATCGGGCAATGAACGTCAGTCGGCATTACAAGGGCTTAATCTATGGGAAGCTGTCATGAGCACTTCACCAATGATCAACCCCTTGGAGCGTCGCTTGCTCCGAACAATTGCCATCAAATTTCTTCTGCCCGATGAACTCCAGGATCTGAAAGATTTCCCTATAGAATCATTGCATCTTCCACAATTGCACCGAATCTGGTCTGTTCTTGTCTCGGCTCTGCGTACCACCAATTTTGCTTTCAAACAGTTTATTCGGCCGAAATCAGAACAAGTCCTAAAACAACACTTGGAGGATATGGTTGCACAGGCCCGATTCAGATTACCCATTCAACGAGCAGCGCCCAAACGCAGCATAATTGCTGCCCTAAATCAGGCCGCGTCAGTGATTGCTCATTTGCGGTCGCCCCATGCTGACAGTTTCAACATTATTCAGTTGGAAGAGACCGTGACGACGACTACAACTCGAATCGTCACCTTAGCAACCGACGCCAATCACAGTTCACGCCAACCCCGTGCATCGGATCTGCAATCTGCGCCCGAACAACTCATTGAAGGATCATCGGACAATATCATTGATCGACTGGTTCAACAAGAGATTGATGATGGGCATGCCGGCAACATTCATTGGACTAAAGTGATCGCCCCCGCGTACGCCCGCATTGCTTCCCGTCGTGATGATCTGCTCGAGATGACCCATAAGGAGATCCAGAATCGTTGGGAGTATCTTACACGCCTCAAAAAACGTGCGCCATCAACCACATCAGCACGACCAGGTTGTCATTATCTTTTGCAATCGCATTCCGAGGCGGCCCATCAGCACGACGATCCAGGCTCCCTAAATATTCCGTTGTCGCCGCCGGCCGAACTATCAGTTCTAGAGGCATCTCCGACCACCGGGAATTCAAATCTACCGGCCTCTTCTACAATCATCAAGACGGCGGAGGAACCTGCTGTGGCCAACACGTCTGCTGTCAGTGAGATTGTTTTACGTCCGCCATTCATGGTCGATCATCAGTTGCCTGGTTTGGATCAGATATTGGCGGCCAGCGTCCCCTCCCCATCTGCAGGGGAGCCGTTTTCCCAAGCGGAGAAAGAGCTGCTCAACTACTTGCTAACCAGTCCAGCAGAGCGCTCCCATGTAAAATCGGCGACTGGTGATCAAACGTCTTGGAAGAGTTTAGCCAAGCGTTTCTTGTACTGGGCGCGAGTCGCGCGGGTATTGGGGATGAACCAGTTTCGGGCCCGATCCGATGGACAGCTCAAGCAAAAAGTCAAGGATGATAACAAGAAAAAGAGCTGCTAGCAGGTAGACAATATTTTTGGCTTTTGGTTTCATTTCCATCTTCAAAATTTTCCTTCTTAATTATTGAAATTTTCCTTCTTTTAATCTCACTAGGCTTGTTGAGGTGGCTCAAGCTTGAGAAAATCATACTTTCGCGGTATGCTTGATGTAAAATCCCAAATTCCAATTTTGCAAAGTATACCATATAATATTTTATCGAGTTTAAAGCTTTGGGCACTTGATGGTTTTTTATCTGTGATATATAAACTACTGTTTGTTTTGCAAGTGAGAGGCCATAAATGATAGAAAAACTTCGGAGAAACAAATCATTGATCAAAGAGGAGATTGAAGCCTACTGGAAGACAAAAAAGACATTAAAGGAAGATCAACTCAATGTAATTTCTAACGCTCTAAGTGAAAGCCAGGTATAGTGCTGATATATATAAATATATTCTCCATTAAATATCATAACTTTACATGCGAGATAGGAAATATATATACATGTAAGTTTGTTTAATTTGGCTGTACGAGCAGGACATTAATGGGGGCAGAGCAAAGAATATGATGCAGAGGTCAATCTCCATGCCGATGGGTGAGCAAAAGGAGAGAGCGATATTGGGGATGCATACAAATGATGAACTTGATGTTCAGAGGAGTAATTGCTGGTATATATATTCTTCAAATCACAAATCAGCGCCGTGTTTTATATATTTCTCCTGCAGTTGTATGTAATTAATGAAGAAGATAGATTTCTTGGTAAGAAGCTTAAGTGTAAATGTATGTATGATAATTAATGTTATAATTGATTGCAAATAAACATATGCAGGTGGACCCGGAGCAATTGGGCTTTCCTGAACGAACCACCAGTGGAAGCCATGGAAGGTCCTTCCTACAAGTATGCAGCTCAGTACCATGTTGCTGCAGATATCGGCAGAGCAAAAACAACAAGTGATAATATTCAGGAAGGCACGACGGAGGAAGAAGAAGAAGAATGAATGAAAATGAAATTGGGGCTTATGTATGAATCCCGGTTATATATATGCGTGTTGTTTCTCTCAGAAGTCTGTTTTGAACTAAATGGAGTTTATGCATAATTGTAGTAAGTAGTTCTTGACAATAATTTAGGCTAACGAATGGTATTCGATCTTGGTAATGATTTAGATATATGAATGAAATTTGTTCAACGATCTTTTGATTTCAAATTAAGCAGTCTCTCTGTTTTCATCTACTTAAAAATGTGTCATTGAGAAATTCCTGGAGCGGCATGATTGAAGCATTGGTAGCTAGACTTCTCACATATAGCCTATTCTTCTTCTTCCCATGACTTTATTATACCTTTTTTTTATAAATTTAATTTTGCTCCGGTTTTTAAGATGAACATTGAAGTCGGTTTTTTGAATTTTGAGGTTGTTGTCAAGATTATCGTATAGAAAGTCAGTGGACTGTTATAATTGTGAAAGTTCATTGTTATTTTATGTATTAACAGTTGAGATAATGACTATAAATGTTTTTTTCTCATCAGTCTGGAACACTTTTTCCCCCAAATCATTACTTATGGAAACAAAGACTAATTAGGCTTAGTTTGGCACAGTTTATTTGCTCTAGTGAGTTTAATCAAAAACATCATTATCGTGGAATGTATTTTGGCAGGACAAAGGCTATCACTGTTATCAAGAAAATTAACTAGTTTTGAGCATAAAATGCAAGAATTATTTTATGTGAGATCGGGCATTCACGAATGATAGTTCATGACCACTACATTCACGACGGCCACCACCGTGCCAAACGTATCCTAAAGACTCCTTTTGAGACGATGGCGGCGGTCGTAAACACATGAGTTAAACTGTCATTCTTTAAAGATCACCTAACAAACATCATCCGTTTGAATATTAAGTGGATGAAGTTTCTTAGGTGAGCGTTAACGAATGACAATTTAACTCTCATGTTCATGACCGCAATCACCGTGCCAAATGGAGCCTAAAGATCCATTTGGCACAACGGTAGCAGTCATGAACGTGGTGTATAATCCTTTAGAAAACACTTACGGCCCATTCAATTAGACTGTGAATAAATTTAACGAATTGTGAATATCAATGGATTGTGATTAGCCATTATAGAATTGCTTATAATAATGCCTACTTTCTCTCTCCCTCCCTTCCTTTTTTCTTCCTTTCCCTCTTCTCTCTTTCTCCCCCCACACTTTTCTCCTCCCCCTCTTTTTCTTTCTCCTCCCCCACCCCTCCCCCCTTTTTCCCCCCTCATACCAGAGAGGAACCCGGCGCCCCCCCCCCCATCTAGGGAAGCCACTTAACATCCTTATTCACCTCATCTAGGAAAGTCACTTGATCCAACAAACACGTAAAAATCATCGCAAACAACCGTTGATGTATATTTGAATGTATAACGGTTTTTAAAGCTTAACGAGTTTGGTTCAGATACTGGGATATCTAATACCCACTCTAATCCAAGGGTTTGTCTATATATCCGACCTAGGGGCAACAGAGAAGTAGTTGCACTTTGATCACCACCCGAAATGCTTCGAGCGACATAACATTCTCGAAATTTGCCCTAGCCGCTCGACATTCCCTTATTTTGTTTCTCTCTTGCAGTCGACATTCCCTTATTTTGTTTCTCTCGAAGTTTGCCCTAGCCGCTCGACATTCCCTTATTTTTCCGTCCGGGCTCCTTTCCTAAATATAGGTCTGGGATTGCTATTATGTTGCGACGTGTAACAATAGATGGTGGTGATCAAAACTAAAAAACCAAAGGAGATGTGGTGAACCCGTTCAGGATAGCGCACTCTCCTAGGAGATCATCCTGGAGTTCGGACGGAAAAATTTCTCCGGAGGGCGAATTTTTGGAACCGGAGCCCGTTTCCAAATCTATGTCCGGGTTGCATATTACTTTGCCGCGTGGAGAAAGGAAAGGTGGGGATTAAATCATAAGAAAGGTTTTTTTTTTCATTTCCTATGAGAGATCATATTTGATCTCCTAAAAGATTATATTTGATCTCCTAAGAAATTATTTTTGATCTCTCACATTTGATCTTCTAGAAGATAAAAAAAGAAGATATGTTTGATGGAAGATCAAATTTGATCTCCTAGGAGCCCGGACAGAATAATTAGGCGAGACTCCTTTCTGTGTCCAGCCACCTGGAGAGAAGGATTTCACCCATTGATCTCCCGTCCCTGATTTAGGGTTTTGTTGTTCATCCTGATAGCTTAATCGGGATCGAGAAGGAGGAGATCAAAGCAGGCCGTCACCAATCTCTCCCATGTCGGTGAAGAGGGAGGCTTTTCAACCGCTACAGTCGGGATTGGAAAAGGAGGCTCACGCTATCGAGAGCCGTCCCGTCGTCGTTTCTCGTGTGGAGACACCAGTGCAGTCGCCCGTTGTATTTTTTTGTGTCCAGTCGGTGCTCGATCGGGATCGGGAAGGAGAAAAGGGAGGAAGTCGTCGCCCTATTTCTCCTAATCCAACCACTGTTGTCGTGAAGTAGATCCGCCGATGCTCGTGAAGCAGATCTGTCGGTGCTGCCTCTCTACAGATCCGTCGTCATCGTCCCGCTCCACTGCTCTTCTGCGACGGCTCTCTTTTTTTACTGCAATTTTTCTACTCTTTGGAAGGTTGTTCGATCGTCGTCGCTAATTGGTACCGGGAAGAGGTGTTAACCTAAGCTAAGCATCATAAAGTCTTCACCTGCAAGGAGCTCCAGTCAACTCTTATCTGATGAAAACCAGTTAGCCACCTCATGTAAATTAAGATATGTTATAATTGAATGCAGCATATAAGTTAAAAATATTAAAATATAATACCTACCTTTTGTGCCCAATAGTTATATGTAAATTGGGCATATAAATGTTGTTCCTGTACTTTGTAATATGGAGGAAGTGAAATATAAAACAAGTAAGACTTTCATTTTGAATACTCTCCTCAGCTTTATATATTTTATCATTTGTATCAGAGCTTTGTTTACTCAATCCCTCTAGCACATCATTGGAGATGACTTCTACTAGTACTTTCTCTTTATCTCAAACATCAATTCCCATTTTTAATGGTCAAAGGTATGATTTTTGGAGTATTCATATGAGGGCAGTATTTACTGCTCAAGGTTTATGGGATTTAGTCCTAAATGGACCTGCTGTATCAATATCAACTATATCTACACCAAGTAAGATCATAGAACTGACTAAAGACTTCAAGATAAGTGATGATGACAGACAAATGAATGCCCGAGCACTATGTATGATTTACCAAGGTGTATCTGAAGACATCTTTCCACGAATCATGGGCGCAGAGACGGCCAAAGAAGCCTGGGATATATTAAAAAAGCTTATAAGGGAGATGAAAAGGTGATAGCATTAAACCTTCAAACACTTTGGAAAGAGTTTGAAAACCTATCAATGAAACCAGGGGAACAGGTTGAATCCTTGTTATCAAGAACGTTACATATCATAAATCAGATTCGCAGTAATGGAGATATAATTGAAGATAGTAAAATCGTACCTAAATTACTGCGCAGCTTACCGCCAATCTTTTATCCTATTGTTACAGCCATAGAAGAATCGAAGGACTTAAAAACCCTTTCTTTATCTGCCTTGATGGGTTCCCTGAAAACGCATGAAGAAAGATTAACCCAAAGCAGTCAGCCAGTTGATCATGCTCTCCAAGCAAAAGCTCTGCTTCTACCCAAAGGAAAGAAAAAAGTGTATCCTCCTCAAAAGGTTTTTCATCAACAACCTTTTGGCATGCAAAGAAACAAAGAATGGCCCAATAATAAAACTCAACAAGTGCCTCCCTTTAATGGAAATAAAGTCTCCTCCGCAAACCAAGAAAAATGGATAGGGGACAAGTTCTGTATCATTTGTAAGAAATCAAATCACTACTCAAAGGATTGTTTTTTTAGATGCAAATCATGCCGGATCCCTAACCACTCTGCACAACATTGTTGGCATAACAATAACACCAAACAAGAAGCTAAGATCTCTGAAGTCCAGCCCAATGACTTAGAGGCTATGTTTTACTCTAATTACAAAGACACGGCTGGCAAGACAGACCTATGGTATTTAGATACAGGTTGTACCTTCCATATGACAAAGAATAAAGCTAACTTTGTGCAGTTTGATGACAAGTATACCTCTCAAGTTTTGTTAGGAAATGGAGAAATTGCTAAGATTGAAGGGAGAGGAACTATTTCAGTCAGAATACAAACTAATGAGGTAAAACAAATTCATGATGTTAGTTATGTACCCACTTTAATACAAAATCTGTTAAGCGTTGGGCAATTTGTCAAGAAAGGTTATACACTAACCTTTGATTCTACTAGTGGACATATTATACATGGTGCCTCAGGTGTCCTTTTAGCCTCAGCAACATTAACAACAAATCGGTTGTTTTCTCTTCATATGGCTGAAGTAAATCAAGCAGCTTTCTATTCACAACCCTCTGGTAACATGTCTCCTTTAATACTATGGCATCATCGACTTGGACACCTTCATCAGCAAGCTATTTACTTAATGAAACAGAAGGATCTGGTCATTAGGCTTCCTCAGTTAGCGGCAAACCAACACTTCTTTTGCGAAGATTGCACATATGGGAAAGCACATAAAGTACCTTTTCCAAAAAAGGCAACTATCAGATCATATACACCCTTGGAGTTAGTTCATGGAGATCTATGGGGACCTTCCACAACTACATCTTTTGGAGGTAAACGATATTTTTTGCTCTTAGTAGATGATTATAGCTGATACATGTGGTTATATCACTTAGCAACTAAAGATGAAGCCTTTATAAAATTTCAACATTTCAAACAAAAGGTAGAAACAGAAATGGGCTTAAAAATCAGGGCTTTTAGAACTGATAGAGGAGGGGAGTTCACCTCTAATCAATTTATGCAGTTCTGTGCAGATACAGGATTAAAAAGGGAATTGATAGCACCTTACTCCCCTCAACAAAATGGAATTGTGAAGAGGAGAAACCGGACTATAATAGAAATGACAAGGACCTTATTGAGAAGCAAAATGTTACCTAACACTTTTTGGGTTGAAGACACAAATACAGCAGTTTATCTACTAAATCGTGTGCCCACTAAAGCTTTTGTAACATGTACTCCATATTTCAAATTGCATCAAAGGCTTCCCTCTGTTGCTCATCTAAAAATCTTTGGCTGCCTTGCTTATACGCTCCTCAATCCTCAAACCAAAGATAAATTAGATAGCAAGAGTGAAAAATGCATATTTATTGGTTACAGTGAACATTCCAAAGCTTATAGGTTGTTTAATCCTGTGACCAATAAATTAATTATATCACGCAATGTTGTCTTTAATGAAGAGGCTGCTTGGGATTGGACTACATCAGTCCAGAAGGGAGATGAGTCCAGAAGAATGGTTGAGCATATCTACAATCTCCTCCATATGCAATCTGATATTCCTCTGGAGAATAGTCCAATAAAAGAAAGTAATGAAAAGTCTCCCACACCTTCATCCTCACCTCGAAGAACTCGGAGCTTACAAGACATCTACCAACAAACTGAACAAGTTGAAATAGTTGACATGGCATTACTAACCTCAATGCCAATCAGTTTTGAAGAAGCATGTACTGACCCCAAATGGAAAAAGGCTATGGATGAGGAATGGACTACAATACAAAATAATAAAACATGGACTCTTATTGAGTTGCCTCCCACAAAGGTTCCAATAGGACTCAAATGGCTGTTTAAGACTAAATTATCAGAAACAGGAGACTTAGTAAAACATAAAGCTCGCTTAGTTCTCAAAGGATACACACAAATACCTGGAGTGGATTTCGATGAAACGTTTGCTCCAGTTGCTAGAATGGATACAATTCGTCTTGTTCTTGCGTATGCTGCACAGAATTCATATCCTGTTTATCATCTAGATGTTAAAGCTGCTTTTTTAAATGGGGAAGTGAAATAAGAGTTATATGTTGAACAACCTCTTGGTTTTATTCATCAAGGACAGAATCAACACAAGGTGTATAAATTACACAAAGCTTTATACGGTTTAAAACAGGCACCAAAAGCTTGGAATACTAATATAGACCACTATTTTTCTGAACAAGGCCTTCTACGATGTGTTAATGAACCTTCTCTATATCTGAAAAGGGACGGAGCTAAGCAACTCATAGTGGGATTATATGTAGATGATTTGTTAGTAATCGGGAATTCTGAAACCATGGTAAATCAATTTCGAATGCTAATGCAACCGCGTTATGCTATGACAGATTTAGGAAAGATGACATACTTCCTAGGCATACAAATCCAGCAATCTTCAACTAGAATTTGTCTTCTTCAAAAAAGATTTGTGACTGATATCTTAAGTAAAGCTAAATTTGATCGATGCAACCCTTCATTAACACCTATGTCCACGGATGATACATTAAAGAAAGAATATGATGAAGAACCAGCGGATGCAAATTATATCGATCCATCATTGGAAGCCTAATGTATCTAACTAATACACGTCCTGATATTGCCAATGCAGTCAACCGAGTGGCTCGATTTATGCAAACCCCATATAAAAATCACATGCTTGTTGTCCACAGTATTCTACGATACTTACAAGGGACGAATGATTATGGTATTTTGTACAAGCAAGAAGAGAATTCTGAACTGATTGGGTTTGCAGATGCAGATTGGGCAGCAAACCCTGATGATCGAAAAAGCACAACCGGTTTCCTCTTCCAGTTAGGATCAAAACCTATTGCTTGGGGTGTTTGTAAACAATCCACTGTTGCACTCTCAATAACAGAGGCAGAGTATGTTGCACTCAGCTCGGCATGTTGTGAATGCTTATGGTTAAAATGACTTTTAGAAGAAATAAAAGGCAGAAAGGAGATTAATGCAACAAAACTCTTTTGCGACAATATTTCAGCCATTTTCTTGGCCAAAAATCCAATCACACAAAGAAAGAGTAAGCACATCGATATTCGCTTCCATTTCATCCGCGATGAAGTTGAAAAAGGAGCAATTGAGGTCTGTTTCTGCCCATCGGAACATCAACTTGCCGACTTGTTCACAAAACCCCTGCATCGTACCCGTTTTGACGAACTACGTACAAAAATTGGGATGAAACGATGCTTAATTTAAGGAAGGGATGTTAACCTAAGCTAAGCATCATAAAGTATTCACCTGCAAGGAGCTCCAGTCAACTCTTATCTGATGAAAACCAGTTAGCCACCTCATGTAAATCAAGATATGTTGTAATTGAATGCAGCATATAAGTTAAAAATATTAAAATATAGTACCTACCTTTTGTGCCCAATAGTTATCTGTAAATTGGGCCTATAAATGTTGTTCTTGTACTTTGTAATATGGAGTAAGTGAAATATAAAATAAGTAAGACTTTCATTTTGAATACTCTCCTCAGCTTCATATATTTTATCAAGAAGATCGTTGTTGAGGTTATCGATCAAAACTGGGTTGTTGACTGCTGGATTTTTGATTGTCGCTGAGGTTCTTTTCTTCCATAAGGATCGTGGCTATAAGTTTTGGCAAATCTTCAATCTTAGAGATTTTTTCAAAGAAGATCATAGACCACTAGTGTTCCTCTTTCCTATTTTATGTATCTTCCCTGTTTCTTGGAACTGGGTTTCTTTACCGTTAGTGGAAGAAATTTGCAGATCTCCTTTTAGCAAGATAAAGAAAGGGATTTATAACGATGAAGGGGAACAAATTCTCATCTCATGTTCCAATGATTAAATTGGAAAAATTCACAGCGATAAAGTAAAATGACTAGAAGTTAAACACCTAGTTCAGGATAAAATACTTAAACGTGTTCTGCACCGTTCAATCTGATTGTGTTGATGTTATCAGGACTTATAATGAAGCACAGTGGATTAGTGATGAGTACTTATGCTGAGACTACCTGCTGAACTGACTTTCATCTAGATTGGCAATAACTTACATCATGATGAAGTCCACCAAGAAGATTTGGGATGCATTGCAGGAGCACTTCAAGCAGGAGGAGTATTCCAAAGATCACTTGTGGACAAGTTCCATTCTTTCATGTTCGACGAGGAAAAAGAGATTCTCCCTTAGGTATCAGAATTTGAACATTTAGTTGATTCACCACATAGTGAAAAAAAATTTTGCAAGATAATTTTGTTGCTGGCACAATCATTTACAAGTTGTCAACCTCATAGTATAATTTTAAAACTAAGATATACTGTAAAAAGATGTAGGTTGGTCTGAATAACCTCGAGTGTTTTATATGCATTGAGGATGAAAATAGGACTAGACAAGCGCCAAAAGTCATTAGCAAACAAAAAGATATTGTTAACATGATTTCTAGCTATAAATTCATGTCTAATCCTTAAAAAATCAGACCCTCTCAGAATAGTCCCTAGGAAATTTAAGGGTAAATATTTTAACTACAATAAGTAGGGGCAAAGTGCATCTGATTACAAACTCCCTAAGAGGGAAAAGTCTAAAGGACCACAAGAAGGTAACCAATCCAATATGATAAGTCATGCTGAGTCATCCAACTTTATTAATTTGATTGGAAATATGAAGGTCAGCACTGAGTGGTACCTAGATTTGGGGGCAACTTGTCATGTTTGCAATAATGATAACATGTTGACTAAGCTCACTAATATAAAGGAATCTGTGACTGTTGGGTATTGTATCCACAATAACCTAGATTTGTATGAAATCACTCTTGAACTAAGATGAATTAAGTTTGTATTTAATACCCTTTTCAAGTTGAGTGCTTGCAGGTTATAATTGTCAAGTGTAGACCAATGCCAGTTTACAATGGGTCACCAAACACAGGACCATATAATGTAATCTCTAATTGTGTGATCCATGATGTTGACTCATGTGTAACCTCTTTATTGGGACACACTTCATTTTCAAGTACTAAAGTTATGGAAGAAAGACTGGTTGCTGGTTTCTTAGAAGAAAATCATTTTTCATTTAACAAATTTTTTCTAAGTATTTTACTCGAGTCAGCTTAGTCAGATACTCGAGTAGCAGAAATCTTTTTCTCGAGAAAGCCGAGTGTAGTTCTCGAGAAAGCCATGCAATACTCGAGTAGGTCTTAACTTTCTCGAGTAACCTTAAATTTAAGCTCAGAATTTTTCTAAGTCTTTTTCTCGAGAAAGCCAAAGACATTTCTCGAGAAGGCCAAGGTGAGTTCTCGAGAAACAAATGTTCTTACTCGAGAAATAGAAAACTTTTCTCAAGGTGCTTTCTTGTTCTTGAGTAACAGAAATTTTTTTCTCGAGTAAAATCTATCCATTCTCGAGAAACCAGAACTCATCTTCTATATTTTCCTTAAGTGTTTCTTCTCGAGAATTTTATATCTTTTCTTGAGAAACAGAACTCATACTCAAGTAATCTTTATTTCTCTCAAGAAATAGAGTCTGAATCTGAATTTCGTTAAGTGTCTGATGGGTTTTGATTTCTAATGTGATTAACTCTTGATTGGTCCACGTGGATTGTAATTAATGAAATCAGACCGTTATGTAAGACCTATAAAAGGTCATGTAAGAATCGACAAACCCTAAGAATAATTTTATAGATTTCTGAATTATTTTGAAGTTGTTAAATCGGGAAGCGCCGCCGCCGCCAAGACGTGTTCTTCATCGTCAAACTTCTCGATCCCGAAATTCAGACAAGAAGGATTAAACCGATCAAGATTTTCAACACTTGTAAATCTTCTCCTTGATCGTGGTGATCCTACGCTCTCAGATCGAAGTATTCTCAGACTTCTTCCTCGTCTTTTCTGACAGAGCTTTACAATTTTTCAAGAAGGAAGAGACCGAGAATCAATTAGATCTGTGAAATCAAGTTTGTGTATTTTATTTTAATTCCATTTCATTTGCGTAGGAGTTACTCTCCGAGATTGTTGGAGTTATTCTCCGAGTTTATAGGAGTTTATCTCCGAGTTGTTGTAGGAGTGGTTTTACTCCGAGTTGTATGAACGTTGTTCCGAGTTGTATGATTGTTTTTCAATCCGAGATAATAGTGAAGTAGCCGAGTCTAGTGTGGTGCTAGATTGGTGAGGTGGAGAGTGGACGTACCCATGATTAGGGAACCACTGTAATCTTTGGTGTCGTCTGTGGATTTCTTGTTAATTTTCTGCGCATCTCTTGTATAATTTTTTTCCCGCAAAAAGACGCAGAACTCACCTATTAACCCCCTTTTAGGTGATTTAGGTAGACAACTAGACTTTTTTTAATTGGTATCAGAGGGAGGTTGTTCATCAAAAGGTTAACACCTTGAACAAATCTGCTCCTAGTTGTCTTAAGATTGTACAAGCATGGACAGAGTCAAAGATTTTGCTAAGCTCCCCGTATGCACTAAGGCAAACTTTCTCATGTGGAAAGAAAGGGTGAAGTTCTTCATGGAAGCAGGGGATTCAAGGATTTTCTTGATAGTGGAAGAAGGCCCCTATATTCCTATGACAGCCTCCACTATTGACTCTTCAAAGCAAGAACCAAAGAAGCCGATGGATCTAGATAAAGATGAGATTGCACTTGTCTCTCTAGACAAGAAGGCTAAAAATATCATCGCAAGTGCAATCGATGATTCGATGCTACAAAATGTCATTCACTGCAAAGATGCCAAAGAGATGTGGCACTCTCTGATCGTGTTGATGGAGGACACCGAAGAAGTAAGGGATGATAGAAGATCCCTTTTGAACCAGAAGTATGAGGCCTTCAGGCAAGGCCCCAAAGACACTATAGCAGACACTTTTGAAAAAAAATTCAAGATTGTCAACGGCCTGAAGAACTATCGCCGAGTCTTCACTAACGGAGAATTAAATAATAAGCTCCTAAGATCCTTAACAAAAGAATGAAACAACAAAATATGTGTCATAAGGGAGTTTGGAAAGCTAGCTGAGACTGATCCTCAGAACCTCTTCCGGAAGCTGATGTCATATGAGCTTCAAATAAATACAAGAAAAGCTGAAGAAGATGGAAGCAGATCCTCATCGAAGGAGAAGTCTGTCGCACTAAAGGCAGACAGTTCAAGGAAGGTTAAAGCTGCATCTCCTGTTCCTGCACAGGAAGAAAGTGAACAAGAAGACTCAGAGCCGAGCACCACAGGCTCAGAACTATCAGATGGAGAATTCTCCCTACTCTCTAGACAGTTCAAAAAGTTCCTGAGTAAGAAGAAGCAATGTAAAGGCAAAGACTTTTCCTCCAGAAGATCACGTCACGATGGTGATCGTCATAAGAAAGGCTCAAGTAGCCACAACAGGTATAACTCAAAACCGAACAAACATATTTCATCTGACATTTTTGTTACTGTTGTAATAAGCTAGGACACGTAATTGTTGATTGCCCACATAAGAAGAAAAAGGGTGGAAGAAGAGAAGAAAAGAAGTCTTCTTATAGTAAAAAGAAATCTGAAAGAATCCTAGTAGCCAAGAAGGCCAAGACTCTCAGTGACACTGACTCATCTGAGTCAAGTGAGGAAGAGGAAGCCTACTTTAGGTTGATGGCACAGACAGATGAGGAAGAAGAACCCTAGTACACTGAGAAGGTAAATTCTAACACCCCTCTCTCAGAATCTGATGCTTCAGACCATGATCATGAGGACTGCTCTTCTGATGATGAGTCTGAACTCATGACTCAATACAAGGAATTAATCAAGGCTTACGACAAATGTCGAAAAGTCGCGAGAACTCAAGCCAAGGAGATCAAATCTCTTAAGGCTGAGGAGAGAACTCTGAGGGAGGAAGTCGCAAGGATGGAATCACTCAGAAAGGAATTCCATGCCGCGATCGAAGAATACAACAAAGCTCTCGAGCACCTAAAACTGAAAGAGAAAATCACCGAGAAGTTGGAAGAATAACTTAGCGCTGAAAAGAAACTCGTTGAAAGTTTCTCCAAGCCCAAGACAGTCCTTCCACTTGTTACTGAATTCTTTGCTCAGGCTAAAGGAGCTGGCTTAGTACATGAGGCTGCTCCTAGTAAATCTTCTAGGAGGAATAAAGCTCAAAGAAGAAACAAGACTGCTAAGAAAGCTCTAGCCAAGGAGAAGGGGAAAGCTCCTCTAGATCAAACTTCGTTAAATAAGGTCATCTTCCCAACAAACGAGTTTGATTTTGATTCATCCTTCGGTCATTTTGTCAGGCCTACTTATGCAGAGCCTAAGTCACGGTACAAGGATGGACCCGTCCCCAAAACTTTGGTGAAAGTGTGCTCAAGGCACCTTATGAGGAAATATAAATGAAATACTATGGTCATACGTTCATGGTCATAATATTAAGAAGGAACCTAAGGCCAAACCAGTAGTACCCAAGGAAAAGGAGGTGAACAAGTCTTGTGAGTGCCATCATCATGAGGCTTCTACCTCCAGATCAGCCGCCCCTACAAGACCACACGTTCAAAAGGTCAAGCAGGAGACTTAGAAAAGGTACAACGGGTTTGACTATTGGTATTGCGGCAAAGTTTGTCACTTTAATATAGATTGCTGGTTTAATCCCAGAAGCTTTAAAACTCCTCTAGTTAATCATTCGAGGCAGACCACTTGTAATGTTAACACTCCAAGGGGGAGCATGCTTACAAATAACCAAGGACCTAAAAACATTTGGGTTCCTAAGGTAAAATTATTCTATTTTTGCAGGTATGTCCAAAGGCCAACAAATCGCCTATCTGGTATTTGGACAGTGGATGCTCTCGACACATGACCGAGACAAGAAGCCTTCTTCAAAAGTACTCTCCAGTTTTGACTGGGCCAAAGGTTATCTTTGGAGGTTCTGACAGGGGAATCACAAGAGGCTACAGTATGATCACTAACGGTAGTGTATCCTTCTCAGATGTGGCTTATATTGAAGGACTAGAACATAATTTTATAAGCATAAGCCAGCTTTGTGATAAAGGATACATAGTAGAATTTCATGCAGACAAGTGCTTGATACAATCGGTAGATAACTTAGAAACGATTCTATTAGCACTCGTAGTAGAAATATATTATGTTTAAATTTTATTTGCATAGACTCTTCTACAGCAGTGTGCTTTTGGGCAAAAGATAGTGCGTCTCTTGGTGACCAATGACACAAGAGATTAACACATATAAATTACAAAACTATTAATAAATAATGTTCTCTTAATTTAATATATGATGCACGAAACGTTAAGTGAGTTAAAGATAGACCGTGTCACACATGCGTGAACGGAAAGCAAATAAGGGCTACCTTTAAGAGCATTATTTACAAAGATTATAATAGGTGTTTACACCTACTTCATATGGACTTATTCGGTCCCCTGCAAATTAGAAGTTTGAGAGGTAAATATTATACACTTGTTATTGTAGATAACTACTCTCACTTTGCATGGGTGATCTTTCTAAAACATAAGTCAGATACTTTTGATATTTTCACAAATTTTTCAAGCAGATCTAGAATGAATACAACTGTTTAGTTGTCAAAATTAGAAGTGACAATGGAACAGAGTTCAAATCTGGGGTCATGATAGAATTCTGTGAAAGCCTAGGTATCTTTCATGAGTTTTCCTCCCCTCTTACTCCTCAACAGAACAGAGTCGCTAAGAGAAGGAATAGAACACTCATAGAGGCCTGCAGAACCTTGTTGAGTGATTCCTCACTACTAGAATACTTCTTGGTTGAAGCCGTCAATACTGCTTGTCACGTGCAAAACAGAGCACTCATAAATAAGAACCATGATAAAACACCTTAAGAACTACTAAAGGGCAGGAAACCGACTATTTCATATTTTAAAAACTTTGGTAGTAAATGTTTCGTACTTAACAATGGGAAGTATCACCCAACTAAATTCAGTGAAAAGAGTTTTGAAGGTATTTTCGTATGATATAGTAGACATAATAAGGCATATAAGATTTTTAACAAGAAAACCCTGGTTGTAGAAGAATCTATTAATGTTGTATTTGATGAGATGATCTTGCTACAAAGCTGCTCTTCTAGTATGTTTGTTGAAGATGAAGGTTCAAGACTAAAGGAATTAAGCTTAGATGAGCCAGTTAAAGAAAAAGGTCAAGAGTTCATCAAGATCACCACTCCAACCCCAATTGGAGAGGTTGATCACCATGATGAAGATGTCATTCAAGCTGATGAAGTCCTCCAGTGATAGAGGAAGATCCAGATACAAGGAATTTAGAGCTCAGAAACTTGAAGGATCACCCAATTGATCAAATCATAGGAGACCCTCGTGATGGTGTCAGAACTCGTAGAGGTACAACTAATGAGAATTTGTATTTGAGTTTTCTCTCGCAGGTTTAACCAAAGAAGTTTGAGGAAACAAACAAGAATGCATCTTGGGTAATGACAATGGAAGAAGAACTAAATCAGTTCAAACGTTGCCAAGTCTGGAATCTTGTGCCAAGAACTAAAGGAAAGAATGTGATTGGAACAAAGTGGGTCTACAGGAACAAGATGGACGAAGATGGAACCATAATCAAGAACAAAGTCAGACTCATCGCCAAAGGGTACATACAAGAAGAAGGGATCGACTATGATCAGACATATGCTCCAGTGGCAAGACTGGAGGCAATCAGGTTGTTCCTCTCATATGCTGCACTCAAATGCTTCATTGTCTTCCAAATGGACGTAAAAGAATTTAATAAAGAACTACTAATCACCTAGAGGGGGGGGGGGGGGGTGAATAGGTCCAATTCTTTATAATAGGCAGTTTTAGGATTTCTAATTAGCAATTCTAGTTATCTAATCATTCAAGCATCACAGATAATTAGAATATGTAAATAAAGCACAGAGACACACAAATTTATAGTGGTTCCCCAGTATTTGGGTACATCCACTTCCCCCTTCGCCTATCTAGCAATGAACTAGATTCGGCCCAACTTCCTTCTCCTCAAATCCATAGATCTTTCCACTCAAAACCCTTCCAGGTTCCTACAACTAAGACTTCTTCAAGTCCTACAGCTCAGATCCTTCCAGATCCTACAACTCAGATTCTTCCCAAGAATCCTACCTCAGAGTTTTCCAACTCCTACCTCAGGCAATATGCCCTACCTTAGCCCTTATAATTATAGACTTACAACTCAGAAAGATAGACTTTCCTACACTAAGATCTATACAGATCCTACAAGTTTTATTACAATGATTTAAGAATATCTTTACCCAAAGAGAGAGAAAGTGGTAAAGATTACTTAACCAATAATTAGAAATTGGTCCCTTCTGATCCTTACAAATCTTAGATCAGATTCAACCTGACTTAGGTTCTTCAAAGATTCTTGAATTCAGATAACTTGGTTGAATCTTCAAAGAGTAGATGGAAGTGATCTTGAATCTGCCTTCTTCTTCTTACAGATTTGATTCTGTAAACTAAGCTGATCTACAGAAATCTAGCCTTCAAGATGTTGTCGATTTTGTTCTTCTGGTTTTTTCTTCTTCTGATAGGAATGTTCTATTTATAGAAGCCATCAGTGATAGCCTGTTGAGCCGGTATCTGTCTGACATCTGACAGTTTTGACAGTTATAATAACTGTCACTTCTTAGATCTGGAAATCTGCAACTTGGTCTCAACAACAGACAACAGACAGGTCTTTATACTGTGTTGACAGAGACTGTTAGATGTGTCGACACATCTAGCTGGATGTCGACAAATTGTCTTGATGTTGTCGACAAGTTTCACTTTCTGTCGACACAGCTTTCCTCCATAGTCCCGACAAAGATAATGTAGAATGTGTCGACACAACTTAGTGTCAACACAACTTTTCCTTCAAAACAGTTGTCAACCCAAGTCCTGGGTGTCGGCATATCTGCTTGAGCTTACTGTTAGCACTTCTATTATTGGTGTGTCGATACTAGTCCTGAGTGTCGGCACAGTTGATCTTAGACTTTGCATTTAGTGTGTCGACTGTGATCATTTATGTCAACACAGCTTGTGTTGACTGATATCTCTGTGTGTCGACACAAGTCCTGTGTGTCGACACAGTTGGTATAGACTGATATCTCTGTGTGTCGACACAAGTCCTGTGTGTCGACATAACTTTGCTCTTGTACTCGACATTGTTTCATCAAAATGTGTCGACACTGCCCAAGTGTCTCGACACTTTTGTACTTAGAAAAAATCTTCTCCATTTCTTTAGCCTGCACAAGTTAACTCAGCAGACATCAAATACAAAATGATGTATACCACTGAGTTAAGTAAGACTTCTCCAAATCTGGTACAATTTCCAATGTACCCAACAATCTCCCCCTATTTGGAGAAGTCATAATCCCAAGTCAAAGATATATACCATTATAATAATCAGCACAAATAATTATGTACTAAACTATCACAGACAGGGTTATCAATAAGCAGAAAGTATATATGTAAGTCAAAGAGTTAAATATTGTGCATCTATCATCACAGATTTACATCACAGAGATGTTCATCACATAACAATTTAAAACATGACGGATATATCCAACTAAGGAATTTACTTCCCATGTCAAATCAACAGTAAGATTTATAAGATGTCTATAAAAGATCAAAACATATTACATAGTTCTTTTAGAAATTCTAGACATGTAAACCCTAGGTTAATTTGGGCTCCTTGATCACTATCCCTTTGCCAGGTTGTATTGTTGCTTTTGCTTGTGGCTTATCAGCAGCTAGCATCTTCCCTTTTTCTTTTGCTTTGGCCTTCTCATCCTTCAGCTTCTGCCTCTCAAAATAATGATAGGGTTTAGGAAAATACTTGCAAGGCTCAATAGAGTCTGCAGAAATTTTTCCAGACTTTATATCCTTTCTAAACTTGTAAATAGCATCCATCTGTTTGAGATATTTGTCCCATTCCTTGTTGGAGTACCATTTCCCTCTGTCACTCCTATTATTGTTGACTGCTTTCCAAGCAGTTAGTATTATGTTTCTGGAGGTTGGGCTCCATTTTTCAAAGTCAGGTCTTGCTTCAGCCTTCTCCCTAAACATTTTCTTAGACAGCAGGATCTCTTGTTCTTTCTGAAGGAGGGCATCATCCATCTCCACTTCTTCAAGAATAACAGGCATATTGTCCAGTGGAGGACTGTACATATCCTGAACTTTCTGAAAAACTTGATCAAAGTCAGCAGGTGGATAGATGACCTGAGCAACCTCTACTTGCAATCCTTCCAGGTATTTTGCTTGCACTCCAAATTCTGCTGTGTTGTTGTCATCACAGAGAGGCAGATATCCTAAGGTAGCTTTGAGTGAATTGATGATCCAATTAGCATGGTAAGAGCTAGCCTCTAAAAGGACTCTCTCCCCCTTTATGACTTCTCAGTATATATGATCCATCTTTCTGAAATATAATCTGGTCTTTGATGTGATAATTACTAGTAGTATAGTAATCCTTGAATTTCTGGAGCTGGTTTGCTATGGCTGATTTTGAGGTCTTTATAGCTATCATAATAGCATTCAGATCTGTTTTGATTTGTGCTTCAATGACACTGACCTTTGTATCCATATTATTGTTAAGAGCAATGGTTTGCTCTGCTAGCTTTTCCAGTATAACTCTATGAACCTCAGTAATGTTTTCATTCAGCCTTTTTTGTTTTTCAAGGGCATAGCCTAATTTAACATCTAGTTCATCAAATGTTTTCTTATTTGCTTCTTGCTGTTTAGCCAGAAAGACTACTGCATTTCCTCCTTTGTGAAAGCAGTCAGTCATTTCATTCTTATTGAGATTAACTTCAAATCTAATTAATTTTATATCCTGGGCCAGTTGAATCTGTAGATCCTTGTTACTTTCATCAACTCCCCTACCACTAATCTACCGATTCAACTGGCCCAGGATGCTATTTACAAGTTAGATTTGACTGGCCCAGGATATAAAATTAATTAGATTTGAAGTTAATCTCAAGTTAGTTTCATTCTTATTGAGATTAACTTCAAATCTAATTAATTCCCCGCTAAGGACAACTCCCCTACCACTATCTCGGCATTCTATATTCGTGATGGATATCTATTTAAACATGTGCAATTATGCATTCCCCGGTCGTCTTTACGACATTTTATTATATGGGAATTACATAGCGGGGGATTAGGCGGACATTTTGGGCGAGACAAAACGATAACACTTGTGGAAGATAAATTCTTTTGGCCGGGCCTCAAACCCATGGTCAACAAAGTTGTAGGAAGTTGTCGTGTTTGTCAACTAGCTAAGGGAAACAAGACCAATGCGGGTCTTTACACACCCCTTCCGATTCCGTCGGTACCATGGCAAGATGTTAGCATGGATTTTATATTGGGTTTACCTATGACTTTTAGGCGTCACGATTCCATACTAGTGGTGGTAGACCGATTCTCAAAAATGGCATATTTTATCGCAAGCAACAACACCTACGATGCTTCAAATGTAGCAAAATTATTTTTCAAAGAGGTTGTAGCACATCGAGGTGTACCCAAGACGATAGTGAGTGATCGAGATGTAAAATTTACAAGTTATTTTTGGAAGACACTCTGGAAACTAATGGGCACTAAACTGTTATTTTCGTCGGCCTATCATCCCCAAACGGATGGGCAAACGGAAGTCGTCAACCGTAGCTTGGGAGGGTTACTTCGTTGTTTAGTGGGCGAACATAAAGGTACATGGGATCTCATCCTCCCGCATGCCCAGCTTGCGTACAATAATTCTAGGAACCGGTCCACTGAGTTATCCCCGAATGAGATAGTGCACGGTTATAAAGCGCCAGTGCCACTTGACTTGATTCTGTTACCACCTTCTTTTAAGTCAAGTCAATTTGCACTAGATTTCGCTTCACACGTTCACACTCTCCACGAGCACATTGGCAAGACATTAGCTAAGCAATATTCTATATATCAATCGAACGCTAACGTACATCGGCGAGTAGTCTCTTTGAACATAGGCGATTTGGTTATGGTTCGTCTAATCCCTGAACGGATGGCTTCGGGCACCATAAAGAAATTAGCGAACAAGAAAGCCGGTCCTTTTAGAATTTTGAAGAAATTAGGCGAAAATGCTTATTTGTTAGAGTTACCTTCTGATTGGGGAATCTCCCCTGTGTTTAATATTTCCGATTTAACGCTTTTTGATGCTCCACCACCTGAATTGTCTATCTCTCCGTTTAATACTTCCACTATACAATCTAATGGGGTGGGGGGTGAGCTAAATTCTGGATCGCTTTCTCCTGAGAAGTCTATGGGAGGTATGCAGTCTATTGATGATGAAAATTGTTTTTCTAATTCACCTAACGCTTTTCCGAGGTTCCCCTGGACAGATTTTTTGCCTGACAAGATTTTGCAGGATGATGTATTTCCCACTACAGACGGTGACATTCACAGGTTCTTGGTTCATTGGCGTGGTCGTCCGGCTTCAGACGACTCTTGGCTATCTACTGCACAGTTGGATCTTCTTGATGCGGGCCTCCTACGCCGTTATCTCTCAGCCCACTCATCGGTGATGAGTCCTTTTGAGCGGAGGAGGATTGATGGCGAAGGCCATCAGGATGGAGCACTTGGGATAGAGGATGTTGAAGAGGTACTGGCAAAGGATGGAGCACTTGGGACCGAGGATTTACCGGCAAAGGACGTGCGACGCCGTAGCGGTCATGGCTACAAGCTTCGCCCTCGCAACAAGACTCGTATTTGATTATTTCTAATTTTGGTGTGCTAATAGCCATTTCATGAGAGGCTATTTAAAACATTATTTTATTTCCTGCATTTCATTTATGTGGTGTTTCGTTAGCCACTTGTTTTTATTATTTGAGATGTAAGCCTATATAAAGGCCATGACTTTTCATTTGGAGTAGATTATTATTGAATTGAAATTACAATTGCCTAAACCCTAATTTCTCTCTTGCTCTCTCCCTAGCCGCCGCCCCCCTCTCTCCTTCCCTTCCCAAAACCAACGGCCACTAAGGCAAGGATCGGCCACCTCTACTCCCTTCTCCTCCTTTTCCAAAACCGGTTTCCTCCAAGGCCTTCCTCTCAAGGGATCGGCCACCATCTCCCCTTGCCTCTCCTCCTCATAACCTCCACCACCACCAACCCTCCTTCATTAAAAACCCACGGCCAGCAAGATCTTGCAAGGAAGGAAGAAGTCTAGGGAATCCTCGACGGCGTGACGTGAACGGGACAACAAGATCTTCTTCCATAGCGCTCTTCCGTGGTCTTCAAAGGAAAAACGATCATACTTGGTGGATCCGCGCATCACGGATCTACGAATCCGAGAGGGGGTAACGATATCACTACACAAGAGATTTCTTTTCCTAGATAGTTCTTGTGGTGGACGTATTTTGCGTTATTTTCCGAATTATTATTCTTCGAGGTTAACAAATAACCAATTAGTAATTTTCGTTTGGTTTTCCGAAGGATTCGAAAAAGGATTTGGCACTCCTCGCTTTCTTTTTGTTGGGATAGATACCACCATTTTTGGATCGTTTAGTTCTTGGTGGATCTATTTTGGTACAACACCTAAAGCTCGCTCGAGATCACTATTATCCCATTTAGCCGGAAAGAATTTGGCCTATAGCCAACATTCGATCTACTTGCGGAACGGCGATCCGTATTGTTAGCGCGAACGATAAATAGAATAATTGTTGTGGCTGCGTTTACGCTAGCGTGCGGATTAGAGAGCGTAGATCGTGTCATAAGCGTCGTCGTGGCCTCCGTGACGATTCTCAAGGATAATCTCTACATCAATTTGGTATCAGAGGGAGGTTGTGTTGAATTCCCAATCGACACCATCCTTTCATTTTACCTAGGGATATCCTCGTTCACTAGGGTGCACACTTCCGTTACAAATCACGTCAAATCTGAATTTTACATAGTTGGGCTGCAATTAGTAAAAACACACAAAAAAAAATTTTCTGCAGAAAATTACAAAAAAAATTCTGAATTTTCTCCTCATTTTTCTAAGAAAAAAAGTCTGAAAAGGTTTTTCCTGTTGTTCAATAGTTTTGCGTCAAAAAATTCAAACGCGTAATTTAATTTAGGTCAAAATAGTTGTTGGTACCGTTTGTTCATGCGCACTAGGCTGGGCACGGAATATCTTCTCTCCACCTCACACATGGCCAACAACCAAGGTGATGAGCAAGCTCCGGCCACGATCGCCGAGCTACGAGAAGAGTTTAACGCTAGGTTTGACGCACTGACACAGTTAATTGAAGGGCTCGCTGTAAACCAAGCGGCGCCCCGAAACAACGGCGTTGGCAAAAACCGACCGCGTCCCCAACCCCCGGCAGCCAACCAGCGAGAGGAAAGACAAAATCACCCACGTGATCTAGACGATGAGTACCCACCTCGAGGTCATTATGAGTTTGATGTGACTAGGGCCGTAAAAATGAACGCACCCTCCTATGATGGAATGGGAGAGCCCCAACTTTTCCTAGACTGGGTCATGGACATCGAGTGCTATTTTGAATGGCACGACTTAACGGACGCTGAGAAAGTGAAGGTCGCACGTATGAAACTCCTAGGAAGGGCCAAAACATATTGGTTAAATGAAGAGAGGCGCCTAGGAACTGTAAACGGAGCACCCCCACTTGGGTGGACCGCAATGAAAGCGCTACTACATGACCAATACGTTCCCACATATCACCGAACTCAGATGTTCGACGATTTAGCCACCCTTCGGCAAGGGAATTCTTCGGTAGCAGATTATATGGGACACCTTAAGGATATGATGGTGCGTTGCGATGTTCGTGAGATGCCCGAAGTTACACTCTCACGATTTCGTAAGGGACTCAACCCGGATATACAAGGGAAACTCTTGCGTTATGGTCACACAGACCTTAACTCCACCTTCAATGCCGCCTTGGACATTGAAAAACATTACGCCTACAAGTCCAAAGGACGTAATTTCCAGAAAGGGAAATCCCTCTTAGGCCCGCACCCTTCTTCATCCGCGCGTGATAAAGGAAAGTATCGATCAACGGATTCGGAGTCCATTGTCATTACCGCTAGGAATAATAGAAATCCCACCGGTGAGCGAGTACCAATAGGACGAGCTAACAAGACAAATGCCACGTGTTATTCGTGCGGAATTCAAGGGCACTACTCTAGTGAGTGCCCCACGAAAAGCAAACCATTAGCTTTACTAGACTCTTCGTCTGAACCTGCTGATATCGTCTATGGAGCTGGCGAAGAATCTGACGCCGAGCCAAGTGACATTGAGGATGATTCTTACATGATGGTGATGAGATGCATTTTAACCACACCGCGAGCGTTGGATGAATATAACCGGACAAATATATTTACATTAAATTTTAAGGACGGTGAAAAATGGTGTAAGTTAATTATAGACAGCGGCAGTTGTATGAACGTAGTATCAGAGAATGCCATCACTCGCATGCACTTAGTAACCGAGCCGCACCCACATCCTTATAAAATTGCGTGGGTAAACAAGACGTCCATAGCGGTCTCTAAGCGCTGCCTGGTTCCTTTAACGTTGAAAAACTACGTTGATAAAGTTTGGTGCGACGTCATTCCTATGGACGTGTGCCATGTTTTATTAGGATGACCTTGGTTGTACGATTATGACGTGACCCACTTCGGTCGCGCAAACACCTACGAGTTCAAATTTAATGGTAAAACCATTGTTTTGAGGCCATCTGCGCCTAAGGATTCATCATCTATTTCCAAAGACACTGTTGTGCCTGTGGAAAAGAAAACGATAAGTTTGATTAGTAAAAAGGAACTAGAACGTGATACTTTCATGGATGGCGTTATATACGCGTTAGTATGTTTACAAGCGAAGGAAGAGTCACCTACTTTTGAGAGCCTTCCATTATCGCTACGAAATCTCTTGGAAGAATATAAGGATGTTTATCCGGTGGATTTACCACCCACGTTACCACCGATACGTGACATCCAACATGAGATAGATTTTGTCCCAGGATCGTCATTGCCAAATCAGCCCCATTATAGACTCAATCCATCCTCTCATGAAGAGTTACAAAAATTAATTTCCGATCTGCTAGCGAAAGGATTTATTCGGCACAGCAAAAGTCCTTGTGCCGTCCCCGCATCATTAGTCCCGAAGAAAGATAAGACATGGCGATTATGTGTCGATTATCGGGCTATAAATAAAATAACGATCAAATATAGATTTCCTATTCCCCGTTTGGACGATCTACTAGATATGCTATCAGGAGCCGCTATATTCTCTAAATTGGACCTTAAGAGCGGTTATCATCAAATACGAATACGGGAGGGAGACGAATGGAAGACGGCTTTCAAGTCTAAGGATAGACTATATGAATGGCTAGTGCTTGGAGAAGGACTTACCAATGGACCCAGTACTTTTTCACGATTGATGACCCAAATTTTTAAGCCTTTTATGGGAAAATTTGTAGTGGTCTATTTTGACGACATTTTGGTTTTTAACATTTCGCCGCGGGATCATGAGACTCATCTAAGAACAATTCTTACCACGTTGCGCAAAGAGAACTTATTTATTAACCTTAAAAAATGCGCATTCGGTGTGCCTTCTGTTGAGTTCTTAGGATATATCGTGAGTTCAGATGGCATTCATGTGGATCCCAAGAAGGTCCAAGCGATTAAGGAATGGCCGGAACCAAAGAATATTAGGGACGTTAGAAGTTTCCACGGGTTGGCCACGTTTTACCGAAGATTTATTCAGAATTTTAGTAGTATTATGGCACCCATAACTGAATGTATGAAAAAAGGAGAATTCACAAGGACGAAATCGGCCACTAGTGCCTTCCAAACGATTAAGGAACGAATGTCTGAAGCTCCTTTACTCCGATTACCGGATTTTGGTAAAGTTTTTGAATTATCATGCGACGCATCAGGGGTAGGAATTGGAGGAGTGTTAAGCCAAGAGGGACACCCGCTAGGATACTTTAGTGAGAAACTAGCCGGGCCGAAATTAAATTATTCAAATTATGATCGCGAATTCTACGCGGTGATCCGATGTCTCCAACATTGGCGACATTACCTTATATCAAAAGAATTTGTAATATTATCGGACCACGAGGCCCTCAAATTTGTGAATTCTCAAAATAAGATTAGTCCACGACACGCAAAATGGATATCTTATCTACAGGAGTACACCTTCATAATCAAGCATCTGAAGGGTACGCTAAATCGTGTAGCGGACGCGCTAAGTAGAGTCACTCTGTTATTAAATACCATGGAAGTGTCAGTCATAGGATTCGATAGGATAAAGGACGAATATATCCATTGCCCAGACTTTAAGGACATTTATTTCGCCGCTAAGGACAACTCCCCTACCACTATCTCGGCATTCTATATTCGTGATGGATATCTATTTAAACATGTGCACTTATGCATTCCCCGGTCGTCTTTACGACATTTTATTATATGGGAATTACATAGCGGGGGATTAGGCGGACATTTTGGGCGAGACAAAACGATAACACTTGTGGAAGATAAATTCTTTTGGCCGGGCCTCAAACCCATGGTCAACAAAGTTGTAGGAAGTTGTCGTGTTTGTCAACTAGCTAAGGGAAACAAGACCAATGCGGGTCTTTACACACCCCTTCCGATTCCGTCGGTACCATGGCAAGATGTTAGCATGGATTTTATATTGGGTTTACCTATGACTTTTAGGCGTCACGATTCCATACTAGTGGTGGTAGACCGATTCTCAAAAATGGCATATTTTATCGCAAGCAACAACACCTACGATGCTTCAAATGTAGCAAAATTATTTTTCAAAGAGGTTGTAGCACATCGAGGTGTACCCAAGACGATAGTGAGTGATCGAGATGTAAAATTTACAAGTTATTTTTGGAAGACACTCTGGAAACTAATGGGCACTAAACTGTTATTTTCGTCGGCCTATCAACCCCAAACGGATGGGCAAACGGAAGTCGTCAACCGTAGCTTGGGAGGGTTACTTCGTTGCTTAGTGGGCGAACATAAAGGTACATGGGATCTCATCCTCCCGCATGCCCAGCTTGCGTACAATAATTCTAGGAACCGGTCCACTGAGTTGTCCCCGAATGAGATAGTGCACGGTTATAAAGCGCCAGTGCCACTTGACTTGATTTCGTTACCACCTTCTTTTAAGTCAAGTCAATTTGCACTAGATTTCGCTTCACACGTTCACACTCTCCACGAGCACATTGGCAAGACATTAGCTAAGCAATATTCTATATATCAATCGAACGCTAACGTACATCGGCGAGTAGTCTCTTTGAACATAGGCGATTTGGTTATGGTTCGTCTAATCCCTGAACGGATGCCTTCGGGCACCATAAAGAAATTAGCGAACAAGAAAGCCGGTCCTTTTAGAATTTTGAAGAAATTAGGCGAAAATGCTTATTTGTTAGAGTTACCTTCTGATTGGGGAATCTCCCCTGTGTTTAATATTTCCGATTTAACGCTTTTTGATGCTCCACCACCTGAATTATCTATCTCTCCGTTTAATACTTCCACTATACAATCTAATGGGGTGGGGGGGTGAGCTAAATTCTGGATCGCTTTCTCCTGAGAAGTCTATGGGAGGTATGCAGTCTATTGATGATGAAAATTGTTTTTCTAATTCACCTAACGCTTTTCCGAGGTTCCCCCGGACAGATTTTTTGCCTGACAAGATTTTGCAGGATGATGTATTTCCCACTACAGACGGCGACATTCACAGGTTCTTGGTTCGTTGGCGTGGTCGTCCGGCTTCGGACGACTCTTGGCTATCTACTGCACAGTTGGATCTTCTTGACGCGGGCCTCCTACGCCGTTATCTCTCAGCCCACTCATCGGTGATGAGTCCTTTTGAGCGGAGGAGGATTGATGGCGAAGGCCATCAGGATGGAGCACTTGGGACAGAGGATGTTGAAGAGGTACCGGCAAAGGATGGAGCACTTGGGACCGAGGATTTACCGGCAAAGGACGTGCGACGCCGTAGCGGTCATGGCTACAAGCTTCGCCCTCGCAACAAGACTCGTATTTGATTATTTCTAATTTTGGTGTGCTAATAGCCATTTCATGAGAGGCTATTTAAAACATTATTTTATTTCCTGCATTTCATTTATGTGGTGTTTCGTTAGCCACTTGTTTTTATTATTTGAGATGTAAGCCTATATAAAGGCCATGACTTTTCATTTGGAGTAGATTATTATTGAATTGAAATTACAATTGCCTAAACCCTAATTTCTCTCTTGCTCTCTCCCTAGCCTCCGCCCCCCTCTCTCCTTCCCTTCCCAAAACCGACGGCCACTAAGGCAAGGATCGGCCACCTCTACTCCCTTCTCTTCCTCTTCCAAAACCGGTTGCCTCCAAGGCCTTCCTCTCAAGAGATCGGCCACCATCTCCCCTTGCCTCTCCTCCTCATAACCGCCGCCACCACCAACCCTCCTTCATTAAAAACCCACGGCCAGCAAGATCTTGCAAGGAAGGAAGAAGTCTAGGGAATCCTCGACGGCGTGACGTGAACGGGACAACAAGATCTTCTTCCATAGCGCTCTTCCGTGGTCTTCAAAGGAAAAACGATCATACTTGGTGGATCCGCGCATCACGGATCTACGAATCCGAGAGGGGGTAACGATATCACTACACAAGAGATTTCTTTTCCTAGATAGTTCTTGTGGTGGACGTATTTTGCGTTATTTTCCGAATTATTATTCTTCGAGGTTAACAAATAACCAATTAGTAATTTTCGTTTGGTTTTCCGAAGGATTCGAAAAAGGATTTGGCACTCCTCGCTTTCTTTTTGTTGGGATAGATACCACCATTTTTGGATCATTTAGTTCTTGGTGGATCTATTTTGGTACAACACCTAAAGCTCGCTCGGGATCACTATTATCCCATTTAGCCGGAAAGAATTTGGCCTATAGCCAACATTCGATCTACTTGCGGAACGGCGATCCGTATTGTTAGCGCGAACGATAAATAGAATAATTGTTGTGGCTGCGTTTACGCTAGCGTGCGGATTAGAGAGCGTAGATCGTGTCATAAGCGTCGTCGTGGCCTCCGTGACGATTCTCAAGGATAATCTCTACATCAATTTGGTATCAGAGGGAGGTTGTGTTGATTTCCCAATCGACACCATCCTTTTATTTTACCTAGGGATATCCTCGTTCACTAGGGTGCACACTTCCGTTACAAATCACGTCAAATCTGAATTTTACATAGTTGGGCTGCAATTAGTAAAAACACAAAAAAAAAAATTTCTGCAGAAAATTACAAAAAAAATTCTGAATTTTCTCCTCATTTTTCTAAGAAAAAAAGTCTGAAAAAGTTTTTCCTGTTGTTCAATAGTTTTGCGTCAAAAAATTCAAACGCGTAATTTAATTCAGGTCAAAATAGTTGTTGGTACCGTTCGTTCATGCGCACTAGGCTGGGCACGGAATATCTTCTCTCCACCTCACACATGGCCAACAACCAAGGTGATGAGCAAGCTCCGGCCACGATCGCCGAGCTACGAGAAGAGTTTAACGCTAGGTTTGACGCACTGACACAGTTAATTGAAGGGCTCGCTGTAAACCAAGCGGCGCCCCGAAACAACGGCGTTGGCAGAAACCGACCGGGTCCCCAACCCCCGGCAGCCAACCAGCGAGAGGAAAGACAAAATCACCCACGTGATCTAGACGATGAGTACCCACCTCGAGGTCATTATGAGTTTGATGTGACTAGGGCCGTAAAAATGAACGCACCCTCCTATGATGGAATGGGAGAGCCCCAACTTTTCCTAGACTGGGTCATGGACATCGAGTGCTATTTTGAATGGCACGACTTAACGGACGCTGAGAAAGTGAAGGTCGCACGTATGAAACTCCTAGGAAGGGCCAAAACATATTGGTTAAATGAAGAGAGGCGCCTAGGAACTGTAAACGGAGCACCCCCACTTGGGTGGACCGCAATGAAAGCGCTACTACACGACCAATACGTTCCCACATATCACCGAACTCAGATGTTCGACGATTTAGCCACCCTTCGGCAAGGGAATTCTTCGGTAGCAGATTATATGGGACACCTTAAGGATATGATGGTGCGTTGCGATGTTCGTGAGATGCCCGAAGTTACACTCTCACGATTTCGTAAGGGACTCAACCCGGATATACAAGGGAAACTCTTGCGTTATGGTCACACAGACCTTAACACCACCTTCAATGCCGCCTTGGACATTGAAAAACATTACGCCTACAAGTCCAAAGGACGTAATTTCCAGAAAGGGAAATCCCTCTTAGGCCCGCACCCTTCTTCATCCGCACGTGATAAAGGAAAGTATCGATCAACGGATTCGGAGTCCATTGTCATTACCGCTAGGAATAATAGAAATCCCACCGGTGAGCGAGTACCAATAGGACGAGTTAACAAGACAAATGCCACGTGTTATTCGTGCGGAATTCAAGGGCACTACTCTAGTGAGTGCCCCACGAAAAGCAAACCACTAGCTTTACTAGACTCTTCGTCTGAACCTGCTGATATCGTCTATGGAGCTGGCGAAGAATCTGACGCCGAGCCAAGTGACATTGAGGATGATTCTTACATGATGGTGATGAGATGCATTTTAACCACACCGCGAGCGTTGGATGAATATAACCGGACAAATATATTTACATTAAATTTTAAGGACGGTGAAAAATGGTGTAAGTTAATTATAGACAGCGGCAGTTGTATGAACGTAGTATCAGAGAATGCCATCACTCGCATGCACTTAGTAACCGAGCCGCACCCACATCCTTATAAAATTGCGTGGGTAAACAAGACGTCCATAGCGGTCTCTAAGCGCTGCCTGGTACCTTTAACGTTGAAAAACTACGTTGATAAAGTTTGGTGCGACGTCATTCCTATGGACGTGTGCCATGTTTTATTAGGACGACCTTGGTTGTACGATTATGACGTGACCCACTTCGGTCGCGCAAACACCTACGAGTTCAAATTTAATGGTAAAACCATTGTTTTGAGGCCATCTGCGCCTAAGGATTCATCATCTATTTCCAAAGACACTGTTGTGCCTGTGGAAAAGAAAACGATAAGTTTGATTAGTAAAAAGGAACTAGAACGTGAGACTTTCATGGATGGCGTTATATACGTGTTAGTATGTTTACAAGCGAAGGAAGAGTCACCTACTTTTGAGAGCCTTCCATTATCGCTACGAAATCTCTTGGAAGAATATAAGGATGTTTATCCGGTGGATTTACCACCCACGTTACCACCGATACGTGACATCCAACATGAGATAGATTTTGTCCCAGGATCGTCATTGCCAAATCAGCCCCATTATAGACTCAATCCATCCTCCCATGAAGAGTTACAAAAATTAATTTCCGATCTGCTAGCGAAAGGATTTATTCGGCACAGCAAAAGTCCTTGTGCCGTCCCCGCATTATTAGTCCCGAAGAAAGATAAGACATGGCGATTATGTGTCGATTATCGGGCTATAAATAAAATAACGATCAAATATAGATTTCCTATTCCCCGTTTGGACGATCTACTAGATATGCTATCAGGAGCCGCTATATTCTCTAAATTGGACCTTAAGAGCGGTTATCATCAAATACGAATACGGGAGGGAGACGAATGGAAGACGGCTTTCAAGTCTAAGGATGGACTATATGAATGGCTAGTGCTTGGAGAAGGACTTACCAATGGACCCAGTACTTTTTCACGATTGATGACCCAAATTTTTAAGCCTTTTATGGGAAAATTTGTAGTGGTCTATTTTGACGACATTTTGGTTTTTAACATTTCGCCGCGGGATCATGAGACTCATCTAAGAACAATTCTTACCACGTTGCGCAAAGAGAACTTATTTATTAACCTTAAAAAATGCGCATTCGGTGTGCCTTCTGTTGAGTTCTTAGGATATATCGTGAGTTCAGATGGCATTCATGTGGATCCCAAGAAGGTCCAAGCGATTAAGGAATGGCCGGAACCAAAGAATATTAGGGACGTTAGAAGTTTCCACGGGTTGGCCACGTTTTACCGAAGATTTATTCGGAATTTTAGTAGTATTATGGCACCCATAACTGAATGTATGAAAAAAGGAGAATTCACATGGACGAAATCGGCCACTAGTGCCTTCCAAACGATTAAGGAACGAATGTCTGAAGCTCCTTTACTCCGATTACCGGATTTTGGTAAAGTTTTTGAATTATCATGCGACGTATCAGGGGTAGGAATTGGAGGAGTGTTAAGCCAAGAGGGACACCCGCTAGGATACTTTAGTGAGAAACTAGCCGGGCCGAAATTAAATTATTCAAATTATGATCGCGAATTCTACGCGGTGATCCGATGTCTCCAACATTGGCGACATTACCTTATATCAAAAGAATTTGTAATATTATCGGACCACGAGGCCCTCAAATTTGTGAATTCTCAAAATAAGATTAGTCCACGACACGCAAAATGGATATCTTATCTACAGGAGTACACCTTCATAATCAAGCATCTGAAGGGTATGCTAAATCGTGTAGCGGACGCGCTAAGTAGAGTCACTCTGTTATTAAATACCATGGAAGTGTCAGTCATAGGATTCGATAGGATAAAGGACGAATATATCCATTGCCCAGACTTTAAGGACATTTATTTCGCCGCTAAGGACAACTCCCCTACCACTATCTCGGCATTCTATATTCGTGATGGATATCTATTTAAACATGTGCAATTATGCATTCCCCGGTCGTCTTTACGACATTTTATTATATGGGAATTACATAGCGGGGGATTAGGCGGACATTTTGGGCGAGACAAAACGATAACACTTGTGGAAGATAAATTCTTTTGGCCGGGCCTCAAACCCATGGTCAACAAAGTTGTAGGAAGTTGTCGTGTTTGTCATCTAGCTAAGGGAAACAAGACCAATGCGGGTCTTTACACACCCCTTCCGATTCCGTCGGTACCATGGCAAGATGTTAGCATGGATTTTATATTGGGTTTACCTATGACTTTTAGGCGTCACGATTCCATACTAGTGGTGGTAGACCGATTCTCAAAAATGGCATATTTTATCGCAAGCAACAACACCTACGATGCTTCAAATGTAGCAAAATTATTTTTCAAAGAGGTTGTAGCACATCGAGGTGTACCCAAGACGATAGTGAGTGATCGAGATGTAAAATTTACAAGTTATTTTTGGAAGACACTCTGGAAACTAATGGGCACTAAACTATTATTTTCGTCGGCCTATCATCCCCAAACGGATGGGCAAACGGAAGTCGTCAACCGTAGCTTGGGAGGGTTACTTCGTTGTTTAGTGGGCGAACATAAAGGTACATGGGATCTCATCCTCCCGCATGCCCAGCTTGCGTACAATAATTCTAGGAACCGGTCCACTGAGTTGTCCCCGAATGAGATAGTGCACGGTTATAAAGCGCCAGTGCCACTTGACTTGATTCCGTTACCACCTTCTTTTAAGTCAAGTCAATTTGCACTAGATTTCGCTTCACACGTTCACACTCTCCACGAGCACATTGGCAAGATATTAGCTAAGCAATATTCTATATATCAATCGAATGCTAACGTACATCGGCGAGTAGTCTCTTTGAACATAGGCGATTTGGTTATGGTTCGTCTAATCCCTGAACGGATGCCTTCGGGCACCATAAAGAAATTAGCGAACAAGAAAGCCGGTCCTTTTAGAATTTTGAAGAAATTAGGCGAAAATCCTTATTTGTTAGAGTTACCTTCTGATTGGGGAATCTCCCCTGTGTTTAATATTTCCGATTTAACGCTTTTTGATGCTCCACCACCTGAATTGTCTATCTCTCCGTTTAATACTTCCACTATACAATCTAATGGGGTGGGGGGTGAGCTAAATTCTGGATCGCTTTCTCCTGAGAAGTCTATGGGAGGTATGCAGTCTATTGATGATGAAAATTGTTTTTCTAATTCACCTAACGCTTTTCCGAGGTTCCCCCAGACAGATTTTTTGCCTGACAAGATTTTGCAGGATGATGTATTTCCCACTACAGACGGTGACATTCACAGGTTCTTGGTTCGTTGGCATGGTCGTCCGGCTTCAGACGACTCTTGGCTATCAACTGCACAGTTTGATCTTCTTGACGCGGGCCTCCTACGCCGTTATCTCTCAGCCCACTCATCGGTGATGAGTCCTTTTGAGCGGAGGAGGATTGATGGCGAAGGCCATCAGGATGGAGCACTTGGGACAGAGGATGTTGAAGAGGTACCGACAAAGGATGGAGCACTTGGGACCGAGGATTTACCGGCAAAGGACGTGCGACGCCGTAGCGGTCATGGCTACAAGCTTCGCCCTCGCAACAAGACTCGTATTTGATTATTTCTAATTTTGGTGTGCTAATAGCCATTTCATGAGAGGCTATTTAAAACATTATTTTATTTCCTGCATTTCATTTATGTGGTGTTTCGTTAGCCACTTGTTTTTATTATTTGAGATGTAAGCCTATATAAAGGCCATGACTTTTCATTTGGAGTAGATTATTATTGAATTGAAATTACAATTGCCTAAACCCTAATTTCTCTCTTGCTCTCTCCCTAGCCGCCGCCCCCCTCTCTCCTTCCCTTCCCAAAACCGACGGCCACTAAGGCAAGGATCGGCCACCTCTACTCCCTTCTCCTCCTCTTCCAAAACCGGTTGCCTCCAAGGCCTTCCTCTCAAGGGATCGGCCACCATCTCCCCTTGCCTCTCCTCCTCATAACCGCCACCACCACCAACCCTCCTTCATTAAAAACCCACGGCCAGCAAGATCTTGCAAGGAAGGAAGAAGTCTAGGGAATCCTCGACGGCGTGACGTGAACGGGACAACAAGATCTTCTTCCATAGCGCTCTTCCGTGGTCTTCAAAGGAAAAACGATCATACTTGGTGGATCCGCGCATCACGGATCTACGAATCCGAGAGGGGGTAACGATATCACTACACAAGAGATTTCTTTTCCTAGATAGTTCTTGTGGTGGACGTATTTTGCGTTATTTTCCGAATTATTATTCTTCGAGGTTAACAAATAACCAATTAGTAATTTTCGTTTGGTTTTCCGAAGGATTCGAAAAAGGATTTGGCACTCCTCGCTTTCTTTTTGTTGGGATAGATACCACCATTTTTGGATCGTTTAGTTCTTGGTGGATCTATTTTGGTACAACACCTAAAGCTCGCTCGGGATCACTATTATCCCATTTAGCCGGAAAGAATTTGGCCTATAGCCAACATTCGATCTACTTGCGGAACGGCGATCCGTATTGTTAACGCGAACGATAAATAAAATAATTGTTGTGGCTGCATTTACGCTAGCGTGCGGATTAGAGAGCGTAGATCGTGTCATAAGCGTCGTCGTGGCCTCCGTGACGATTCTCAAGGATAATCTCTACATTAGTGGGCTGGTTGTCCTTCTTGACTTCTGACAAAGTATCAGTTGGAGGAACATTTCCTCAGTAGCCCCAGAGTTCTCCCCCTGGACATCAGCTTCTGATTCCAGGATCTCTTTCTCAGTAAATTATTCTAACACTGTTTGTGCTTCTGGATCAGCTTCCATATCAGCAGCTTAGTTTATGTCATTGAGAACCTCTAGGACAGTGAGATTTGCCGCCTCACTGGCCATGAGTACATTAGGATTTTCTCCCCTTTGAATGGAGATCTTTGGTAGGTATGGCACCTGATCAGTGTCCATTGGAGATTGTTTCTTTTCTTCATCCTCTTTTGAACTAAACTCGACTACTTCTTCAGAATCACTGGAGGATGCAACAACTGGAGGCACAACTTTCTTGTTCTGTTGCTTACTTACTGGAGATGTTATAGGAGCATGACCCTTTTTTATCTATACCCTGTCCAATCGAGACAAAATCCTGGTGTCCATTCTTCGCATGTGATTGATCTTGGTTCCAACAGCATGAGTTAGAACATCTGGTACAACAGATATTAGGTATAAACTGAAGATCCTGCCCAGGATGGGCTTCTTGATTCCTTCTTTTATTCTGTCAAAAACTATTGTGGTCCAATCAGTTTTTAACGAGAATATGACCCTGATCATCAGGCTGAACATGAAGGAGGATATCCTATCATGTCCACCAGTCTTGCACAACAAGACCTTTCATATTACTTTGGATAAGAATTTTCCTTGGGAATTCATCCCTTTTCTATTCATTGAGGATCCAATCTTTGTGGCTGCACTCAGACCACACCATTGTAAACCCTCTGTAATCCTGGTAGGAGCAATCTAATCTTCATCTTTGAGCAATGACAGTTGTAATACCGTGCTCAATCTTTTGGCAGTAATCTTGAACTTTGTTCCTTGAACACTTGACCTAACCTTTTGGCCTGTAGAATCCAGCTTCGCATTGGTGTAGAATTCGATTACTTCTTTCTTCCAAATCTTGGTAGGTTCAAAAACCACAAACTCCAGTCCTGCTACGTTGATTAAGTTGATGACCTGCTGAATCTCTTATGAAGCATCGTTGAAGGCATTACGAACCAGTTCGTAACCCTCGTTGATGTTAACATCCAACTTTGGTGTCATTTGTTCTTAAAGGAGAAAAGGTGAAGGAGGTAGAGAGTTGATTTGTAGCTCTCGACTCAATTAAAACTCTTGAGAAATCTAAGTCGCGTGGTTGACTCATTCTCGTTCTCACCTATTTATAGAGTTTTAAATTTGGAAGGTCAAACGATGTGCCCAAATGTTGTGTGTCGACACCTTGTGTCGATACAGAAACTAACATCTCGACACAGATGTTAGGGATTCAGCATTATTATGTGTCGACACCACTCTATATGAGTCGACATATAAGACTTGATAGTGTTGTGTCGACACCTTAATTTAAGGTGTTGACAGAAGTATGTTGATACATTGATTAGAGATATCAACAACATTATGTCGACACGTTCCTTTAATGTCGACACAAAACTCTGGTAGTATCGACACTTACAATAATTAATGTCGACCAACTTATTGTTGATGTCGACATGAATTCTTTACTTAGCAAATTTCTGAGGATTTTTCTTTTATAAGTTTATTTATTAACTTAAACAATATCTAACATTCCTTGCTCAATCTTAAAGTTATTGAACTTAGTTTCATCAGAGGCTTAGTGAATATGTCAGCTATTTGTCTGTCTGTAGTAACAAACTCTAAACATATGTCATTTTTCTCTACATGTTCTCTTATAAAGTGATATCTAATCTTAATATACTTTGTTCTGCTATGTGAAACAGGATTTCTTGCAATTGAAATAGCACTTGTAGAGTCACAATATAAAGGTGTTTTACTTAGCTTGATGTCATAATCCTCTAACTGATACTACATCCACAATAGTTGTTCACAACAACTTCCTGCAGCAATGTACTCTGACTCAGCTGTAGAAATATCAACACTTGTTTGCTTTTTGCTGCTCCATGACACCAATCTTCCACCTAGGAACTGACAAGTACTCATGGTACTTTTCCAATCTTCTTTGCATCATGCAAAATCTGCATCTGAAAATCCAGTTAATAGGAAATATCTATTCATAGGGTACCAAACCTAAATCTGGTTTTCCCTTAAGATATCTCAGAATTCTTTTTGCAGCAGAATAATGTGATTCTTTAGGGCATGCTTGGTATCTAGCACAGACACATGCTGCATACATGATGTCAGGGATACTAGCAGTCAAGTAGAGGAGGGAGTCAATTATTCCTCTATACAAAGTGTCATCAACAGGTTTTCCTGCTTCATCCTTGCATATAGGCATACTTGAGCTCATTGGAGTTTTCATGGTGGATGTTGTATCCATACCATACTTTTTTTATCAACTCCTTGGTGAACTTAGACTTTGATATGGATAAGCCATCATCAGTCTGTTTTATTTGAAGTCCTAAAAAGAACTTTAGCTCACCCATACTACTCATTTCAAAATTCCCTTGCATAAGTTTAGCAAACTTACTACAAAGGTTGTTTTTAGTAGATCCAAAGATTATGTCATCAACATAAATCTGAACTAGTATGATCTTGCCTTTAGATTCCCTAAGGAATAGAGTTTTGTCTATTTTCCCCCTTGAGAATTTATTCTCAATGAGGAAGGTAGACAATGTCTCATACCAAGCCCTAGGAGCCTGTTTAAACCCATAAAGGGCTTTCTTAAGTCTATAGACATGAGTAGGAAAAGTTGAGTCTACAAAACCTGATGGTTATTCTACATATACTTCTTCCTTCAAGTCTCCATTCAGAAATACTAACTTGACATCCATCTGGTAGACACTGAATCCTTGATAGGCTGCATAGGCAAGGAATAGTCTTATGGCCTCCAACCTTACTACTAGAGCAAAAGTTTGGTCAAATTCTATTCCTTCTTCCTTCCTGTAGCCTTTAGCCACCAGTATTGCCTTATTTTTGACTATAATCTCATTCTCATCCAACTTATTCCTGTAGATCCATTTTGTTCCAATGATATTGTGTCCTTCTGGTCTAGGAACAAGTTTCCATACTTTGCATATCTTGAACTGGTTCAGTTCTTCTTGCATGACACCTATCCAGTGAGAATCCTTGATAGCTTCCTAAAACTTCTTAGATTCCACCTGGGACAGAAAGCTTGAACATAGAACAGTGTTCATGCTCTTGCTCCTTGTCATCACACCATGTCTAGCATCACCAATGATTTGGTGAGCTGGATGATCTTTTAGATGTCTCATTGCTTGAGGCATCCTTTCTTCAGCAGGCTGTTCTTCAGTGTCTTCAACTTCCATTTGTGGAAAATTATCAGCTTGATGTTCTAGAGCTCCCCCTTGACAACATCCATCATCTTCT
The DNA here is from genome assembly GCA_039513925.1 of Platanthera zijinensis. Lineage (NCBI taxonomy): Eukaryota > Viridiplantae > Streptophyta > Magnoliopsida > Asparagales > Orchidaceae > Platanthera > Platanthera zijinensis. The sequence goes on along the minus strand of CM077098.1, from coordinate 63,261,291 downwards.
ATATTTTCTTCTACTGTCTTGACTTCATTAATGGATAGCTTCTCCAATTTGTCCTTTAGACCTTTAGAACTAGATGAAATGCTAGGCAGCTCATTATTAATATGCATGGATTCATCAAAAACTACATGAACAGATTCTTCTACAACTTGTGTAGTAAAGTTATAGACCCTATATATCCTACTATTGTTGTTGTACCCAACAAAAATTCCCTCTTGGGACTTGGAAGCAAACTTAGTCAAGTGAGACTTACCATTATTATGTATATAACACTTGCTACTAAAGATCCTAAAATAGGATATATTTGGTTTTCTACCCTTCAGAATCTCATAGGGAGTCTTCTTATGACTTTTAGTGATAGAGGCCCAATTGAGGACATGATATGCAGTGTCTACTGCCTCTGCCAAGAAATATTCAAGAAGAGAAGTGTCACTTAGTAGAGTCCTACCAGCCTCTATTAGAGTTCTATTTTTCCTTTCAGCAACTCCATTTTGCCGTAGTGTTCTAGGTGAGGAGAATTCCTGATGAATCCCAAGACTTTCACTGAACTTTGTCATGCATTCAGACTGAAATTCAGTTCCATGGTCACTTCTAATTTTGACCACTGTACTGTTAAATTCATTATGTATCTGCTTAACAAAGGTCTGGAAAACATTAGGAGTTTCAAATTTCTTCCTTAGGAAGAACACCCATGCAAACTTGGAAAAGTCATCTACTACTACAGATATATAGACTTTCCTACCTGGACTATGAACCAGCATAGGACCAAACAGATCCATATGCATAAGGTAAAGACACCTTATTGAATCTTTGGTATCAAGGCTTTTAAAAGAAGATCTTGTCTGTTTGCCCTTTTGACATGCTGAACATATACTCTCCTTGACACACTTGACTTTAGGACCATTCCTCACTAGATCACCACTGAAGAGTTTTCCTATTGTCTTGTAGTTTAGATGAGCTAGCCTCTTATGCCATTGTACACAGTGAGTGGCTTTCTCATCTGCAACTAGACAAACAGGAGAATCTCTTCTCATAAATTCAAAATCTAGACAATAAATATTTTCTCTCCTAGTACCAGATAAGATGACCCCTTAGTCATTTGAATTTCTTATTTGACACTTATTCATGAGGAAAGAAATGTCATAGCCAAGATCACATAATTAGCTTATGCTTATCAGGTTATGTTTCAAACCTTTCACATTGGTCACTTGAGTGATAGTGTTTAGACCATTTATTATCTTACCAAGACCTTTTATAACTCCACTTTCTGAACCTCCAAAGATGACTTTGGGTCCATTGTTAGTTGGAGTAAAGTCCTTTAGCATCCTCTTTATTCCAGTCATGTGCTTAGAACAACCACTGTCCAAGTACCATATTGGGGTATGACTACTTGGACTCACATGCATAAAACAAGACTATATATTCTTAGGACCCCAATTTTTATTGGGTCCTAGGTACTGGTTAGACTAATAATGCACCTGCCTACCTGCAGCTTTTCTGACAGGTAGACTAACCCTCTTAACACTATCATTTAACTAACAGTCAATGCCAAAGTGACTCACCTTACCACAACACCATCACTCATACTTATTATACCTCCTCTTAAGTACTGGTCTGACAGCATTGTTGTCTTTAGTTCTTAAATTTGGTGGTATAACAGTTCCTTTTCCTAGTCTTTCAGTCAAAGCCTTCTTGGGAACTGGTCTAGCAGCAGATATACTTGGGATATCCTGAGTCTTAACAGCAGCATTCTTCTTTTCAGAGTGAATGCTTCTGATTGCTTCAATGATGCCCATGTCAGTCCTGTTGTCAAACTTCCCCTTTGTCCGGTTCTGGTCTGTAAGACCTTGAAAGTGAACTGTTTGTTTTTGTTTGAGTGATGGGGCTGGGACACCAAACACAAATTGTCCAGGATGGGCAAGTTGAGTTTTCTGGTGAGCTGCCATATAGACACTTGCACCCTTGCCATTCTCAATCTCACATTGACCATAAATGCTTTCATAGTCATACCTGTTTGATGGCTGATCAACCTTCTTAAAAGATATAGGAGGCATTGAGGCTAGTGGCTGTACTGCTACATTGTCTTTCCTTGTTGATTTGGCCCTTCTAGTTCAACCTTTGAACCCTAATCCCTTCTTACCCTTTTGGGTAGAGAAGGAATCTAATAAAGTCAAAATAGAACTAGGTTTAGAGAATCTAGCCACTAATTCTCTTTCCTTTTCTAGCCTACTTTCAAGGTTCTTAATATGAACATTCTTGAAAGTAATAGTACCAGTCTGAATAACAGTTATGTTATTGTTATTCAGCTTACTAATTTCTTGAATATTCTGATTCAACAATTTTGCAGACTCTGAAGCAGCCAATTTAAAGGAGGCAATCTCCTTGGCCTGCTTTTTGACAAGAAGTCTGCACTTCTTGAATGCTTGGAGAAGCTCTCAATAATCATCAATCAATTGATTGATATCACCTGTTGGGTACAACAACAATAATAAGGCTTATAGGGTCTACAACTTGATTACTCAAGTTGTAGAAGTATCTGTACATGTTGTCTTTGATGAAACAAGACTGATTAATAGTGAGTTGCCTTATAGCTCATGCAATTCTACAGGTATAAATGAGAGAATGGACAAGCTTACCATTACAGATGAGTCAACTGTAGAGCAGGAAGAGGAAAATTATTGCTACTATCCAGGGGGAGTACATGACTCTCTAGATGCTGATGAAAACAAAGAGGTGCAGCATATTGAAGAGACTGGAGGTGTTCAACCTGAAGATAGTCTACCTCCAGCTGTTAGACACTTAAAGGATCATCCAGCAAATCAGATAATTGGTGATCCAAGACATGAAGTGCAAACCAGAAGCAGGAACTTGAACACAGTTCTTTGCTCAAGCTTCCTATCTCAACTGGAGCCAAAGAGATTTGAAGAAGCTATTCTAGACCCACATTGGATTGATGCCATGCAAGAGGAGCTGAATCAGTTCAGAAGGTGCAAGGTCTAGGAGTTAGTTCCTAAACTAAAAGACCACAACATCATTGGAACAAAGTGGATCTTTAGGAAAAACCAAATGAGAGTGGGATCATTGTGAAGAACAAAGCAAGACTTGTTGCAAAGGGATACAGGCAGGAAGAGGGTATTGACTTTGATCAAACCTTTGCCCCAGTAGCAAGACTGGAAGCAATTAGGATGTTCCTTGCCTATGCAACATATCAAGGCTTCAAGGTATTCCAAATGGATGTAAAATCAGCATTCCTAAATGGAAATCCTAAAGAAGAAGTCTATGTAGAGCAGCCCTCAGGTTTTGTTTATTCTCTCAAACCTAATTATGTTTATATACTTAGGAAAGCTTTGTATGGGTTAAAAGAAGCCCCAAGGACTTGGTATGAAACCCTGTCTACTTTCCTTATTGAGAACAAATTCTCAAGGGAGAAAATAGACAATACTCTATTCCTAGGGATTCCAAAGGAAAGATAATCTTAGTCCAGATTTATGTAGATGACATAATATTTGGGTCTATAGAAAATAACCTTTGCAAGAAGTTTGCTAAACTTATGCAAGGGAAGTTTGAGATGAGCAGCATGGGAGAACTTAAGTTCTTCTTGGGACTCCAAGTAAGACAGACTGATGATGGCTTGTCCATATCCCAGTCTAAGTTCACCAAGGAGTTAATTAAGAAGTACAGTATGGAATCATCCTCCACCATGAGAACTCCTATGGGAACAAGTATGCCTATATGCAAAGATGATGCAGGTAAGCCTGTAGAAGAGTCTTTGAATAGAGGAATAATTGGCTCTCTTCTATATCTATTTGCTAGTAGACCAGACATTATGTATGCAACATATGTCTGTGCTAGGTACCAATCATGCCCTAAAGAATCTCATTACACTGCAGTAAAAAGGGTTTTGAGATATTTAAAGAGCACACCTAATCTAGGCCTTTGGTACCCTAGGAATGGAGATTTTCTACTGACAGGCTATTCAGATACAGACTTTGCAGGTTAAAAAGAAGATAGAAAAAGCACAACAGGCACCTGTCAATTTCTTGGAGAAAGATTGGTGTCTTGGAGTAGTAAGAAGCAGACTAGTGTGGCAATTTCCACAGTTGAGTCTGAATATATGGTAGCAGGAAGTTGCTGTGCACAACTGTTGTGGATTCAGCATCAGCTAGAAGACTATGGTATTCAGGTGAGTAGAACACCATTATTTTGTGATTCTAAAAGTGTTATTTCTATTGCTAATAATCATGTTTCACATAGTAGGACTAAGCATATAGAAATTAGATACCATTTTCTTAGAGAACATGTAGAGAAAAAGGACATCTCACTAGATTTGTCAAAACAGATTATCAAATTGCAGATGTGTTTACTAAGCCTCTAGATGAAACTAAATTCAATAAATTTAAAATTGAATTAGGAATGTTGAACATAGAGTAGTTTAACAATATTGGCTAAGTAAATCAGTGTCAACACATCCAGAGTAGTGGTGTCGATACATCCAAAAATTGTGTCGACACGGAATTTATGTTGTACTACTAAGTATGTCTAGTATCGGCACATTATCAATTGGTGTCGACACATAGAAGTCAACATCGTTGTCGAGACATTAGAAGTATGTGTCGACACATTTCAACAGTGTCAACACATTTAGACTGTTTTTGCCCGCCTTTTGACCTTCTTTGTTTAGAAGGGTATAAATAGGTCAAGAATAATCTTTGTCGACACACTCTCCAGGTTTTCGAGACCAAAACCTTGTGTCGACAAACTCTCTCCTCTCAATCCAAGCTTTATCACCATACCAATGGCGCCAAAGGTAGAAGATAACATCAATGAAGGATATGAGTTGGTTCGCCACGCCTTTGATGATGCAAAATCTGAGATTAAAGGGGTAATTACACTAATTGTTGAAAATGGTTTGGAGTTTCTGGTATCCGAACCAACCAAGATATGGAAGAAAGAGATACTTGAGTTTTATGGCGCAACTACAATGGATTCAACTGGCCTTAAGATTAAATCAACGGTTCATGGCGCTGGAGTCAAATATACCTTGAAGAGTTTGAGGAAAATTCTTAATCTTCCAAGGACTCAGGATGAAGAAGAAGTACCCGTATCTAAGACAAGGGAAGCACTAAAATGGTGTGGATTTGATCCCACCTTGAAGATTGGATCTGCTATAAACAGGAAAGGGATGAATCAGCAAGGGAAATTTCTCTCTGAAGTGGTTGGCAAGGTAATTCTATGTAAGCCAGGGGGACATGATAGGATTTCAGCCTATATGTTCAGCCTAATGACAAGGATTATTTTTAGACTAAACACAGATTGGTCTATAGTAATTTTTGAGAAGATTAAGGAAGGAATAAAGAAGCCTCATTTGGCTAGACTGATGAGTTTATACCTGGCTAGAGCAATTCCAGAAGTAATGCACCAGATTCCTGGTTCTAAAATCAACCATATGAGAAAAATGGACATCGGGATTATCTCCAGATGGGATAGGGTCCTAACACAAGACAATACTGATAATGCACAGGTGCAGGGGGAGACAGATAATGCACAGGCACAGGACATTACTGATAATGCACAGGAGCAGGGGGAGCCAAATAATGCACAGGTGCAAGAGGAAGAAACAACACACTTGGCAACTGAAATGGCTTCACAAATAATTCTTGAGAGACCTCATGTCAACATTCCAGCACAAGATGTTATCATGGAAGATACATCTGTAGTTGCTGATGCTCTTGAGAAAGAAGTACCACCAGTCCACACTCAACAGGAGTTTACTCTTGAAGAGTTGTTTCCTGATATTGAGGGAGCAATAAATAAGGGGGAGCAAATAAGGATTGAGGGGGAGCAGGCTGATTTTGAGGGGGAGCAGATTAGGACTGAAAAGGAGCTCCCTCCTAGTCCTAAGGAAAGAGTAGAGATTGCCAGTACATCTGCTTCAGTAGATGAAGAAATAGCAAGTGCCAAAAAGAGAAAACTGATGGTTTTCAAGAGAAGGAGCCAAAGCTACAAGAAAGCATTGCAAACTGCTGCTCCACAACCTACCCTAGAGGCTGATTACAGCTCATTATTTGTTGCCTTGCATGTGAAATTAGATGAGTAGAGAGTGGCTATAGAGAAGTATGTGGATGAAAGCCATAAGTCACTTCAATTTGATCTGGCTCAAGATATCAAATCCATCAGGTTTGAAGTGAATCTACATAAGAAAGAGATGACAGATTGCTTCCACAAAGGGGGCAATGCTGTAGTATTTCTGGCTAAGCAGTAAGCAGCAGTAAAGGCTCAAGTGGATGACATTGCTATTAAACAAGGCTATGTACTTGAGAATCAGATTAGGATGAATGACAATCTGACTGAATCTCACAATGAGATAGTAACTGAAATAAAGAATATAATTACTACAATGACTGAAGCAAGGGCTAAAGAGAAAGATGAGTTTGATAAGAAGCTACAGGCTACCTTAGACTCATTTCAGACAGCCATTACTACTTCTCAGAATTTAATCTCTAATAAGCTTCTCAAGTTAAAATCATTTTATAAAGATGGTGTTAATTTTCTTGATGGACAAGTGAGATTTCAGAAAGATGACTTAAGAGACCATATTGAAAGAGAAGTCATAAAGGGGGAGAGAGTGTTAGTAAAAGCAGGCTCAGATCATGCTAAATGGATATCCAATAGCATCAGAGCCACTCTGGGATATCCACCCCTTTGTGATGATGATAATGTTGCTGAGTCAGGTGTGCAACCTATTTATTTTGAAGGTGATCAACCTGAAGTTGCTCAGGTCATCTACCCTCCAGCAGATTTTGATATGATTCAGCAACAAATTCAGTCTATATACAGTCCTCCACAGGAAGTTGATAATGCTATTATTGAGAAAGTAGAAATGCCAGAAGCTGCCTTGAAAGCTAAGCAGGAAGCTTAACTGTCAAAGAAAAGGTTCAGAGAACATGCTGAGTTAAAGCCTGATTTTGAGCAGTTGAGCTCCACTTCCAGGAATATCATTTTGACTTCCTGGAAAGCTGTTAAAGAACAGATCCATGAAAGGGGCAAATGGTATTCTGAATAAGAATGGCAAAAATATGAAGTAAGGCAAGAATCCATTCTGCAATATAGAAGAAAGGATAAAATTGGGAAGCTACCTCCTAATGCTAAGGAGCCTAGCAAATACTTCCCTAAGCCTTTTCATTATTTTGAAAGGCAGAGAATTATGGTTGTAGCATAGAAGAAGGCAAAGTTGAAAGGAAAGAAGCCCATTGATGATGCAGAACCTTCTGTGCAGGCTTAGATTAAGCCAAGGAAAGGCATAGTCATCAGGAAGCCTGATCAGCCTTAGTATAGATTTACTAGATTTTACAAGAACAATGTAATCTTTAGTTTTAAAGAAATCTCTGCAAACAATTGTTAAGAAACTTTTTGATAGTATAAACAAAACAATGTTTCATATTCATTAAGTTTGCATCATTATTATGTAATGTCATTTTGGTATATGTTTTGTTTATAAGTTACCATGTCATATAATGCTTATATACATAATAATGTTTGTTTATTATAAGTGGTGTATATCATTGACTAAAGGGTTATGACTTCTCCAAATAGGGGGAGATTGTTGGGTACATAGGAAAATGTGTACCTGATTTGGAGATGCCTCACTTAGCTCAATGATATACATCAAGGTGTATTTGATGTTATTTTGAGTTTATATGTGCAGGTTAAGAATATGCTAAAATGCAGGAAACAAGTTTCTAAGTACATGAGTCGACACCAGAGGAAGCTGTGTTGACACTTAAGAAAGCCTGTGTCTACACTTGGAAAAGCAGTGTCGACACCAGACACCCTCTTCAGTTCCATCATGAAGAAACCTTGTTGCAACCCCAAGGTGAAGGCCATCATCAGGGTGTACCCTGGCATCTCCTAGACCTAGGTGACCTCCTCATGGAACTGGTCCACGTTAACTCCCCAAGGTCTTTTTCACACCCTGCTTGATGTGGAATAGGGACTCCGTCTCTTTCTTCCTCTTATTGGAAGTGGTGAACCTCAACATGAACCCCCGACGTAGGTCCTCGAAGCAGTATATTGAGTTTGCCGGTAGGTGGTGGAACCAATCCCTCGCCTTCTCCTTCAGGATGATGTCGAAGAGTATGCACTTGAAGGCATCCAACATCTGCCTTATTAAAACCACATCCTCAAACCATTGGATGTGCTGGATCGGGTCATCCTTCCTGGGGTAGTAGGATATCTCCGGCTCCCTGAATCCCTCCGAAACTAGAGCAGAAGAAACTAACTCGCTAAAGGGGCTGCCTCCCTCTCCTAGGTGAGCCATAGGTTCTCGCACCCCCATCTCACCGAACCGGCCTCCGCTCGCTGACCCGGGGAAGAGCACTCGCCCTAGTAGATCACGCCGACTCCACTCCTCTGTAACCTCCTTCCCAGCTCGCCGAGCCGGGGCATCCTCGCCTAGATTCGTGGCGGCGGAGACTGGTATAACTGGTGTAGAGCACTTAGCACGCACGCCGAGTGCGAACCTAATGAGGTCATGCACCTCCCGCCTGAACTCCTCGAACATCCCCAACATAGCGAGAAGGAGAGGGGGTGGCGAGTTGACCCTATCCGAACCTTGCCTTTCTCCTCCAGTCATCGATCCTGTTGAAGATTTTTTCTGTTGACCACTCTCCACGCTAACCGCGCCAAAATGTTGAAACCGAAAACTCGGTCCATGTGCAATTCACCCTTGGGGAAGGGGTGATCAAACACTTACTTCTCTCTCGCGAGCCAAATGACTAAGGAAAAAAGAATAGGGGACGGACCCAAGGGCTTGGCGTGGAGGTCCCACCACACACTTGGAAGATCTTAGAGTGCTTCTCCTCCCTAGCCAAATGCTGAGCTAATGATACCTCAGAAAGTGCAAGAAGATCGAGGCACAAGTAAGTATGCCTTCTGAGGTACCCCCTTAGGTCTATTTATAGTTTCCTGAAAACGGCCTATAAATAACCAACTTTCGCTATTCCACACAGCTATGTGTAGCCCAACTGGGTCTGCCAATAACATAGCTCCGCTGTTCCAACAGGCAATAGGCAAGCTAATAGGGACAGAAAGGAAAAAATATATCACAGAAAAATGGGGCGAGTTGCCCTCTGAAACCTCCACTCGCCACCTCTTCTAGCCCTAGGCGAGTGCGGGCCTGGCCTGCCCCACTCGCCCACTACTCGCTGAGCCCCCTGGGGCGAGTGCGAGCTGACCTGCTCCACTCACCCGCTGCTCGCCGACCCCCTGGGGCGAGTGCGAGATGACCCGCTCCACTCGCCCTTCAAACGATATACCTCACTTGGGTGAGCCGGACTGCTGGACTTTGGCCGATCTGGCTCCTGTCGACCACTACTCGTTGGATATGGGGTTATACATGTCCGATTCATCATGTCCATAAACATGGATGGCGCATTCGTTAGCCCAAAAGGCATGATGGTGAATTCATAATGTCCATATCGTGTACTGAACACCATCTTGAGAATGTCACTTTCCCTGATTCTCAGCTGATAATAACCAAATTTTAGATCTAGTTTTGAGTACATAATTGATAAAACTAGCTGGTCAAACAGATCATCGATCCTTGGAATCGGGTACTTGTTCTTCTCTATCAGCTTATTCAATTCCCGATAATAGATTCATAGCCGTAGATTTCTATCCTCCTTCTTCACGAAGAGGACCGGTGCACTCCAAGGTGACGAACTTGGACGCACATACCCCTGCTCTATCAATTCTTGAAGCTATACTTTCAACTCTGCCATCTCTCTCGGTGCTAAGCAGTAAGGAGGTCGCGACACAGGTTTGGCACCTGGCACCAACTCGATGGTGAAATCGATCTCTCTATGAGGTGGTGCTAGCTCCAGGGAGATTTTCAGGGAAAAAATCCACAAACTCCGACACCACCGGAATACTGACCAAACCAGGCTTGAGCTTCTTAGCCTTTAGTAGAGTGAAGAACAACTCTACACCCTCATGAACTGCTTTAACTACTTGGAGAGCTGACAATAGTGTCTTGCTCGGTCCCTTCATACTAGAGAAAGTAGTTTTGTGACCTGTATTCAGAGCTAGTTTGACCGTCTTTAAGCTGCAATCGCTGTATGCACGTTGCTCCGAGAGCTAATCCATGCCAAATTTCACATCAAACTCTACTATCGGCAGTAGTGATGCTTCCAAGTCAAAAGTTTGACTTCCTTTTAGTACCTTAACACAACAGACCCTATCCGCGCACATCGAACACCCGTTAGACAACAACACGTCCAGTCTATCCTTTACCATAGAAGAAGGCACTCTGATATGTGAAAAATGTCCTCGGAGAGGAAAGAGTGTGAAGCTCCTGTATCAAACAGTGCTCGAGCCGGACAGTCCATAATTAAGACAAATCCTAAAACACGATAGTTGTTCAACCAATGTATAAGGCGTAAGGTATAGAAAGTATTATGACTAAAATCTAACACATACCTGCAACCACATTGCCTTGTTTGATGGCCTCATGTTGGCCAAGGTTGTAGACTCTAGGTTGGGGTAGAGCATGATGGGACGCGGTTGACTCCACCGCCTTCCCTTTCTCAGCATAAGATGCTTATGCCTTCTTCTCTGACTTGCCACTCCAACACTCATGGGCAATGTGTCCTGGCTTGCCATAATTATAATAGTGGATTGGGCCTCCTCGTCCAGACGATGCCCCAGAAGTAACAGATGAAGAAGTCAGTCCAACCGACCTGGGCTTCTTATTCCACCTTCGATGCTCAGTCTTTGATGAACTTGGTACTTTAAATTCATACCTCTTTAATGCTGAGTCATTTTTACGCTGAACGCGCTTTATGTACTGCTCCAGATATTGAGATGTATTGACCAAGGTCAAAGGCCCTGCGTCATTGAACCTGAGAGCAACAACCTCAAATCGTCACACAGTCCTTCATAGAATCGGTTGGTCTTGAGCTCCTCATTAGCAAAGTTAGAGCTTACATATCGCCCCAACCTTATGAACTCGTGTAAGTAGTCGTCCACACTACTCTCACCCTGAGTTAATCTCTAAAACTAGTTTTTCATAGCAATTTTCTGTGCTGACGGGATATACCGCACCAGAAACAATCTCGAGAACTCATCCATTGAGATATTGGTGAGTTGTCTCCAAGTAAAGTGATGTAATTCTTGTTCATCCCACCACAACCTTGCTTCACTATCCAAAAGGAAAGTGGCTATAGAAACCGTCTACCACACCTCCGTCTTCGTTGCCTACATGACTCTCTTAATGCGAGAGACCAATCCTCAGCTTGCGTTGGGGTACCAGTACCCATAAACACTGGAGGGTTAAAGCTCATCATATGCTTAAGCTTCTTTTCAGTCGCCCTTCTTTGCACTACGGGCTCTGCCACTACATGATCCACCACCATAGTTCGGCTATGCTAAGTGGTACTTGACCCAATTCAGGAGCATGGGGTTTCACTTGCCTCCCTGGCTAAGCATTAATCATGGCGAACACTGCTTCAACTACCAAACGTATAGTTTTGGCAGAAGGAGGGGTCACAGGCACATCATCAGCCACACTACTCTCTGCTGAGTGCTGATGTTGGGACTGCTCTGCACCACTCTTAGTCACCTATAATCATAAAACACACAATTAGGCGACCAAACATATTGCTAAAAAGCAATCATAGGAACACGCAGGTTCGTCAAACATGTATATTTTCATTCCTAAGTCGACATTCATGAATTCTTTCATATTATAACGGTAACGCATATACATGTGCTCACCACCCCTTAAAAAAATTCTCCCACGAATTCAAATAAGAAAGACCGACACTAGAATCTAATACCAAATTGTAATACCCCCATCCGTCACATAGAATATAACAGAAGGTCTGGCCGGGGCCCCACGCCATATTCCACAGACAGTAAGTGGAGTTACTTATTGAAACCATAATTCAAACATGCATCCTAACTTAGAGTGCATTCTAGCGGAAGTATTTTAAGATTGTAATAAGAATCCAAACCATACGAATGTCCACTAAACCAAACAGGAATGAAAAGAAGGATACACAAATAGTTATGGCCTTAAGGCCTTACAAACTTTTCTTAAATATTAATGTCTTACATAATTCGACACGCAGGTCATCCATACATGAAACGATTAATAAAGATGAGAAATTTCGCTTTGGCCTTCAAGGTCCGGCTTAGCAACCATGGACTTTAACCCGCTATTTCCCGCTCGGCTCAGCTACACTTGCACAAAGATATTCCACCTAAAAGGTAGAAAATAAATTAACTGTCAGCATTAGCTGGACAAATTATAACGACTCCACCCCTTGCTCAGGGTGGCGGTGCTCCCTCCCTGCAGGCATTTAGCATATATATACCATGGCAAATAGAACGTGCAATCTAAGCACCAACCATCAACGATGTTGGCACGGCTGTCTAATGCCCCGTGCTCTCAGGGCACTTTCTCGGTGCATAGGACCTTGAAGGGTCAAACCTCCGTCCTTAGCGATGGTTAGCAATGTTTGAGCTTTTAGTTTTTCAGGGCCGAAGCAAAAGACAATGCCACTATGCTATGACAAACTCATGATAATCCTACAGATACATACTTTGACTCATTCCATGTCTATCTCCATAAAGTTGGGTGCAGTTCAGCTAATTTGCGTGCTCAAATCATTCGGCTTGCAAGCCGCAACCCGGGTCAGCATCTCCTTTCCCATCCGTACAATTCATAACATCGTTATGATCCTAGGATAGCCCTCACGACCGCCTAAGCTAGGCCTCACAGGCTCTTAGCTCAACACATTTGCCCCCCAGGTCTTCAATAAATAAGCCTCACCAAATACCCCCAGGTCTCCATGAGACAAGCCTCACACAAAACATTGGCCACCAGGTCTCTACGAGACATGCCTCACAAATAATATTGCTCATTGGGAGCTACTGCCAGCGGTAGCGCTATAGCCGCGCGGTAGGGGACAGACTATCGATTCTTCCCCTTCAAACGGGTGTTTTCTTGGAGTCCTTCTCTAGTACTCTCTCTGCAGTCACCTGCACACCCCGCATCTCTAAAAATAACATGCTTTCCACGTAGTCTTCTCTTAAATACAAAAATAATCATCACCAATCCAGACCAACCTGTCCGGATGGGCTTCACAAAACATGCCTATATCATACTTTGATTCCGGATTCAAAATGCAAAGACAATGGGGATACCACTGATCTACCTGTCGGGAGAACTTCCACGTATTCGTAGAGCGTATACCCTAACATGCCAAAAAAAGGACTTCACATGTCCAAGGAAGAGGATCATTACCCTTGATGTTTGTTTCAATGCCATGGGAGAGAATCTAGGCGGATGGAAACGACCCATATAGATTTGCTTCTGTAGATCCGAACTCGGCTTGCGAATCGGAGCTCCGAAGCTCCAATAATGGCGGGATCTCCTTCCTCTTCCTCTTTCTTCACTCTCCCTTCTCTCTAACTCTTAGAAAGAGAAAACCTTGGGATCAAATGAAGAAGAAATACCCTAACCGGCCTTATACCGTCTAGGATAAAACCTTACCGTCGAATCTCCATTAAAAAACGATTAACGACGATGATTTACTCCAAATTTTGGTTTGCGAGACTTACCGCCGTGCGATTGAAATTTATCTCCATGCAGTAGGTCAAGCGTTAGCTTGTCCCGCAAGCCACCATTCAAAACCTCCAAACACACACTAACACGTGTCTGTATCATAACTACTCTGCTACTGCCACGCGGTGTAAGACCCCATTTTTTTTCTTTTCTAAACACCAGGGTCTTAGGCCAAGAACCGCCGCTTTGCGGTTACACCATCACGCCCGGGAAGGTCGTCACTACAAAACGCCGATCCTGCCGGCCAAATCGATCGCAGAACAGTAGTATAAGTAAATATAAAGCTAGTCACCATAACCACATGTATATAAATAAATCTCCACAAAGGGAGAGTCCACAATAATAATAATCAGAGAAAAAAAAAGGAGGGCTTAAGCCCAGTACATGTAATCCTCACTACAAGTCACTCGTGGAAGCAAAACCAAAACTAAGCGTCACCGTAACTGTCATTGTACCGAGATCACCCAAGCTAGACTGGCCCATCTCCACCGACTCCGTACTCTGCTGGTGCTGCATCTCTAGGTTCTTCTTCCTTTTCGGCCTGCAGTCGCCGCCTCGCAATCCACGTCTGTATCTACGTCTTCGGCCTCCTGGCTGCTGAGCTAGTGGGATCCCACCCATCAAGGGGCATTTGACCCATGTATGTCCCGGCTGGTGATAATGGTAACACGATCGTGGGGTCAACTCTGTCAGAAACTGCAAAACCCGTGACCCTTCCATATGGTACACCTAAAATGTTATGGTTCGAAAACCGTTAGTCTAAAAGACTAAGCCCTATCATCCCCTACCCCTTCCCCCATGGCTCCTAGGTACCGAGCGGAGAGGAAGAAAGGGAAGGACATGAAGGTGGAGAATAAGTCAAAAGCAGGTGACAGCGGACCTATTCTAGCAATTCCACAGTAAATATGACAAAAGCAGAAAGTAGGAAATGTAACCTTAACTTATGCAGAAGCGCATAAGCCAAGGGATCTTTTGTAGGTCTCCCATCGTATAAAGTGTCACATACCACTTATACGTTGGGGTGTCGATTATCAAACAGCAAGGAGTAGCAAGAAAGTAAAAACACAAGAAATATAACCATTGATTTATAGGGATTACCTCTATATACCAAGGGGTCGTTTTGCAGGACCTATCATATAAAACGTCCCATACCATCTTATACGATAGGTGGCAATGTTTATGCTATGACACACAAATATGCTATGGAATGGATAAGCAAGTGAAACACACCCACACGACTCCATGCGCACAGACCTTTAGTTCCCCCTGTTCGGGCAGCTAGCTTCACTCCCAAGAACCTCCGTAGTGGCAAACAGAGACAGTGGGTCGGGTCCCCCACTCCTAGGCGGGTAACCACACTACCAGGCCTAGCCATTCCATACGCCCCTAGAAGAACACAACCTAGAGTATTCGCGTATTAGTGCTGGCTATATCTACCAGGCTTTCTTTGGCTAAGTGTCCCACACTGCCGAGTCAACGTACCGACGTCGGTGTGATCGATCGTCCAGTACCGATGACCTACCACTTTTATGCACATGCAATCATGACAGTTATATTTGTACAAGTTCTCATGTTACCGAGCTTCCAGCTCTCTAGGATACCAAGCATATACCAAGTCCCCGAGCATCCCGCTCCCTGGACTTCCAAATTTATACCAAGTCCCCGAGCATCCAGCTCCCCGGACTTCCCAATCACAAACCAAATAATTGACATTACTAGTAGGCCCTTAGACCACGGACCTACTCTACCCATTCCATGCCAATTCTTCTTCCTAAATGTATAAGTGTTGGTGTGAGGTGCAACTATTATTAGGGTTACTCTTGATCATTTTGTTTCTAAGATTTAAGGTTAACCTTGTACTTCCTGAGGTTTACCCGGTGAAGGGCTCGCAGCGGTACTAGGAGCTATGATGAGGTGAATCCCAAATCTCCCTTTCCAAGGCACTTATTATAATTGATTTGTTCCCTTAACCCATTCCCTTCTCATATTACAGTGGGCTAATCCTAGGATGGCTTTGACTCTTCCTCTTCTCGGGGAGGACGATCTTCCGTCGACCCGAAGACCACTTAACACTAGTCAATCTCACACCCTACCCGTCCTGACTTCCAATAATGAATTTGATTAAAACCACCCTATACAAACCAGCAAACTACCAAAATTCCATCTCCCAAGTTCATTACCCACTCTAGTTCAGCTTCTGCAGTTTTTACTAAACGCAGACCATCCTAAGCTTATGAGGTATGCAAGGGGTGGTACTCCAAATTGTCTTCCGAATCTCCTATAATATTTACTGGAGGTCTACCATGACATAATTAGTCTAAATACAGAAAATAATAATTTTCCTATTTCATTTGACATTTAATTTATTTATTCTCAGCCTCCTAATGCCTTAGTATGAACATGAAGTGCACTAATGAGCCAACAATAAATCACCATAAAATCAGTAAAAATCCAATGAGGCATTTAAGCAGTAATTACAAATTTTGAGAAACTTCAGAGGTTTTTAGGCCTACATTTCCTAATTTACCATTTTAGGCCACTTTTACTATATTGTGAAGCAAGTACTGTAAATATATATCCAAAAATCACAATAAAATTATAGAAGCTTTATGGTGACCTATAAACATCATAAACCAAGTCCCATAATTTTTATCTAATATTTGGGCTCTGGATTTATTTTAATGTAAAACACCAATTTTCCTTGCTTAGAGAAGGAGGTACTATTTCTAATCATCTAAAAATCCAGAGAAATTTACAGGATGACTATCATTGTCCTAAACACCCACTGACCAAATTTCATAATTTTCCAAATAGTAATTGGGCATTATTTGTATTTTTGACTACATATCACAATTAGTACATTAAAGAGTAAAGTACCCAAAATAATCAGATAAAACTCTCAATAAAAATACATAAGGTATAACATGCTATAAGATGCCCTAATCCAAGATTTCATAACATTCCAGTGCATATAAATTCCAAAATCATCAAGATAAATATCTAGGGCACAATTAGAGTTGTAAATGAAGTACTGTATAAATTAATCTAAAAATCTCAACAAAATTATATTATGTCCACTTGGACCATAAAATCACCCTACCCAAATCTTACTTGATTTGAAGTTCATTTGATAGCATAATAGTTCAAATTAATGTTTGTTACCTAAACTAGGGTTAGGGTTTTAGGTGGCCTAACTGTCTCCAAAGCCCCTAAGATTTTGTCTAGAGAACTATAATGTCCCCATGGTCCTCGCCACAGAATTTCAAGTCAGTCCAAGGTCATTTGACCCCATGACCTTCACAACCCTAAAAATCCCCATTAAGGGACTTACCCTAGGGTTCTAGGGCTAACCTATCCCAAACCACCCCAAATTACATTCGAGGGTGTGTCATGCCCTAAACAACCAGTGGACAAAATATCAGCCTCTGTTGAGGTTGTTTGACCACTCAAATCCCAAAAGGAATGAATTGACCTAATTAACCCTATAAGGGCCAACCTAGTGTTGAGTTAAAACTCAATCAAAACACTTCCAAAAGAGGTGGAATTTTTACCAGAGTTCTAACCTTCCCCCCTAAGACCTCCCACCCAAATTTGGGGGGATTTTGAGGTGTTTAAGACACCTAATTAAATTATACATGAATTATTAATTTTTTACAAAAACTATAGAAAAACATTCTCCAAAAATTCTCATTTTTAGATAGACCCTAGGTATAGTTAGGATAGACTCCTTGCCCAAATTTCAGAACATTTGGGCAAAGGATGAAAGGTGGGCACACCTTTTTGTCTCTGCCTAGCTCTAGGTCTAGATCCCACCAAAAGAGGTGCCCTGGTCAAACCAATTGACCAAATTGACCCAAATCAATTTTGAAATGTAGTAGACCCATAGGGATACAGATTTTATGTTGGTCACTTCTACATAAAAAGCCTCTAAGTACCTCATTAAATAGCATAAAAGAGAACTTGATAAATCACTACATTTATATATAAATATAATAATTTAGTATTATAGGTTACTGTTCATCTTCTCAAAAAGCCCGAACCAGCAACCTAAAATGCTCAAAACTTGTAGCTTTTCTAAAGCTATTTCCCGGCCACCCAGCCATCTCCCTGGCCGGCCACCACCACCACCACCTCTGTTGAGGTGAGGGCTACCGTCGGGCGGCGGCACGGCCGCCGGAGAGGCAGTTTCCGGCGAACCCGCCACCATGAAATTTCGGAAAAACCATGGAAACGCTCACCCGATCCAGCTCTTTTGAGCCTGATATCTCTCCTAATGATTTCTAAGATCTATCCATAGAAGAAGAGGTAGAGGAGGATCTTATTCGCGGTTTGGAGTCGAGCCGATCGTCGGGATGCCCTTGGCGCGGTGGTGGCGTCGCCGGAATTCTTCTACAGCACAGTAGGAGGCTCGAAACTTTAGGTAAGGGCTAGGAAACTTCATCCTTGAGCCTAAGGGGCCTTTTTAAAGGAAAGAAATGGGGAGTGGGCGGTTATAGGCTGTCCATCCATTATTGCCTCTTCAAGAGCAAGCTCGGCCATGGCGGAGGGGAGCTGAAACGGCTTTGTAACAGCTGTAGGAGGGCTGAAAACTCCTCCTCTCCCTGAGAGGAGTTGAATCCACCCATTTCAAGGGGAAGAGGGAAGGCCATGGCATCAAATTCCATTGATGGCCATGAAGCCTAGCTCTCGGCCATGGCTGGAAGGAGAGGAGTCATCTGCCACGTGGCATTGACCGGTCCAATTCACTAAATAAGGTTTTAATTAAGTCTTAATAAGAGAAACGGCCCACTAATGCATTCTGGCCCACTTCCTAGACCGGCCCGGTTCAGCTGTACCAGCACACAACAAAAAAAGATGCCAGAAAAATTCTAAGTAAAATGGCGTTGAGTGAGCTGAGCTCACTCAACGCCGTCCAGATTATGGCTTTGAGTGAGCTTAGCTCACTCAACGCCATCCATATTATGGCGTTGAGTGAGCTTAGCTCACTCAACGCCGTCCAGATTATGGCTTTGAGTGAGGTTAGCTCACTCAACGGCGTCCAGGTTATGGCTTTGAGTGAGCTTAGCTCACTCAACACCGTCCAGGTTATGGCGTTGAGTGAGCTTAGCTCACTCAACGCTGTCCAGATTATGGCTTTGAGTGAGCTTAGCTCACTCAACGCCGTCCAGGTTATGGCTTTGAGTGAGCTTAGCTCACTCAACGCCGTCCAGGTTATGACGTTGAGTGAGCTTAGCTCAATCAACGCCGTCCAGATTATGGCTTTGAGTGAGCTTAGCTCACTCAACGCCGTCACGGTTATGTCTTTGAGTGAGCTTAGCTCACTCAACGCAATCCAGACCACGGCGTTGAGTGAGCTTAGCTCACTCAACGCCATTCCAAGGTCACGGGCGTGAAGGATCGGTCACGGGCGTGTCTGACCTATGCTGAAATTTCTGAGCTCGATGATCGTCTTCCTGAGGTCGACAATCGTCGAAGGGGGTCACGCCCTAGGTCACGGGCATGATGGATCGGTCACGGGCGTGACTGACCTATGTTGAAATTTCTGAGCTCGACGATCGTCTTCCTGAGGTCGACGATCGTCGAAGGGGGTCACGCCCTAGGTCACGGGCGTGACGGGTCGGTCACGGGCGTGACCACCCCTTAACTCAAAATCTTGGTCGACAAACTTCGATTCCTTGGCTTCCTAGGGTTCTGTTAAGACAAAACCACTCCCAGGGGTCTAGTCGAAAATGGGATGTTACACGCGGTATCTTACCATCGCCAAGAGATAGCTGGTTCGCCTCGTAACCAGCACAAAAACTACAAAAGCACAGCTACTGCCAGTGCTAACCCTACCGCTGGGCGGTAGCTCACCAAGAGCCTTGCCAAATAAATCAGCCCTACTACCTCTGTACAATAACAACCTACCGTCGCGCGGTAGATGATGCGTCATTTCAATACGGTGCTCTCGACGCCTGACACTACCGCCACGTGGTATCTCTACCGCCACGCGATATCACTACCGCCACGTGATACCTCATAAAGAGGTATACCAGTTTAAACTGCTTCACTACCATCGGCGTTAACCCTACCACTGAGCGGTATCTCATAAAAACCATTTCTTGCCTCAAGAAACTTGGGGCGTTACACGAACCTTGCTATATCATTCTTTATACCTGGCCTCCAGATAATCTGCTTCAGATCTCAGTACATCTTCATAGAACCAGGATGGTAGGCAATATTAGAACCATACGCTTCACCAAAAATCTTTGCTCGGATATCCTCAGTAGCAGAAATGCAATACCTACCGCAGTACCTCAAGGTACCATCACTATCGATAGAGAAGACTGGTAGTTCTCCACTTTCAGCTCTACCCCGAATATGCTGTAAATCTGGATCATCCTTCTGATGTAATCTCGTAAGTGAGACCCATGAATGAAATTCTTTATATGGGTAGATGAATACCTAGAGGGGGTGAATAGGTTTCCTTTGAAAGTTTTTAGTCTTTTTTAATTATGTACTTATTGTGCGATGATATTAATTTGTTTGCTTTCAAGATCACAAAAAAACACAAGTTTATAGTGGTTCCCATATCTAGGGTACATCCACTTTCTCCCTCCACCTATCTAGCAGTGTGCTAGATTCGGCCAACTTCTCCTTTACTCAGATCAAACTGATCTTAAACCTCAGATCCCTCACGATCTTACAACTCAGAGTGCCCTTCACTTCTACATCATAGACTGATAACAGTCCTACCTCAGAGACAGCACAGTTCTCCTACCCTAAGTAAAATAGCCCTATAACTCAAAGTGTTCCAACTCCTACAATTCAGAGACCCAGCTGATCTCCTACCTAAGATCTATACAGAGATCCTACCTCAGGCACAAGCATTGCCTCAGATCCTACCACTCAGAGTGCACACTCCTACCACTCAGACTACTTACAGCCATATAACTCATCCTTTATAAAATAGGCTTACACTTAGATCTTTGTGAAATCCTATAAGAATTAATAAGGGTTTGTGTAAAAATGACTCTAGAGAAAATTCTAGAGTCTCCTTTCTTGATTGTACAGCAGATAGTCTTTCTTACCCATAACAACATGAATATGCTTCTTCAATTTAAATTCAGCATGTACTGTGTTGAACTTTTGCATAGCTCTTATTCTTCAAGCTTGAGAAAGATTATCGCTCTGTATATTATCAGGCTTGAAGATAACCAGAAAATACTTTAGCTCTACTAGCAGACTTTTGTGAGAATTAGGGTTTGAGAGATAGGCAAAAAGTCCATATAATAGATAACCCCCTTTCACATTTATACTCTCGCATCTACAATGACTATTTCCTCCTCTGGCAAGCGGCATGGCCGGCTTTAATGGTTGATCCATTCCAGGATATCATTGCCCGAACAATACGATGTTCTTTGTCTTTTTTCACGAGATTTGCGTCAATTTGAATTTAGGATGACGTCAGCACATTTGATACGATGCCAAAAAGGCTTGAAACAATTTCTGATTCTGCACAGGAGTTGAGTGAATCCACATGTCTCGACAAAATTGAGTTCTGACAGTTAATTCCAGAAGAGTTTAGTTGATAGCCTTCACTCGATGCATTTGTACTTGGCCAAAATTTTTGTCTGATGCAGAGGCTTTGAGTGAAGGCTCTTCACTTGACGCATTAGTACTTAGCCAAATTTATTTCTGATGCATTGGCTTTGAGTGACGGCTCATCACTCGACGTATTAGTACTTAGCCAAATTTTTGTCTTATGCATAGGCGTTGAGTGAAGGCTCTTCACTCGATGCATTAGTACTTAGCCAATTTTCTATCTATCTCTGAAGCGTTGAGTGAAGGTTTTACACTCGACGTATTTGTCCTTTAACACGTATACTGAGAAGGCGTTGAGTGTAAGTTCTTCACTCAATGCATTTATACTTAGTCAGTTTTCCTTTGAGAAGACATCAAGTGTAAGTCCTTCACTCGACACTTTTGTACTTAGACAGATTTCAGACTTCGCCACTTAAGCTTTGAGTGATTGTTCAACTGTCGACGCTTTCTTGCTTCAGGTGTTGAGTGATGTGTAGTAACTCAACATATTTGGACTTAGCCATTTTTCTTACTTCCTTGATCATGCTGACTTCTCTCCAACCATAATTCTGACACTCTAACTGTGTAGTCACATAATTATAGACACCCTGCACATATGAACTCGGGCATATATCAAATACATGTTTTGCATATTATTGACTTATGACCTTCTTCAAATCTGGGACATTATGGTCAATGTATCCAACAATCTCCCCCTATTTGAAGAAGTCAGAATCCTAGTAAATGATATACATTATCTCACAATAAACAATTATTAGCACATATAAAGAACACATAATATCACACACAGACAAATTGAATTTTCTAAAATAGGATAAATAACAGAATTATAGTGTGCTTACAATAGTAATTTCATATTCCAAAAACCTAAAGAACTTATGACATATAATATTGCTAAGTTTTGAGTTCCTTAATTGCAATGCCCTTGCCAGATTTCTTTCCCATCTTTTCCCCAGCCTCCTTCTTCTTTTGTCTTTTCTCTCAAAGTAATTGTAAGGCTTAGGATAATATTTGCAGGGCTCTAGGGAATCTATCTATACAGTACCATCTCTCTTATCTCTTTTGAACTTTCTTCTCACTTCTTCTTGCCTCTCAAACTTGGCCCATTCAATAGAACTATATGTTTGGCCCCGTTAGTCTTGTTCTCCTTGATTTGATCCACGACAAATAATATGATAGTTTCTTAATTGTGGACTCCACAACTCAAAATCTTGTCTGGTTTGCATCTCTTCTCTATGTCTTTTGTTGCTTATTCTAGCTTCCTCTTTCTCATCTATAATAGTCTTTCCTTTGGCCTTGGACAACTGTTCAATGGTAGGACTGAAGGTAGGAACATCACCAACAGATTTAGTCCCATCAATATCTTTGTGAATCTCAGGCTCATCATATCTGATAGGTTCAAGGCCCAATACATCTCTGACAACATTTGAGGTCCAGATAGCATGATCTGCACTATTCTTTATCCTTGACCTCTCCCCTTTATAACTTCTTCAGAGACTTCTTTGCCAAGGAAAGTTGTCTTGTGAGCCAAATGATTGACCCATATAGTGACAACATTCTTTACCTACAACATATGATTATCTATGAATTGGGTGCATGCATCCATTGTCCTCTCTAGAATGATCTTGTTTCATTTTATGATGCTCTTGATTACCTCATGAACCATCTTCATGTTTTTAGTTATGATGCACTGGTTCTCAATAGTGTCATTCTGCTTCTTTTCTATTACATCTAGCTTGTTTGCAGTATAGTCCATAGCAGGAGAAGCTCTGGTAAAGAACTTGACAGTATTCTCTTTCAGCAATTTGACTTTAAGACTAACAGAAGAAATTTCAATTACGATGTCCTTTCTCAATTCTTTTATAGAGTCATCCACATATAGCTCAATTTTCCTCCTCTGCTCATCAAATAGACCTTTGAGTTGAGCCAGAAAGGAGGTGGGCATGTCCTCATTCAGCTAAGTAGACTTTGGGAAATTGACTTATGTCTCATCTTGCCTGATGTCTCCCCTCATTTCTGAGATAGCACTTCATAGTCAGAAGAGTGTTGTGGAGTGTCAGCATCATGAATAGACTCTTCTTTCTCAAGCTCTTCAACATTAATCATGTCATAAACCCCTTAATTTTCTTAAGAATCTTGATTAGATAGTTCAATTATATTTTTAACAACTAGAGTAGGGAGCTCAAGGTTTGTCTCCCCCTCAACTATATTATCAGTCACAAGAACTTGAAGTAGATTAAGTATTGTTCTGATGACATCCTCTGGAACAATCTCCCCATGAACATGAGAACTGGAAAGTCAGATGGGATTTGCTCTATCCTATCTTATAGATTTTCCAGAAAGGATTCAATGTTGTCATATAGACTAGCATTTGGTAATTTATGCTCCCCCTCAACAACATCTTAGTCGAGGCAAATTCAACATTCACCAGAGTTGTGTCTCCCTCAACATCAGTTGGAGACATAATAGTTGGAACAGCCATGGAAGAAAGCTCAGAGGAGATAGAGACTTGTGCACTAACATCCCTTCTTACTTCTTCAACTATCTCTATTAGATTGGGATCATGAGGTTCAGTATCCCTACAGTCATAAGAGTTGCTTCTTGAGCTTTTATCAAAATCTTGAACAACCTTCTTCTTCTTAAGCATATCAGATGGCTGAGGTTAATTAATCAGTACCCTATCAAATCATTCAAACATCCTAATATCCATCTTCTTCATATGATGGATCTTTTCTTCGAGCCTCAAGTTCAGCATCCTTAGAGCTGTGAAGAAACAAAGACAATATTCTACCTAGATTGGATTCAGGAAGACATTCAATTATCCTTTCAAAAATCACATCCCCCCAGTTTGATTTCTTGGTGAGGATAACTCTTGTCATTAATTAAAACATCTTTCTGGATATTTTGTCATGTGATCCAGTTTTATAGATTAAGACTTTGCCAATTATATCTACCAAGAACTTGCCCTTTAGGTTGATCTCTTTCCTGATAATTGAGCAACTTGTGTGTTTGATAACCCACACCACTTCAAAGCAAATCTAACATCCCCAACAAATAGCTCATCTTCCTCCTCACCAAGACTTAACTTGGTCATACTTAAGGCTT
This sequence comes from Platanthera zijinensis, assembly GCA_039513925.1. Classification (NCBI taxonomy): domain Eukaryota; kingdom Viridiplantae; phylum Streptophyta; class Magnoliopsida; order Asparagales; family Orchidaceae; genus Platanthera; species Platanthera zijinensis. The sequence continues at coordinate 63,236,978 of CM077098.1, read as the reverse complement.
TGCTTAACCTCCTTGCTATTATTTTGATCTTATTTCCAATGATGGAGGTTTTGATCTTATTGGAGGAGGAGTCTTCCTTAACATTGGAGTATAGTTCTAGTACTTCTCTATTCCATATTACATAGATCTCTGATAGTGTGAATTCTAGTTCGGCGGCAGTCAGAAGGTGAATAACTAATTGAACCACTTCTAGAGCGTCCTTGAAACCATATCTTACTAATTCTGACCCCTCAAACAACAAATCAAAGCCCTTGGGTGCCATTGAATTAGATAAATTGTTCGAGACACGAGGAAGACGGCGCGAGAAATCAAGGGTAGGGACGCAGAAAATAAAAAAGGGCTCAGGAATGATGTATATTATTCTAGGCACACTTTTCTATTTATAGCTTGCCCTATTTGAGAAGGTAGAAAGGCTCGCACCTTGTCGTGATTTCCACTTTTGATGGATGGATGTGATTCAATCTCATATATTTGAATCTTATTCAGCCCGTTAGAGTATATGCATCGAGTTTTCTTAATGCACTCAGTGCATTTGATGCCTTGGTTTACACTCGAAGCTCTCAACGCACTCATTGCCTGAAGTTGACTCAATGCTCTCAATGCCTGGAGTTGAACTTTTTCTTCCTTAGTTCACCTGCAAAGTGTTAGCCTCCAACTACACATATATATAGAATAATTCTTTACAAAAATAAAGCTACTTCATGTTCAACATTCCTAATTCATACTTGAAACTATTGAACTTGGCTTTATCAAGAGGCTTAGTAAAGATGTCAGCCACATGTTTGTCAGTGGGGAAAAAGTCAAGGCTGATATCTTCCTTCTCAACATGCTCTCTTATGAGTGATACATTATTTCAATATGCATAGTCCTGTTGTGTGATACAGAATTTTTAGCTATTGAAATTGCACTAGAAGAATCACAAAATAAGGGAGTTTTACTTAGCTGGAAATTATAGTTCTGAAGTTAATGTTGTATCCATAATAACTGAGCACAAAAACTCCCTCCTGAAATATATTCAGATTCTAATGTAGAAATATCAACATTGGTTTGCTCCTTACTACTCTAGGACACCAACCTTCTCCCTAAAAATTGATAGGTATCAGAAGTGCTTTTCCTATCTTCTTTATAACCTGCAAAATCTACATCTGATTATCGTATTAGTTTAAAATCATTATTCTTATAGTACCAAAGACCAAGATCAGGTGTGCCCTAGAGATATCTCATAATTCTCTTTGTAATAGTATCTAGCACAAATACATGTAGCAAACATAATGTCTAGCCTACTAGCAGTCAAATAAAGAAGTGAGCCAATTATGCCTTTATACAAGGTTTCATCAACTGGTTTCCCACTCTCATCCTTGTCTATAGACATACTTGAACTTATAGGAGTTTTCATTATGGAGGCACTCTCCATGCAAAACTTCTTGATTAACTCCTTGGTGAACTTGGACTATGAAATGAATAGTCCATTGTCAGATTATTTAACTTGGAGGCCTAAGAAATACTTGAGTTCACCCATGCTACTCATTTCAATTTGCCCTTGTATAATTTTGGCAAACTTTCTACATAGGCCATCATTAGTAGACCCAAAAATTATGTCATCAACATAAATTTGGACTAGGATAATCTTACCCTTGACTTTCCTTAGGAATAATGTCTTTTCTATCTTCCCCTTGAGAATTTGTTCTCAATGAGAAAGCAAGACAGGATTTCATACCAAGTCCTAGGGGCCTGTTTCAACCCATACAAAGCCTTTCTTAAAAGAAATACATATTCAGGGAAAGAAGGATTAATAAAACCTGATGGTTGCTCAACATATACCTCCTCTTTTAGGCCACCATTCAGGAAAGCTGACTTGACATCATCTGGTATACCTTAAATCCCTTATAGGCAACATTGTGAAGGAATAATCTTATGGCTTCAAGTTTAGCAACTGGTGCAAAGGTTTGATCAAAGTCAATACCTTCCTCTTACATGTATCCTTTAGCAACCAGTCTAGCTTTGTTCTTTATAATAACTCCATTTTCATCCAGTTTGTTCTAATAAATCCATTTGGTTCCAATGATGTTTTGTCCTTGAGGTTTGGGAACCAGCTTCCAGACACTGCAACTTTTGAACTCATTCAACTCTTCTTGTATAGCCATAATGTAGAATTGGTGTATGTTGACTTATTCAAACATTTTGGGTTCTATTTGAGACAGAAAGCTTGAATACATTACAATGTTATGATTCTTGCTTTTTGTGGTTATACCCTGGCTTGCATCCCCATTTATCAGATCTCTGGGATGGTCTCTTAGGTGTCTGATGGCAGCCGACAACCTATCTTAGCTTCTTGAACTAAATCTTCAGTGGCCTGATGTTCTTCCCTTGAATTTGCTTGACCTTCTTCTAGGATGAACACACCATCATCCTTCTCTTATTCAACTAGAAGAGTGTCGTCAATGCATAGTTTGTCCATTCTTAATTCTGCACCTGCAGTACAAGAAGAGCTAGGAAGCTCATTATGAATCATAGTAGTTTCATCAAACAAAACATTAGTAGACTCATCTACAACCTGATTTTTCATGTTGTAGACCCTATAGGCTTTGATGTGGTTTCTATACCCAACAAAAATACCCTCATAGGATTTTTTTAGCAAACTTTGTCAGGTAGGACTTCCCATTATTTAGCACAAAGCACTTGTTTCTAAATATTCTAAAATATGCTAGATTTGGTTTTATGTCTTTCATAAGCTCATATAGAGTCTTATTGTGATACTTGTTGATATAGGCCCTATTCTGGACATGATAGGTTGTGTTCACTGCCTTGGCCTAGAAATATTCTGGTAGAGAAGTGTCACTTAGAAAAGTCCTCCCAGCCTCTATGAGAGTTCTATTCTTCCTCTCAGCAATGCTATTTTACTGAGGTGTCCTTGGAGAAGAAAATTCCTGAAAGATACCTTGTTATTTGCATAATTCTTTCATGCTTTCAGTTCGAAACTCTGTACCATGGTCACTTCTGATTTTGACTACAGTGCAGCCCTTTTCATCCTAAAACTGCTTGACAAAAGTCACAAACCTGTCTAAGGTATCTGACTTTTTCTTAAGGATGAACACCCATGCAAATATGAAATAGTCATCAACAATTACCAAAGTATAAACTTTTCTACCTAGACTATGAATTATCATAGGACCAAATAAATCCATATGCAGGAGGTAAAAACACCTCTCAAAAAACTTGGACCCAATGCTTTTAAAGGAAGCCTTTGTTAGCTTGCCCTTTTGGCATGCAGAACAAATGCCTTCTTTAGTGAATTTCAAGTTGGGTCTATTTCTGACCAACGCTTCACTGAAGAGCTTTTTGATAGTCTTGTAGTTCAAGTAAGCAAGCCACTTATGCCCTTGCACATAGTAGTAGTCTTTCTCATTTGCTACAAGGCACATTGGAGAGTCTGAATCTAGACACAAAAAGTTAAGACAATATATAATTTCACTCCTAGTGCCAGTCAGAATGATCTTTTGGTCACTTTATCTCTTAATTGGGCCCTTATCCTTATGGAATACAATGATATAGCCTAGATTATAGAGTTGGCTTATACTAATCAGATTGTATTGCAATCCATCCATATAAGCCACTTTTGTGATGGAGACTATGTCATTGGTGATCATACCATAGACTTTAGTCACTACCACCAAATATGGCTTTGGGTCCATGCCTCATTGGTGTGAAATCTTTCAGATAGTCCTTTGTTCCAGTCATATGTCGGGAACATCCACTATCCAAGTACCAAATAGATATCTGATGGGTACTTGGACTAACATGCAATCATAGAATTAGTTTACCTTAGGTGCCCAAAAGAATTTGGGTCATTCGTTTTTGTTAGCATAAACAGAAATGTTTCTCCTAACAGTAACCTTGATAGGAAGGCTTCTTTTTGCACTAGACACACTAGGTTGTGCCAACAGTCAATGGCAAAGTGTCCCACCTTACCATATCACCAACACTCATGGATATTGTATCTCCTCTTATGAAAATCCTTAGATGTGTTGGATCAATCAAACTTTTTTTGTTAAGAGGGGAGTACAACAACCCTCTTCCTATTTCTTTCAGCTAGAATATAGCTGAAGGTTAGCCTGCCAGCAGGTACTCTTAGTTTATTTTGATTGACAGCAACATGTGTCTGCTTTGCAGCTGAAAAGGTTAAGAAATTTCCAAGTAAGGCTTACTTATAGTCTTGCTCACAGCCTTATTCTTTGATGAAAGACATTGGGTGGAGGCCACTGCCTTACTCTTGAGAGTGGGTGCTGGAGCACCAAACACAAATGATCCATGGTGGGCTATTTGTATTTCTTCATGGGGAGCCTTCAAGGCACTCAAACCCATGCCCTTTCTTCTCCCATTGCAAGGAGCATTATTGCTCTTACAAGAACTTACATTATTCTAGTGACCATATATGTTGTATGGACATGCCTATTAGAAGGGAAAACTACCTTCTGAAAGGTGATTTGAGTCACAAATGAAGCCTTGCCTTTCCCTTTTAAATGGGTATCTCTAGCATTCCACCTGAACCCCAATCCCCTCTTATTACTTTGAGAGGTGAAAGAGTCTATTAGTGGCAATACTGTCTTAGGCTTTGAAAACTCAGCCACTAGCATCCTTTTCTTTAGGAGCTTCTCTTCAAGATCCTTAATGATCTTGCACGTTTGGCATATGGTGCCCACTTGGATGATTGTGATTATCTTCAACTGACTAATATTTTTGCTTATTTGAGCTAGCAGTGAAGCTGACTCAGTTTACAAGGAAATAGCTTATTGTAAAGAAACAATCTCTTCAGCTTGCCTCTTGACATGCTTCTTGCTCCTCTTCAGAGCTTCCAGGAGTGCACTATAACTATCAATCAGTTGATTGATATCCTCTTCAAGTTCTGACCCATCCTCCTCACTAGATGAAGAGGATGCCTCAAGAACTGGTCCAGTCTAAGTCAAAATCTGAAAGGGAGATTGGGTGACAGATTACCATATCAAGATTAGGATTGTCCTGATTGTCTTCAGTAGTGGACATGAGGCTTTGCACTTCTTCATCTTTACAGTCACTGTCAATAAAGGATAGGGTGCCCTTATGCCCACTTCTTCTATAAGAAGATCAACATCCTCTTCTATGGAGATTAGCCCAATGTTGGCCTCTTTATCTTCTGATTCTGAACTCTCAGAATCACTATCCGATAAGCTTGACTTCTTCTCAGCCAAGAAAGCCTTGTCCACCTTTTTTTTCTTTATGATAAGTCTTATCAATACCTTCTTCTTGCTTTCCTTTTAATATGACAGTCAGCTATGACATGTCCTGACCCGTTGCAGTAGTAACAGACCATATTAGTTTTAAAATATTTGTTCTATTTGGAATCATACAAGTCCCTAGAGGGGTATTTTCTGGACTTGTCCAGGTTAGTTTGTGTCTTCCTTAAGTTAGAGCTGGAAGAGTCCTTATTCTTCCACTGGCTCCTTCTGCTCAGCATCTTCTTGAACTGCTAGGAGAACATTATCAATTCTCCATCAGATAGCTTATCTCAAGAAGTGCTGGGTGCAGAACTGTCTAACTCAACATCCCTTCTTGGTGGAGAAGGTTTATTTTCCCTACTCCTTCTTGAGGCTTCATCTTTAAAGGCCACATACTTTTTCTTACCGAGAGACCTGACAACATCTTCTTTAGCTTTTCTGGAGTTTAGCTGAAGTTCATCAGATAGTAGCTTGTCAAACAAATTTTGGGGCAGAGTGTTGGCCAAGTTGCCTACTTCTCTTTTGGCACAGATTTTTATATCACACTCTTTGTTGAGTTATCTCGGGAATTTATCATTCAGCTCATAATTAGAACACAGTCTGCCATGGGTGATCAGACTGTTCACTATCTTGAAAAACTTCTCATAACAGTCTGCTATAGAATTCTTCTTGTCTTACTTAATGGCCTCATACTGCTGGTTGAGGAAGGATTTTCTATTATACCTCACTTCCTTTGTCCCCTCCATGTAGACTATTAGTGAGTCCCACATCTCCTTAGCTGTCTTGCAGTGGACCATATTCTGAAAAGTTGAATCATCCATGACACTTACTATTATGTTTTGGGACCTCTTATCCATGGTGGACAATACAACCTCATCTTTGGTCATCTCTTAGTATTTCTTAGGAACCCTAATGTTGGCATTAATGGAAGAGACCTTCATAGGGATAAAGGGTCCCTCTTCCACTATGTTGAATATTCAAGGGTCTGAGGCTTCCATGAATAGGCTTACCCTTTCCTTCCATATTCCAAAATTTTCTTTTCTGCATACAGGTAACTTCATAGAACTGAGCTCCTTATGGTTCTCACTGGAAGCCATAATATTATACTTCTTCTACCCTTGGAGATCTGGTTCAAACTGTTAAGTCCTTTTTGAACAACCTCCCTTTGATACCACATGAAAGTCTTTATAAGGGTAGATGATACCTAGAGGGGGTGATTAGGTTTCTTTTGTAAGTTCTGACTCTTTTTGCATAAGTATTGAGATTAAATTATCCAGCAGGTCACGTGTATGTGGGACCGTGTTTGGCTTCCCCACCGCGTTCCAGGTCTGGGTGTTGACCCCGGTGGGCCCCTCTGGCGGAATATCCCTGCGTGCATATGGTTGGAGTTAATCCCACACCGCCTGTAGCTTTTTCTCCCCTCCGTGTTCATGTACCCCGCCACCCTTCATCTCAATAACTGGGTTTTGAGATGAACTGTTGGTTTGGCAGGTTCTTTCATGGTATCAGAGGAGGTTTTCCTACTGCGGGGGTGTTTTGAGATTAAATTATCCAGTAGGTCACGTGTATGTGGGACTGCGTTTGGCTTCCCCACCGTGTTCCAGGTCTGGGTGTTGACCCCGGTGGGCCCCTCTGGTGAAATATCCCTGCGTGCCTGTAGTTGGAGTTAATCCCACACTGCCTGCAGCTTTCTCCCCTGCATGTTCATGTACCCATATGATACCATGAAAGAACCCGCCAACCCAATAGTTCATCTCAAAACCCAGGTATTGAGATGAAGGGTGGCGAGGTACATGAACACGGAGAGGAAAAAGCTGCAGGCAGTGTGGGATTAACCCCAACCACAGGCACGCAGGGATATTCCGCCAGAGGGGCCCATTAGGGTCAACACCCAGACCTGGAATGCGGTGGGGAAGACAAACACGGTCCCACGTACACGTGACATGTTGAATAATTTAATCTCAACACACCCCCGCAACAGGACAATCTCCTTTGATACCATGAAAGAACCCACCAACCCAACAGTTCATCTCAAAACCCTGGTATTGAGATGAAGGGTGGCAAGGTACATGAACACGGAGGGGAGAAAGCTGCAGGCGGTGTGGGATTAACCCCAACCATTGGCACACAGGGATATTCCGCAAGAGGGGCCCACCGAGGTCAACACCCAGACCTGAAACGTGGTGGGGAAGCCAAACACAGGCTACAAAGTTTATTTTGTGCACTGCAGGAGAGCTAATTTCCATGTTGGTAGAGGTGACAGACTGGCCTAATTAAGTAGAAAAGACTCCTATTGAATCTCAGAGCACTCTTTCTAGTTGTATGGGGCGAAGGCAAAGAAATAAGGTAAATGAAAACATTACCGACATCGTTTGAAAGAAAAATCCCTTGTGACGGTTGGACGATAGTAAAAGGCTACTTTAGCAGCTTGGCCAGTTACTCGAAATTCGCAATTTTTCTATTTCTTAATGTTGGCAATGTATAGTGGCCAAATTGGATTATTTTCTTCTCGAGACATTTTACTTTTTTTCATCATGTGGGAATTAGAATTAATTCCACGTGACCTACTGGATAATTTAATCTCAACACACCCCTGCAACAGTACAACCTCCTCTGATACCATGAAAGAACCCGCCAACCCAACAGTTCATCTCAAAACCCAGGTATTGAGATGAAGAGTGGTGGGGTACATGAACACGGAGGGGAGAAAGCTGCAGGTGTTGTGGGATTAACCCCAACCATAGGAACGCAGGGATATTCCGCAAGAGGGGCCCACCGGGGTCAACACCCAGACCTGGAATGCGGTGGGGAAGCCAAATACAGTCCCACATACACGTGACATGCTGGATAATTTAATCTCAACAGTAAGATTTGCGTCGATTTGAATTTAGTATGATGTCAGCACATTTGACACGGGGCCAAAAAGACTTCGAATAATTTCTGATTCTGCACAGGCATTGAGTGAATCCTCATGTCTTGACGAATTGAGTTCTTACTGTTAACTGTAGAAGTGTTGAGGGAATAACCTTCACTCGACGCATTTGTACTTGGCCAAAATTTATGTCTGATGTAGAGGCACTGAGTTAAGGCTCTTAACTCAACGCATTAGTACTTAGCCAAATTCCTGTATAGGCGTTGAGTGAAAGCTCTTCACTCGACACATTAGTACTTAGCCATTTTTTGTCTAATGCATAGGCGTTGAATGAAGGCTCTTCACTCGACGCATTAGTACTTAGCCAAATTTCTGTCTATCTCTGATGCGTTGAGTGAAGGTTCATCAATAGACGCATTTGTACTTTGACATGTATATTGAGAAGGCGCTGATTGTAAGTTCTTCACTCAACGCATTTATACATAATTAGTTTTCCTTTGAGAAGGCAACGAGTGTAAGCCCTTCACTCGATACTTTTGTACTAAGACAGATTTCAGACTTTCACCACTGAGGCTTTGAGTGATAGTTCAACTGTCGATGCTTTCCTGCCTCAGGCGTTAAGTGATGTGTAGTAACTCAACGCATTTGGACTTAGCCATTTTTTTGACTTCCTTGATCATGCAGACCTCTCTCCAGCCATAATTCTTACACTCATAACCTTTCTAATCACATTATTATAGACACCCTGCACATATGAACTCAGACATATATCAAATAAATGTTTTTGCATATTATTGACTTATGACCTTCTTCGAATCTAGGACATTGCGGTCAATGTACTTAATAATGAAGGCTCTATAATTTCCAAGCTAGTCGACAAGGTGCTACTCCTAACAGTTATGTTCATCAATAAGAACTCCTCCTCCAAAAACTACATGGAAAGATCAAAGACATGTGCGGCCCTTGGCTTAAGGCATTGGCCACCACATTAGCCTTGCCCGAATGATAAAGGATATCAACCTCATACTCCGCAACATGCTCCATCCATCTCCGCTGGCGCAAATTCAGCTCCTTCTGATTAAAGATATACTTCAAACTCTTATGATATGTATAGATATTGCATGGCACATCATATAAAAGGTGTCTCCGCAGCTTCAAGTCATAAATGACTACTTCAAACTCCAAGTTATGAGTAGGATAATTCCGTTTATGAACCTTAAATTGCCTCGAACTATACATAATCACCCTGTCTTCCTGCATCAAAACACAACCGAACCCTACTCGCGAAGCATCCACATATAGAGTAAACTCCACTCCCTCAGTGGGCAACACCAAGACTGGGCCAGAACATAATCTCTTCTTCAATTCCTGAAAATCTTCCTCACAATCATTGCTCTAAAAAAAGTTGTGCTCTTCCACGTAAGCATGGTCAACAACACAAATAGCACTGAAAATCCTTGCACAAATCTCCTATAGTACCTGCCAACCCCTATAAGCTCCTTATCTCTGTAGGCATTGTAGGTCTCTTCTAATCCAAAACTACAACTATCTTTGTTGGATCTACGAGGATACCATCTTTACTCACAATTTTACCCAAGAAGGACACCTGAGATAGCCAAAACTCGCGCTTACTCAACTTTGCATACAAATTGTGCTCCCTTAGAGTAGACAGCACCAAGCGCCAATGCAAAGCATACTCCTCCACACTTCTAGAGTACACCCGAACGTCGTCAATGAAAACAACCACAAAGTGATCTAGAAAATCCTTTAACACTTGGTTCATCATGTCCATGAATATCGAAGATGCATTTTTTAATCTGAAGGACATCACCAAGAACTCAAAATGGCCATATCGGGAATGAAAAGTAGTTCGTGGTATGTAAAACTCACAGATCCTAAACTGATGATAGACTAAATTAAGGTCAATCTTTGAGAATATTACCATACAACTGGTCAAATAAATCATCAATTCGAGGCAATGGATATCTGTTCTTGATAGTCACCTTATTCATCCCGATAATCTATACACAATCTCATCGATCCATCTTTTTTTCATAAAGAGTACTGGAGCACCCCAGGGCAAAAAACTAGGCCTGATGAAGCCACACTACAACAACGTATCTAACTGGGTACAAACCTCCTATAACTCATGTGGCATCATACGGTAAGGTGACTTCGCAATAGGCTGAGTACCTGGTTCAAGTTATATAACAAACTCCAGATCTCTCTCAGGTGAAAGCCAAGGAAGAATAGCAGGAAAAGCATCAGAAAATTCTCGCACCACGGGAATTTCCACGACTCGCGACCTACTCTAAGCAGCTCCCAAAAAAGAAATAAGATAAGCAACGCAGCCAAACTCTATAAATTTCCTAGCACGTACTACAAAAATGATCGGGGAGCCCTGACATAGAAAGGCATTTATGCTCATGGGTTGGAAATTATCCATCATGAGATCCAAATACTTGACCTTGCACTAGATGATATCATCATTTCTAGATAACAAATCCATGCCCAAGATCACATCCAAATCCTTAAGATCCAGCACCATCAAATCTGCATATGCTAGGAAACCTCCTAAAAGGATAGAGCACTTCTAAATACCCTGGTTCAACATCACCAAAACTCCTGAAGGAAACTTAACATGCAGAGGATCATCTAATCGATCGAAAGTCCAACGATGGTTGTTTACCAAACTCTTAGCCACAAAATACTGAGTAGCACCCAAATCGAAAAGAACAAACGCCCATCAATTCTTCACCTTAAACTCATCTATAAAATCACGCACCTAACTGATATAACAGGAAATATAATTCCAAATTCAAAAGTTATTAACTAGGTCTGAATCTAACCTAAGATCACCTGGGTGGATGACTGGGTCTCTTCTTTAGTCAGCACATTGAGCTTTCCCTTTCCCTTGTCCAAGGGTTGCAGCTGCCATTATGGTAGAGCATGTAGTGGAACCGCCTGTAACATAGGCTGGGACTGCGGGCATTCAGACTTCAAGTGCCCCTTCTTACCACACTAGAAGCAAGCTTTATTCTTTTTCCAACAATAGGCAACTCCATGCCCTTTCCATTTACAAAAGGTACAAGTAAGTTCATCCTTGGGTGCACTCTGAATCACGTGCACCTGAAGCTACTTTTGGGCACCCAATCTCTTGAAACACATTTCAAAAGGATGGTCTGGCCAACCACAAAAGCCACACACCTCCTTGCTCAATTCTTTGAAGCAGGGCCAGATGCCTGAGAGCTTCCAATATCCTCTGCTTTTCTCTTATCCTTCCTCAACTTCAATCCACAATTCTTCGCATTATCAATAGCCTCTACTTCCAAGGTAGCTTCAAAAGCTACTACATAACTCTCAGACCGATAAGCACTGGCTAATTATTGTATGTCACTTCTAATACCACCCAAAAAGCTGAAAGTGAGGGGATAGATCTGTCTTAACTCTAGAGGGGGGTGAATAAAGTGTTTTAAAAACTTTGATTAGTTTTTATTGCGTAATTAAAATAAGTGATATTAATGTATATAAAGAGAATTAAAAAACAAAATTATTATAGCACAACAAATAAGAAATGGAATAACTAGACGACACAAAAAAATTATAGTGGTTCCCAAAAACTGGGTACATCCACTTTTCTACCACCTTGGTAGGAATCCACTAACAGGTTTTTGTTCAGGTGCCCTGCCACCATAGGTTTTTGCTCAGGTGCCTTGTCACCATAAGATCTATTTCAAGGGAGATCTCACAACCCTTTTGAGCTTTTGATCAGGTGCCCAAAAACCAACCTAAGTCTTTTGATATGGAGACTTGACAACCAAGAGTAACTTTTGAAGGGAGTTATAAAAACCCTTTATACAATGAGGTAAAGAAAAATTATGTTGTCTTCTCTTTCTCAATAGCACTAAGAAGACTAGTGGATTGTTGAGATGTCAAAGCTCCCCCTTAGATGAAGATTTGTTCAGGAAGGTGGAAGCTTTGCACAGGGTGTAGGCCTTCAACTTGGATTGTTGATCTTCAGGATCTTTTAGACAAATATTGATTGTTGACTCTTGAAAAGTCCTGAAGCAGAAACTGAAGAAGACTGAAGATGTGTGTAAGCTATTCTTCTTCATTTTCTTGTATGCATAATAGAAAAAGTCTCTTCTCTGTGTCATGTATCCGTAGTTTTTTTTGTCTAAAGAGAAAAAAGTCTTTTGTATTCTGAGTAGATTTCAGCCTTTGAATTTGAATAATATCCTTGATTTACTGCTGAAATCCTGGGAGTAGAATGGCTAGAATTTGTCATTAATATGTTTCCTTAACTGTCCCAGTAAATAGGCCAAGTAATTAACTCTGTGAAAGCTATTGGGTCCAGCGTTCCTTCACTTGACCCGTGGCGCTCTGCAACTTATTTAAGAAATTAAGTAGCACCCTTTCCAATAGTCCGGGATTTTAGAACAGTTGGGTATGGGCTTGATCCTACAATTGGTATCATAGGGGATCACGGGTTCAAGACCGGGGGGAGCTATTAAATCCCGATTTTCCCTTCTAACTGTGTGGGTCCGACGGGTCAGGAAAATAGTGGATATATGGTAACCCCACCTCTGAGCCACGTGGGCCATGTGGTAACCCCACCTCTGAGCCGACAGGTTGTGTTGGACGCCGGGCGGGGATTGTTGGGTCTGACGTTCCTTCACTTGACCAGTGGCACTCTGTTACTTATTTAAGAAATAAGTAGCGCCCTTTCCAATAGTCCGGGCTTTTGGAACAGTTAGGTATGTGCTTGATCCTACAAAAGCCATAATTAATGTTACCATGAAACGGCTATATTCTTGAGAATATGAGCATTAATTATCAGAGAATTACTTCCTTAGAATAATATAATTTGAAGTCATGCTGATAGAAAATATGACAAACTTATTTTGAAAAGGAATTAGTCAAGCTCAGAATAGATTTCGTCGACATGAAATCCAAGTTCGTCGAGCTGAGAAATCTTCTTCATCGAGCTGAGCTCAGAGATCATCGTTTTGGAAAATAACTATCAATACTGAGTTCTAAGTTCATTGAGATGAGATATACTTTCGTCGACCAGAGAATCTTAGTAGAAGAAGAAGGATCGTCGTCCTGAGCTCGGGTTTCTTCGAGCTCAGCTCAGAGTTGAAACTCTGAGTTCGTCGATCTGAGATCGATGATCATCAAGCTGAGTTTGAAGAACTTCGAACTGATTTTCTGAACTCTTTAAAACTGTATTTCTTCTAAGTCTGAGTCTCTGAAATCTTCTGAAGGCTGGATTAAAGTAGTCTAACCTAATCAGACTAACCTTAACCTTAGAACTAACAGATGACCCTAAGCAATACATGTTGGGTCAACAAACCTAATAGTGAACCTAGCCTAAATCCAAATTAGGGTTCCAACAATCTCCCCCTATTTGGGTGTGGTCACTAAACCAAATAAAGAAAGCATGAAAACACAAAGCAATATAAATATCTGACAGAATTTAAACTATTCAGTAGATATGATATAGCTAAGTTCATTAGACATATAATTCACAAGTAAATAACAAAATAGAAAAAGTTTAAGAACCATCAAAGGGAGGATCAGAAGATGATTTAGCAAGAGCAATTATCCTGGTTGGATCTTTAGCTTCCCTTTAAGTCATTTTCATGTCTTGAGCCCCAAGAATTTTCACAAATGCAGTTCTGGGCACTACAACTTCTGGTTGGATCTACATGTATGCATTAGGATCAAATAAGTTTCTATTTACCTGAAACCTGTTGAGCTCTTCCTGTCTGTAAGAAGACATTGTTGTATATTTAGATATATCTTCTCCTTCTTCTCTGGCTTTATTGATTTGAGATAGAACAATAGTCTCCTTGAGTCTGGCCATCCTGTAAACTATATCCAACTCAGGTTCATATGAGGGAGAAGGAGATCTCTCTGGATTGGAAATTTGTTCATCACTCTGAGAAGTTTTCTGTGGAGGAATTCTGTACTGAATTGATTGCTATTAAAAGTTACTTGGAATATATCTCTGTTTATGTTGGCTTTGATAATATGACCTTTGAGGTTTGCACTGGCTGTACTTCCCAGTTGGTCTGGAGGACTGATAGGAAGCTGGCTTTTGGGACTAAGAAACATTTCCTGAGGCACCTGTAGCAGGAGGAGGAGGAGGTCCTCTCTAGGTCTACCTTGGTGGAGAGCTGTATCTTTTCTTTTTCTTCCTTTCCTTTAACTCATTCTTAGAGAATCTCATCCAGTAATGCATGTCTGGAGTGAGAGGAATGTTATTTAGAATATAGTAGGGAGTGTCAGTAGTATGATTTTGCATAGGAATAGCCTTTGGAGGAGCCTTTCTCCTCTTAGATTTCCTCTTCTTAGAACTGAGATTATCTGAATCATCATCCCCATCATCATCAGATGTTTCAGCAGGATGAGCATATAGATCATCAATCTCTTTTAGTTGTTCATCAAAAATGTACTTCTTAGCCTGAGGCTCATAAGATAAATTGGGGATTGGAATGGCAGCTGCTGGAACTGTATCTACTGAATTTTATTGAGAATAATCCATGTATGCAAACAAAATCTCATCCAAGTCTGGCATAGGACATTCATCCCAAATAGCCACAACAGGAGAGTTAGTTAAAGGGTCAATGGATTCAAGAGCAGACACTGGCTCAACAATTTCTATAACCGCTGAGGGCTCTATAATCATAAGAACTGCAAAACATGCCTTAAGTTATTCCACAACTTCAGGACTTATTGGAGCAGTAAAACAAATAATAGCTTTAGAATGATCTTGCTGAAGTACTGGTAAAGAATTTTAATATACTGTATCAAAAGAATGTAGCAAAGAAGCTAAATCAACTATGAGATTTATGATGAAATTACCATCAGTGCTTAATTCTGGTATTGCCTCTGCATCTGTACAAACCATTTCAGAATCAACTACTATTGTAACTACTTTTGCTGCTAGAGAAACTACTGTTGTTGCTGGAGAAACTGCTGCTGCTACTGGAGCTGGAGCTTCTTCATGGAACATCTCCCCCTGATTGGATTCAGAAGGTACTGAACCCAGGCCCCTGGAATAAGAAGGGACAGATGAAGAAGGAGCAAGATGAGCAGCAAGAGAGGATATGGAGGCAGCAAGAGGTGCAATTTCCTCTACTATAAGTTGCCTGATGATTGGAGTGATAAGCTCCAAGATGTAGGAAATGGAGGGAAAATCCAATTGCATAAACTCAGGTGGTGTCTGAGTAGATACATATGGATGGATGGAGGAGGTAGATGGAATGAAAGGAGGAAGATGAATGAAATCAATCATAATTTCATCCTGAGGTGGAGAGAATTTTTGTTGAGGAGAGTGAGGTGGAGATGGTGATGGTAAAAGATTCAAATTTGGGAATGACAGAATAGTATGTTTTGGTATGTCATCAAGGTGAAGTGGTAAAGGAGATTAAGGAGGTGGAGACTGAGATTGTGATGGTGAGGCAGGAAGGATTTGAGAGAAAGTGGATAGATGTTGGAGGGGAGTTGATGAAGGAAATATTTAATGAGGTGGAGATGGAGGAGGTGCAGGAACTTCTACTTCAGGTGGGGGAGAGGCTGTTACTGCCCTGGTGTTCTCTGAAGCTTTGGAAGAGAGGAAGACTTGGATGGATTAGGAATGGTCCTCTCCCATCTACGAAATAAGGCAGAAGTTACCTCTTGGAGGCATTGATGAAGATGGTCTGGGAGACCAATAGTTCAGGAGCCTTGGCCTGGAGGAAGATTCCTAAAATCCTCCCAAAACAAACTTCCTTCTTGGAATTTTTCTTCTTGATCAACTCAAATAACAACACACCCCAATTTACTGATTTCTTATTAACCAAGGCACACATCACCAAAAATTGGTGCCTGGTAATATAATCTTGAGCAGTGTGCTTTCCTAGCAAAACTTTCCCAACAACATCAGCCAGAAATTTATATTCTACAGATAAATTTTTCTTCAGCAACTTGTTAGGGTTTACTTCAGAGTGACCCATTTTAATCAACATGTCATCATAGTCAGAACTATCTAGTTCTATGTCATCTTCTCCAGTAACCAATTCAAAAATTTCAGAAATTATAACAGGTGTTAGAGAAACCTGTTTACCTGCGATGGTGCCAATCATGGCTGTTGCATTTGGGGAAGTTGATGTATACACCCATTCTCGTATCTCTGTTGCTAGTAGTTTGATCCTTATAGTCATCAGTTTCTTGAGTTGGTGATCTTCAAAGAGTTTCAGAATATCCGTGAAGACCTGATTAGAATGGTTGAAAGAATTAAAGTCAATGTCGAATCTTGTGTCATATTTCATGCTGGAGAGAGTAGTCGCCGAAATCACTATTGTTTTCCTGCAAAAACGAGAGAGAGATCAAGTGAAAGAGAACTAGAAAGCGTGGGATTGAGTTCGATGAAAACCTA
Source organism: Platanthera zijinensis (assembly GCA_039513925.1). Taxonomy (NCBI): domain Eukaryota; kingdom Viridiplantae; phylum Streptophyta; class Magnoliopsida; order Asparagales; family Orchidaceae; genus Platanthera; species Platanthera zijinensis. The sequence goes on along the minus strand of CM077098.1, from coordinate 63,220,429 downwards.
GATATAAAGTTTTCAGAATATGAAGCGGCGAACTTTGTCCTGCGAAAAGATAAGATCTTCGAACTCTGGTCGACGAAAAAATTTCATGGAGAAATGATATCGTCGATCTCAGTTTGAAGAGGGGAAAATAGTTCCTCATACTCAGGTCGACGAAAATATTTTCTGAAGCAAGATCGTCGATCTCTGTTCGACGAAAAAAACTTCACACAGAGATTTTGTCGATCTCAGGTCGATGAAAACTCTCAAGAAGAGTTCACAGATCATCGATCTCCGTTTGACGAAATGTGACCAATTATTCGACCTTGGACAGAAATCAAATTAAGCCTTCCCCATTAATCATACCTAACTGATTTAAGAAGAACAGATGTTTCTTCTCATCCAATGGTTTGGTGAAGATGTCTGCTCTTTGTAAATTAGTAGAGATAAAGACAAGGTTAATTTTCTTTTTGTCCACACAATCTCTAATGAAATGATGCCTAATTTCTATATGTTTGGTCCTACTATGATGCACTGGATTTTTTGCAATGGAAATTGCACTGGTACTATCACAAAATATAGTTCAATTATTTAGATTGTAACCATAATCCAGGAGTTGGTTTTGAATCCACAATATTTGTGAACAACAACTGCCAGCTGCAATGTATTCAGCTTCTGCAGTTGAAGTGGACATAGATGTTTGTTTCTTACAAAACCAAGACACAAGCCTATCACTAAGGAACTGGCATGTTTCTGATGTGTTTTTCATGTCAACTCTACATCTAGTAAAGTCAGCATCTGAGAATCCAGTTAATTCAAATTCTGACTCAGTTGGATAAAAGAGTCCTAGATTTGGGCAACCCTTTATATATCTCAAAATTCTTTCAAGTAAAATATGGTGAGATTCTTTAGGGTTCACCTGGAACCTAGCACAAAGACATGTAACAAACATTATATCTGGCCTACTAATTGTGAGATACAATTAGGACCCGACAATAGCCCTATATATTTTCTGATCAACTGGCTTGCCATGTTCATAGGAATCAATCACAGCATTGGAAGCCATGGGTCTTTTCTTGGCTAAGGCACTAGTCATCCCAAATCTTTTAATTAGCTCATTAGCATATTTGGATTGGGAGATGAAAATGCCATCATGGGATTGCTTCACTTAGAGACCAAGGAAGTAAGAAAGCTCACACATGCTACTCATTTAAAACTTGGAATGCATCTGGTCAGAAAACCTTTTGCATAGTTTTGAATCAGTAGAGCCAAAAATAATGTCATCTACATATATTTGTACTAACAATATGTTATTATTATGATGCCTAGTAAACAAATTTCTATCTACAATGCCCCTAGTGAACTTATGCTCTAAAAGAAAGCTAGCTAGGGTCTCATACCAAGCTCTTGGAGCTTGCTTTAAACCATAGAGAGCTTTATGCAATTTGAAAACAAAGGAGGGATGAGTTGGAGAAATAAAACCTGGTGGTTATTCAACATATACTTCCTCTTTGAGTTCACTGTTAAAGAAAGCACTCTTGACATCCATTTGGTAGACTTTGAACTTTTCGTAGACTGCATAGGCAAGAAAAATTCTGATAGCTTCAAGTCTTTCAATAGGTGCAAAGGTTTGATCATATTCAATTCCTTCTTCCTGTCTGTATCCTTGTGCTACCAGCCTTGCTTTATTCCTTATGATAGCTCTTTGTGCATCCAATTTATTTCGTAATACCCATTTAGTTATAATTCTTGGAAGTCTTTGGGTGTAGGAACTAAATCCCAAACTCATCATCTCTCAAACTGATTGAGATCCTATTGCATTGCAATAATCTAGTGGGGATCTTGCTCTGCATCATTTATGGATTGGGGCTCAAGTTGAGATATAAAGCAAGCATGCATCAAATCTTGGTTGAGTTGATGCCTTATTTGCACACAAATTGATATGTCTCCAATCACTTGAGATATAAGGTGATCTCTAAGTGTGATAAGATCAGTTGGAGGAGTTGGTTCAGCAACAGCATTGGGAATTAATTCCTCTTGAGGAATTATGTTTGTTATTGGTGGTTCAGCAATCATTTCACTAAATTCTTCTTTACTGTCTACATCAACATGTTGAGAAGGATGTGATATAGCCTCATTGGTGAGGTTTAAATCATCCAATTTCTCACACAGTTGGGGTACCTGAAATAAATCTTTGGTAGAAGAATCCTTATCCTTGTAATACATGTTAGCTTCATCGAATGTTTTATGTACAGATTCTTCCATTTTAAGGTAGATTTATTAAAAACCCTATAGGCCTTGCTGACTTGGGAATATCCAAGAAAAATTCCCAATGCAGCTTTGGGTTCAAACTTTCTAAGATGTTTCTTGTTATTATTATGAATGTAACATCTACAACTAAAAATTCTAAAGTAATATATTTTAGGTTGCTTCCCTTTAAGTAATTCATAGGGATTCTTACCCTAAAGTTTATGTATTAAACTCCTGTTCAGGACATAATTTGCTGTGCTTACAGCCTCTGCCCAAAAGGATAGGGGCAAGTAAGCATCTGCAAGTAATGTTACTGCAGCTTCAATGAGGCTTCTATTTTTCCTTTCTGCTACCCCATTTTTTTGAGGAGTTCTAGGAGCAGAGAAATAATGCCTGATACCTTTCATCTCACAGAATTCTTGCATAAGAAGCGACTCAAACTCAGTACCATGATCAATTCTAATTAATGCAACTGGAGTAGAGTACTCAATCTTAATGCTCTTAAGAATGTCTTTAAGAACTTTAAAGTTATCTGACTTGTTTCTCAAGAAGAACACCCAAGTGAACCTAGAGAAGTCATCTATAATAACTAAGGTATAAAATTTCCATCCCAAGCTCTGTACATCAATGTGTCCAAATAGATCCATATGTAGAAAGTACAGAATCCTGGGTGAATCACTCTTATTAATAGATTTAAAACTATTTTTGGTTTGCTTGCTTAATTGACAAGCCCTATAGAGTCTTTCCTTCTTGTAGGAGCAAGAAGGCAATCCTCTAACAAGGTTGTCCCTAGAGAGTTTAGCAATATTTTTAAGATTAACATGTCCTAATCTTGTATGCCATAATTCATTATTATTACTAATTTGATTGAACATGCAAATTTCTGAACTAGCTGACTTAAAATTAACTATATAGATGTTCCCTTGTCAAAGTCTAGTTAAAACATTTTTGTTATCTATAGAAGTAATAAAACAGGTAGATTGGTTAAAAGATACCTAATAACCTTTATCACATAACTGATTTATGGATATCAGGTTATGTTTTAGACCACTCACATATGCTACCTTTCTGAAGGTGACAGCTCCAATGTTGACATTCCCATAGCCTTCTGTTTGGCCATAGTTGGAGTCTCCAAAAATCACCTTTGGTCCAAGCTTAGACTTGTAGTTGGTTAAGTTGTCCTTGCTGCCTGTCATGTACTTTGAACATCCACTATCCAGGTACCACTGTTCCTTTGTGGTAGGATAGTCTTTCACCTGTATAGAAACAAATTAGGTGTTCTTGACCCAAGTAACCATGTGTCCTTGATTCTTTTCAAATTTAAAGCTAGAGATATAAGAACATTCAGGTTGACTCTTATATCCTAGAGGGTGAAATTTCCTAGGTGGAATTATCCATTGAGTAAATGGGTTAACAAATTTTCTTTGTTGATTACTTGTTCTTGAATAATTTAAGTTTCTGTTAAAATGAACTGGGATCGACAAATTTTGATAAGTTTGTCGATCTGCGTTCGAAGAATTGGGATGAGTTCATTGAACTCTGCTCAGAGAATGAAGGTATTCATTTTCTGTGCCCCAATATCGTCGATCGCAGCTCAAAGAACCATATTGGTTTCGTCAATTGTAGTTCGAAGAATAATTATAAGAAAAATTTGCATTCAGAGTTCGTCGATCTGAGTTTGATGGACTGTATGCATTTTGTAGATCTGAATTCGACGAAAGCTGCTGAGCATAGTTTTTATTATAGTTTTTATTTTTCTTTCTCTTTCTTTTGGGTTTTTGAATTATTTCAACTTGTTCATTATTCTCATATATTTTTCTTTTCCCTATTCTGATATAAATTTTATGGGGGTTGAGAGAATATTTTTCTGAATAAGATGAGGTTGGCTTGATGAAGCACCTAAGCCTAGTTTGCCATTTAGCCTGGCATTAACAGTGCTTGTGATGTTCATCAATTTGATGCCTCTCCCATTTAGGGATTTTTCAATTTGCTTAGCCTCACTTAATTTAGTTTTTAATGATATGATTTGTTCTGAGGCTATATCTAGTTCATCTTTTAGCTTTATATTTTCAGAAAATAGCTTATCATATTCAGTTAATTTATCTCTGAGAAGTTTGATTTCCTTCTCAAATTTAATTAGGTCATTACATAATAACTTAAACTCAGTTTTAAAATGATCTAAATTAAAATCAAATGAGGATATTACCTGATCCTCTTCTGATTAAGAATCTTCATTTTCTGAATCTTCAACTTCTGAAGGATTGCCTGATGCATTGATATCCATCAAGAAAATTTCTTTTGCTTTAGCCTCTTCTTCATCTTCACTGGAGCTGGAAGATGAAGTTTCCTCTTCTATCTCACTCCAAGTTTCTGCAACAAAGCCTTTTTCCTTCCTCTTATGCTTGTTAGAGGAGGTCTTGTTGTAATGCTTCCCGTATTCCTTCTCTTTTCTTTTATCCTTCTTTTGAGCCTCTGGACACTCAGGTAGAATGTGTTCAGTCTTCCTGCAACCATAGAAAACAATTTCCTTAGTAGGAGTCTTGTCATACCTTGGTCTTTCTTCTTGTCTGGAATATTTCCTCCTGAAATCTTTTCTGTCCATCTTGTAAAATCTTTTGTCCAGTAGGCTTAGGAGGTCCTCATTTGTTGATGGAGCTTCTGATTCTTCAGATGCCTTGAAGGCAATGCTTTACTCCTTCCTTCCTGAGGTAGAAGACTTCTGTTCAGCTGCTTCCCTGGTCTTTACAAGCTGCTCATAGGACTTGAGCTTGCCTTGCAAGGACTCAGTAGAGATTTCATTTAGGCTTCTGGCCTCCTTGATTGGCTAGATCCTAGAATCCCATGTGATGGGGAAGCACATAAGGATCTTATCATTGATCTCAGTCAAGGATATGTCCTTGTCCAGTGTTTTCAGCTCATTGATGATTAAGCTGAGTCTGTTGTACATATAAGCCACTGACTCTGACTCTTCTTTCTTGAAGTTCTCATATTGGGAAATGAGATTTGATCTTCTATCTTTTCTCTCATCAGATGATCCTGCAACCATTGTGTTTAGGGAATCCCAAATGGCTTTTGCTGATGTGCATTCAACAACCTTCTGGAAGATGTCATATGATATTGTTTGTGCCAGAATGTTCATAGCCTTAACATCAATAATTTTTGCTTTCTTCTGTCCATCAATCCACTCAGGTGGTGGAACTGCACTTGAACTTAAAGTAGTTGCCACTGGAAGTGGAGGAGCTGTCAAAATGGAATTATAGATATCTTCATCAATTGAGTTCATATATAATTTAATCTTTGCATTCCAGATTGCAAACATATTAAGGTTGCATACTAGAGGTCTGGTGCTTGAATATTCCTTATTCTCTGCCATGATATAAATAAGATACTAGAGGTATTAAGATCTATCAGAGGATCTTTTGATTCAGGTATTAGCCTGTGAAACCAAATGAACACCCCTTTGATACCAATTGAAAGTGAGGGGATAGATCTGTCTTAACTCTAGAGGGGGGGGGGGGTGAATATAGTGTTTTAAAACTTTGATTAGTTTTTATTGTGGAATTAAAATAAGTGATATTAATGTATATAAAGAGAAGTAAAAAACAATATTATCACAACACAACAAAACAAGAAATAGAACAACCAGACGACATAAAGAAATTATAGTGGTTCCCCAAAACTGGATACATCCACTCTTTTACCGCCCTGGTAGGAATCCACTAACAGGTTTTTGTTCAGGTGCCCTGTCACCACAAGATCTATTTCAAGGGAGATCTCAAAACCCATTTGAGCTTTTGATCAGGTGCCCAAAAACCAACCCAAGTATTTTGATAAGGAGATTTGACAATAGAGAGTAAATTTTGAAGAGAGTTATAAAAACCCTTTATACAGTGAGGTAAAGAAAAATTATGTTGTCTTCTCTTTCTCAATAGCACTGAGAAGACTAGTGGAATACTGAGATGTCAAAGCTCCCCCCTGAGATGAAGATTTTTTTAGGAAGCTGGAAGCTTTGAACAGGGTGTAGGCCTTCAACTTGGATTGTTGATCTTCAGGATCTTTTAAATAGATATTGATTGTTGTCTCTTGAAAAGTCCTGAAGCAGAAACTGAAGAAGACTGAAGATGTATGTAAGCTATTCTTCTTCAATTTCCTGCATGCACAATAGCAAAAGTCTCTTCTCTATGTCGTGTATCAGTAGTTTTTTTTGTCTTAAGAGAAAAAAGTCTTTTATATTCTGAGTAGATTTCAGCCTTTGAATTTTGAATAATATCCTTGATTTACTACTGAAATCCTGGGAGTAGAATGGCTGAAATTTGTCTTTAATATGTTTCCTCAACTGTCCCAGTAAATAGGCCACGTAATTAACTCTGTGAAAGCCATAATTAATACTACTATGAAACGACTATATTCTTGAGAATATGAGCATTAATTATCAAAGAATTATTGCCTTAGAATAATATAATTTGAACTCATGATAAAAAATATGACAAACTAATTTTGAAAAGGAATTAGTCAAGCTCAGGAAAGATTTTGTCGAGCTGAGAAATCTTCTTCATCGAGCTGAGCTCAGAGATGATCGTTCTGTAAAATAACTGTCAATACTGAGTTCTAAGTTCGTTGAGCTGAGATAGACTTTCATCGACCAGAGAATCTGAGTAGAAGAAGAAGGATCGTCAACCTGAGCTCGGATTTCTTCGAGATCAGCTCAGAGTTGAAACTCTGAGTTCATTGATCTGAGATTGACGATCGTCAAGCTGAGTTTGAAGAACTTCGAACTGATTTTCCTAACTCTTTAAAATTGTATTTCTTCTAAGTCTGAGTCTCTAAAATCTTCTGAAGGCTGGACCAAAGTAGTCTAACCTAATCAGACTAACCTTAACCTTAGAACTAACAGATGACCCTAGGCTATACATGTTGGGTCAACAAACCTAATAGTGAACCTAGCCCAAATCCAAACTGGGGTTCCAACAAAAGAACTTAACTCTACCTTCTTTAGTGGAAACAAACCCCGGAGCAAACCTGCTCAACTTGTTGAACTCCTCCTCATACTCACCCACTTTGAGTTGTCGCTGCTTCAAATGTAGAAAATTGTTTATTTGTATGTCTTGCTCAACCGAAGGCAGTAACTTCTTTAGCGGCATCCCCTTGAACCTTTCTTATGAGCACCTATCAGTGAGGATCTTCTCCCAGATCCACCAGATTTTAGCAAGTCCCTTGCACTAATATGCGACCACCATCACCTTCTAATCTGCGGATATTCTCGAGTAAGAGAACATCTCCCCAATAACAATGATCCAGTCATTTAACACTATAAAGTCAGCCTTCCCATCATAGGTAGGAGGTCCCAGGCACTGAAAAAGGGAAATGAAATTCATCTCTGGCAGAAACTGAGTAGGAGGCACAAGAGGAGCGGGAGGATCAGGTACAGTCCGACCCACCATAGGATCCTACACCCTAGGTTGCTGCCCCAAAGTGGCATTCAACAAAGTCTGAATCTGGGCCTGCATCATGACCATTTGTCACAACAACGTCTCATTACTTTGACGCAGCTCCTCAATCATCGTTTTTATGTGAGCACATGAAGACTCGCCTTCTAACTAGGGAGTCAACCTCAACAAATAATGCTTGGGATCCATCTCATACAAACATGAACGAACATCTCATCGATACCTAGCTTAATACACCTCAGTTAGAAAACTAAAATTACTTAACTCAAATAAGACTAGAAATGTGTAGGTACTTGCTCTTATTGCAACCTTGCTCTGGGAACTCATGAAATGATGATATGCCTAAACTTAGGATGATGCACCATCATCCCCTTGACTCTTGTGCATATATTATATGAATGCATAAATGCTTTCATATTTATTTTAAATCATGTGTGTATAAGTTTTATCATGTAGATCTTAACTTGACATGTGCATTGATGTTATGTCAAGCTATGCATGTTGTGCTATGCATTTTAAAAAGGCCTTAATACATGTCATAAGTGGCATACACATGAAATATTATGTATCTCATACTATATAATATCGCATGTAACGTAAAAATAAAATCTAATGAGTATCCATGCGATAATGTTAAGTCACCCATTTCAACTTAACAACATGTTGTTGTCCTTATGAGGATACATATACAAACACATATTATGCATCATATACTACATAATATGTCCCATATACTTTTTTCATGCTTATGAGTGTAGTGTTCGTGCTTCAACCAAGACATACCGATGATACGTTGGTGTGTGTACGCAATTGAAATGAAATAAAAGATGAACAAATTTTCTTTTAAAAAGGATTATTTTATAGAAAATACTAATCCCAACCAAATCTAACCTATATTATCCTGAATCTGGTATCAAACCGCCCTCTTATACCAACTGTCACAACCCGTATTTTGTCGATATTTATATTTTATCAGAGTAAGAGAAAAATATGTGTTATGATGCCACGCTGTGCAGGGGACAACTACAGGCACTCAGGCAAAAGTGACTATTTATTTGATTTCATAAAATACATATATTTTATGTTTTTAAAAAATGATATTCCAATTAAAAGATTTTAGGGTCATGTACCTCGGTTCAGTGGATCAACTAGTCCACAGATAAGAAAATATAAATATACGCTGTAGAAAAATATATAATTCATTCCATTTTATCTGATATGAGCATAAGAACTTAGCTAACATTCTAATGATATGAATTTTCTAAATTTTTTATGAGTAACAGCAAAACTTTTATAATCTTTAAAGTAGGGTAACATTAAGTTGAAAGAGATGCTATAAATCTAAGCTGAAATGCAACTTTTATATTTATAATACCTGGATGCATCTTATCATAAAACATTCTCAGAGAGTAAGTATGTAAATAAATAGTAAGTAACATTAGAAAAGCTAGCAAATAGCATAACACCAATAAACAAAAACTTTGAGCATCAATAGCCTGACATGAACCTATAGAAACAAAACACAAGACTAATCTAAAAAAGATGCATCACTACCTCATAACTGGTGAAGGGACAATAGTTAGCTATAACCCCCAAAATCCTGGAGTCACGAACTCCAACAACCCAAACTACTACTGTTCCGAGCCTGAGGAATTCAATGAAAAGAGAATGCCTCCGCAAAGAAAGTGAAAGTGATAGATAAACCAATGGATCAAAGATTTATTCAGCTAAAAAGGATTACCATCTAAAAAGGTTAGGTGCTATTCAACAAAAGCCTTAAAAAATATTAAGTATAATTAGTTTAACAAGGATTATCTAAAATAAAAACTCGCACTAAGTTCAATAAATATCTATCCAAATTTTAATAGATAAAAAAATAATAATTCTCAAATAGGCTTTGTGACGGTGGCTCATTCCACTAACGCTCACAGACTAACAAATCATTAGCAGGCACTATGATGGTGGCTCATTACATTAATGCTCACAGTCCAGCAAATCGTAAGCAGGCACTGTGACGGTGGTTCATTCCACTAACGCTCACAGTCCAAAAAATCATAAGCACAATTAGGCACTATGACGGTGGTTTATTACAATAACGCTTACAACCATACATGTATAGTGTTTATGCGCGAAAATGGAGGGGCCGCAGGCACCAACAGATAACAGGTGTTTTCGGTCTCACAAGGATGAGGTGAAGAGGTTGATAGGGATGCGCTGAATGCTTATGGACGCTTGAGAGTGGAGCATGTGCTTGATCAAGGGTTGCGGGGATAGAGGAGAGGTTGTTGAGGATGCTGGGAATAGCATGGAAGATTTATTAGGAACTATCAAGCAGACGGTTACTTTGACAGTTAGGATCAGGCTTAATGATTGATGCCAAGAGAGGAGAAGAGAAGAGAGGAAGAGGGGGCCGCTGACAGCGACAACAACATACTTCGCCCATCGCGGCTAAGAAACCAATCTTGCAACGAGCTTTCCTTTGATTATGAATCAGAATTACAGCTTAATATTGCACCTTTACATGGAAATCAAATAAAGGGTACAAAGGGGGAAGATGGCGGCTAAGGAAAGAAGATGCCAGAGGCCGCGCGGTTTGACCGGAGAGGTCAGTAGACCGCGCTGTTAACTGATCCCGCAACTCGCTTGAGCAAGCCGAGCAGACTGAGCAATCAGGTCGAGAAGAGAGCAGGAGGGTTCGTGCGGACTGAGATTTGGAGTCCACAGGAATTGATGCATTGACCTTATTATATCCCCTGTCCTTCCAAAATGAGAGGTATGGGGGGCTATTTATAGTCCCGAGGAGGAAACGGTCTTGGTAACATCACCCCCGGTAGAGCGGTGAGTTGAGCGAGTAAAGAAGGATTTCTTCGAGTCCGCACCAAGTTGTGCAAATAGGGATTTGTTTGCTGCTGGAAAGCTGAGTAGTGGACTGTATAGTGAGTCCGCCTCTTCTGCAGGGAAGCATGCTGGTGGAAAGGTTTTGCCAATACAAGCGGACTGAAGGACTGCATAATGAGTCCGCCCAGTCAGCGACGGACGTGATGTGTCTTCCTTTGCTAGAGGCTTCACTAGGTGTGATTGGCGACCTGGTGGACTGAAGTAGAGTCCACTGGATGTTTATGCGGATTGATGGAGCTGGATAAAATCCATGCTCCTTGGGCGCACTGAAATAAAGTCTGTGAACTGCAAGCAGTCGAGAGCTGGTCGTCTGGGCGACCTGACGGACAGACGAAGCAGGTCGCCCCTGCTGCTGAAGTCTGCCTCTTGTTGGATGGACCCTTGCCGCCCCTGATGGGAGGCCTCGAGGTTGCTGCCCTTTGTCGGACAACCTGAAGGCAGGTCGTGCCCGCTGGTGGATGACCAAGAGATTTTTCGCCTGTCCGGCGACATGAAGCTCATTGCTTATTATTAAGAGACCTGGAGGTAGGTCGCCTAGCAATGTGGCAGTTTTTCTTGTTGTACGACTTGCTGGAGTGGGCTAGAGAAGACCGTGACTCCTACCGAGTAAGAGGCTACCTAGCGGTCTGGGCGGATAGCAAGGCGAGTCTGCCGCTTTGTCGGATAGCACCTGTCGGAAGAGCACCACTGTGCGGTTAGCTGATGTAACCACACGGCCTGTAGAGATGGACTATGGAGGTAGTCCACACCCCCCCTGCAGAACAAGTGGCTGATGCGCGATCTGGGAGGTCAGACCGGGGAGAGCGCCCAAGCTACTCGGCCTGAGCGGACAAAGAATTCTGTCTGTCCATCCTAAGATAGGACAGGTCGCAACCTCTAGGTGGATCCTGGAGCAGGCCGTGACTTGCAAGCTGGCTACCTTGGGAGGGATCGCCAATTTCTGGGTTAACATAATCCCCACACTTTTTTTAAGTCCCGAAGGGACCTTGAAAAAAGTAGGAGATCCACGAAAATCGTGATCCTTCCCTTGAAAAAGAAAGAGGCAAGGAGAGATGGAACCTGATGTCTCTCCTCCAAAGAGGTTTGTCAATATCTATCTTTTTCCTATAAAGTAAAAGTTAATGCAAGCGAAGAGAGGTACATCTTGTGTGTACCTGAGTTGCTTTAGTAAAATGAAGAAGACGTGAATGTATTCCATTGAGCTCTGCAAAATAAACATGAGAGGAAAGCACAGAAGAATGATAACTTGCAAGTACCTGAAGGAGCCTTGCAAGCACCTGTTAACTTCTATAAAAGGAAGAGTAAGTGGCAGATATGAAACAAAACTAAGTTGCAAGTACCTGGACGGAACTTGCAAGTACCTGGGCGAAACATGCAAGTATCTGCTAATCTCTATAAAAAGAAGAGTGTGTAGCAGAAATAAAAATAAAACTAAGTTGCAAATACTTGGATGGAACTTGCAATTATCTGTTAATCTCTAAAAAAGGAAGAGTGAGTAGTAGATATGATAGAAAAGTAAGCTGCAAGTACCTGAAGGAAACTCACAAATATCTGCTAATCTCTGCAAAAAGAAGAGTGAGTAGCAGATATATAAATAAAACTAAGTTGCAAGTATCATGATAGAACTTGTAATTATCAACTGTTTATATGATAAGGAAGACATAATTGGATAGCAGGAGAGATACCCGGCAAACTTTTCTATTAACAGAATAAGGACCAAACCGCGATAATGATCTTTTCTCGTGATCAAGTATGATATCTTTAATATGAAATCCAGATCAGCAAGATGAAACCATCTTAATTTGACTTCAATGGCACGGCTTGTCAATCAAGGAGAACCACATACTCTGATTAATGATTTGTGTTATTAGTATCCGATAAGAGTGATAGAGAACTTGTAAATCGTCATCTGATAGAGCTTTATGTAAGCAGTGCATATAAGATGAACATAAGAAAAATAGATGCTTGCATATCCTTTTGATAGGTTGGATTTAACCTGTTAACCTGTAAGAAGACAGAAAGAAAAAAGGAGGGTTACGCCTGTAAATGACCCAAAAAAGACTGGATGCTGCCACAAGTGTTCCCCGTAGGCCTTATGCATCGCTTGGCCTCGAAAGGTCATCAAGAGCGTAGTCCTACCTAGAGCGGGCTGACCGTGCTTCCTTTAGAAGGGCACAAAAGAGAAAAATAGAAAATTTGGGAAGAATTTATAGATACACTGCTATCATGCCTCAGGTTACAAACATCGCTGATAAATTAGACTAGATGCTCCAAGTGGCCTATTGCTTGTCTGTGGAATGATCATCGGATTTATGGGCCCCACAAAGGCACGGATTGAGAGTACCAAAGAGTATTCGACTATCACAGTCATGAGATGATCGAGGAGGCAATGCTACACTTGATCGTCATTGATTTCCCAGCAAAGATCATCGTAACTGTAATGTATCCTTAGCGAGGCGCAGTAGAGCTAACACATGGGACCTCCCTTGATGCTCACTTTGTGTTAGCTACCGGCTAGGATCTGAAGTCCCGTAATCCTCCGCACGAGAGTTGGACGGCCCCACTGCACATACATAAACACTCCCAACTATATGTGGTTATTGTAGTCTTACGCCGGAGTCCAACCTCGAGGGGGCCCTAAGCAAGACTCGACAATATCTCGGTGGTTTAGTGATCTCTTTAGCAAAGAGAAAATATAGAGGAGGAAGCACTCCATAAAGGGAAAAGTGTCAGTTTTGGATCTCTGATGTAAAATTTATTGAAAAGAAATGAAAGAACACTTAGGAGTGTTTCAGAAGAAAATATGTTTGAAGAATGAAAAGAAAAAATGACTAGTAATGATTGCATGGAGCTTTTGGAACTACGATGTCCTTTTTTACTTCAGAATAGTCTTCCAAGGGAGCCCTCGTCATCAACATCAATGGTGTTGTCGATAATGAGGCTAGGGTAATTGTTGATTTGACTCACTCCCTATGAGCAACAAGAATGTATGATGCTTCTTTGCCTTTTGAATTTGACGGATAAGAGTGGTCATCCTTTGGGAGTAGATCGTGCATCTTACCCTGCCTCAGTATCTTTTGTACAAGTTGACAAAGCACTCGGCAGTTTTAAGTTAAATGTCTGCTTTCTTTGTGAAACACACAGAACGGATCTAAATCTTTTGGTATTTGATCTGTCGGCTGGTAAGGACTTTTGAAATTAGCCCTACCTTTCATGATTTGGCTCACTTCTTCCATGGCCTCATCTAGTTCGGACTCTGGCAAGTGATCATCTTGCTGTTGATGAACCGAAGCTGCTTGCGGAGCTGGTGCTGGCAATAGTAACAATTGATCTCGAGCACGGTCCTGGTCTGGGAAGGGGTGTCGATGACGTTAAAATCTTCTTCCCTTCCTTGAGTGGGATGGAAAATTCTTCCGAGGAGACCTCAGAGGTTGCTTGTAAGAAGAAAGATCTTTCTCTGCTACGAGCCTGGAGACGAAGCTAGGATTGCTTTTCTCACCGCGAATGTTTGAGTTGGGCAAGCCAATCAACTCTTGATAGGTTCTTGGTGCTCGGACATTAGCCTCAAACTTAAGTGGTCCTTCACGAAGAACATGAATAAGAGCCACTCGATACATTTCTTGATCAACGATCTCAATGTACAAGATTTCTTTCTAAAAACGATCCACAAAATGTGACCAAGTCTAATTTTCTCGCTACCTGATCTCAAAGAGGGCTTCTAGACCACCCTTTCTCTTTGTAGGGTTAGAAAACCTGAGCAGAAACTCTCTTTGCAAATCAGCAAAGGAAGAGATGGATTGAGGACGTAGTCCATAGAACCAATCTCTCACTTGTCCATCAAAGGTTGTTACAAATAGTTTGCATTTGGTAGCATCTGAAAGGGACTTGAGAGCTACGATTGATTCAAAAGTTTGAAGGTGCTTCATTGGATCAGTCTCTCTAGTGTAAATTGGTAACCACAGCTCTTTGAAATTAGCTGGAGTTTGTTCATGCTGAACATTCTCTGAAAATGGTGGCGGCTCTTCTTGCTCTCCTATGACATAAGGAAAAAAGGTAGAATAAGTTGTAGTTACAAAAGGAGCAGGAGGATAGAAAGGAAAAGCTGTTATGGGAGGAGCAAAGACAGGAGCTGAAGAGTAGGGATGACTTCCCTAAAAGTTTAAAAATCTAGCTGGACTTCCCCGGGCAGCTTCCCGGAAGAATTTTTGACGAGCTATGAACTCATCATTTTGAGGTCGCAAAGGGGCTGCAGTCCCTTGTGGAAAGGTTGCTGGGTAAACAGGAGGATAGACCAGCAGATAGGCTAGTGGAAAAGCTTATGGAGTTTCCAACGCAGGTGCTGGATTGACCAGAAGAACTGGTGCTGTTGCAGATTGCATTTCTAATCACTGCGCGATAAAAGCTAGAGTATGGTTGATTGCTTGAAACTGTTGGGCAGTTTCTCTGCACGATTTCTCCAAGGCTTCCCAGAGAGGATCCTCACTAGGACTTGATGGAGCAAGTTTCTCGGCTGGTTGATGAACTGATATGAGTAACCGCTGATTTTCATTGTCTGTTCGAGATCTGAAGGTCGCGTGTTAACTATTGATGCATGGAAATGGAGGGGCCGCGTGCACCAGCAGATAACGGGTGTTTGGTCTCACTAGGATGAGGTGAAGAGGTTGATGGGGATGAGGTGAAGAGGTTGATGGGGATGCGGTGAATGCTTCTGGATGCTCGAAAGTGGAGTACGCACTTGATCAAGGGTTGTGGGGATAGAGGAGAGGTTATTGAGGATGCTGGGAATAGCAGGGAAGGTTGATCAAGAACTGTCGATAAGACGGTTACTTTGACGGTTAGGATCAGGCTTAATGACTGATGCCGAGAGAGGAGAGGAGAAGAGAGGAAGAGGGGGCCACTTACAACTGCAATAGAGGACTTCGCTTGTCGCGGCTTAAATACCACTCTTGCGATGGGCTTTCCTTTCATTATGAATCAGAATTACAACTTAAGATTGCACCTTTACATGGAAAGCAAATAGAGGGTACAAAGGGGGAAGTTAGAGGCTAAGTAAAGAAGATGTCAGAGGCCGCGCGGTTTGACCTGATAGGTTGACAGACCCCGCGGTTAACTGATCCCGTAGCTCTCTTGAGCAAGCCGAGCGGACTTTGCAATCAGGCCAAGAAGAGAACAGGAGGGGTCGCGCGGACTAAGATTTGGAGTCCGCAGGAATTGATGCCTTGACCTTGTTATCTCCCCTGTCCTTCCAGAATGAGAGGTATCAGGGGATATTTATAGGCCCGAGGTGGTAACGGTATTGGTAAAGTCACCCTCGGTAGAGCGGTGAGTTAAGCGAGTAAAGAATGATTTCATCGAGTCCATAGAAAGTTGTGTAGATAGGGATTTTTGTTGTTGTTGGCGGACTGGGATAAGTCTGTCTATGCTGCACTGAGCGAGCCTGCGTCGAGCTATGTGAGTTGAGGAGTAGTATGCCTCTTGCTGGGAAGAGGTCGGTGCTAGAAAACTGAGTAGCAGACTGCATAGTGAGTATGCCTTTGATGTAGGGAAGCGTGTTGGTGGAAAGGGTTTACAAATGCGGGCGGACTGAAGGAATGCATAACGAGTCCGCCCAGTCTGTGACAGACGTGATGAGTCCGCCTTTGCTGGAGGCTTCACTGGGTGAGGTTGGCGACCTGGCGGACTGAAGTAGAGTCTGCTAGATGTTTGTGCGCATTGACGGAGCTGGAGCAAATCCACGCTCCTTGGGCGGACTGAAATAGAGTCCGCAAACTACAAGCAGTCGAGAGCTGGCCATCTGGGAGACCTGGCGGACTGACAAAGCAGGTTTCCCCTACTGCCGAAGTTCGCCTCATATTGGATGGACGCTTGCCACCCCTGCTGGGCGGCCTGGAGGTTGTCGGCCTTTGTCAGACAACCTGAAGGCAGGTCGTGCCCGCTGGTGGATGACCTGGAGAGTTGTCGCATGTCCGACAGCATAAATCTCGTTGCTTATTATTGAGCGACCTGGAGGTAGGTCGCCTGGCAATGTGGTGGTTTGTCTTTTTGTGTGACTTGTTGGAGTGGGCTGGAGAAGACCGTGAATCCTGCCGAGTAAGCGGCTACCTGGCAGTTTGGGCGGATAACAAGGCGAGTCCGCTGCTTTGTTGGATATCACCTGTTGGAAGAGAACCACTGTGCAGTTAGTTGATGTAACCACGTGGCCTACAGAGGCGGACTGTGGAAGTAGTCTGCACCCCCTTGCAGAACAAGCGGCCGCTGTGCGATCTGGGCAGTTAAACCGAGGAGAGCGCCTAAGCCTCGCGGCCTGAACGGAATGTTGGGTATTGTATCCACAATAACCCAGATTTGTATTAAGTCACCCTTGAACTAAGATGAATTAAGTTTGTATTTGATACTCTTTTCAATTTGAGTGCTTGCAGGCTATAGTTGCCAAGTGTAGACCAATGTCATTCTATAATGAGTCACCAAACACAGGACCATACAATGTAATCTCTCATTGTGTGATCTATGGTGTTGACTCATGTGTAGCCTCTCTATTGGGTCACACTTCTTTTTCAAGTACTGAAGTAATTGGAGAAAGAATAGTTGGTGTATACCTTGAGGAAAAATTTATTTTAAGAATTCAAAAATTTTCTAAGTCCATTACTCGAGTAGTACATCTTGTACTCGAGTAGTGCTGAAATGATTTGTCGAGTTATGCTCTATATAGTTTTCGAGTAGCAGAAGCTATTCTCATGAAGGCCTTGTTTATTACTTGAGAAAGTCATGCAGTACTCGGGTACTACTCACCTTCCTCTCAAGTTATCTCAAAAGTCATTTCAAAAAAATTTCTAAGTCTAGTACTCGAGTAACATAAGACATTACTCGAGAAGGCCAAGCCTTGTCTTGAGAAAGCAGAAGACCAGTACTCGAGTAAGAAGAAGTTAAGTTTCGAGAAGTCTGTTAGTTCTCGAGAAGTGAAGTTTGTTCTCGAGAAGTGAAGTTAGTCCTCGTGAAGTCATTATATAGTTCTCGAGTCATAGAAGCAATTTCTCGAGAAGCCAGAAATCATTTCCCATAGACTTGTTCTTGAGAACCATATGTCCTCTTCTCGAGAAACAGATATTTGTTCTCGAGTAGTCTATTACTCACTCGAGAAATGTAGTAAATTTTCCTGAATTTTTGTTAAGTCCATACGGAAATGTTTTCAAATCTAATCTCGATTCTTATTGGTACACGTGTGCAGTCATTTATGATTATGACCATTAGGCAAGTCCTATAAATGGTCTTATCAAATTTTACTAAACCCAACACAAGAGAATAAGGTTTCTGAATCGTTCTATTCATTCTAAATCGGGAAAGCCACCGCTCTTCATCGACAGTCTCACCGCTGCTCTTCTCTGATTCAAGTGATTCAGAGCAAGAAGAGATTAATAGATCAAGGAGTTTAATTTCTACAGATCCTTCTCTTGATCATACTGATCCCAAGTTTTCAGATCTAGATATTTCGGCTTATCTTATTCAATCCATTTCTCACAAAGCTTCAAAGTTCAAGAAAGAAGACAGGCTGAAGATTCTGATTTGAGATAATTCTGTTTGTATACTTTTGTTTACAACATCTTTAATCTTCTAGGAGATTCTGTCTCCGAGTTTTGTAGGAATTTCTTTTTCTTTCGAGTGTAGATCCATTTTTGAGGACTGAGTTGTAGGGGCGTTGTTCCGATTTGTAGGATTAGTTTTCAATCCGAGATAATAGTGAAGTAGCCGAGTCTAGCGTGTTGCTAGATCGGTGAGGTGGAGAGTGACGTACTCAAGGTCAGGGAACCACTATAAATCTTGTGTTCTCTGTGGCTTGTTTGTTTATTTTCTACGCTCCGCTCTTTCAAGTTTTTATTCTGCAAAAAGACATAGACCTCACCTATTCACCCCCTCTCGGTGATTTAGGTAGACAACTAAAAACATCAATTGGTATCAGAGGGAGGTTGTTCATCAAAAAGGTTAACAGCTTGAACAAATCTCCTCCTAGTTGTTTTTAGAGGATACAGGCATGGACAGAGACAAGGATTTTGCTATGCTTCCCTTGTGCACAAAGACTAATTTTGATATGTAGAAAGAAATAATAAAGTTCTTCATGGAAGTTATAGATCCAAGTATCTTTATGATAGTGGAAGAAGGACCCCATGTTCCAATGATAGCCTCCACTATTGACCCAACAAAGCAAGCTCATAGATCTTGATAAAGATGAGATTGCACTTGTCTCTTTAGACAAGAAAGCAAAGAATATCATCGCAAGTTCAGTCAATGATTCTATGTTATAGAATTTGATTCACTGCCAATCTGCCAAGGAAATGTGGTAGTCTCTCATTGTCCTGATGGAAGGTACTGAAGAAGTAAAGGATAACAGAAGATCCCTACTGAATCAGAAATATAAAGCATTCAGACTAGGTATCAAGGATTCTATTGCTGACACATTTAAAAGTTTCTTCAAGATTGTCAACATCCTAAGAGTCTATGGCCAGGTCTTCACTAATGGAAAATTGAATGACAAATTCCTGAGATCCCTGACTAAGGAAAGGGACAACAAAGTCTGTGCAATCCAGGAGTTTGGTAAGCTAGCAGAGACTGACCCTCAAAATCTCTTTGGAATGCTTATGCCCTATGAACTCCAAATAAATTCAAGAAAAGCTGGAGAAGAGAAAAGCCTGTCTTTATCCAAGGAGAAGTCTGTCGCTCTAAAGGCAGACAACTCAAGGAAGTTAAAAGCTGCATCTCCTTTTCCCACATAGGAAGAAAGTGAATAAGAAGCTTCAGAGTCAAGTACCTCGAGCTCAGAGCTATTTGAAGGAAAGTTTCTCTTCTTTCAAGGAAGTTCAAGAAGTTCTTGAACAAGAAGAAACAGTGGAGAGTCAAAGATGCCTCGTTCAGAAGATTGCATCATGATGGTGATCGTCACAAGAAAGGCTCAAGTAGCCAAGAAAGGTATCACTCTAAACCGAACAAACATATTTATTTTGACATTGTTTGTTATTATTGCAATAATCCAGGACATGTCATTGCTGATTGCCCTCACAAGAAGAAGGAGGGTGGAAGAAGAGAGGAGAAGAAGTCTTCTTATAATAATATGAAGACTAAAAGAAGCCTGGTAGCCAAGAAGGCCAAGACCTTCAGTTACACAGACTCATCTGAGTCTAGTGATGATGAGGAAGCCTACTTTGGGCTTATGACACATACATGTATAGAAGAAGAACCCCAGTTCACTAGGAAGGTAAACTTTCATACCCATCTCTCGGAATCAGATGCATCTAACCATGATCATGAGGACTATTCGTCTGATGATGAATCTGAACTCATGACTCAATACAAAGAGTTGATTAAGGCTTACGACAAATGTCGAAGAGTCGCAAGAACTCAAGCTAAGGAGATTAAATCTCTAAAGGATGAGGAGAGCAATCTGAGGGAGGAAGTAATAATGATGAACTCACTCAAAAAGGAATTCCATGATGTGATGGAAGAATATAACAAAGCTCTCGAGCACCAGAACCTGAAGGAGAAAATCATTCAAACATTGGAAGAACAACTTGCTGCTGAAAAGAAACTTGATGAAAGTTTCTCCAAGCCCAAGACAGTCCTTCCACTTGTGGCTTAATTCTCCGCTCAGGGTAAAGGAGCTATCTTTGGCCATGTGGCTTCCCCTAGTAAATCTTCTAGGAGAAATAAATCCCAAAGGAGAAATAAGGCTGCCAAGAAGGCTCTAGGCAAGGAGAAGGGAAAAGCTCCTCAAGACAAAACTTTGTTTTAAAAGGTTATCCTTCCAACAAACGAGTTTGATCTTGACTCATCCTACGGTCACTTTGCCAGGCCTACTTATGTAGGGCCTAAGTCTCGGTACAGAGGATGGACTTATCCCCGGAACTTTGGTGAGAGTGTCTTCAAGGCACCTTATGAGGAGTTCACTCTTCAGAGCTACAACCATTATAGTCATGGTCATAACATCAAGAAAGCTCCAAAAGTTGAACCCGTTGTGGAAAAGCCTCTCAAGGAGAAGAAGTCATGTGAGTGTCATCACCATGAAGCTTCTACCTCCAAGTCTGCTTCCCCTGCTAGACCACACTCTCAAAAGTCAAGCAGGAGAACTTTAGGCAAAGATACAAAAGGTTTGACTGTTGGTGTTGTGGCAAAATTGGTCACTTTGCCATAGATTGTTGGTTTAACCCCAGATATTATGAAACTCATCAAGTTAATAATGTGAGAAAGACCACTCATAATGTTAACACATGTAGGGGGAGTATGCTAACAAGAGACCAAGGACCAAAACAAGTTTCGGTTCCTAAGGCAACTTGATTCTATTTTTGCAGGAATGTCCAAAGGCCACCAAAAATCCGATCTAGTATTTGGACAGTGGATGCTCTCGGCATATGACCAGAACTAGAAGCCTACTCTAGAATTATTCTCCGATCAAGAACGGGCCAAAGGTAGTCTTTGGAGGTTCTGATAGAGGGATTACAAATGGCTACGATATGATTACTAATGGTAGTGTATCCTTCTCAGATGTGGCTTATGTTAAAGGATTGGAACATAATCTTATAAGCATAAGACATCTCTGCGACAAAGTATACATAGTAGAATTTCATGCAGACAAGTGTTTAATAAAATCGTTCGATAACTTAGAGACAATTCTATCGGGCACTCATAGTAGGAATATATTTTGTTTAAATTTTATTTACATAGACTCTTCTATGCCAGTATTCTTTTTGGCAAAAGACAGTCCGTCTCTTGGTGACTAATGGCACAAGAGATTAGCACATATAAATTACAAAACTATTAATAAATTATTTTTTCTTAATTTAGTATGTGATGCACCCAACATTAAGTGTATTAAAGATAGACCTTGTCACGCATGTGTAAAAGGCAAGCAAACAAGGGCTACCTTTAAAAGCATTAATGACAAAGATTCTAATAGGTGTTTACACCTACTTCATATGGACTTGTTCGGTCCACTACAAATTAGAAGTTTTGGAGGTAAGGATTATACATTGGTTATTGTTGATGATTACTCTCTCTTTGCGTGAGAGTTCTTTATAAAACACAAGTCAGATACCTTTGATATCCTCACTAAATTTATCAGGCAAGTCTAGAATGAATACAACTGCTCTGTGGTAAAAATCAAAAGTGACAATAGAACAGAGTTCAAGTCTGGGGCCATGACAAAATTCTGTGAAAGTCTTGGTATCTTTCATGAGTTTTCCTCTCCTCGTGCCCCTCAACAGAACGGAGTTGCTGAGAGAAGGAATAGAACAATCATAGAGGCTTGTAGAACCATGTTGAGTGATTCCTCACTACCCGAATATTTCTGGGCTGAAGCTGTCAACACTGCATGCCATGTGCAAAATCGAGCACTCATAAATAAGAACCATAATAAGACACCTTACGAACTACTAAAGGGCAGGAAACCGACTGTTTCATATTTTTAAATCTTTGGTAGTAAATGCTTTGGACTTAATAATGAGAAGTATCACACGACTAAATTTAGTGAAGAATCTATCAATATTGTATTTGATGAGATGAGCTTGCTGCAAGGCAGGTCTTCTAGTGTGTTTATTGAGGATGCAGGTTCAAGACTAAAGGAATTAAACTTGGATGAGCCTACTGAAGAAAAAGCTCAAAAGTTCATCAAGATCACCACTCTAACCCCAATTAGAGAGGATGATTACCATGATGAAGAGGTCATTCAAGCTGATGAAGTCACTCCAGTGATAGAGGAAGCTCTATATGCAAGAACTTTAGAGCTCAGACACTTGAAGGATCACCCAATTAGTCAAATCATAGGAGATCCCCAGGATGGTGTCAGAAATCGTCGAGGTACAACTAATGAAAATCTATATTTAAGTTTCCTCTCGCAGGTTGAACCAAAGAAGTTTGAGGAAGAAAACTCAGACGCATCTTGAATAATGGCAATGGAAGAAGAACTGAATCAATTCAAGCGTTGCCAAGTCTGGAATCTTGTTCTGAGACCCAAAGGTAAGAACGTTATCGGAACAATGTGGGTCTATAGTAACAAGATGGACGAAGATGGAACAATTATAAAAACAAGGCCAGACTCGTCGCCATGGGATACAAATAAGAAGAAGGAATCAACTTTGATCAGACGTATTCTCCAGTGGCAAGGCTGGAGACAATCAGGTTATTCCTAGCATATGCAACACTTTTGTGCTTCACTGTCTATCAGATGGACGTGAAGTCGGCCTTCCTTAATGATGATATAAAGGAAGAAGTGTATATGGAACAACCTCCAGGTTTCGTTGATTCTAACCATCATGAGCACATTTATCTTTTATTTAAAGCTTATATGGTTTGAAACAAACTTCTCGAGCTTGGTATGAGACGTTGTCTACCTTTCTTATTGAGAACAAGTTCACAAGATAAAAGATAGATAAGACATTATTTCTTAGGGAAATAAAAGGAAAGATTTTGCTAGTGCAAATTTATGTCGATGACATCATATTTGGCTCTACTGAAGACAACTGTTGCAAAAAGTTTTCCAAACTTATGCAAGGGAAGTTTGAAATGAGCAGTATAGGAGAGCGGAAGTATTTCTTAGGACTTCAGGTGAAACAATCTAAAGATGAAATTTTCATCTCTCAGATGAAGTTCACCAAGGAGTTAATTAAGAAATTCGGAATGGAGAATGCAACCTCTATGAAGACTCCATTAGGTTAAGTTATGTCTCTGGACAAGGATGAGAAAAGGAAACCTTTTGATGAAACCAAGTACAGAAGCATAATTGGATCGTTACTCTATCTTACTGCTAGTAGACCAGACATAATGTTTATAACATGTGTGTGTGCTAGATTTCAAGTGAACTCTTAGGAATCTCACTATGTTGCTCCAAAGAGGATTTTGAGATACCTTAAAGATACACCAAATCTTGGCTTATTGTACCCAAGAAGTAATGATATCGAACTAATTGGTTTTTCAGATGCAGATTTTGCAAGAAGTAAAGATGACAGGAAAATCACTTTCGGGACTTGTTAATTCCTGGGACGAAGGCTTATCTCCTGGAGCAGCAAGAAGCAAAATTGTATCGCAATTTCAACAGCCGAGTCAGATTATATCTCTACAGGAAGTTGTTGTGCACAACTTCTATGAATAAAGAACCAATTTGAAGACTACAATATAAAGTTCATCAACATTCTAATATTTTGCGACTCCTCTAGTGCAATTACATTTGCCAACAACCCAGTCTCTCATAGCAGGACAAAGCACATAGATCTAAGGTACCACTTTATTAGGGGGCATGTGGAGCATGGAGACATCACCCTACAGTATGTTCCAATTGACAAGCAAGTTACAGACATTTTGACGAAGCTACTGGACGAGGCCAAGTTCTCGTTCTTCAAAACAGAACATGGCATGCTCAACAAAGGGGATTGAAGAAAAAGGTCTCACAACAGAGTTAAAGAATCAGGCAACTTCAAAAATTCAAGAATTTTTTTTCTATGGACTTCATTTCTCGAGAAGATTGTCTTTACTCGAGTACTACAAATTACTACATGAGAAAGAAAGTTGACTCCCGAGAATTATTTCTTGAGTACTAGGCGATACTTCGCGAGTACTACAGATTACCTTCTCGAGTACTAAATTGAATATCAAGAACTTCAAGTCTGCTTCTCGAGAAATACAGTTGACTACTCGAGAACTTCTAATCTTCACTCGAGAATTGGCCTACTGTTCGAGAAGTTTGTTGCCGATTTTCTTCCCGAAGTTCAAATTTTTGATATTCACACCCGAACTCTCTACCGCCATATTTCTAAGTATGTTATTTTTATTATCATGATTTAAGACTTATATAAATAGATTAAAGTCCGGAAAATCCAAAATCAAAAAGTTCAAAAGCCTTCTCTCAAGAAAACTCTTCGCCTTCTCTGTCGTCGTCATCGCCCTCTTGCCGCTGCTTCAGAATTTCTCTCAGAAAAAGGATTTTCATTCATCTCTCTCGATAATGGCCCCTCCGTCGAAGATTGGAATCGGCAGTGAACTCGTTTCTACTGGAATCGCCGACCTGTCAGATGATTTCCACAACCTTCTACTGTTATTGGAAGCCATCGGACTCTCATTTGTTTTGGAACACCCGTGCATAAGTTTTACATCCAGATGTTGAAGAATTTTTCCAGAATGCCAGAGTTAAGAGAAACGGAAGGATTCTGAAATCCAAAGTTCGTGGGATCAAGGTTAAACTAACTACTCCCATTGTCTATAAGCTTCTTTGGCTGCCAGTCATTGATGAAGAAGATGACCTAACTGAGGAAGATCATGATTGGGCCTGTGGATTTTATGGTTTCTTTGTTGATGTGAGCACCATTCGCTGCCCTGATCTCAATCCAGAGAGCAATTACTTGTGGATATACTTGGAAAAGTTCTTCTATGCAGAACAAGTTCTAGTAGTTTCATTACAAATGATTTCTTTGATATGATGATAGCAGTTATTTGAAGAAAGAAGTATCAGCGGGGAATGATGATTTTAGATAAAATCAAGGAAAGCATTAAGGCACCAAACTATGGCAGAATAATTTCTCTTATACTTCATGAATTTAGGCCAGAAATATTTAATCTTTTTAAAGGTACTACTCTACATCATATGAAGACAGTTTAAATTTCCTCCATTCAAAGATGGGAGCTCAAGCTCCAAAACCCTGCTCAAGCTGCAAAAGCCCATGAACCCCATGAGGATGAGGACAGTACCCCATCTTCCTCTTTATATCAAGTGGCTAGCACTTCAGGTGAAGATGCTGAGGGAGAGCCAACTCCATCAGTCCCAAAAGCAAGCCATTCTGCTCTTCCTCCAGATGTTCCTTCAGATGCTGCTACTAAGAACACTCCTACCCTCCCAGTTGACTCAAGTATTCTTGATGTTGATCTACCTGTCAAAGACATTCTTTCTGATGCACAAGTCCAAGAACAAGTTCTTACTATAGAAGATGATATCAATAGAATGATTAATGAACTCACTTCCAAAGAACCTCCTTCCCCTCTACATGTAGAGAAATCTCCTCCTCCAGGACCATCTCCATCAGACCATCACTCTGAACCAGGATCCCCTCACCCTCAGTCTCTGGTTGTAAATATACATGAAGAAGAAACAGTTTTGATTTCTGATGAAAAAGAAGATACTCCTGAAGCAGTTGCAGCTCCTCTCAAGAGCCTTAACTTCTCCCTTCCTACTATCCTTGGTGAGGAAGGTGATTTCTTCATTCATACCACCAGAGCCCAGAGCTCAGTTATCATAGAAGAAATACCTCCTTGTTCAGCTCCATTAGTAACTCCTACTCCTCCACCTCCTCAAGCTGAAGCACATACTGCAGATACCCTCCTAGGTAAGATAGAGTTAATGCTAGCCCAGCAGAGAACTTATTTTGACAATTCACTTAAAGTTGTAACTGAAAAAGTCACTGCTCTTGAAAAAGAGATGAGCAGAGGATTTGCTTAAATCCAACACAATACTGATGAACTGAGACACCTGTTCAAAATAGGTGGGAAAGCTCTAGATCACACAATTACCAGCATTGGTCATGTGATGGATCAATCAGTAACTCTAGCAAACAATTAAATTCAATTGGAAAACAATGAAGGTCATAACATCAAGACCTATGAAGAGGTTGGAAAATTCAAAGAGGAAGCCATAGCAACCCTATCCTTAGAAGTTAGAAAGGGGGAGATTTTAGTAAAGGAATACTTAGAAAAATCTGATTCAAGAAAGAAGATAGAATGGGAAGAAAAGATGAAAGAAATACATGCCGATGTTCAGAATTAGATTGATGGTGTCAAATTCCATACTTATGATACATCTATTTGGATGCATAACCAGATATTTCCTGATTTTCAAGTTAATCCAAATGTTATTCCACATCATCTGAATCCAACTGCTCAGCATCCTCTTGTCCAGCAGCCATCATTCTCTCCAAAACCTGAAGGTTCTGATGCTCCTTCTCCAGAAAGCTATGCTCAAGTATGGGAATCTGAACAGACTGATGTGCCTTCTCAAGCACCTCCTGATGTGCAAATACCTAAGAGAAGAAAGTATGGTGATGGTGCCTTTGCCAGCAGGACCACTCCTAATCCTGAAGCAGAAAGAAGGAAAGCCCAAGAGATTGCTGAAATATGGAGCCCAACTTCAAAATCCCTAATCCTTGAGACTCTTAAACTTATTGTTGATTATAATGAGAATAAGAATGATCATTACAGCTTATATGAATGGTATTTATATGAGAAATCTTTAACTAAGAGAAGGATATATGATAGAGAGTATGGAAAGAACAATCCTAAATCTCCTCCTAAGCCTGCCAAATATTATCCTAAACCTTTCAGTTATCAGAAGAGGCAATAAGAGAGAAAGGAGAAGCAGCAACAATAGCAAAGCAAGCAGTGATAGAAGAAGATCAGAAGTTTCCTTTTAAGATTTTGTGAAATTGGATTTTTCCTTGGACATTATCTATAAATATAAATCTTTTAATTCTGATAATCTGATTTTTCATTGCATAGCATTTCTCTTTATTACTTTGTTTACTAGTCATTTTAGTTGTTTATCTTGATGTAATTTACCTTAGTGTAGAGAGTTCTGACTTCTACAAATAGGGGAAGATTATTTGGTATTGTATCCAAAATAACTCAGATTTGTATGAAGTCACCCTTGAACTAAGATGAATTAAGTTTGTATTTGATACTCTTTTTAAGTTGAGTGCTTGCAGGTTATAGTTGCCAAGTGTAGACCAATGTCAGTCTACAATTAGTCACCAAACACAGGAGCATACAATGTAATCCATCATTGTGTGATCCATGGTGTTGACTCATGTATATCCTCTCTATTGGGACACACTTCTTTGTCAAGTACTAATGTAATTGGAGAAAGAATAGTTGTTGTATACCTTGAAGAAAAATTTATTTTAAGAAGTAAAAAATTTCTAAGTCCATTACTCGAGTAGTACAACTTGTACTCAAGTAGTGCTGAAATGATTTCTCGAGTTAAGCTCTGTATAGCTTTCGAGTAGCAGAAGCTATTCTCAAGAAGGCCTTGTTTAGTACTCAAGAAAGTCAAGTAGTACTCGAGTACTACTCACCTTTCTCTTGAGTTATCTCAAAAGTCATTTCATTAAATTTTCTAAGTCTAGTACTCGAGTAACATAAGCCATTACTCGAGAAGGCCAAGCCTTGTCTCGAGAAAGCAGAAAACCAGTACTCGAGTAAGAAGAAGTTAAGTTTCAAGAAGTTTGTTTGTTCTCGAGAAGTGAAGTTTGTTCTCGAGATGTGAAGTTAGTTCTCGAGAAGTCATTATATAGTTCTCGAGTAATAGAAACTATTTCTTGAGAAGCCAGAAATCATTTCCCGTGGACTTGTTCTCGAGAATCATACGTCCTCTTCTCGAGAAACAGATATTTGTTCTCGAGTAGTCTTTTACTCACACGAAAAATGCAGTAAATTTTCCTGAATTTTCGTTATGTCCAAATGGAAATGTTTTCAAATCTAATCTCGATTCTTATTGGTCCACGTGTGTAGTCATTTATGATTATGACCATTAGGTAAGTCCTATAAAAGGTCTTATCAAATTCGACTAACTCCAATACAAGAAAATATCTTTTCTGTATCGTTCAATTCATTCTAAATCAGGAAAGCCGATGCTCTTCATCGACATTCTCGTCGCTGCTCTTCTCCGATTCAAGTGATTCAGAGCAAGAAGAGATCAATAGATCAAGGTGTTTAATTTCTACAGATCCATCTCTTGATCGTGCTGATCCCAAGTTTTCAGATCCAGAGATTTCGGCATGTCTTCTTCAACCAATTTCTGACAAACCTTCAAAGTTCAAGAAAGAAGAAAGGCTGAAGATTCAAATCTGAGATAATTTTGTTTGTATACTTTTTTTTACAACATCTTTAATCCTGTATGAGATTTTGTCTCCGAGTTTTGTAGGGAGTTCTTTTTCATCTGAGTGTAGATCCTGTTTTGAGGATTGAGTTGTAAGGGCATTGCGCCAAGTTGTTGGATTGGTTTTCAATCCGAGATAATAGTGAAGTAGCCGAGTTCAGCATGTTGCTAGATCAGTGAGGTGGAGAGTGGATGTACCCAAGATTGGGGAACCACTATAAATCTTGTGTTCTCTGTGGCTTGTTTGTTTATTTTCTGCGCTCTGCTCTTTCAATTTTTTATTTCGCAAAAAGACGCAGACCTAACCTATTCACCCCCCTCTAGGTGATTTAGGTAGACAACTTTAAACATCACGGACAGAGAAGTCAATCCGCCCATCCCAAGAGAGGACAGGTCACGACCTCCAGGTGGAGCCTGGAGTAGGCTGCGACTTGCAAGCTGGCTACCTTGGGTGGGATTACTGATTTCTGGGTTAACATATAACATAACTAGGCACTGTGACTATGGATCATTCTACTAACACTCATAGTGTAAGACCCCCCCCTCCCGGAACACAACACACGGCACGAGGGGAGTCTTATGCCCGAAATAGCCGCCTTGCGGTAGCACTAACACACGGGTTAGCCTTTACCACAAGACGCCTATTCCGCCGGCTACAATCCATATCACAACAAACATGCCAACCCAACCATAACAGAAAAGTAAAACTAAAAGCAGTTCAGTTCACAACTAAGTTAAAGTCCAAAATAGCGGAAGATAACAAGCACAACATGCTTGTACAAATAAACAAGAGTCTAGAAATGTTTTGCCAAACGGCTACATGAAAACACTCACTACTGTCACTGACGGTGCCGATGGCACCACCACCTCAGGTCCTATCATCCGGGCCTGGCTGTCCTGCTGCATAGTCCGTTGCCGCTCTACCTGCGGGGTTTCCTCCTAAAAAGGAAGACGTAGCAACCGTTAGTCATAAGACTAAGTGGCTTCACATCCGCTCCCCCGGCGACTCCTCGGCACCGGGCGGAGAAAGGAACAAGGTACAATATGATTATATATAAGCAAGTAAACAAGCAGGTGACTGTAAAAGTAGTGGAGTATAAACTACGCTACACAACTAGCAGTTCTACAAATATCAATAGTAAATGACAGTAGGTATAAGTACTCAGAATAGTAACTTAACTTATAAGAGTGCCCATACAAACTTATAAGTTAAGGATCGGCTTAACAGTAAAGTAACTCATCGTATAGGAGTGCCCATACAAACTTATACGATGAGGATCTGGTGTATGCAATGAATGACATGTTATGAATGTTATGTTATGACCGACTCATGCGCACGCACATACAAGTTGCTATGTCGACACAGACTTGAAGTTCCCACTTTTCGAGCAGGTAGCTAACCTCTCAGGCGTCGTCCGTCGTGGCCAGACGGCGACAGTGGAGCGGGCGTCTCCACTACTAGGTGGTATCACACTACCTATCCTAGGCCCCCGTACGCCTCAACGCTAAGAACACAACAGCGGAGCTCACATGCGTACTACGGCTCAGAAGGGGTCTTGGGTAAATGTGCACCAAGAACACAGCCCAACCTGGCCTTTGATTTCGAACCGGGTGGAACCTCGGAAGCGCACGAGGTGCAAGCCCAACCGTTCTCATGGCGCGGAGGAGATCTCGGTTTATGGACACCAAGTATCTAGCCCTACCGCCCAAGGTCTACCCCTTGGCTCCCATCGGTGTGACGACTGGCGAACCCGTAGACCTGCCACCTTCATTATCTCAACACCGCGACACGATGAATCGTCGCACATCACATGCCCCAAAACAACTCACTCGATGCTACCCGTAGGGAGACTACCACTCTAAGCATCGGTTATTAATAACCCCTTGGGCTCGGATTACGGTTACAAAATACTCCTCACATAGTGTTCATCATTTTCACGCCCACCCATTCAATAACTTCACCTCAACACTACGCACAATAGATATATTCAACACCAAATTGTATACGCATATCCTATACCGATCTCAACTCCTAATATCTAGCCTTCCCATCCAACCCATTTCTCTACCAATACATGGTTATACCTTATTACACAACCAAATGAATAACCATGCTAATTATAGTAACAACAACATTATAGATATATGGGAGCAAGATATCAAATGAGCAAATCACAATCATTGCAAGAGAGCTAACATTATAAATTAATAAGTGCATTAACATAGGATAGCCCAATACTAAAACTGGGATTCCCGGAGCTACGGGAATCCGATCACAACGCACAACCACTCGTTGGAAAGGTATTCGCGAGGGCTACGACTTTCGTGTTGAGTCGATCACCCAGATCTGGTCGCAACATACCAGAAATTCAACTCGAATGCGTACAGGAAAACAGTTTCCTGTACAGGAATTTTCCGAACGCAGCGGACTCGAACCAGCTTTCCCGTGGCTACAGGTATCGCATGGAAACGAGCAACCACTCGTTGGAAAGGTAATTTCGAGGGCTACGACTTTCGTGTTGAGTCGTTCACCCAGATTTGGCCAGAACACCTCCGAAATTGGCCACGAAGGTCGCAGCGTGCAGAAATCAGATTTCTGCACGCATCTTAAGGCGAGATGAACGGCATCCGTTCATCTTCTTCCTTGCAACGGCCTCGCATAAACTTCTCCAGAAATCACCCAACCTTATTTCTCCTTTCAAAGCCAAACCCTCAACGAAAACCCCTCTCATCTCCTCTTTGAATGATGAGAAGGTTGAGGGAGACTAAACCTAGAAAACCTAGGTATGGCTTTAACCTAAGAACTCTCCTCCTCACATCAAGACTCTATGGAGTCGATGTCTCTCCTATCATAACTATAGATCTAGCACCAAGGGAGAGGGGAGGAAGCTCACATCAAGTCCAGCGGTACCACCATGGCCGGCCATGAGCCTCGCACTCCTTCGCGGCGGCATTGCTTTTCCCTTGACGATGGCGGCGCTTTGATTCCTCCAAAGATGGCTCCGGCAAGCTTTTCCTCCTCCTCCAGCCAAGAACTCTCTCAGGAATTTCGGGGCAGAAGAAAGGAGAATGAATGCTAGGGTTTCCAACTTTTTCCTTTTTATACATCGCAGACACGGGTAGGCACACGGTTAGGGACACGCCCGTGTCCCAACCCGTGTCCTTGGCACACGGCTAGGGACACGCCCGTGTCCCAAAGCCGTGTACCTCTCTGACTGGTAAGCCTATTTTTATGAGGCACACGGGTATGGACACGGCCGTGTCCATACCCGTGTCAGCCAAAAATGCTGTTTTGCCTTGTTTTCCTCATTTCCCGCACGTCCGCACCTGTTCACCCACATCCCCCATTGGGCTCACCACAGCCCCCTTGACTCAAATACGCAATCAAGGGGCCTAGCGCGAATTGGGACGTTACAAATCCTATAAACAAAATAAAAGATTTCGTCCCCGAAATCAGGGTAAGGCTATGGGAGTGAAACACATAAAAAGGGAACTATGCTTTCAAATAAAAATTTTTACCTGGAGTAAATAATTCCGGGTAGCGCTCTTGCATCAAATCCCTTGGCTCCCATGTGCACTCTTCCTTCCCGTGATTAGACCATAGCACCTTCACCAAGGGAACACTTTTGCGGCGCAAGGTCCTTGTCTCGTTATCAACGATCCGCACCGGCTCCAGTCGCACAGACCTATCAGACGCCACGGCACCATCCGCCGTGGGGATATATTGTTCAGGCCGCAACAAAGCCTTCCGAAGCGACGATACATGGAACACGTCGTGAAGGTTCTCCAGCTCCGGTGGTAACTCCAATCGATAGGCTAGAGGGCCAATCCTTTCCACTACGACATAGGGCCCGACAAACCTTGGGCTGAGCTTCTTGACTCCACGTACCCGCGACACTCCGTGCATCGGTCGAATCTTCAGGAACACCTTATCACCAACTTGAAACTCCACCATACGATGCCTTGCGTTGTAATATTTCGCCTGTCGGCTTTGAGCCTCTAGCATTCGGTTCCGGATCAACCTAACCATTGCGTCCGTGTCATCGATATACTCATTTCCCAATGTCTTCGGATCTTCGTCTTGCACCCAGGACAAGGGTGTTCTACACCTCCTTCCATACAAAGCCTCATGAGGTGCCATTCCAATACTAGCTTGATGACTGTTATTATAAGAGAACTCCACAAGAGGTAAGAGCCTCTCCCATGGTTCTCCTTTATCTAGCACACACAACCTCAGTAGGTCCTCCAATGTTCGGATAGTTCGTTCAGATTGCCCGTCCGTTTGTGGGTGAAAGGCTGTGCTAAAGGCGAGGCGCGAGCCCAAATAAGCCTGTACAGCCCTCCATTCTCTTGAAGTAAACCGACCATCCCGGTCGGAGACGATCGTCTTCGGCACACCATGGTACCGCACAAATTGCTCCACAAAGAGACGCACTAAGACGCCCACCTGCGCCTCCTTCTTCATTGGGATAAATCGGGCTACCTTGGTCAGCCGGTCAACTATCACCCACACAGAATCATTCCCCGAGCGCGAGCGAGGTAACCCGTGGACGAAGTCCATGGAGATGTCCTCAAATTTCCATTCGGGGATGGGCAACGACTGTAGCATTCCACCGGGGCTTCGGCACTCTGCCTTCACCATTTGGCAGGCCACACAATGAGTAACAAAGTACTTGACATCCCTCTTCATGCCCGGCCAACACATCGTCTTTCTCAAATCGGTGTACATCTTCGCGATCCCCGGGTGCACCGAGTACTTGGAGCAATGGGCCTCCTTTAGAATATCCTCCCGAATGTTGTCACCTTCGGGGATGTAAAGCCGACCACGAAAATGGACGAGGCCGTCTTTTAGGGAGTATTCTTCCGTAGTCCCATCCTCCATTGACTTGAAAGCCGGGGTTAAAGCCGCATCCTTCTTTTGTTCCGTACGGATCCGGTCTCGTATGTTGCAAACTATACTCATCGCGGCCAAATATTCGGTATACCCTTCCGGTTGATTCTTAAAGACCAAAGTGATTTCCATCTCTTGCAACGTCCGGATTAACTCCATCCTCATCAAGCGGGATTCCATGCTCGCTTCCGGCGCTTTCCGGCTCAAGGCATCAGCTACGGAATTAACCTTCCCGGGGTGGTAGTTCAAGGTGAATTCATAGTCGCACAAGAACTCCAACCACCGCCGCTGTCTCAAGTTTAACTCCTTTTGGGTGTGAACGTACTTCAGATTTTTGTGATCCGAGTAGATCTCGCAGTGGACGCCATATAAATAATGCCTCCACATCTTCAAGGCGAATACCACCGCTCCCAACTCTAGATCATGCACCGGGTAGCTGGCTTCATGCTTCTTCAACTGTCTTGAAGCATAAGCGATCACATGCCCATTCTGCATCAACACGGCTCCCATCCCTTGATACGACGCATCCGTGTAAACTTGAAAGCCCTCCTTCCCAGATGGAAGAGCTAGGATGGGTGCAGTCGTCAATCTGTCCTTCAACTCTTGGAATGCAGCTTCACACTGGGGTGTCCATTCAAACGGCACACCCTTCTTGGTCAGCGTAGTAAGGGGAAGGGCGATCTTCGAGAAGCCTTTCACGAACTTGCGATAGTACCCGGCAAGTCCAAGAAAGCTCCGTATGTCGGCCGCTGACTTCAATGGCGACCACTCCTTCACGGCCCGCACCTTGGCCGGATCTACTGCTAGCCCCGCCCCACTAATCACATGGCCTAAGAACGCGACCTCTCGAAGCCAAAACTCGCATTTGCTGAACTTGGCAAACAAAGCGTGCTCCTTTAGTTTCCTCAGCACCAAAGTTAGATGTTCGGCGTGCTCTGCTTCAGTCTTGGAGTAGACTAGGATATCATCGATGAACACGATGACAAAGATGTCCAAATAAGGGCTGAACACCTTGTTCATCAAGCTCATAAAGGCGGAAGGGGCGTTTGTGAGCCCAAACGGCATCACGGTGAATTCATACAAACCATATCTCGAACTGAACGCCGTCTTCTGAATGTCATCTTCTTGTATCCTCAGCTGATAATATCCCGAACGCAGATCTAACTTGGAGAACCAATACGATCCCACCAATTGATCAAATAACTCATCAATGCGCGGTAGGGGATAGGTGTTCCGCACCGTTAACCGGTTCAACTCTCGATAATCAATGCACAACCGCAGGTGCCATCCTTCTTTTTGACGAACAAAACGGGCGCTCCCCAAGGCGACGAGCTTGGGCGAACGAACCCTGCTTCCACCAATTCCTGAAGCTGGACTCTAAACTCTGCAAGTTCCTTCGGAGCCATTCGGTATGGAGCTCGCGAGACGGGCTTGGCACCCGGAATTAGCTTGATTTGGAAGTCCACTTCCCTATGCGGGGGTAGTCCCGGCAATTTCTCGGGAAATACCTCGGGAAATTCTCGCACCACCCGCACATCCTTGACCTCTAATGTCAATTTCTTCAACTCAAAGCAGATTACATAGACCTCGTCCCCTTCCATATGAGATTTCATAGCTTGGATTGAAGATAATAGTTTACGGGGTGCGAATTTAATACCTTGGAAGATGACTTCCGAGTCTCCATGCCTCAACATAACTTGCTTCTCCGCACAATTGATCCTGGCGTGGTGCCAGTCCAACCACTTCATGCCCAAGATGAGATCGAACTCCGGGATTCTTAACACTGTAGCCGGAGTTTCAAAGAACTTTCCTCCAATAAGGGTGTCGAAATCGCAACTTGCTGACGACGTCATCTCAGAGCCGTCCGGAAGGCGCACCCTTTGAGTAATGCCCGTGAAGTGTTGCACTCCCTCCAAGTCCTTCACGAAGTCCTCCGAAATGAACGAGTGAGACGCACCCGTGTCAAATAACGTATAGGCGGGTCTCCCGCTAACCACGACAGTGCCTAGGTTCCAAAAGGGTAATCACTAATCAGAATAGCGCGTATCATTTGTATCATAAATCTAACAAGTCATATAATATTAATAAATTTTGCACGTACCGGTGATGACTTCCTGCGGATTTCTCTCCTGAGTCATATCCAATGCGAATACATGCTCCCGCGCATGTCCTTGATTTCTCCCTGGTGGTCCTCTTCCTCGGCCACGCATGTGCCCTCGCCCCCGTGGAGCTACTGGAGGGGGAGCAATAGGAGCATCCCCGATCAATCGCGGGCAAACTCGTCGGACATGCCCCGGTTGGTTGCACTCAAAACATATCACCTCACGTCGGCCCCCAGGTTGTTGATAATATTGCTGCTGCGGTGGTGGAGGTAAAGCTAGTGGTTGCGGAATTGGGTACTCCACCCGATAGTTCCGGTTGACCCACCGACCGCCTCTGTGGTTTCCCCTTCCTCTGCCATGATCATTCCGCCTTCTATTACTAGGGCCGACTTCAATTACTCCTTCCGCGGGTCTCTTGCCACATCCCATGTGGTCCGCCTCCAGTCTCTTTGCCATGTCAATGATTTCTGCCAGGCTTCCATCGGCTATAAACAAAAGGGCCTGCCTCAGGGGGTCCCTTAACCCTTTGTAGAAGCGCTTCGCATAGCCTCTATCGTCCAACTCATAGGAATCGGCAAACCTAGCGAGGTGTTGGAACTCCCTCTGGTACTCCGTTACCGAATTCGATCCCTGCTTCAGCTGCAGAAATTTTTCTTCAAGTCCATCCCGAGCAGAAGAAGGGATGAAGTGCTCCAGAAAAGCCTCGGTGAACTCGTTCCAACCGATGTCCGTGTACAACCGCCCTTGGAAGATGGAGCCCATGAGGGACTTCCACCACCTTTTGGCGTGCAGCTCTAGCAGCGTCACTACCAATGTCACCGCCATGCTGTTCGGACATCTTATGCCAGCCATCAATTCCTGCACGGTATCAAGCCATTCCTCGGTGCGCACCGGCGATTCTGTCCCAAGATAGGCAGGAGGGGACAGGGCACGGAAGGTGCTCAACCAGTTGGAGCTTGGCGCTTGTTGTTGCACCGGAGCTTGCTGGGCTTTAAATGCATCCAATATGGCTGACAGCGTTTGTCCCAGCTCCGACTGCTGGAATTGTGAAGGAACGGAAGGGGTAGGAGTGCCCCCAACCGGCTCCACCTGCGCTGGGACCTATACGCAAGATACAAATTAGGGTCAGGTTGGCTAAAACTAATGTCAAAGTTGGACAACTTAGTGTGAATTACATATGGGCACACCACTGCTTCCGCTAAGTCGGTTTGTCCCCAAACCGACTAATCGAACGGGAGTGGCCCATTGTTACCTGACTGCTGTAGGTGAAGATCGGCTAAGTCTGATACCATTTGTAAGACCCCCCCCTCCCGGAACACAACACACGGCACGAGGGGAGTCTTATGCCCGAAATAGCCGCCTTGCGGTAGCACTAACACACGGGTTAGCCTTTACCACAAGACGCCTATTCCGCCGGCTACAATCCATATCACAACAAACATGCCAACCCAACCATAACAGAAAAGTAAAACTAAAAGCAGTTCAGTTCACAACTAAGTTAAAGTCCAAAATAGCGGAAGATAACAAGCACAACATGCTTGTACAAATAAACAAGAGTCTAGAAATGTTTTGCCAAACGGCTACATGAAAACACTCACTACTGTCACTGACGGTGCCGATGGCACCACCACCTCAGGTCCTATCATCCGGGCCTGGCTGTCCTGCTGCATAGTCCGTTGCCGCTCTACCTGCGGGGTTTCCTCCTAAAAAGGAAGACGTAGCAACCGTTAGTCATAAGACTAAGTGGCTTCACATCCGCTCCCCCGGCGACTCCTCGGCACCGGGCGGAGAAAGGAACAAGGTACAATATGATTATATATAAGCAAGTAAACAAGCAGGTGACTGTAAAAGTAGTGGAGTATAAACTACGCTACACAACTAGTAGTTCTACAAATATCAATAGTAAATGACAGTAGGTATAAGTACTCAGAATAGTAACTTAACTTATAAGAGTGCCCATACAAACTTATAAGTTAAGGATCGGCTTAACAGTAAAGTAACTCATCGTATAGGAGTGCCCATACAAACTTATACGATGAGGATCTGGTGTATGCAATGAATGACATGTTATGAATGTTATGTTATGACCGACTCATGCGCACGCACATACAAGTTGCTATGTCGACACAGACTTGAAGTTCCCACTTTTCGAGCAGGTAGCTAACCTCTCAGGCGTCGTCCGTCGTGGCCAGACGGCGACAGTGGAGCGGGCGTCTCCACTACTAGGTGGTATCACACTACCTATCCTAGGCCCCCGTACGCCTCAACGCTAAGAACACAACAGCGGAGCTCACATGCGTACTACGGCTCAGAAGGGGTCTTGGGTAAATGTGCACCAAGAACACAGCCCAACCTGGCCTTTGATTTCGAACCGGGTGGAACCTCGGAAGCGCACGAGGTGCAAGCCCAACCGTTCTCATGGCGCGGAGGAGATCTCGGTTTATGGACACCAAGTATCTAGCCCTACCGCCCAAGGTCTACCCTTGGCTCCCATCGGTGTGACGACTGGCGAACCCGTAGACCTGCCACCTTCATTATCTCAACACCGCGACACGATGAATCGTCGCACATCACATGCCCCAAAACAACTCACTCGATGCTACCCGTAGGGAGACTACCACTCTAAGCATCGGTTATTAATAACCCCTTGGGCTCGGATTACGGTTACAAAATACTCCTCACATAGTGTTCATCATTTTCACGCCCACCCATTCAATAACTTCACCTCAACACTACGCACAATAGATATATTCAACACCAAATTGTATACGCATATCCTATACCGATCTCAACTCCTAATATCTAGCCTTCCCATCCAACCCATTTCTCTACCAATACATGGTTATACCTTATTACACAACCAAATGAATAACCATGCTAATTATAGTAACAACAACATTATAGATATATGGGAGCAAGATATCAAATGAGCAAATCACAATCATTGCAAGAGAGCTAACATTATAAATTAATAAGTGCATTAACATAGGATAGCCCAATACTAAAACTGGGATTCCCGGAGCTACGGGAATCCGATCACAACGCACAACCACTCGTTGGAAAGGTATTCGCGAGGGCTACGACTTTCGTGTTGAGTCGATCACCCAGATCTGGTCGCAACATACCAGAAATTCAACTCGAATGCGTACAGGAAAACAGTTTCCTGTACAGGAATTTTCCGAACGCAGCGGACTCGAACCAGCTTTCCCGTGGCTACAGGTATCGCATGGAAACGAGCAACCACTCGTTGGAAAGGTAATTTCGAGGGCTACGACTTTCGTGTTGAGTCGTTCACCCAGATTTGGCCAGAACACCTCCGAAATTGGCCACGAAGGTCGCAGCGTGCAGAAATCAGATTTCTGCACGCATCTTAAGGCGAGATGAACGGCATCCGTTCATCTTCTTCCTTGCAACGGCCTCGCATAAACTTCTCCAGAAATCACCCAACCTTATTTCTCCTTTCAAAGCCAAACCCTCAACGAAAACCCCTCTCATCTCCTCTTTGAATGATGAGAAGGTTGAGGGAGACTAAACCTAGAAAACCTAGGTATGGCTTTAACCTAAGAACTCTCCTCCTCACATCAAGACTCTATGGAGTCGATGTCTCTCCTATCATAACTATAGATCTAGCACCAAGGGAGAGGGGAGGAAGCTCACATCAAGTCCAGCGGTACCACCATGGCCGGCCATGAGCCTCGCACTCCTTCGCGGCGGCATTGCTTTTCCCTTGACGATGGCGGCGCTTTGATTCCTCCAAAGATGGCTCCGGCAAGCTTTTCCTCCTCCTCCAGCCAAGAACTCTCTCAGGAATTTCGGGGCAGAAGAAAGGAGAATGAATGCTAGGGTTTCCAACTTTTTCCTTTTTATACATCGCAGACACGGGTAGGCACACGGTTAGGGACACGCCCGTGTCCCAACCCGTGTCCTTGGCACACGGCTAGGGACACGCCCGTGTCCCAAAGCCGTGTACCTCTCTGACTGGTAAGCCTATTTTTATGAGGCACACGGGTATGGACACGGCCGTGTCCATACCCGTGTCAGCCAAAAATGCTGTTTTGCCTTGTTTTCCTCATTTCCCGCACGTCCGCACCTGTTCACCCACATCCCCCATTGGGCTCACCACAGCCCCCTTGACTCAAATACGCAATCAAGGGGCCTAGCGCGAATTGGGACGTTACACATAGTCCTACACATATATATATATATTAGATAATAAACAAGAAAGAATAGATTTAGGTTAAACTCATGATGAGTAGCAAAATAACATACATATTTTAGTGTTAAATTTAAGTATAGTATTTACCTTGATAAAGAAGTGTAAAATTTCAACTTGCAAGCACAACTTCAGACCTAGCATCGAGACGTCATGACGCTACATCAGGTTGACTGGGAGCCACCCTAGGAAAACCTGATGCTACAAGCGTCTAGCAAGAATTAAGCAACACCAACACTCGACGCCAACACTTGACGCCATAACTCAACGCTAACACTCAATGCAATCACTCGACGCCAACACTCAACACCAATACTCAATTCCATACTCTAGATCAGCACAACTCCTGAAGGCATAAAATCCTCCTAGTAGCTGCAATCAAATAATTACTCCACCACGAACACAGAAGAGATAATTTCTTCCTAAACGATTGTTTCTTCCTAAATTTAGAAATAAAAGTAAGTTTATGAACAACAAGAGATATGACATAGCTAGACTATTAAGAGGGATAACTCAAGAAATTTTTTGGACATGCAAGAAGGATTTCGAGAGATAAATTCTAGCGCTATGCTCAGAATTTAGGAGAAGCGTCAATAAATCTTCTATGGGTCTTAACAGTTAGTGATGATAACTTCACGGAGAATAACCCAAGGTAAACATGATCTATCATTTTAGGAGAAATCCATCAACAATAAAAAAAAATCACTAGGCAGAGTACATCATGTGTAAAGATTGAGAGGGGGGGGGGGGGTAACTCAGTGGAACAGACGAATGGCCAAAGAGGGCCGGGAACAAGAGAGAGGAAGATAGAATGGGAGAAGAAGAACATGCTTTAACTTTATTTCTTACACTTTGTTATAACCTTAATCCCTTATTTATAGTTATTACAAGCATAGTATTGATGTTAAACCTAACAGCTATGAAGAAGAATTTCTCCCACTGAGCTGGCCGTGTTTCAAACGATTGGTCCTCCATTTGTAATGTGGCTGCATGTGTTTTAATATCTGATGTTGACTCAATCTGAGCCATTGCTAGGAAATATGCTCCAGTCCTTCGGCAAGGTTTTTTAAGCTAATGTCACTGTTTGCTTGTTTTGGACAGATTTGATACGCACCGTCTGATCTTCTAGTGAGAGTAAGAAAGTTGTTAAAATTACCTTCCCCTTATAAAGGACATTGTCCTCAGTATAATCGTCATTTCTCCTCTTCCAACCTCAAACCCTAGCGATAGAGAAGGAGTAGGAACACTTCTCCGGCGAGATGAATCTTCCAGGTTTGCTAATGGGAGACAGCAGAAAGTGATGTTGATGAGAACAGATTGGCCGAAAGAACTTTGGCTAGAACGAGAACATATTATGCTACTCTTAGCGTGGTGAGGTAAGATTCCGATATAGGCATTGCTTGTTCTGTCTTTGTTTTGGGTTTGTTTAGTCTTCTCTATTTTTGTTGGGTTTTTTTGTGTGTGTTAGCTTTTTCTACGAGGCAAGTTCTTCATTCGTAGCAGGGAGGTAGTTCCCCATGCTTTTCTGACTAATTCTTGTTTGATCTGGTCTTTGGTCTTCTCTTGCTTTATTTTCCCTTGTTCTTCCACATTGTTTCTTCCCTTTGTTCACTTTGTTTGTTTAAGTTGGCAAAATCTTTCATATTGGCGAGATCCTCCCAAGTGTTGCCCTCTGGTGGAAGTCCTTCCCACTGTACTAAGGCTTGTTGTATTTCGCTTCCCTGTTGTGAAATTCGTCGTGTAGATATGATCGCTAATGGCCGATGAAGTGGGTTATTTCTCTAGTGAT
Organism: Platanthera zijinensis; assembly: GCA_039513925.1. NCBI lineage: Eukaryota > Viridiplantae > Streptophyta > Magnoliopsida > Asparagales > Orchidaceae > Platanthera > Platanthera zijinensis. The sequence goes on along the minus strand of CM077098.1, from coordinate 63,178,970 downwards.
TCTCTGGAAGGGCAACCGGCCTAGGCCCTGGTTCTCATATGAAGGTCTTAAGCAAGGAGATATGGAAAACTGGGTGTATTTTTGATTCCGACGGGAGGTCAAGTCGATAGGCGACCTGACCGATGACTTCCAGTACTTGATATGGGCCGTAGTATTTGAGGCCCAACTTTTTGTTATAAGAACGCCCCACTGAGAGCTATTTGTAAGGATGCACTTTTAGTAGTACCCACGACCCTAGTTGTCAGTGTAGATCCTTCTTCTTTTTGTCGGCGTTGGTTTTCATTCGGTGCTGTGATTTCTGCATATTTTCTTTAAGTTGTTGTAGAATCTTTTCTTGCTTTGTCAGTGTCGCTGCTACTGCCTCATTTGTCGTGCTACTCGGGCTATAAGACAATAAACCAGGAGGTGTTCGACCGAATATGATCTCATAAGGGGTCATTCCGGTCACAGAATTAAACGATGTGTTTATATAGTATTCAGCATAGCTTAGATATGTTGTCCATTTCTTATAATTATGCTTACAAAATTGGCGTAAGTATTGTTCCAGGGATCTATTAATACATTCAGTCAATCTGTCCGTCTGAGGATGGTAAGCTGAACTGTATTTTAATTGTGTTCCCTGAAGTATAAATAATTCCTTCCAGAAATTACTGACGAAAACAGTGTCTCGATCAGTAATTATGGTTTCTGGAATACCATGGAGTTTCCCTACAGTTTCCCAGAATAAATTTGCGACAATATGTGCAGCTAATGTTTTGAGTGATGCAAAATGGAATGCCTTTGATAATCTATCTACCACTACCATAAAGATCGTGTGTGTGTTTTAATTTGGTAGTTTAGTTATGAAATCCATTGTGAGATCGGACCATAGTTTCTTAGGTGTTTTGAGTGGTTGTAGCAGGCCATAGGGTAGATGGTTACTTGGCTTAGCTCTCTGGCACATTCCGCATTGTTTGACATACTGTTCAATATGTTAATGCATGTTTGGCCAATAGAATTGTTGTTGTAAACAGAATGTTGTGCCTTTAGAATGGCCACCCCACCGACTATCATGTGCTTCCTTAATTAGTGTCAGTCTTAAATCTTAGTTTTTTGGAATGTATAATTTGTGCTTGTTGTAAATGTAAGGTCCTTTCATGGACCAAGAGGGCTCTAATTGCGGTGTAGTGTTTAGCTTTTGGATGAGCTGTTATGAAAACATATCGGTGGTATAATATTGCTCCAGTCCACTCAAAGGAGGGGAGACTGGAGCGGATAATGTGGTTAGGTTCATTAAGGGTGGTCGTTCTGGGGTTGAATCTACCCTAGACAGGGTATCAGCAATAATGTTGTTCAGCCCGGCTTTATATTTTATCGTGTAGTCGTACCCGAGTAACTTCGAAAAAACTTGTGTTGTTCTGGCGTTTGTAGGTCTTAGGTTAATAGATGATGTAGGCTTTGATGGTCTATGTATATTGTGAATTTATGGCCTTGAAGATATTGGCGCCATTTTTCTACCGCCGAAATGATTGCATACATTTCTCTCATGTAGGTTTATTTTAGTTGAATTTGTGGCGTCATTTTTTTACTATAAAATGCAATTGGTCGCTTTAGCTGGGTTAAACTGCACTGATTCCCTTCCCCGATGCATCAGTCTTTATTTCAAAGGGTATTTCAAAATTAGGTAATGTTAAAACTGGGGGATTGCTTAAGTTTGTTTTAAAAAGTTCAAAAGTTGTTTGTGTTGTCGGAGTCCAGAGGAAGGGGGTTTGTTTGAGCAGATCCGTAAAAGGATAAGCAATGGTGGCGTATCCTTTGATAAATTTGCGGTAATAACCCATTAATCCCAGGAATGCTCTAATATCTTTTTGGGTTTTGGGTTCCAGAAATTTTTGGATGGCCTCTAAGTTTGGTTTTATTGGGCCTACTTGTCCTTGAGTTATTTGGTGGCCCAGGAAATTAATTGTGGTGGGCAAAAAGGAGCATTTACTGTGTTTAATGTATAAATTATTTTGCTTCAAAACCTCTAATGCCTTACTGAGTTGTGAGTGGTGATCCTCTTGAGAAGCGCCATATATTAGTATATCATCAAAAAAAAGACTATAAATTTCCGTAAAAAGGGTTGGAAAATGTCATTCTTTAAAGCCTGAAATGTGGACGGTGCGTTAGAATGTCTGAAGGGTAAAACTGTGAATTCGTAGTGTCCTTGATGAGTTCTAAATGTCGTTTTGTGTATATCCTCCTCCGCCATTCTTATCTTGTGGTATCTCGAGCATAGGTCTAACTTTGAAAAGAAACGAGCCTTATGTAGTTCATCTAATAATTCATCGATTGTCGGTATTGGAAATCTGTCTTTGATTGTAATCTTATTTAGGGCTCTGTAATCGACACAGAACCTCCATGTGCCATCTTTTTTTAACTAGTTGGACCGGGGAAGAGAAACTGGAAGTGCTCGGTCTGATTTGTTTTATGTGTAATATTTCAATAATTAAATGTTCAATCTCGTTTTTTTGGTAATAAGGGAATCAGTATGATTTGAGGTTAGGTTCATGTGCACCCGGTTCCAAATTAATATGATGGTATATGTCTCATTTTTGTGGTAATGGGGAGGGTTCCTGGAATGAGTGATCATATTTTTAAAGGAGGGAACAAAAGTGCTGCGGTAAGGCTGGCTGGGCCACAGTATCCGTAGCTGTCGGAAATAATGTATCATGCATAATTAGCCAACAAAGTACTAAAGGTTGTAAGGATATCAAATGCGAAAGTTGCGATGATGTAATTGGCTATCATAGAAATTTGTATGTCCCTTAAGTGTTATCAGTCCCTTGTTGCTTAAATAGGACATGGTTAAGGTAGAGTAATCTGTGGTTATAAGTCCTAACGGTCGTAACCATCATACTCCCAGAATAACGTCGGCTCCTGTGATGTCTAGTACATAAAATTGGACCGTAAATGGGGTGGCCTAAATGAGCAACTGTATATCCTTACAAATGCCCTTACACTTGATGGATGTCCCGTTCCCCATTAGGACTTGGAATTCAGGTATATAATAAATTGGGATGCCTAAGTAATTGGCCATGCGAGGAGAGATGAAATTGAGGGAACTGCCGTTGTCAACTAGTATTTCGAGTGGGTCTTGTGCTATGTGTCCTGTCATCGTCAATATCAAAGAGTTGGTTTGTAGTGTCTTGTAGTTCCTCATTCTCAGTCCCTTAAAAATAGCATAAAATCCCTTTGCCTCGGCATTTATGGCCCTGATGATATTTATCTTCACAGTTGTAGAATAATCCCTTCTCCCTTTAGTATTGAAGCACTTGGGGGGTTAATCTTTTAATAAATTATTTGTTGGGTTGTGGTGTTGGAGGTTTGGGAGTAGTACCTGGTTTCCAAGTCAGTGGTTTAGCAATGTATTCGTGGGGTGGCTTATATTAATGCGAATGGGGTTTGTGATATTTGAGGTGTTGGGCCTCAAACATTCGGGCCATTGTGAAGGCCCGATCTAGTTCAGTCGGCTCGTGGATCATAACCTGACTTTGGATGTGAGGTTGTAGGCTGGATATAAACATATTGGTTACAAATGTTGGGTCCAGGCCAGGAACTCTATTTTCAAGCTCTTCAAATTCTATCTTATAATTTAAAACTGTTTTGGTTTGAGTGAGTTTGGTGAGGGCGCCCTGAGGGTTTTCGTATGGAGTAGGACCAAAACGTGGCATTATTGCTTTAACAAAGAAGTCAAAATTAAGGGCTGGATGGTCGGATAGTATCACTTGGTACCATCAGGAGGCTAGTTTGTCTAAGTGTAATGCGGTGTAGAGTAAATATTCCTGGGGTTCGACCGTGTTATATGTGAAAAAAAATTTGAGGTCGTAAAGCCAATCCGTTGGATCTCCCTCTGAAAAACGTGGGAAAGAAATTAGAATTAATTTAGGTTGAGAAAAAACAACCTGGATTGGGGGCTCTAGAAGGGGCGAGATGCCCAAAATGCCTGCTGAAGATTATCCTGTGCACTGCTCTGGTTGTTTTTGTAGACGTGCATTTTGCAAGTAGAGTGATCGCTGGATCGTTTCCATGTAAGTGTGCATTTCCTGTCGTATTTCCTCATGTTGTTCTTGTGTCTGGTCTAAGGATGCCAAGAATTACTGTGTTAAAATCTTGGTTTGGGACTGCATCTCATTACATAAGGACTTGATCTGCGCCTGTTTGGCCTGTTGCTTTTCTTGGATTACTTGGAATACATCGACGAGAAGATGGTCCGTTGATTGCGATCTGGTTCCGCCCACCATGGAATGAGTTCAAGATGAGGGCACTAAAATGTAAGGATTGAGAGGGGGGTAACTCAGTGGAATAGACGAATGGCCAAGAGAGGGCCGAGAATAAGAGAGAGGAAGATAGAATGGGAGAAGAAGAACATGCTTTAACTTTATTCCTTAAACATTATTACAATCTTAATCCCGTATTTATAGTTATTACAAGGATAGTAATGTTGTTAAACCAAACGGCTATGAAGAAGAAGTTCTCCCACAGAGCTGACCATGTTTCAAATGGTTGGTGCTCCATTTGCCATGTGGCGGCATGTGCTTTAATCTCTGATGTTGACTCAATCTGAGTCGTTGCTAGGAAATATGCTCCAGTCCTTCGGCAAGGTTTTTTAATCTAATGTCGCGTTTTCTTGTTTTGGCCATAATTGATACGCGCCGTCTGATCTTCCGGTGAGAGTAGGAAAGTTGTTACATCATGCCATTACATAAGTTAACAGAAATAAGAATTTAAAAGAAGTCGAGCAAGGGGAGAGAACTATAACTGGCTTGAAATTCACCAGATTCAAACCTCTCAAACACTCCATGTCAAGGATCAGCCAACAAGAAGTAACGATGATAAGAATCTAGAGGTATTAGGAAAAAGTGAAAGTTAGGATTATTTACCTGACTACCAAAAATCCATGAAATAAAAAATGCTCACCATACACGCGTAGATCTTGGTAAGAGCTTTTCGGATCAAACCTCTAGAGAAAATTTCGTGCACCGAAGCTCACGTGGCGATGATCGGAAAATTTTCTGATAACCCTTCTCTCCCTCACATCGCTCTTTGGTTGGCCGATTGAATGAAGAGGGTACTGAAATCTCTTTTCTAATGGCTGAGAGGGTTCCATTCTTATATCAGGAATTAAGATAAAAAACTATTATTATATTACAATGTATATATATAAATTAAAATTTAGTTTAGTGATGCATTTCCAAACTCACTCAATTTCCAATGAAATATGCACCGAAGGCAAATGTTGGTGCTACGAATCAAACGGCGAAGCCAAAATCAAGGTTTGACGAACCATTCTCGAGTAATAAATTTCCAAAGTTTTCGGTAAACAAAAATCCTTTTAAGTTGTTGAAAATTTACCGGACTTCAAATATAGCCCGGATCGCAACGAAACTTGATAGATATTCTTAAAATTAATAAATATTCATTTCTAACATAAAGATTTTTAATTTTGATAAGTTTCAAAATTTGGTCGACTAGACCAAACGGACGTGAAAACACACTAACGACGGCGCACCTTTCACTTCGCATTAATGTAACGGCCTTGCGTTATTACTATGCCATTTTGAATATTAAAATAATTATAAAAAAATTAGGGGCTTTACAAGAGATCTTCGAGATTGCGAAGAAATGGGAGATGAATCAGCTGATGATGCAAGCAAAGGGGAGAAGACCGGTATGCTATGGAAGTGGGGTAAGGGAGTAGGGGCAGCTTTCTGCAAAGGGGTAAGACCATGACACATCGGATGGGCAGGGTACATCCTCCTCCAAACGTCAGGCCGGAGCAGCGACCTCTTGTAGTGCTAACCACACCATCATTATGCATCCAAGAGCCAAGGAGATACGATGATCGAGGATTCCTTTCGGTGGTGTGTTATGAATGCAACCAGCCGGGGCATGTCAAATCCCACTGCCCCTAGTGATTCTGTCCAATTCCTCCTCCCCCTCCAGCAGCCCCTCCAGCATAGCATGGCAGAGACCGAGGACAATGTCGGGGCCAAGAAACTCACGGTAGTGGCTGACGGCCGAAGTAGGTATATGCCTTGGATCTGGATCGACCAAGGAACACCAAGGAGGTCATTATAGGTACTTTAAGTTTTTGTACTTTAATTTATCACTTAATACCTTGCAATCCTTTAGTTAAATGAAAATTTGATAACCCAACAATCAAACACTCAGGTATAGTATTTATCAGCGGCAAGCCCACACATAACTTGTTCGAGATAGGTGCCTCACACTCGTTCATCTCGTAAGACTTTATGGAGGGCTTGGATGGCATCCAGCGATTCATTGGCAATACTAATATGGTACATCTCTCGGATGGCTCGGAGCTACTCTCCTCAGTCAAGTGCAATATAGAAGATGAAATTGGAGGAAAGATATTTGACAAACAGGCGATGATCCTAAGGATACCAAATTTTGATCTGATCCTGGGCATGACTTGGTTGCACTAGAACCATTCCAGGATCGACTACCTGACAAGGAGGATTGCACTATAACATGGAGATTCAGAGGTAGTCATCAAAGTTATTAGACCAGTCTTCCAGCTATTATTATCATTTGTATAGGCTGTTAAGGCCCACAAGTAGGTGGATGAGGTATACATAGTGTACTTTGAGATGGTGAAGGCGCAGGTCTCCCTTGATGATATCCTGATAGTTTGGGACTTCTTCGACATCTTCCTAGAGAAGTTTCCCAGATTTCCCTATGACGACTAGTAATTTAGTCATCATTTAGGGCTTAATCTTATGAGATATTTAAATAAATAATTACATTTAATCCTTGGATTTATAAAAATTTCGCTAAAATAATACTATGTTCTAATCTTATATATATTTTTTATTTTGTAAGAATACGACATGTCTGGGGGAATTTATGTACAATGTCCACTGTCACGTCAAGGCTTCGTATGCGAGTCCAACTTGTCAATATGTAGCTCGGACGAATATATTCAACGCCATTGCCACCCTCCAAGATACCCGGTCCACCAGCCACTCCAACAATATTACCTCATCTCGACCACCTCAACTTCAACTGCACCATCATCTCAGCCACCAAGAGGTGCTCGGGCAGCAGCTCCACCACCTTAACCAGGAATCCCTCCACCAAGCAGCAGCGCCATCCAGCTCCTCTACCCGGATTGCTGACATGGCATTCCAAAATTTAGGCTGTCGTTTCACCCGGAATATGCACAGTAACGCCTCCTCCTTACATGAAACCCGTCTCTATTTTATTACCCATCGTGAGTCGTGACTCATCTATGCCTATAAAAGGTTGTCCTCAGGGTGGAGGAAAGGGAAAGCATTGAGAAGAGAATTCTGAAATTCAGATTTGACCATTCATTTTGAGAAGAATTTTGAGGTTAAGATTGGAGAAAAATCATTTTGGGATCGCTCGTCAAGTTGCCTTATTTTTCTGTCTTTATTTTGTTCAATAATCTTGTACATCTTTTTGTTACTCGCATTTGTTCCCCTGTTTCTTCTAGCAATAAAAGTTCAATTCTTATTTTTACTTAAAATAATCCTATTTTTATCTCATGTCACATACATTCTCTTTTTTTATTGATGTCACATTTTTATAAGAACGATCTACCCATCTCCATGAGTAGCTAATTTCTATATTGTTTGATCGAGATGACCCGAGGATGAGATAATACTTTTATGATTTTAGATTTGTTTTTATCTAATTGTTGAATGCTTACGATTTACCTTTGATCGAATATTATTATGAGGCTATATCGTCGATATATAGTTTTCATATTGTTTTTGTTCTTTAGTTAGCTGAGAGGCTCGTAAGACGAATTGATTTTGCATAGGTAAAAGGAGTAGAATGCAATCCTTGAGAGGGGACGACGTAACTCTGCCGGATTGGAGTAAAATTCAATGGCGAGTTTCAAAACCTAAAGCAAGTCTTAGGCGATGCGATTTGAGAATGAATGTTTGGTCGATACAACTAAGCTTAGATGAACCTAATCCTCGAGAGAGGGGTGTTCATGCTTCCGGAACCTCCATGGTGAAAGCCCCTTCAACAAGAGAACTGCATTTCTATTTTTCATTCCATTATTGTCTATTTCTGAGGTGATTCAAAGATCGGGTACTAGCGAATTAATTTCGTTGAAATTTCTAGTTTTTACTATTCGCAACCCAAACTCCAAGTTTTAATTGATAAGATAATAACGATTTTCAAAGTAAAATTACAAAATCACTCTGAGTCTAATACAACCTTGGTTTTTTATAAACCTATACAACTTCTGATACGGTACACTTGTCATTGTCGATTGCAGGCATTGTTTTGCACATTAAGTTTTTGGCATTGTTGCCGTGAATTTGGTCGATAATTTGAAAAAGTAATAGTTATTAATTTTATTGCTTATCTTCTTCTCACCCCCTTTTCTCTAATTTTTTTTTAAAAAAAGACGCAACCTAAATTCTCGGAAAGGGAGGTTTGGATTTGTCATCCCAACACACCTTCTAGTACCAGTGCAAAACTTTCACAGGGTAGACCTCGGGAAGTCTGAGACTAACTTAACCTGCTTTTTGAACCAAAAAAGATATCTATATATTTAACTATAATATTATAATAATATTATTGTAATTTTTACTTTTCCTTCTTTATTTTTTTTCTCTTTTCTTTTCTTTTAGTTTATGACTCGGGGAAACTCTTCAACTACTTTTGAATTCGATTTTGATTTAAATATTGAGCGCATCTTGCGGCGATGTCTCTGATTTAGTGATCTATGAATAATTCGCGAAGAGTCAATCAGAGAAACTAATGAAGAGCTAATGGAAGATCCCAACCATAATGATGCCCCGCTACGGACCATGTCCTATTTTGCTAAGCCGAATTAGGAGGGAACACAATCTAGTATTATTCGCGCAGTAGCGAAGAATAATTATTTTTAAATTAAAACGAGTATCATTCAGATGGTATAATAATCGGTTGTATTCGAAGGCTTACCAGATGAAGATCCAAATTTACATCTATTTAATTTTTTGGAAATTAAAATTTAAAATTAATGGCGTCACCGATAATGCTATCTGTCTGTGTTTATTTCCTTTTCTTTGTGGACTAAGGCCAAGTAATGGTTGGGTTCTCTTCCTAGAGGTTCCATCACTATATGGGCTGAAATGATAGAGAAATTTCTAATGAAATATTTTACACCAGCAAAGTCCGCTAAATTACATACAGACATTCTCTCGTTTATGCAAATAGACTCGGAGTCTCTCTACAATACATGGGAGCACTTCAAGGAACTTTTGTGGAGATGTCATCATCATGCCCTCATAGTGTTGCAACAAGTTCAAACATTCTACAATGGTTTGAATCTCCAAATAAGGCAATTGATTGATGCAGCGGTAGGGGGGAATCTTAATAACAAAACCACTGAGGCCGCTAAAGAGATTTTTGAGGAGATGGCCATGAATGCTTATCAGTAGAATGCGCTACGACCGCGTCGTAATAAGCTGACCGGACTCTTCGAAGTCGAGGCCACCCCTACTTTAGCAATTCAAGTGGAATGGCTCTCAAGGCAAGTAACGGAGATGTTTTCTTCCACCACCACCAATTTGGCCAATATTAATAATAATAATTTTATTCAAGAGCATGTAGATTATATAGGGAACTCCTATCGTCATCCTTATCACCCGAATAATAACATTCATTTTAATAATAGCTATAATCCGGGTTTGAGGAGTCACCCAAATATTTCATGGAGCAACCCCAATAATGCTCAACAACCACCACAAGTGAATCCTCCCGGATTCCCTCCACCACCACTTCAAAATCCCTCTTCACTTGAAGAGTTCTTCACCAAGTATGTTGCCTCCAATGAGTCCAATATCAAGAATCTGACAGGATCTATTAAGAATCTAGAAAATTCAAATTGGATGACTCGCCAAAATGTTTTTCGTCCGCCAACAAGGAGCTTTGTCGAGCAATACTGAGCCAAATCCACAGGATAGCGCCAATGCAATTACCCTCGGTGGCCAAAAGGCGGTAACTTTTACAAATTTGGTCAAGTCCGATGTAAACGTTTAACCTTCTTCTCCGCAAGTTATTTCTTCACCTACTTTGTCTTCTTCTACTTTAACTCCATGCATTATTAAAAATCCTTCTCTTCCTTATCCTTCGAAATTTAAAGATGAGCACAATGAGGAGCAAAATAAAAAATTTATTGAAATTTTAAAACAAATCCAAATAAATGTGACTTTTTGCGGGGCGATTTACCAAATGCCCAAGTACGCTAAATATCTAAAAGATTTACTTTCAAATAAAAAGAAACTTGAAATTTTTTTGCGTATATCCCTAAACGCAGAATGCTCGGCGATTTTGTTAAATACATTACCGCAAAAATTAAACAACCTGGGGCGGTTCTCCATCCCATGCTTTTTCAGTAATTTATTAATAAAACATGTCTTGGCCGATTTGGGCGCTAATATTAACCTCGTGCCATATTCTTTATTCAAAAAGCTTGGTTTGGGCAATCCAAGCCCGACATAAATTAGCATCCAACTAGCGGATCAGTATGTTAAGTACCCAATTAGAGTTGTAGATGATGTGTCAAAATTTGTGATTCACAGAAAACGGGAAACCAAGCGCAAGAACACTCAACCTATCCAAGCCCAAGTAACCAAATACAAACAGAAGAACAAGTATCGTGTACTATCAAACAAAAATTTGCAAGGTGAGGCACACATGGAGAGACATGATTTGCCGATGTATCCATTGGAAGCAGAAAAAATACAAGGCAAGAACCTAGCCGCGCGGACTCAAGGAGTAACTACCGGCTCTGCTGCTAAATGCTACGGAGTCTGCTGAAACCGCTAAGTCGCCAAACCGCAACCTAGCTGCGCAGACTACCCATTATTCCAATACTGAACAAAACTCTATCTTCTGATCTCCAAGCCGCCTAACTGCAAGGTCGTCTAGCCGTCAGAATCAAGCGAACTGCTGGTGCCGAACTGAACAAGCCGCCAGAAGCGGACAGCTTATTGAACCAGGAAAGAAGTTGTAGAAGTGAAGACACCTTAGTCGCAAGCCGCGACTTGTTTCTAATCGCTGGTTGCAAACCGCAGAGTATGCATTGTGCCTGACCGAAGTCAGAACCAAGTCCTTGGCTTCTCAACGCTATCCGCACAACCTGCACAAGATAAACTGGTCAAACACTTCAAATCGCGAGGATAGAAAACCATGTTCGCAGCAACTGTAACACCCCTAGCCGATACAACATGACAATGTCACGGCTCCGCTCTAGGTGACGCTACCGGGCTGCAGCCCAAGCACCCCAACCCCTCTCCCTCCTCAGGCGGGTTGTTGGTGGCCACAGCCTACCTTTAATGAGCGAACTCGATAGTTAAGTTGGGCCGTACGGGGACTTCCCAGGAGGTCACCCATCCCAGTACTACTCTCGCCTAAGCACACTTAACTATAAAGTTCCTTCACTTCTCATCACCAACTGAGCTGCAGTTCAGTTGGTGATGAAAAGTGAAGAAACTACATAGTTAAGCGTGCTTGGGAGAGTGTAGTACTGGGATGGGTGACCTCCTGGGAAGTCCCCGTACGACCCAACTAAACTGTCAAGTTCGTTCATCAAAGGGAGGATGTGGCCACCAACAACCTGCCTGTGGAGAGAGAGGGGTTGGGGTGCTTGAGCTGCAGCCCGGTAGCGTCGCCTAGAGCGGAGCCATAACACTGTCACGCTGTATCGGCTAGGGGCGTTATAATTAAAAGTGCAGCTCATGGCTCTGCTCTAGCCGATACAACGTGACAGTATCACGGCTCCGCTCTAGGTGACGCTACCAGGATGCAGCTCAGTTTGTGATGAGAAGTGAAGGAACTTTATAGTTAAGTGTGCTTGGGCGAGAGTAGTACTGGGATGGGTGACCTCCTAGGAAGTCCCCGTACGGCCCAACTAAATTGTCGAGTTCGCTCATCAAAGGGAGGATGTGGCCACCAACAACCTGCCTGTGGAGAGAGAGGGGTTGGGGTGCTTGAGCTGCAGCCCGGTAGCGTCGCCTAGAGCGGAGTCGTAACACTATCACGTTGTATCGGCTAGGGGCATTACAATAAAAAGTGCAGCTCATGGCTCTGCTCTAGCCAATACAACGTGACAGTGTCACGGCTCCGCTCTAGGTGACGCTACCGGGATGTAGCTCAAGCACCCCCAACCCCTCTCCCTCCACAGACGGGTTGTTGGTGGCCACATCCTCCATATGATGAGAGAACTTGACAGTTAAGTTGAGTCGTACAGAGACTTTCCAGGAGGTCACCCATCCCAGTACTACTCTCGCCCAAGCACGCTTAACTATGGAGTTCCTTCACTTCTCATCACCAGTTGAGCTGCAGTTCAATTGGTGATGAGAAGTGAAGGAAATTCATAGTTAAGCGTGCTTGGGCGAGAGTAGTACTAAGATGGGTGACCTCCTGGGAATTCCCCGTATGGCCCAACTTAACTGTCGAGTTCGCTCATTTATGGGAGGTTGTGGCCACCAACAATCCGCCAGTGGGCTGGAGAGGGGTTGGGGTGCTTGGGTTGCAGCCCGGTTGTGTCGCCTAGAGCGGAGCCGTGACATCGTCACGTTAGATCAGCTAAGGGTGTTACAGCAACTGCCCAAGTTCACTTACTGTTCACTCGGTGTTGTGTTGATGTGATAGGGGGTCCTATTTATAGGCGCGGAGAGGAGTTTGATCACCTCCCTAGGTAATAGGATCAATACCCTATCCCGCGGCGAGCACCAAGTGTATCCACATAGCCGCAGATACACAACTAGACCACCGCGACTAGTCAAGATAGCTAGTCTTCCAAAGTCACACCACCAAGGCCGGATACCAAGCCAATCCGCCATGTAGTCAAGGCAATGCCAGACTTGATCGCCATATAGTCGGACTCTGCGAATACCATCCCAGTACTCCCACCTACGAACATAGCTCCAGACCGCATGCACTTATCGACACCACTCTAGTCTACATTCCTTGAGCCCGTAACCAAAGCACACAAGGCTGACAGCTGCCGAACTTGGTGGATAGAGATATCAATCAGCACAAACCGCACGATCTCCCCGACTAAGCCAGTCCGCACAAACCCGCAAACTCTGGCACCAGTCCTCTCTAACTGGTAACCTCTGCGGTTACCACAAACCGTGCCATTAGATCTATACTAAGGAACATGTCATGCCAATCTCCCGAGCTCCAGTCCAGTCTGTAACCCGGACTCCGTGAACTCCATATGAGTCTGTACCTCACCTGTCTTGGCGAGCTCCGCGAATAGTAACCCTATCCGCCCGATTACCTTCTGGGTACCAACTGTCAGCTGAACACAAGCCGAATGTGCTATCCACCACTTCTGTATGCATAGACTGCGCGAGCTGACTGCCCAGGCCACCAGAGCACAATCTAACTACAGCACCATTACCGACCTAGCTAGCCGCCAGTCCTGTTCGCATAGGCCGTGCGAATAGGCCGCCCAGGCTGCCACTTTCACTTCATAATTTTCAACACTCCCCCTTTAAGTGAGAAGTGGTAACTAGCCCCAGCAGTCCCCATAACCGCGAACATGGCCCATACGATAGTAGCATCGAGATGATATCTGCGATATAGTCCTCACTCCACATATACTGGACCATAAGGGATCCCTCCATCACCTCCTGAAAGGAGTCATGCTTCCCTCTGCCTTCTTATCCAACTTTAACAACCACTTGTACGTCACAGGAATAACACCATCAACCTTGGGCACAACGTCACGAGCATCGTCTCCCCTAAGGGCAGTCACCTCCTCATCCTTGGTGCTTTCCTACTCCTTTGTTGGAGCCGATGGTTCACATATCCTTAGTTTGATAATATAGACTCCAAGGTTGTGTTTAATTACATCTTGTGTTTTATAGATTGTGTAGGTTTACAGGTCCAAGAAATTCAAGGAGCCCTCCTCAGGAACCTACCACCGAGAGGTAGTAGCAAATGTCGGGCGGTAGCCTGAATTAAATGGACAAAGCACTCGGGAATCTACTATGATGTGCTAGTCCTACTGCCCGCGCTAGCTTGATGAAATATAAAGTAAGGATTTCAAGAACCTACCGTGCAGGAGCTAGCTTTCTACTGGGCTGCGCTAGCTCACTCAACACTCACTGATACAGAGGCATTGAGAGCATTGATACAGAGGCATTGAGTACATCGAGACGGGTCTACCATCGGGCGCTACCTACCTACCGCGCCGCGCTTGCATTTGAAAAAGGAAAATATTCGTTTTGAATATTTTTTCAAATTAGGAGGACGAATGCCAACATCAACTCATGAACATTCCGCTGGGGGCTCGCCTTACTGCCAGCGGTAGCATATTTTCACAAAGACGTATGTAAAGGAGCCTCATTTTCTGTGTTCAAAACCTGAGAAGAAAAGAAACAGAGATCTACGACTCTTAGGGTTCGACCGCCTCTCTCGTGTCCGTTCCATCATCTTAATCGAAGGAAAAGAAGACCTCCTCCCTCCTGTTCACCAACGAAGAACTCCGGCGAGCCTAGAACTGCATTGACTATGAAGAGATGACCAGTTGCAAGCACACAAAGATCACAAGCACCGGGGCTCTAAGATACCATGTAAACTTAGGCATGAAGGTGAAGATCATCCCGGGGAAGGGACATCTAAATCGGGTGATCTAGCGGGGCTCTAAGACCCTTCCTTGCATGGAGGTGAAGAGCCGGCTCGAAGACCTTACTTGGTGGGAAAGGGAGAGAGCCAACTAGTCCGTGGAGCGGGTCGTTATAGAAAACCCAAAGTTGTTTTTATTCACCACCTTCGATCTTCGGCATCACGGCGATCAAGTTTTGTAATCTTTAAAAACAATTATTGATTTTAGTTTTGGCAATGAAATTCATTTTCTATTTCTCTACCTGAATGTACTGTTGTGGTTGTTAGATTGTGCTATTTTGAAGAGTGTATAGATCTCCAAAGGAGAATTTTCCCAAGAAAATGAGTTCAGAGATATACCGCCACGCACTAGCTACCTAGCGCCCCGCGGTAGCTTCCTAAACTAGTTCTCGGAGTTATAAATATTTCAACTTTTTAATAAACGTCGTTAAAACCTTATTCACCCCCCTAAGGTTGACAACTATATCCAACATCCTTGACTCCAGTGGTGCCTTAACAGCTAGAAGTCTCTCGCTCGACCAGAGGGCTTGCTAAGAAATAAGAGACCGAGCTCACCGCGTTTACTTCACAAAATTGAGTTGGGGGGTTGGTGATCCTCTTTGATCTCCGAAGAGTGTGATCACGAGTAACCACTTCCGTTGCTTCTTTTGAACAAGCTCTATTCGTGGGCAAAATTGGAGCATCGATCTCCTTGCTTCCCGAACAAGAAGCCTCCGCCCTTGACCTAGAAGCACCTGGAGCATCGCTCCCCCTGCTTCCTGAATAAGAAGCCTCCACCCTGGAACTAGAAGCTCCTAAAGCATCACTACCCCTGATTCCTGAACCATAGTCCTTCGCCTCGAAGCTATAAAAACTTAGAGCTCCTGGTGATACGGGCAGCTCCAACAAAAGATCTTCAGCAGCCTCCTCCTGCCCGCCATCTGACTTGCATTCTGGCAGCTCCATAAAAGAGACACCGCCATATAACATCAGCTCGTCGAAGACCACGTCTCTTGAGATGATGAACTTCTTTGTCACTAGATCCATACACTTCCATCCTTTCTTCTACATATCATAGCCCACGAAGACAAGCTTACTCGTCTTCGCATCCAATGCATTCGGGACGTGTATATAGTAGGTCGACCCAAACACCCGAAGGTGTTCCACGCTGGGCTTCTCCTTTAACATCAGCTCATGAGGATACTTCATGTTGATCGGACTTAGAGGCATCTGATTGATGACATATGCCGCGTTGGCCATCCCCTCCGCCCAGAAGGCTGTAGGAATTCCTTCGGCATAAAGCCAACACTTACAAGTCTCCATTAGATGATTGATATTCCGCTCTACTACTCTTTTTGTTATGGTGTATGCACACAAGTGAGCTCTCTCTGGATTTTATGATTCCTGCAAAAGTTAGAGAACCCGATTGAAACAAATTCACCTTTGTTGTTTGTTCTCAACTTCTTGATCTGCAGGCTAAGCTGACCCTCCACTAGCTCCTTGAGCTCCACAAACAAACGGAATGCAACTTACTTCCCCTTCATGAAATACACCCAAGTGTATCTCGTGTAGTCATCAATTAACACCAGCATGTATCTACTGCCTCCAAGACTGACGGAGATAGTCGGTCCAAATAACTCACCATGGATGCACTCCAATGGTGTTATACAACTGGTCTACAACTTATCAAACGTGAAGTGATGAGCCTCACCGTATTGACATCCCGCGCAAACATGACCATTGCCAAAGGATGGTAACCTAAGCAAGCCTTTTACACGGCTCCTCACCGCCATCTCTTTCAACTTGTCCATCCCGACATGTCCCAGTATTTCATGCTAGATAGCTGCACTTTCATTGGCCCTCATCCGATCAACATAGCAACTTGTTGATAACCCAACCAAGTTCAAATCCTTACTCCCTACAAGAGCAACATTCACCGACTGAAGTTTAACCTTATAGTCTGTCTTAAAGTGGCTAGGCTGGTTGCATTTATATCACCTTGGCCCTTCCTTCCTCTTCCAATCACACTTAGGAGATACACTCCTCTCATGCTGATTTGAAGTAGAAGGAACATCACCAGCAACCGACTTATTCTCCTTGTCACATCTCCTTTTCTTCCCTAAGAAGTGTGCCTCACCATCTTCTCTAGATGGTGACTCCAGCCATCTGACTTGCTAAGCTATCTTGTGAATACATCAGGTTCTCCAGCTCTAGCAAAGAGAGCTGATTGGCCTAGACTTGAATAATAAGTGACAAAGGCCACATATTCCTTCCGCAAACTGCGGATTTTTTTCCTCTTTAGCTTTACCTCCAAAATAGTCTCATCAGGGTCCAACGCTGAAATCTCAGCGCACAAATTTTTCATCTTCAGGAAGAACGTTGAGATGGACAAATCTCCCTGAGTGGCTCTCGCCAACTCATTCTCTAGGAATTGTAGTCGAGCTACATTCTTCCTGTTGAATAACCCATCGAGGGAAGTCTAAATCTAAAATATCCCTCAAACAACTAGACCCCTAAGATAGTTTTATCATGACTAGGTCATGACAAAACCCTAGAAAGCTCAAAGAGACCAAGTGAACTTAGGCATGAAGGTGAAGATCACCATTGTCTGCAAATAACATATTCTAATTACCTAACCTAGGGTTTGACTTTAAGGCCTCACCTTGACTCTTTAACCCCACCATAACATCCCTAACCCATTAGGGGGTCCCTTGCATCACCTAGAACTCATTGGGGTCAACTAAAGTGGTCAAGTTGACAAAAGTCAACCCTAAAATGGTCAAAGTGACCTATCTAGGTCCACTGGACCTCCAACTTGCCAAAATGACCCCACCTAGACCTTCCTAACCCTTAGGGGAGTCCAATGGGTCACTAACCACCCATTGGGGTCAACTAAAGAGGTCAAGTTGACCAAAGTCAACCTAAACCCTAAAATGGTCAAAGTACCCTAATAAGGGTCAAGTGACCACCATGATGTCAAACCAACCCTACCCAAGTCTCCCTACACCTTAGGGGAGGCAATTGAGTCACTAAGGACCCATTGGGGTCAACCCAAAAGGACAAATTGACAAAAGTCAACTCAACTCTATATTGGGTCAAATTAGCTCAAGTTGACCCAACCTAGCCAACCTCACTTGGGCTAACCCAAGTTGAGTGGCCCACTAGTTTTAGGAGGCTGAAATTACATGGAATGCCACTTAATTTTTGGAGGGGGTGACTAGGAGAGAGAAAATGAGAGTGTCCCCCTTAATGGAGAGAGAGAAAGAGGAAAAGTGAGGAGGATTAATGGAGGAAGGGCATGGGCCACCCCATTCACCTCCCCTAAATAGCCATTTGGATTTCCTATTGCTTGGGATTAATCTCCCCATCAACTCCATCCCACAAACATCAAGAGAGGGGCCATTAATGGTCAAGAACGAATTCTCTCTCCTCAAAACCCCCCTATACAGCCCTCCCCACTTAAATCTAACTTCACCATTAGCTTCAGAGGATGGATGCCAGTTGAATTGGTATATTGGATCAAAGGTTTTGGTGGAGGATCGAGAAATTGGGCAATCTCGCCGGAGAGGAGAAAAGCCATGGCCAACCGCCTCCACTGCCGTCGTAGAACCCCAAATAAGGTCCACTTCTCCTCCTCTCCCCTTGTGCTAGCATCCTAGATCAATAGGATTTGAAATCGATCATAATTGGGCTGATTTCCATTTTTGAATTCCATGAAAAATCATGGTTTTTGCATTCTCAGGTTCGCCGGAAACCACCACCTCCGGCAGCCGTGCCGCCGCCAGCGATAGCCACCACCTCAACGGAGGTTATGGTGGCGATTGCTGGCCAAGAAGGTGTCCAGGTAGCTGAGAAATGAGGTTTTAGGCTCCTCCAGGTCGGATGGATCGTGTCCTTCGGATGGAGGTTTAAGACAACTCCATCACCGCTGGATCTGTTATAATATAAAGTATTAAATAGTGTATTTTTAAACCCTTTACTGTGCACTCTTTAAATCAAATAAATAAGGCCCTTAGGGGCTGAACCATAAAATGTGGACAACATGAGAATTGTAGCCCTTGAAGTCTGCTTTATTTTAAAATTTGTTTCAACCGATTTGGGTCAGTGGTCTGACCACAACACTCAAAATGGTGCAGTCTATACATAGGATTAGCCAGAGACTAAATTGAGTGCCCCTATCAATCCATCCATCCAAATGACTTGAGATTTTGACTGGGGGTCACTCTTAGCTATACCTCTGACATATCCAAAAATGGAAATTTGTGGAAAACAATTTTCTATAGTTTGTGTAAATATTTAATATTTCATGTATAATTTAATTAATGGGTCTAATAAAATCAAAACTATCCAAACGTTTGTTGGATGACCCTTAAGGTCATGATAGGTAACTGGTAAAAATCTCAACCCATTTGGGGTTGATTTAATTGGGTAATTGTGTGACCAAAGTTTGGTCCAATTAAGGGAAAATTAGGGCAAGGGGGAAATTGGTGGGTTGAGTGGCAAATCCTCATCCAAAGGGGATGAAACATTAGCCACTGCCTCAAAGTCACCTAAAAATACCCCACAAGAGATTTAGGGTGGTTTTGGGTGGAGATACACTCAGACCCTACTGTAGGCCCTAGAGTTGAGGTTTGGGCCTAGTGAAGGACATGGGACTATATGTCCTTGGATGGTCTTGGAACTTGGTTGGTGAGTTTCTAGGGTAAAAATAAGCTCTATAAGAATGGTTGTAGGATTTTTCGTACATATACCCTCTCTGAAATAGATATGGATAATTTAGGTAGCTTTGGTTCAATATTTAATTACATAATCAAATGAATTTGGATACTCATGAAACTTAGGCAGTGAACTTGATTAGATGATATTGTTCCCTAGAATTTTTATTGTGAATATTGGATTAGTAATCATGGTACTTCATTCATCAACCCTAATTTTTATTTACTTACAAGATAATTGTTTTAGGGTTATTTGCTTGCTGGAAAATGATGAAACTTGGTTAGGGAACATTTTAGGACACAATAATGCTTTGTGAATTTTTATAAAAATATTGGAAGACTTCTCATATAGGCTCCTTTATACGTCCCATTTGTTGAATATTTCAATATAATTCATTTGCGTGATCAATTGAAGATGGAAAATCATAATTCTTGGTCAGTAGCCTTTTGTGGTCATATTTATCATCTAGTAATTTTCCCATAATTTTTGGAAGGCTGATTCTAATTTTCCCTATTTATCTTAATATTATAGTTATTTATTCCATAATTTGTTGATGGTCAAATCCATCTTGGAAAATTGGTATTTTTGTTATTTTATAGTAATTTTGATGTTATTAGTGTATCATAATTTTTTTAAGGCCATACCTAGTCTGAAAAGTGCACTTGGTGTTCAAAGGCTCATGAAGCCTAATTTTGTAGAAATTATAATAAATACCCAATAAAGTAGGCAAATCATAATCTTCTGGAATTATTCCTAAAATATCATGATAGACCCCTAATAAAAATCTTAGATCATTTGGATGAATATTTGAAGGGGCCGCCATTCATACACATCATGTTGGATACTTGGTCGTCCCACAGTAGAAATTGTAAAAGTAGGGAAGTATGTGGAACTTG
Organism: Platanthera zijinensis; assembly: GCA_039513925.1. Classification (NCBI taxonomy): domain Eukaryota; kingdom Viridiplantae; phylum Streptophyta; class Magnoliopsida; order Asparagales; family Orchidaceae; genus Platanthera; species Platanthera zijinensis. The sequence continues at coordinate 63,158,727 of CM077098.1, read as the reverse complement.
TATGGGAAAGGGTACATAGTTGGTGTACCTAGTCTGGTTGGAAAATGTAAGGTCAATTGAAGGCAGGTTGTGAGAGCCGTGTTGACTAGGGGCAAGGTTATGTACGAGATCGATGGTGGATCGTCTTTCCTTGGAGGAAAAGGCTAAACACACTTAGGGTTAGATCAAGTGTAAGATCAGTTGAGTCGGGAAATGGGTAGATACCAACAATAATAATTACCTTGCAAAAGAGTGCTTTGGGCTTCATCCCATCGTAGTTCCTAGTGCCCTCGAGATCCCTTCACAGGGAATGCCCTTGGCAGTCCAAGGTTAACCTTAAACTGTAAGACTAAAATGATTAAAGAGCAACTAGTAATTCTATGTACTTCACTTTCACTCACCACGTGGTCAAAATAGGCTAGTTTAGTTTAGACTCACGAGCGGTAGGCTCGGATGGTAGTTGTAATGGACAGGTTAGTCTGGGGATCCGATGGCTCGGGAATTCATTGTTACATGTGCATAAAGGTAGTGGGTCTCCGGTATTAGACGATCGTTTGCACAGACGTCGATACGTTGAATCGGTAAGTGTGGTTCTAACTTAGTCAAGGAAAAGACTGGTAGATTTGTCAGCATTAGTACGTGGTGACTCTGGTGTGTTTTTTAGAGGCGTACGTAAGGGCTAGGACTGGTAGTGCAGATACCCACTTAGGAGTGGGGTGGCCCAACCCACTATCTCCGTTGGCCACTACAGAGGCTCCTGGGAGTGTAGCCAGCTTCCTAAACCGAGAAACTAAAGGTCTGTGCACATAGAGTCCGGTGTGTGTGTTTCACTTGTATAAACATAGCATTAAACCAGCATAACATAGTATATCATGTCATCATTGCATTTAAACCTCTACCCAAATCGTATATATTGGTATGGGACTTTTTATATGATAGGCCTTGCAAAACGACCCCTTAATCTATAAGTTTGTATAGGCATTCTTATAAATTAAGGTTACTTTTAATATAATTTGTTCACTTTACTATTCTTACTGCTCTATACTTTACTTTGTTTACATTACTGCTTAATTGATATAGTTCTTTTACACATACTCCTGCTAGGGTAGTTGTCACCTGCTTGTTCCACTCTGCTTTATTGTCCTCCACTTTCCTCCTCCCTGCATGGTGCATAGGAGTCGCGGGGGTGAGGCAAGGATGTTAGTGGCTAAGTCTTTTGACTAACGATCGGTGGACCACATTATTTTAGGAATTCGAGATGATGCATCCTTCGTAGGAGGATGGTAGGACTTGAGGAGCAGTTGCTGAGCACTATCGCTACTATTCGGCGACAGGTCGAGGACGGTTTTCAATTTGCATCTGCTAGATGTTTGAGTTGTGTGAGAGAGATTATTTGTATTAGACATGTACCGGGCTTAAGCCCATTTTTCTACTCTCTTTCATATTTTGTACTCATTGTGGACTATTACTCTTATATATATATTGATAGTGAGCTGTGATCCGTGGACTTGTATTACCTACTTCTCTTTTTTTGATGCACTGTGATGTGATCATTTTATCCAATAGGATCGGCGCTGTGTGGTGGAATTTAACTTAGTAGTTAGAGTCACTGTAAGGCGGCGGTTCTGGGTGTAAGACCCTGTTGCGAAGCCAAAAAAACAGGGCCTTACAAACTAGTATAAGAGGGGACCACAATCATAAAGAAGTAATTCCACAATACTGGGTCACCCCGCGCGAGCATTAGTTTGGGGACAAACTAAGCAGCGAAAGCTGTGGTGTGCCCATGTATAAAGATCATAATATATAGTTCTTAAATCATTGAGTAAGTTCAACCCAACTAGGAAACATTACTTATCAAGATGATTCTTAGCGTATCCTGGTCAAAATTGACCCTAGGTATAAATTCAGTTAAGGTACGAGGATACCCGAAGTAGCTAGATGAAGAGTCTAATGCGAGAGTAACAACTTGAATCTTAAACGCTGTTGTCCTTACTTTAATTATCATGTGATACTATCACTTGTTACCAAAACTAATAGAACCACCTTAAGGAGAATTGATGCTTATAATCCTTTAGCGGAATAGTGGGGGACTCATAGACTCAACCCTCATATCGATGACATGATTAGGATGAGACAACCATCATACCAAATACCAAGGGTTGGAAAAGAATTCAAGTTCAAAAGAGACCCATTTGGGACTGGGTCACATGTTGACCCTGAGAGGATTGTCATAAATGATAACTGGAGAGTCTAATGTATGGAGTATATCAACAAGTTTCGGGATGGAACCCCAAGTCTAAGGTTGCATGCCCTAAGGATTGTGTGCATATCTAGCCTGAATATAATGCAGTGATATCGAAGATACTTAGCCCAAGATAAGCAGGGGATTATCTTTTGTTTATTGGGGGCTAATCTTTTATTTATTTGGCAAATTAGTTAGTGACATGGAATTTCTTAGATCTAATTTAGAAAATGTGGTGTGATGTTGAAGTTGGTCTTATTCGACGTTACTCGGGAGAATTTACTAGGACAATAGTTAGACATCATTGATTAGACAAATACTTGACCATTAGTTAAATCATTGGAAATTTTGGATTGAAATTAGGTCCTGCAAGTTAGAATTATATTTGGAATTTCTCGTGATTCAGGGCATTCAGAAGTTGTTAACTGACGATCTGTTGAATAATTTATACTATAATATTATTCCTTATACCTCGGGAGCTAGTTGATGAATAATAGGAGATGCTAGACAAGGACCTATTGGATTTAGAGTATAATGTTTAAGTTTACTATGATTAGAATGACTTAATCCTATCTTACTTCGATCGTACAAAAGTGACCAAGCTCATTATTTGATCACTACTATCCACGCTTACCTGACATACTCAAGTCATTAGGTTGAAAACTTGCGGTTTGGGATAGGGAGATGTCATGGTAATAAGGAGTAATTACGAGACTTAACTATTATAAGATATCATGTGAATTTGATGACGGGTAGTATGATTCAAGATATTTGGGAAGATAAGATTAAATCGCTAAATTGTAACATCGGAAGTATGATTACTTTAATAAATTTGAAAGAAATTAGAAGACAATATATTGAAGACGTATACCTTAGGTTCTGCAGACTTGATTCAGATAGCATCAAGGACCAGAATATATACGTTTGATAACATTATAGTCACGGTTGGCAAGATTCATAACTATGAAAAATTGATTTTGGATTATCAAGTGTAATTACGGTAAAATGGCATGAAAATTAATGGGTATTAATTATAATCTCCAAAGATTCACGAATGCACCCTCTTAAATTTTGGGAATGATGGGATCCATGACGATGTGAGCAGATCCATTAAATGATAAGAGTTGGATAAATCATAAAGTTGAGTTGATTGATTACTAGGGCGTACTCAAAGGAATAAGAACTTGATTATGTAGAGGAAGGCTATAGAGTCGTCGTCTACACTTACAAATGAGAACTCAAATTACTGTAAGAAAATAATGTTTATCAGAATGTGTATTTCCCCGAAATAAAGAAAGACGTCATGGATTTTGTGATGCACGGTGAGGTTTATCGGCGGTTGAAGGTCAGTGCAAGGGTTTTTGCGGAACTACTACAGTCACTGCCCAAGTTAGAGTGGAAGTTCGAGGATATAATTATGGATTTCATACATAGATTACCATATCCCCAATACGGGCACAATTATAATTGGAACATCGAGGATAGATTGACCAAGGTAGCTGGGATCACCCCGATCTGAATTAAAGCTCCCGTTGGTGTTTCATGAGATTTGTGAGTAGTTGTCTGCTATCATGGTGTGCTCAAGATGATCATGTCGGATTAGGATGGATGGTTTACATCCAAGGAGGGAAGATAAGTTCATGATTATTTGGGCTCTCGGTCAACATTCAGCACAGCTCTCCATCCCCATATGGACGGGCAGATGAAGTGTAACATCCATACACTGGATGATCTTCTACGCTTATGCCTCATGGACCGCAGAGAGCAACGGGAGAGACTGTTGTCGTTGATCAAGCTCTCTTATTATAATAGTCATCAGTCTAGCACAAGCATGCCCCTCATGAGGCATTATACGGACGGAGGTGCATGAATCCACTGTATTGGATCTAGGATGAGGATCGAAAGGTACTCGGCTCAGAATTTATGGAGGACAGAGATACCTAGGTATGACTAATTCAAGATAGGATGTAGGAGTCCCAAAGCGGACAGGCTAAGTTTTATGATGCACGACATCATCAAGTAGAGTTTCAGGGTGGATACCGTGGGTTCTTGAAGATACGTCTGATGCATGGAGTCTCTCGTGTATGCGGGCGAAAGAAGATCACTCTAAGATATAGCGGGCCCTACAAGATCCGTGAGCGGATTGGTCTATTGGCTTACAGACTGGAGGTATCGCCGGAGTTAGTTAGTTTGCACGACGTCTTCTATGTATCCTCTCTTAGGAAGGCTCTACTACGGACGGAGCAGCAGGTTCCTTCTATAGATGGCCTAGTAGCTTCTAATAGATCGGTCCGCTTGGAGCCGGTCAAGATAGATGATACGCCAGTACGAATCTTGTGACACGAGAATTTTTCATTTTTCAAGATCATGTGTTCAAATTATGGGTAGGAGGAGCATACTTGGGAGCCACTGGATCTGATGCTGCAGAAGTACGCGAATATCTTTGCTTCAGGAATAACGTCAATTCTTGAGGGATGTTACATTCAGTTACTCTTAGTAGAAACCCAGCAGGCCTAACCGAAATATCGGTGATGAAATTATTATTTTTATTTATTGGGATTCGTAACATCCCTCAAACAACTAGACCCCCTAAGATAGTTTTGTCATGACTAGGTCATGACAAAACCCTAGGAAGTTCAAAGAGACCATGTGAACTTAGGCATGAAGGTGAAGATCACCATGTCTGCATATAACACATTCTAATTACCTAACCTAGGGTTTGACTTTAAGGCCTCACCTTGACTCTATGACCCCACCATAACATCCCTAACCAATTAGGGGGTCCCTTAAAGCACATAGAACTCATTGGGGGTCTATTAAAGTTTTTAAGTTGACCAAAGTCAACCCTAACCCTAAAATGGTCAAAGTGGCCTATCTAGGGCCAGTGGACCTCCAACTTGCCAAAATGACCCCACCTAGACCTTCCTAACCATTAGGGGAGTCTAATGGGTCACTCACCACCCATTGGGGTCAACCAAATAGGTCAAGTTGACCAAAGTCAGCCTAAATCCTAAAATGGTCAAAGTACCCTAATAAGGGTCAAGTGACCACCAAGGTGTCAAACCAACCCTACCCAAGTCTCTCTAGACCTTAAGGGAGGCCAATGAGTCACTAAGGACCCCTTTGGGTGTACCCAAAAGGTCAAATTGACCAAAGTCAACTTGAGAGTCCACCTAGTGCCAACTAGCTTCACCTATGGGGGGGGGGGGGAATAGGTGTCTTGTAGCATTTTTGCGGAATTAAAAACTGTACCTGCACAAATAAATCAAACAACACAGCACAAAAAAGACTCAAGCAATTTATAGTGGTTCCCCGATTTGGGTACGTCCACTTTCCCCCTTCGACCTGTCTCCCAACCAGGGACGACTCGGTAACTTCACCAACAGGATTGAAATCCAATCCTTGCACTAACGGAAGGAACCCTTCCACACGTAGGAGTCACCACTCCCACACCACGGGTTGCACACAACCCTTACAACTAGGAACCAATCATTCCGTTACAATGAAATTGAATATAGAATGTATTAGAAATACAAATAACTTATGGAGACTAAGGTGTCCCTCTTCGTTTGACAATGTGTTCTTGAAGTCAACGAAGAGTCCACAACCCTAGATCTCTCTTGGAGAGAATCTCCCCGTAACTGACGGTGGCAAAGGGCGGCATCTTGGCTCTCGGGATTGGCGGCGGCAATGGAGTGCTGCGGCGATGCAATGGAGATTCAACCTTCGTAGCAAAGGTAGCAAGGTCTTCCAACAGTCACACTAGGATCGATCGTCTCGATCGATTTAGAAGGGGATGGTTTTCCCGATCAACGAATAAAGAGACAAAAGATCTCTGGTTAGACGCGTGAGATGCTTGCTAGGCTGAGCTTCTGTCGCCGGAGATCTGGATGAACCTTGATCAGCAACGGCGACTAACTGTATGAGCAGCGACGACGACCGCGGAGCAAGATCGCGTTCTAGGTCACGTCGGCGGCTGTTCTTTTTGAATCGTGTATTCGTATATCTCTGTATCTCTTTCGCTCAACCATATGGAGGTATTTATACATTAGGTCATTCCACATGACCGTTGTGGGCCCCACCAAAAGGAAACCCTAAGACCGGTTCAAAATAGTTCAGTTAACTTGGACCGGTCCAGAGAATAGGCGAAAATTGCCTAAGTCAAATTCGTCGAGAATCGTAGATGATTCTCGCCGAATCGGCATGAATCAACTACAATTCTCGCCGAATTCTACTTGACAGAATTTAATCTCTACTGATAACACAAGCCGGTGAGAATCGGCGAGAATCACAATTGATTCTTGCCGAATCCTCGAGAATGCAGAGTCATTCTCGACGAGTCGGCGAGAATCACTTCGTGATTCTCGACGATTCTTCCATAGAGGAATTCAAGGCAGCTTCGAGACAACCGGCAGCAATCGGCAAGAATCAGTTTGTGATTCTCGACGATTCGGCGAGAATCACTAGTGATTCTCGTCGAATCGGCGAGAATCACTTAGTGATTCTCGTCGATTTGTACTTAGACGATTTTCATCTTTCTTCCCATGAGCTGGTCTTTGGCCCATCCTTGCTCCTTGACTGCTCTTGATCTTACATAACCCTGTGCTTGAAAATAAGTACACTCCAATAGAGAGAGTACACGTAAGCCAACACACTAATCTGCTCAACGAGGGATTACGTTGCACAGACCCGTGTATATTGACCTACTGCACCCTGACATTGGTGTGTACTTAGTAATGAATATCTGCAAGCACAACTTGAAAACAAGTAATCAAATACATTGTCAATTCACCTTAGCTTGTTCAGGGGCTTCTTCAAATCAGGTACATTGTGGATACAATACCCAACAATCTCCCCCTATTTGAAGAAGCCTAAACCCTACAAGCTAAGGTGAATATAACGGCTTGGAAGAAAACACAACTTAAAAGAAAACGAGAGTGAGTTGAAATTCCATACCATTATCTTTAGAGCATTTGGAGCATACACCTTAGCACCTTAGCCGAGTGGGTAATCTCCCCCTTTTCGGCTTCTGCAAATCTGGGTCTGGTGCATGTGACACCATGCTCCCCCTTAGTTCTTGCACCTGTGCTTACACTTGAGTTCCTGGCAGATGCTCCCCCTAGATGCACGAGCCTGGAGCTTCTGTAGTCTTCATTCCTCATAGTTTAGCATCCCCAATTCAGTTTTGAAAAGACTGAACTTGGTCTCGTCTAAGGGCTTTGTGAAAATATCATCAATCTGCTTGTCCGTGGGGACATAGCAGAGAGAGATGTCCTTGTTCTCCACGTGTTCCCGAATGAAGTGGTAGCACACTTCAATATGCTTCGTTCTGCTGTGCGATACCGGATTGTTGGCAATGACAATTGCACTGGAGGAGTCGCAGTACATTGGTACTTCCTTGAACTGAAGGTCATAGTCTGCTAACTGATTTCTGATCCATAGGAGTTGTGCGCAACAGCTGCCAGCCGAGATGTACTCAGACTCTGCTGTGGAGGTTACTACACAATTCTGCTTCTTGCTATTCCATGAGATGAGCCTTCTTCCGAGGAATTGACACGTCCCGGAAGTGCTTTTCCTGTCATCCCTACTCCCTACAAAATCAGCATCTGAAAAACCTATTAGCTCGACATCATTGTTTCTCGGGTACCACAAGCCAAGATTAGGGGTACCTTTAAGGTATCTAAGAATTCGCTTTGCAGCGACATAATGAGATTCCTTAGTGTTCACCTGATATCTGGCACAAATACATGTGGAGAACATGATATCCGGTCTACTGGCAGTAAGGTAGAGCAGGGATCCAATGATGCTTCTGTATTTGGTTTCATCAAAAGGTTTCCCTTTCTCATCCTTATCTAGAGACATGGTGGATCCCATTGGAGTCCTCATAGAGGTTGCATTCTCCATTCCGAATTTCTTGAGGAGTTCATTGGTGAACTTTGTCTGAGAAATGAAAATTCCTTCCTCAGACTGTTTCACTTGAAGTCCCAAGAAATACTTCAGCTCTCCCATACTGCTCATTTCAAACTTTCCTTGCATAAGTTTAGAAAACTTTTTGCAAAGATTGTTGTCCGTTGACCCGAATATAATGTCATCGACATAGATTTGCACTAGCAAGATCTTGCCTTTGACTTCCCTGAGAAACAATGTCTTGTCTATTTTTTCTCTAGAGAACTTGTTCTCAAGAAGAAAACTAGACAAGGTCTCATACCAAGCTCGAGGAGCTTGTTTTAAGCCATATAGAGCTTTATTAAGAAAGTAGACATGATTAGGATAAGTAGGATTGACAAAACCTGGAGGTTGAGCGATGTATACTTCCTCTTTCAAGTCTCCATTCAAGAATGCCGATTTCACGTCCATCTGATAGACTGTGAATCCTTTATGAGAGGCATAGGCTAGGAACAGACGGATTGCCTCGAGCCGTGCAACTGGCGCAAATGTCTGGTCGAAGTCAATCCCCTCCTCCTGTCTGTATCCTTGAGCCACCAGCCAGGCCTTATTATTTATGATGACACCATGTTCATCCAGTTTGTTTCTGAAGATCCACTTGGTGCCGATCACGTTCTGCCCCTTTGGTCTGGGAACCAGCGTCCATACGTTGTATCTTTCAAATTGATGTAGTTCCTCTTGCATGGCCAATATCCATGCTGCATCTTTGTTCGCCTCGTCGAACTTCTTTGGCTCAACCTATGATAGGAAACTAAGATGCAAAATCTCATTAATAGTACCTCTTTGAGTTCTGATACCGTCGCGAGGATCTCTGATGATCTAATCTCTAGGATGATCCCTCACGTGTCGGAGCTCTAGAAGTCTTGCATCAGGAGCTCTAGCAATTTCTAGGGCTCCTTCCTCTTCAGGGAGGATTGCTCCATCCTGATTGTCATCCTCTCCGATTGGCGTTGAGGTGGAGACCTTGACGTATTTTGGAGTTGCATCTTTCTCGGGCTCATCCAGGGGTAGCTTTTCGAGTCTGGCACCTGCATCTTCAAGAAGACCACTAGAAGACTTGCAATTAAGCAAACTTCCTTCATCAAATACAACATTTATTGATTTCTCTACCACTAGGGTTTTCCTATTGAAAACTCTATAAGCCTGGCTATGGCTGCTATAGCCCATAAATATGTCTTCGAAGCATTTTTCACCAAACTTAGTACGCGGGTACTTCCCATTATTCAGTACATAACATCTGCAACCAAAGATTCTCAAATAGGACATGGTTGGTTTCCTGTCTTTCAGTAGCTCGTAGGGCGTTTTACGATGACTTTTGTTGATCAACGCCCAGTTTTGAACATGACAAGCCGTATTGACAGCCTCGGCCCAGAAGTATTCTGGGAGTGAAGTGTCATTAAACATTGTCGTGCAGGCTTCAATGAGTGTTCTATTTCTCCTCTTCGCAACTCCGTTTTGTTGAGGAGTGTGCGGGGAGGAAAACTCATGAAAGATACCAAGTTCTTTACAAAACTCTGTCATAGCACCCGACTCGAACTCTGTTCCATGGTCACTTCTGATTTTGACCACTGAGCAGTTAAGTTCGTTCTGAATCTGCTTGACAAAGCTGGTGAAGATGTCAAACGTATCAGACTTGCGTTTTAAAAAGAACACCCAAGTAAACCGAGAGTGATCATCTACAATCACTAGCGTATAAGACTTCCCTCCTAAGCTATGAACTTGCATTGGACCAAACAAGTCCATGTGCAGAAGATAAAGACATCTAGAGGAGTCTTTGTCTGAGATGCCCTTAAAGGTAGCCCGAGTCTGTTTGCCCATCTGGCATGCAGGACATGGAATATCTTTGATGCACTTAATAATGGGAGCATCCCTTACTAAATCTTTGGAAAACAGCATATTAATTGTCTTGTAATTAATATGTGCCAATATCTTGTTCCATTGTTCACAAAGAGATGCATTGCCTTTTGCTACTAGGCATACGGGGGTAGAAGAATCTAGACTGAGAAAATCTAAACAGAAAATATTTCTGCTCCTAATGCCGGTTAATACTGTCTCCGAAGAGGCACATGATATTATAAGGCATTTATCCTTGCAGAACTTAACGTCATACCCTTTATCACATAACTAGCTTACACTGATCAGGTTATGATTTAACCCTTCAACATAAGCTACGTCAGTGATAGAGACTATACCGTTGGAAATCATACCGTAACCTCTGGTGACTCCCCGATCAAATCCCCCAAAGATGACTTTGGGTCCATTCTCGACTGGAGAGTACTCCAGCAGCAGGCTTCTTGTCCCAGTCATATGACGGGAGCATCCACTGTCCAAATACCATATGGGAGTTTTGGTGGCCTTTGGACATTCCTGCAAAACAGAATTAATTTGCCTTAGGAACCCAATCGAACTTGGGTCCTAGATTCCTCGTTAGCATGCTCCCCCTCGAATGGTTAGCCCTACGAGTGGTCTGCCTCGCATTGCCAACGTGAGGAGTCTCGTTATTCCTTGGATTAAACCAGCAATGCATGGCAAAGTGACCAACTTTGCCACAACACCAGCAGTCAAATCTGTTATACTTTCTCCTAGGCACCTGCTTCACTCTTGGAACAGAAGGTTCAGCAGGGTCCTCGGACCTGGAGGTGGAGGCATCATGATGACAACAGTCACATGATTTCTTCACCTCCTGGCTTCTCAGTGTAACAGGCTTGGCCTTGGGTGCCTGCTTCCTATTATGACCGCTAGAGAAGTGCCCATAATCCTTCATCTGAACTTCCTCATAAGGTGCCTTGAAGACACTCTCGCCAAAATTGCGGGGGAAGGTCCAACCATCATATCGGCTCTTTGGCTTTGCAATCGAGGGCCTGAAGTGATGGCCATATGTTGACTCAAAGTCATGTTGGTTACAGGGAAAGCTGGGCTTTCTGAACGCAATAGGACTGAGTGGGGCCTTTCCCTTTTCACCAGCAGAGGCCTTCTTAGCAGCCTTATTCTTCCTCTGGTTCCTATTTCTCCTTGATGAGGAACCAGGTACCCCTACGTGCCCCAAACCAGCTCCTTTGGCCTGAGCAGTGAAGGTATCAACCAGTGGAAGAACTGTCTTTGGCATAGAGAAGCTCTTAACGATCTTCTTTTATGCCGCAAGTTGTTCTTCCAACCTGTCTATTTCCTCCTGCTTAAGATCGAGGAGCTTAAGAGACTCTAAATGCTTAGAAGTCAGGTCCAAGTGCTCCTGTCAGAGGGAGATCAAACTAGTGATCTCTTCCCTCAGGGATACACTCTCGCCTTTAAGGAATTTAACTTCCTTTTTCTCAGCCTTCAGTCTCTTTCGACACTCCTCGAAAGTATTGAGCAAAATCTCATACTTATCGAGGAGCTCAGCTTCACAGGCCAAAGGGCTATCCTCAGGGTCATCATCCTGAGACTCAGGATCAGAGTCAGAGTCAGAGAGAGGGGTGTGAGCTTTTACCTTCCAAGTAAATGGGGGGCATTCTCCTTCTGAGTCACAGCAAACCATTAGCCCAAAGTAGGCTTCCTCGTCATCGCTGGTGTCTGACGTGTCAGATTCACTCAGCGTCTTTGGCTTCTTCGCGATGTAACTCCTCTCCTTCATCTTGTCTTTTGAGGACCTGTGCTCCTCTCCCTTTCCCTTCTCCCTCTTGCCTTGATGGCAGTCGGCCATGACGTGTCCTGGCTTATTGCATCCAAAATAGATGATGTCAGTATTACGATGTTTGTTCGGTTTTGATTCATACCTGTCAGAAGAATAATTCTTGTTCTGAAATCTGGAGGAGGAGCCATCTCTCTTTCTTTGATTCCTCATCTTGAGGAACTTCTTGAATTCTCGAGTGATGAGGGAGAAATCTTCTTCAGACAATTCTGAGCCGGAGGAGCATGGCTCGGAGTCTTCCTCCTTATCCTTCTTCCACGCACGGGAAGAAGCAGCACCCTTGCCCTTTCTGGAATGAATGGCTTTTAGGGCCACCGTCTTTTCTTTGGCTGCGGCTTTCTCTGCTTCCTCTTCAGCTTTCCTTGTATTTAGTTGAAGCTCATAGGACATGAGCTTCCCGAACAGAATTTGAGGGTCGGTTTCAGCAAGTCTGCCAAACTCTCGGATGGCGCAGATCTTTGTATCACATTCCTTAGTAAGGGACCTAAGGAATTTATCATTGAGTTCACCGTTAGTGAACACTCTTCCATATCCCTTGAGTGTATTGACGATCTTGAGGAAGTTTTCGAAGTTAACTCCGATCTCCTCCTTGGGCCCTTGCCTGAAGGCCTCATATTTCTGGTTGAGGAGGGATCTCCGATCATCCCTCACTTCATCTGTGCACTCCATTAGTACAATCAGACAGTTCCAGAGATCCTTGGCTGTCCTGCAGTTGCAGAAGTTCTGCATCATAGAGTCGTCAACTGCGCTTACCAATATGTTCTGTGCTTTCTTGTCGAGTACTACCAACACCATTTCGTCCTTGTCCATTTCTGACAACGTCTTTGGCACTTGTTTAGTAGGATCAATGGTGGAGGCATTTGTAGGAACATAAGGTCCCTCCTCAACAATCATAAATAGTCGTGGGTCGACTTCTTCCATGTAGAATCTGATTCTTTCCTTCCAGATAGGAAAGTTCAGTCTGGTGCACACTGGGATTTTGCCGGAGTACTTGAGTCCATCCATGGTAGATATCTGTCTTCTTCTTGACACTGGTGGCAGGATCCTACTCAAGGTGTGAACCCTTTTGATGAGCAACCTCCCTCTAATACCACTTGAGAGTCCACCTAGTGCCAACTAGCTTCCCCTATGGGGGGGGGGGGGAATAGGTGTCTTGTAGCGTTTTTGCGGAATTAAAAACTGTACCTGCACAAATAAATCAAACAACACAGCACAAAAAAGACTCAAGCAATTTATAGTGGTTCCCCGATTTGGGTACGTCCACTTTCCCCCTTCGACCTGTCTCCCAACCAGGGACGACTCGGTCACTTCACCAACAGGATTGAAATCCAATCCTTGCACTAACGGAAGGAACCCTTCCACACGTAGGAGTCACCACTCCCACACCACGGGTTGCACACAACCCTTACAACTAGGAACCAATCGTTCCTTTACAATGAAATTGAAAATAGAATGTATTAGAAATACAAACAACTTATGGAGACTAAGGTGTCCCTCTTCGTTCGATGACGTGTTCTTGAAGTCAACGAAGAGTCCACAACCCTAGATCTCTTTTGGAGAGAATCTCCCCGTAACCGGCGGCGGCAAAGGGCGACAGCTTGGCTCTCGGGATTGGTGGCGGAAACGGAGTGCTGCGGCGATGCAATGGAGATTCAAACTTCGTAGCAAAGGTAGCAAGGTCTTCCAACGGTCACACTAGGATCGATCGTCTCGATCGATTTGGAAGGGGATGGTTTTCCCGATCAACGAATCAAGAGACAAAAGATCTCTGGTTTGACGCGTAAGACACTTGCTAGGCTGAGCTTCTGTCGTCGGAGATCTGGAAGAACCTTGATCAGCAACGGCGACTAACTGTACGAGCGGTGATGACGACCGCGGAGCAAGATCGCGTTCTAGGTCACGTCGGCGACTGTTCTTTTTGAATCGTGTATTCGTATATCTCTGTATCTCTTCCGCTCAACCATACAGAGGTATTTATACATTAGGTCATTCCACATGACCGTTGTAGGCCCCACCAAAAGGAAACCCTAAGAACGGTTCAAAATAGTTCAGTTAACTTGGACCGGTCCAGAGAATAGGCGAAAATTGCCTAAGTCAAATTCGGCGAGAACCGTAGGTGATTCTCGCCGAATCGGCGAGAATCAACTACGATTCTCGCCGAATTCTACTTGACAGAATTCAATCTCTACTGATAACACAAGCCGGTGAGAATCAACGAGAATCACAATTGATTCTTGCCGAATCGTCGAGAATGCAGAGTCATTCTCGACGAGTCGGCGAGAATCACTTCGTGATTCTCGACGATTCTTCCTTAGAGGAATTCAAGGCGGCTTCGAGACAACTGACAGCAATTGGCAAGAATCAGTTCATGATTCTCGACGATTCGGCGAGAATCACTAGAATCGGCGAGAATCACTTAGTGATTCTCGTCGATTTGTACTTAGACGATTTTCGTCTTTCTTCCCGTGAGCTGGTCTTTGGCCCATCCTTGCTCCTTGACTGCTCTTGATCTTACATAACCCTGTGCTTGAAAATAAGTACACTCCAATAGAGAGAGTACACGTAAGCCAACACACTAATCTACTCAACGAGAGATTACGTTGCACAGACCCGTGTATATTGACCTACTGCACCCTGACATTGGTGTGTACTTAGCGATGAATAACTGCAAGCACAACTTGAAAACAAGTAATCAATTACAATGTTAATTCACCTTAGCTTGTTCAGGGGCTTCTTCAAATCAGGTACATTGTGGATACAATACCAAACACAACTCAACCCTAAATTGGGTCAAATTAGCTCAAGTCGACCCAACCTAGCCAAACTCACTTGGGCTAAGCCCAAGTTGAGTGGCCCACTAATTTTAGGAGGCTGAAATTACATGGAATGCTAATTAATTTTCGGAGGAGGTGACTAGGAGAGAGAAAATCGGAGTTTCCCCCTTAAAGGAGAGAGAGAAAGAGGAAAAGTGAGGAGGATTAATAGAGGAAGGCCATGGGCCACCCCATTCACCTCCCCTAAACAATCATTTGGATTCCCTGATGCTTGGGATTCATTTACCCATCAACACCAGCCCATAACCATCAAGAGAGGGGCCATTAATGCTCATGGCTGAATTCTCACTCCTCAAAACCCCCCAATATAGCCCTCCCTACTCAAATCTAACTTCACCATTAGCTTCATAGGATGGATTGTAGTCGAATTAGAATATTAGATCAAAGGTTTTGGTGGAGGATCGAGAATTGGGCAAGCTCGCCTAAGAGGGGAAGAGCCATGGCAAACCGCCGCCACTGCCGTCGTCGAACCCCAAACAAGGTCCACTTATCCTCATCTCCCCTTATGCTAGCATCCTAGATCAATAGGATTTGAAATCGAGCCCAATTGGACTGATTTCCATTTTTGAATTCCATGAAAAATCATGGTTTTTGCATTCTCGGGTTCGCCGGAAACCACCACCTCCGGCGGTTGTGGCGCCGCCCAGCGATAGCCACCACCCCAACGGAGATGGTGGTGGCGGTGGCTGGCCAAGGAGGTGGTCAGGTAGCCGGGAAATGAGGTTTTAGGTTCCTCCAGGTCGGGTGTATCATGGCCTTCGGCTGGAGGTTGAAGACAACTCCATCACCGTTGGATCTGTTATAATATAAAGTATTAAATAGTGTATTTTTTTAACCCTTTACTGTGCACCCTTTAAATCAAATAAATAATTCCCCTAGGGGCTGAACCTTAAAAAGTGGTCAAAAAGCGAATTGTAGCCCTTGAAGTCTACTTTGTTTTAAAATTTGTTTAACCCCATTTGGGTCAGTGGTCTGACCACAGCACTCAAAATGGTGCAGTCTATACATGGGGTTATCCAGATACTAAATTTAGTGCCCCCATCAATCCGGCCATCCCAATGACTTGAGATTTGGACTGGGGGTTACTTTTAGCATTACCTTTGATATATCTAAAAATGGGAATTTTGGAAAACATTTTTCTATTGTTTTTGTAAATGTTTAATAATTAATGTATGAATTAATTAAGGCTCTAATGGCATCAAAACCATCAAAAATTTTGGTGGATGACCCTTACGATCATGATAGGTCACTAATTAAAATCTTAGCCCATTTCGGGTTGATTTGATTGGGTAATGGTGTGACCAAAGTTTGGTCTGATTAAGGGAAAATTAGGGCAAGGGGAAATTTGTGGGTTGAGTGGCCAATCCTCAGCCAAAGGGGATGAAAAAATATCCACTACCTCAAAGTCACCTAAAACACCCCACAAGATATTTAGGGTGGTTTGGGGTGGAGATACGCTAAGACCCTAGTGTAAGCCCTAGAGTTGTGGTTTGGGGCCTAGTGAAGGACATGGGATTATATGTCCTTGGATGATCATGGAACTTGGTTGGTGAGTTCCTAGGGTAAAAATAAGCTCTAGAAGAATGGTTGTAGGATTTTTAGGACATATACCCTCTCTAAAATAGATATGGATAGTTTAGGACACTTTGGTCTAATATTAAATTACATGCTCAAATGAATTTGGATACTCATGAAACTTAGGAAGTGAACTTGATTAGATGATATTGTTCCCTATAAATTTTATTGTGAATACTTAATTAGTAATCATGGTACTTCATTCATAAACCCTAATTTTTATTTACTTACGAGATAATATTTTTAGGGTTATTTGCTTGCTGGAAAATGATGAAACTTGGTTAGGGAACATTTTAGGACACAATAATGCTCTGTGAATTTTTATAAAAAATATTGGAAGACTTCTTATATAGGCTTCTTCATAAGTGCCCATTTTTTGAATATTTTAATATAATTCATTTGTGTAAACAATTGGAGATGGAAAATTATAATTCTTGGTCCGTAGCCTTTTCTGGTCATATGTATCTTCTAGTAATTTTCTCATAATTTTTGGAAGGCTGCTTTTAATTTTCCCTATTTATCTTAATATTATAGTTATTTATTCCATAATTTGTTAATGGTCAAATCCATCTTGGAAAATTGGTATTTTACTGTAATTTTGATGTTATTAGTGTATCATAATTTTTGTAAGGCCATACCTAGTCTTAAAAGTGCACTTAGTGTTCAAAGGCTCATGAAGCCTGATTTTGTAGAAATTATAATAAATACCCAATAAAGTAGGCAAATCATAATCTTCTGGAATTATTCCTAAAACATCATGATAGACCCCCAATAATAATCTTAGATCATTTGGATGAATATTTGAAGGGGCCACCATTCATAAACATCATATAGGATACTTAGTCTGCCCATAGTAGAAATTGTAAAAGTAGGGAAGTATGTGGAACTTATATGGGAAAGGGTATATAGTTGGTGTACCTGGTCTGGTTGGAAAATATAAGGTCACCAATGGAAGGCAGGTTGTGAGAGCCTGGTTGACTAAGGGAAAAGTTGTGTACGAGATCGATGGTGGATCGTCTTTCCCTGTTAGGAAGAGGCTAAACACACTTAAGGTTAGATTAAGTGTAAGATCAGTTGAGTCAAGACATGGGTAGATACCAAAAAATAAGAAGTACCTTGTGAAAGGTAGCTTTGGGCTTCATCCCATCATAGTTCATAGTGCCCTCGAGAGCCCTTCACAGGGAATGCCCTGGACAGTCTAAGGTTAACCTTAAACAGTAAGACTAAAATGATTAAAGAGCAACTATTAACTCTAAGTACTTCACTTTCAGTCACCCCGTAGTCACGGGAGGCTTGGTTTAGACTCATGAGCGGTAGGCTCGGAAGGTAGTTATAACAGACAGGTTAGTATGGGGAGTCGATTGCTCGGGAATTAATGGTTGCATGTGCATAAAGGTAGTGGGTCTTCGGTATTAGACGGTCGTTCGCCTCGACGTCTAGACGTTGACTCGGCAAGTGTGGTTCTCACTTAGCCAAGGAAAAGTCTGGTGGATTTACTAGCATTAGTACGTGGTGACTCTGGTGTGTCCTTTAGAGGCATACGTAAGGGCTAGGCCTGGTAGTGCGAATACTCGCCTAAGAGTGGGGTGGCCCAACCAACTGTCTCCATTGGACACTACGGAGGCTTCTGGGAGGGCAGATAGCTTCCAAAATCAGATAACTAAAGGCCTGTGCGCATAGAGTCGGGTCTGTGTGTTGCACTTGTATGAACATAGCATTAAACCAACATAACATAGCATATCATATTATAATTGAATTTAAAACTCTAACCCTATCGTATAAATTTGCATGGGACTTTTTATATGATTGGCCTTATAAAACGACCCTTAATCTATAAGTTTGTATGGGCATTCTTATAAATTAAGGTTACTTTTAATATAGCTTGTTCACTTTACTATTCTTACTACTCTGTACTTTACTTTGTTTACATTACTACTTCATTGCTATAGTTCTTTTGTACATACTCCTGCTAGGGTAGTAGTTGTCACTTGCTTTTTCCACTCTGCTTTATTGTCCTCCGCTTTCCTCCTCCCAGCACGGTGTGTAGGAGTTGTGGAGGTGAGGCGAGGATGATAGTGGCTAAGTATTTTGACTAACGGTCGGTGTACCACATCATTTTAGTAATTCGAGGTGATGCACCTGTCGTAGGAGGATGACAGGACTTGAGGAGCAGTTATTGTGCACTACTGCTACTACTCGGTGATAGGTCGAGGACAGTTTTCAGTTTACTTCCTCTAGATGTGTGAGTTGTGTGAGAGAGATTATTTTTATTAGACATGTACCGAGCTTAAGCCATTTTTCTACTCTCTTTCATATTTTGTACTCATTGTGGACTATTGCTCTTTTATATATATTGATAGTGAGCTGTGATCTGTGGACTTGTATTACTTACTTTTATTTTGTTGATACACTGTGATGTGATTGTTTTAGTCGGCAGGATCAGCGTCGTGAGGTGGCGTCTAACTTAGTAGTTGGAGTCACCGTAAGGCGGCAGTTCTGGGCTTAAGACCTAGTTGCGAAGCAAAAAATGGGGTTTTACAAAATCCCGCAGTAGGCCGACATCCGATGATGTGGTCGAAGAGTTTCGATGAGATAGCCTGCTTGAGAGTAAACTCCGCTTTTGCATTTGTCTTCCTCCAAGCTCTCACCACATCAACATTGCTATCGAAAACAACGACCTCTTTCCTGTCATCTCCTCAGATGACCTCCCAAAGGTTCTCGCCTAAAAAATAGCTTTCCAAACATGACTTCAAATTTTAAAATTTGGTCGATGTAAGAAGCTCAATTCTAATACCTCTTGTCATTCCACCTTCAATTGCACTATCCCTGGTTATTGCGACTCTTAGAAGAAATTTAACAAACTGACGGTTGATCACTGATCAGCCTCTGATCCCTCAGATACCATGTAAAAATTTATGAATCGCGGAAAAAGGGAAACCAGGCACAGGAACACTCAACCTATCCAATCCTAAGTAACCAAATACAAACAGAAGAGCAATTAACTTGCACTATCAAAAAAATCTTTACAAAGTTAGGCATACATGGCGAGACATGATTTGCAGATGTATCCGATGGAAGACAAAAAGATACAAGGCAAGAACCTAGTCGTGCAAACTCAAGGAGTAGTCGTCGACATTGCTGCTAACGGCTATGGAGTCTGCTAAAACCGCCGAGTCGCCAAACCACAACCTACCCGCACGGACTGCCCGATATTCCAATGCTAAACAAAACTTTGTTTGCTGATTTTAAAACCGCCTAACCGCAAGGTCCCCTAGCCGCCAGAATCAAGCGAACTGCTGCTGCTGAACTAAACAAGCTGCCAGAAGCGGACAGCTTATTGAACTTGGAAAGAAGTTATAGAAGAAAAGACCACCTAGTCGCAAGCCGCAACCAGCTACGAATCGTTGGTTGAAAACTGCAGAGTCCGCAATGTCCCTGACCGAAGTCAGAACAAAGTTTCTGGCTTCTCAGCACTATCTGAACAAGCTGCACAGCACAAACCAGTCAAACACTTCAAACTGTGCGGATAGAAAACCCATTCCGTAGCAACTGCCCAAGTTCGCTTATTGTTCACTCTATGTTGTGTTGATGTGATAGGGGGGGTCCTATTTTTGGCATGGAGAGGAGTGTGATCACTGCACTAGCTGATAGGATCACCACCCTATCCCGCTGCGAGCACCATTTGTATCCGCATAGCCACAGATGCACAACCAGACCATCGCAACTAGGTTAGATAGCCAGTCCTCCAAGGTCGCACCACCAAGGCAGGATGCCAAGCAAATCTGCCTTGTCGTCAAGGAAATGCCAGACTTGATCGCCATAAGACGGACTCAACAAATACCTCCCCAGTTCGCCCACCTGCGGACACATCTCCAGTTAGCATGCGCCTTCGGACACCACTCCAGTTCATATACCCCAAGCCCGTAGCCAAAGTACACAAGGCTGACAGCTACTGAACTCAGTTGATAGAGATATTAGTCAGCGCAAACCCCACGATCTCCCGGAATAAGCTAGTCCACACAAACTGGCGAACTCCGACACCAGTCCGCTCTAACCGGTGAACTCCGCGGTTACCACAAACCGCGCCACCAGAGCTAGACCAAGGAACATACCATGCCGATCTCTCGAGATCCAGTACAGTCCGCAACCCGGACTCCGCAAACTCAATACGAGTCCGTACCTGACTTATCTTGGCGAGCTCCACGGATAGCAACCTTCTCTTCCCAATTACCTTCTGAAAACAAACTGCATGCTGAACACAAGTCAGTATGTCTAGCCGCCACTTTTGTCCGCACAGACCGCACAAACAGACAACCCAGGCCACCAGAGTACAAGCTAACTGCAGCACCATTGCCGACCTGGCAAGTCGCCAGTCCTGTCCGCACAGACCATGAGAATAGACCGCCCATGCCGCCACTTTCACTTTATATTTTTCAGCTTGATGTTCTTGTTAAGGTTGATAAGTTTATCTTCCCGATAGACTTTGTCATCCTAGACATTTAGGAAGATACTGAAGTACCTATTATACTTGGACGTCGTTTCCTCGCCACCTCTCGGGCTATAATCGTTTTAAGTAATGTAAAACTTCTCCTACGAGTTGGGCTGAAGAAGTTATTTTTAGTATAAACAACTTTATGAAATATTCTTTTTCTAACCAAGACTCCTGTTTTACTTTGGAAACAAATTTTGAAGATGAATTATCATCGTTTTCTGAAATTATTTTGCCATTTTTTGAAAATCCAAATTTAACTACTATATTTTGTATTAAAGAAATAACTCAGCCGATAAACTTTGAGCAAATAAATCTAAATAATTTTAAAATTAAAACGTATTATGAAGAACTGTCGAATCTTGAGTTAAAACAACTCCTAGGTCATCTTAAGTATATATTTCTAGATAAAGATTCAAAATTGCTTGTGATTACCACTTCCGCGCTTAACGATTTAGAAATTTTTGAATTAATAAAAGTTTTAAATAATCACGGTCATGCAATTGCATGACAAATTTCTGATATTAAGAGGTTTACCCCTTCATTTTTTCACACACAAAATAATGTTAGAAAATAATTCTCACAGCACCGTTCAGCCATAACGACGCCTCAATCCCAATATAAAGGATGTCGTTAAGGCCGAAATATTAAAATTATTACATGCGGGAATTATTTACCCTATTTTAGATAGCACTTGGGTAAGTCCGGTGCAAGTCATGCCTATGAAGGGCGGAATAACGGTGGTCTCTAATAAAAATAATGAGTTGATCCCAACCTATACTGTTACAGGTTGACAAATGTGCATTGATTATAGAAGATTAAATGATTCTACCTGCAAGGATCACTTCCCGATATCCTTCATTGTCCAAATTTTAGAATGCATATCCGGTCATTCCCATTATTGTTTTCTTGATGGTCTTTCGGGATACTTTCAAATCCTGATTTTGCCTGAAGACCAAGAAAAAACCATGTTCACTTGTCCCTCCGGCACCTTCGCATATTGAAGAATGTCATTTGGTCTTTGCAACGCGCCGGCTACATTTCAAAGATGTATGCTGGCAATTTTTAATGAATTAGTTGAGGACGTCATGGAAATTTTTATGAAAGATTTTTCAGTCTTTGGCGATTCTTTTACAAATTGTTTAAATAATATTGATTGTGTTCTTCAATGTTGCGAAGACAAGAATTTGTCACTCAACTGGGAGAAGTGCCACTTTATGGTCCGAGAGGGATTAGTCCTCGGACATAAAGTCTCAAATAAAGGGATCGAGGTCGATAGGGCCATGATCGAGGTCTTGGAAAAACTCCCCCCTACTAGCATAAAATATATTAGAAGTTTTGTAGAACATGCGGGTTTCTAAAGGCAGTTTATTAAAGATTTTTCCAAAATTACAAAATCGTTAATACACTTATTAGAAAAAGAATTTGCGTTCATATTTGACGAAGAATGTTTAAAATCCTTTAATAAAATTAAAAATGAACGTATTAGTTCCCCAATTTTAATAGCACCAGATTGGTCTTTACTGTTCGAAATGATGTGTGATGTGAGTGATTTTTCTGTAGGGTCTATTTAAGGCCAACGTGTTAATAAAGATTTTCACCTGATTTACTACACTAGTAAAACGCTAACATACACTCAAGCTAACTTCACAACAACGAAAAAAGAGTGTTGAAACCGAGAATTCGGTCTCGATGGAGTTCACCCTTGGGGAAAGGGTGATTGCGCGCCTACTTCTCTCCTATAAACAAAACAACAAGAAAAAGGAACAGGGGACTGAACCAAGGGCTCGGAGCAGAGGACCCACCATACACCCGGAAGATCTTTGAGCGCTTCCCCTCCTTAGCCAAATGCCGGGCTAAGGTACCTCAAAAAGCGCTAGAAGGTTAGGAGACAAGTGAGCATGCCTTCTGAGGTACCCCTTGGGTCCTATTTATAGATTTCTGAAAACGGCATGAAAATAGCCAACCTCTGCTGTTCCAAACAGCTATGTGCAGCCCAACTGGGTCTGCCAATAGCGTAACTCCGTTGTTCTAACTGGTTATGGGCAGGCCAGCAGGGGCAAAATTGTAAAAACGCCTAACAGATCACTGAGCGAGTAGCCCTCAACAAATCCTACTCGGCAAGGATGGTGAGTGCTCGATTGAGCAGGCACTCGCCGCCTATCTTCAACCTTGGGCGAGTACGGGCTCGACCTGACCTACTCGCATGTCGCGGGCTTGTAAATCGGCTCAAACTCGGTGAGCGGCTTAGAGCACGACGAAGGGCCCAGAGCTCGGCGAACAGCCCAGAGCTCGACGAACAACCCAGAGCTCGACAAACAACCCAGAGCTCGGCGAAAAGCCCGGAACTCGGCGAATTAGGGCTTGGCGAGTACGAGCTCGCCTCCCAAAAGAATCTCACCCCGCCTGGGCGAGCCGAATACTGTCGATCTCCCCCTCCGACCGAGCTCGCGCAGGGACTCGGACTGCCTAATTTGGTCGGTCTGGCTCCTGCTGACCCACTCACCGGATACAGGGTTGTACACAATCCCCGCTCTTTGTGAGGTTGGCACAAGCTCGGAAAGAAATATCCAACCCCATAGGATTCGGTGAGTGTGGCACGAGCTAGAGAATCTTTCGGCAGGGTCCACCAGCAGCTATAAATATGTGTCTGTGTACCTTGGTTACCTTTGTCACTCCCCTTCGCTGTGAATTTGCCGAGATTCCTTTCCCCAAGGAGCTCTAAGAGAGGCTTGCGAAGGCTCATGAGGTCTTCTCTGCCCGCTTCGCCACCTAACCTCCGTTCACCTTAACATCCCGTGGAGCGTCCTGGCCGAGTCTAATTCTGTCAAGAGGGAAAAGCCAGATGCAGAAGCGTCCGAGCGCGTCTTCCATGACTTGAAAATGACCCTAGAGCCTGATATTGGCTCCTCCACCCTGCCTGACCTTGGGAAGGAGGGAAATTTCATTGAACTCTGCGCCGACCTTGACTATCAGGGTGGGGATGGCGAGGTCACCTCTCTGCGAGCCGATATTCTTCCTGCCGATCCGCGGTTTAAGGCTCCGGAGGCTCGTCAACACGACCCATCCCCTCCCTTCGGGACTCTGGGGTTGAGCTCGCAAAGACTGGGCACGCAAGCCCACGTTCCCCCCCAGCTCGTTGAGACGTCGAGGAAGGGTGCTGGAACTATCTTCGTGCTAGGCTTCAGCCTTCTTCCACCCACAATACATCCTCTGACCCGTGGTAAAAATCTGAAGATGCCTCAACCTCGCCTCTCCTTCGAGGCGCCGAGCTCTTCAAGCAAGTATTCCTTTATTAGTCCTCATCCATCGTTACCCTAGGGTGCTCCCCCTTCACATTGTTATTCTACTTTTGCAGCCTTCTTCAATTAGTCGGAGGCCAACGAGTCCCTGGAGAGAGCTCGCTACTCGCCCCTTCCTTCCCATAAGACTTTGGAGTCCTTTCTGGACGCCGAGCTGGGGGTCCCCGAGCTGACAAAGCGAGGAATTGAGGTCATCAAAAAGATGGTACGTGAACTCCACTAGTTGCGGGAGGACAACGACGTGCTGCAGCGGGAGTGCGCGTGGCTAGTAGGAGAGACGAGGGAGGACTTGGTGGGCGAGGCGACGTCCCTTTCACCTCTTATAGAGGAGCTGGACGAGAAACTTCTTGCCATATGGGGATGCTTGAGGCGGATCCGCGAGCTCCGTGATTTGTGCCGACTTGCGGGGAAGGAGACGCGAGACCAGGGGAGGTAGAGAACGGCCCCCTGCTGGGCCTACCGGAACTTGCCTCCTGCACCCTCAGCTCGCGCATGTATCGAACTTGCTGCTTATTTGTTTATATTTGATTTCTTTGAACAATATCCCTCCATGGACTGTAATAACTTATAATATTTTTAGATTTTATTGCTTGCTGTTTGAATATGATATCCTTGCTTGACACGTGATGGGACAAGTTCTGGAAGTCGATGAGCTGGGTTAGGCGAGCTGGGTTAGGAGAGCTAGACCGATTGGTAGGCTCGACCCTTGATTCCTTTTCCTATAAATAGGTCCCCTCACCTACCCTGACTTACTGCTTTTATTGCTTCCGTACCTTCCTCCCCTACTCGCCATCTCCTACCCGTACTCGCTCCCTACTCCTTTCGCGAGCATGGGTAAGACTAAACCTGATTTCGACAGTCGCTCTAAGTGTGCTCAACACTTCACTAACTACTATTTCTTTGAGGGGAACACGACGGAGGAGGAGTTCGCCGCGTTCAATGCTGACTTCAAGCCCCTTGGCTTCGAGACGCGCCGACCCAGGGAGGGTGAGGCCATCAACACTTTCTACCCCAAGGGGCTCGTCTTCTCTATCTCGCATTTCGAGATGGGGTTGAAGATGGGGTTGCACCTTCCGCTCTGGCCAGAAATCTGCCAGATCCTCAAGTACTTCAGCGCGGTTCTCGCGCAGCTGAACCCGAACTCCAACGTCATGATGGTGGCGTTGGAGAACTTCCTCCGCCGGGAGCGAATCGAGTTCAACCTGACCGTGTTCATGAAACTCTTCACTTACAAGGCGACCCCCGACGACGTCGCCTTCTTTTGGGGTTCCTTTATCAAGGTTCTCGAGATCGTGAACAAACATCATAATTGGATGACCAAGATCGTCTTCATCAAGGGCGATCTTGGCAACATCCCCTACTCGCCGCAGCAAAAAGGAGAGGAGGTATACCAACCCCACCACCGTCTTCGGTAATGACGCCAAGCTCCACAAGTTTTTTCTCCACAAGGACCTCGAGGTCGCCTTCCTCCAAATGGGCCTCGACTCGCTCCTCCCCATCCTTCCCGGCGAAGGTATACCTTTCAACTTTCCTCCTTGCTAGATCTCGCCAAATCAATGAAATTTTATAACATGTTCCTTGCACAGGGGAAAGACTGGTCCCCGAAAACCCGCCCTTCGCGGACTCAGGACTACTCCTTGACCCCCTCGCCCGCGGGAAAGTGGCTGCAGCCGCATGTCGAGACGAGCCGTCATCGTCCAAGCCCTCTAGTAATAAGCGGGCTGATCCCGCAGGGTCCAGATCGCCTCGCCATCATCCACCGCAGGAGAAGTTGAAAGCGGTGGTGGTTTCTCGGGCGAAGCAATAACAACAACAACCCAAGTACATGAGCTCGCCTGAGCCTTCCCCGTATGGGTCGCCGAAGAGCCCGCTGAAGGAAACCGGCAAAGAGTAGGAGGGAGGCGAGCCCTCTGCTCCTGCAGTCAAGAAGACCCCGACATATGAGTCGGGTCTACCGAAGGGACACCCCCTCTTCGGCCTTGGGGGGAGGTGGAAGTACTCGGCCGGTGAGCCCGTGGTCTAATGGGACGAGTCGGCCCACGGTATCTCTGTCTCCACCCTCTAACCCTTCTGGGCCGACCGCAAGCCCTCCTCCAGTCAAGCCTACGCGCTCGGCATTGGCCTCTATAGGCACGAGGATGCCGTGGCCTATAAGCGCATGACCCTGTGCCAACTCGGCCATGAGGGCCTGCAGGCCCATATGCGAGCACTAGAGCTCCAACACATGGTGGTTCGTCGCGGCTTCAACCTAAACCACCTCCTGCAGAAGGCTGATCAGAAGCGCGACCTGGCCCAGGACAAGTTCGTCGATCTGGAGAGGAGGCTCGACATTGCTGAGGAATTGCTCGCCAAGGGTGCCGACAGACTGGTGAGCACTGGCTATCCCTTTCCCTTTTTACTTAGGATTTTTCTGCTTCAGATTTACTTACATGTTCTTGCCTCTGGATGTCGAGGCCGCTAGGGAGCTGCAGAATCACGCCATTGGGCTGGAGGATTAGAATAATCAGCTCTATGCTCGCTCCACCGAGCAGGAAGCTCGTGCCGCCGAGCTGGATGCTCACACCGCCGAGCTAGATACTCGCACTGCTGAGATGGAAGGGAAGAACACGAAGTTGAGCGAGGAAAATAAGGGGCTTCACGGCGAGATCACCCGTCAGGTGGAAGCCTTCCTCCCTCCAGGCGATAGTGAGCCCCCCTTCTTATACAAGAGCCCGAGGATCTTCGGCGAGGCTGAGGTCGTGGAAAGGCTGTGGGTTAACTCAACTGAATCTGCCGAATGCACCCTACAAATCATAAAGGATATACAGGTGCTGGTGGAAGGCTGTGAGGAGGTCACGGTCTGAGACCTCATGCCAAGTCGGTTCTTTCCCATGCCGCCGAGCGAGAAGGAAGACAGCCTCGACTTGTTATTCGGGAAGGACTTCAAGGACAATCCCTCTGGCAGGGCGGGCGGAGATCGCCAATCCGGGGGAGGAGGCGAGAGCTGGCCTCCCCCTTTTTTCTTTCTTGTAACTCTCTCCCCTCTTTTTGTAACCTCGCCTAGGCAATTTCTCCCTTTTGTAATCCACTTTATACTTAATGAAAAGTAAATTTTTTTTCTATCTTCTTTTTCTTGAACTTCCTTTCTGTGATGTACTCGCCTGCGAGCCCTCCTCTTTGTTGGACCTAGCTAGGATAGAACTCACCGCTAGAGTGCATGTTTAGGATTCGTACCCACGAGCAAATTCTAAGAGCTCGCCCTTCCTTGGTTAACCAGGAATGGACCACCTGCCGAGCGGAGTTCACCGCCACCCAGCTTGCACGCGAGCTCTCTTCTCTTGCCAACGTCGAGCCAAAATTGTCAAAATATTTCACAAGTAAAATTGAAGGGGGGTGGAATTCCTTGTTGGAGCTCGCCCTCCTCAATAGGAGGCTTAGTACGACTTGCCTTCTTTTTGCCGAGCTGGGCCCGCGAGTCCCGACTCGCCTATAAGGACCTTCTCCTCCACACCCTTAGGAAAGCAATCTTCCTAAACAATTCCCGGAGATGGTGGGACTCCATCAAGTGACATCCAGTCCTGCCAGCTAGGTGAGAGCCTGACAGCGGGATATTCTCGGGGTATGGGGCAGACTCCCTCGAGTGATATCCAGACCTGCCAGCTGGGTGAGAGCCTGACAGCGGGATCTGCTCGGGGTCTGGGGCAGACTCCCTCGAGTGACATCCAGCCCTACCAGCTAAGTTAGAGCCTAACAACGGGATCTGCTCAGGGTCTGGGGCAGACTCCCTCAAGTGACATCCAGCCCTGCCAGCTAAGTGAGAGCCTGACAGCGGGATCTACTTGGGGTCTGGGGAAAAATCCCTCGAGTGACATCCAACCCTTCCAGCTAGGTGAGAGCCTGACAGTGGGATCTACTCGTGGTATGGGGAAGACTCGCTCGAGTGACATCCAACCCTGCTAGCTAGGTGAGATCCAGACAACAAAATCTACTCTAGGTCTGGGTAAGACTCCCTCGAGTGACATCCAGCCCTGCCATCTAGGTGAGAGCCTGACAGCGGGATCTGCTCGAGGTCTGGGGCAGACTCCCTCGAGTGACATCCAGCCCTGCCATCTAGGTGAGAGCCTGACAGCGGGATCTGCTCGGGGTCTGGGGAAGACTCTCTCGAGTGACATCCTGCCCTGCCAGCTAGGTGAGAGCTTGACAGCGGGATCTGCTCGGGGTCAGGGGCTGAATCCCTCGAGTGACATCCAGCCCTACCAGCTAGGTGAGATCCTGACAGTGGGATCTGCTCGGTGTCTGGGGCAGACTCCCTGAAGTGACATCTAACCCTTCCTGCTAGGTGAGAGACTGATAGCGGGATCTGCTCAGGGTCTGGGGCAGACTCCCTTGAGTTACATCCAGCCCTGCCAGCTAGGTGAAAGCCTGAAAGCTGGATCTGCTCAGGGTCTGGGGAAGACTCCCTCGAGTGACATCCAGCCCTGCCAGCTAGGTGAGAGCCTTACATCAGGATCTGCTCGGGGGTTAATTAAATGAACACTTCAACCATTCACAAAGATCGCAGCGAGAGCATCGACTCTTCAAATTTCATTAGAAAAAGGAATGCTACTTACATGGTTTAATTGAAAAAAGTTTCAAGTCATCACCGCTCCAGGTGTGAGTTAGGGTCTCGCCCTCCACATTCTAAAGGTGATATCTTCCTGACCTTAATGCTTCTTTTACAATGTACGGGCCCTCCTAGTTGGGGTTGAGCTTTCCCACGAAGGCTGAACTTCTCGCGGCGTCCACCTTCTTCAGGACCAAGTCCCCTTCTGCAAACTTTTTGACCCTGACGTGCTTGTCGAAATACTTAGCCATTCTTCTTTTCACTTCCTCCTAGAGGATGGTAGAGAGGTCGCGCACCTCCTCTACCATTTTAAGGGAGAGCCGCAGCTCCCCTTTATTTTCCACTTGCCATCCTTCCCTGTCTGCTCCTACCTCGACCACCCGAGGCGTTAGGACCTCGAACTCGATTGGAAGTACGGCCTCACACCAATTGGAAAGCTTGAAGGGGGTCTCACTTGTGGAGGTGTTAGGGGTGGTTTTGAGGGCCCAGAGAACTGAGGGGTGCTGATCAACCTAGTTACCCTTCAAGTTCTCAACTTTCTTCTTCAGGAGGTTCACTTTGATTTTGTTTGCCTCCTCCACCTGCCCGTTGCTCCTTGGGTGATGGAATGAGGCAAATCTGAGATCAATCCCAAGCTGTTCGCAGAAGCTGATGAACTCGACGCTAGCAAACTGAGGTCCATTTTCCGTGACAATGGCCTGCGGCAACCCGTGCCAGCAGATTATCTACTGCCAAACAAAATTTTTGATAACCTAGGAGGTTACCTTGGCCAGCGCCTTCACCTCCACCCACTTAGAAAAATAATCTATCATGATGAGTAAGAATCTACTCTGCCCACTAGCCTGGGGGAAAGGTCCCACCAAGTCCATTCCCCAAATGGCAAAAGACCAGGGGGCCGTGATACTTCTGAGGCACTGGGCTGGTTGCAGCTAAAGTGAGGCATACAACTGACACTTGTGATACCTTTTTGTAAATTCAGCCACGTCGAGGACCATGGTAGGCCAGAAATACCCTTGCCTGACAATCCTCCCTTCCAGGGTCCGACTCCTAGAGTTACTTCCGCTGATGTGGGGTGTGAACGGACCAGACGTGACTATACTAACAGACACCTAACCGTCACAGAATAGGAAATAAAAAGAGAACTCTGACCAAAAGCGAACGAAAAGGTGTCGGTTGGTTCCCAAAAATCCGGGACTCGATTCCATGTCCTTAGGACCTACCTCTCCAACAAGCACACAACTCGCCGTAAGACGGACTCGATACAACATCCTTAAGACCTACCCCTCCAACAACCACACAACTCACCGCACCTACACAAGCATCTATTCATTTCAATATAAGCCGTTTCAAACGCAGCAATAATTTTATTTTGGAGCGGCGGAAAACTTTCAAGAGCGATCGAAATTCGAGTCGTGATTAATTCCCTTGTTGGCACATAAAGTGAACCGATCGGAAGAGCAAATCAAGGCTAGGCCAAGTTGCGCTCCCGAGAAGGATCTACCCGTTCCGGATAACAAGAGATTCAATAACAACACCTTCAATTTCAGATTTTGCAAGCGATGAATTTAAAAACCATGGAGAAAACGATGCGTGAAAAACCTCCACAAACTAAAGCATGAATCACACAAGGGGAAAGAGATTACCCAACCGGGATTAAAGTTCACACAAAGATAAGTTAGGAGAATCACTCTCTCCACGGATCCGCCGGCATCACACCGAGGGGTTTGCAACCTTCTTCCACGGAGTCGCACCAAAGGAAGCCGTGCCGGATTCGCACTGAATGGATGGAGAGAGCAAGGGGCGCGGCGGCTTTACACCACAAGCCAAGGGAGGAGGGGTGGCGGCCTTGGAGAAGACTCCTCTTGGCCGAACTCTCTAGGTAGGGTTTTTTTTAGGTTTAAACTTCAATGCTTGATTCCTTATAATCATCTCCTTAAATAGGAGTTTACAACAAGCCTTAACCCTCCATGATGGATATGTAATCTCATCCATCCGAATGGCTAAGTGCACACCAAAAATAAAAATTGTTCAAATTAAAAAAATTAAAAGCATGCCATGAATATAAAATTATCACTTAAACATAGAATAATTTTATATTCCAAAAATATAAAATAAAGTTCATGAAATAAGATAATTAGGCTAATTCTTCATGGCGGTTTTAGCACACCGCGGACAGAGGTTGTAACATGCACTTCCTTCAGCGTCATCACGGCGTCTCAGATCTTTATATCGTAGCGCCTCGATAACCGGGTCATCATCAATTAGCGGCGGCGCTGCATCATCCGCACTCCCCGGAGTGGACCTTTTCCAAGATCCTCTGGACCTCTCTCTCGGCCACGCAAAGTGCCAACATCCCTGAGAGGTTCTTTCTATACACTGCCCATCGCGCATGAGATAGTATGCCGACTTATACTTGAGCTTCTTCATGTACATCCCTTCAGGATATTCCCCTATGGAGTGGAAGGTCGTGAATGGGTCCATCCATGAGGGGTGTTGATCCACCTTCATCAGCTCTCCGTCTTTTATGGAAGGGCGGAACATATCAGTGATGGTACTTCCTACCCGGGGACCATGCTTCGCTAGTTAGTCTACCTGCTCGTTCTCTTCCCTGGGCACGTGTCGGATGGAGAAAGTCTTGAACATCCCGATGACCCCCTTCACCTTTGCCAAGTATAGCTGAAGGGTAGGCTCCCTTACCTCAAATTCTCTTTTGATCTGGGAGGCCACCACCTTGGAGTCAGCGAGGACCTCCACGTACTCCTAGCTTATTGGCCAGGCAGAGCCTTGTAATCGTTGCCTCGTACTCGGACTGGTTGTTCGTGATGGGAAAGTGCACCACCACTGTTTGTTCAATTCTCATTCCTTGGGGACTTTCCAAGATCACCCCCACTCCCAGGGAATGCCTTCCTGAAGCGCCATTTACCATCACCCTCCATGGAACTGGGTGAGTGAGTTCTTCCTTCGCTACCTCGACCATATTGTCAGCTAGGAAGTCGGCCATCGCTTGGGCCTTGATCGAGAGACGGGGGACAAAGGTGATGTCGAACTCGCTCAGCTCCATTGCCACTTATCCAATCTGCCCAAATGATCTACCCCCTCAAATATGTTGTAGAGGGGGTAGTCAGTCACAACCCGGATCGAGTGTGCCTGGAAGTAAGGTCGGAGCCTCCGAGCCGAGATGACTAAAGTGAAGGCCATCTTTTCCAAGATGGGATAACAGAGCTCGTCCTTACTCAATACCCGACTTACATATTATATGGGGAGTTGCTTCTTCCCCTCTTCCTGAAACAGGACGGAGCTCAGGGCCTCTGCTCCGACCCTGAGATACAAGTATAGATCCTCCTCCTCCTTCGGCCATTGGAGTAGCAAAACCTGAGTAAACTTCTTCTTCAGGGCTTGGAATGCCTCCTTGCACTCCTTGGTTCATTCAAACTTCTGGCCTCCCCTCAAAGTTTTGAAGAAGGGGGAGCACTTCTCCCCCGCCCTGTAAAGGAATTTGCTCAACCCTGCCAGCTTCCCTATCAACCGCTGCACCTCTTTGGCATTCCGAGATGATCCCAGCTCCATGATTGCTCAGACCTTATCAGGATTTGGATCTACCCCCGCGGGAGTGAGAAGGTGGCTCACGAACATTCCCCTGCTGGCCCCGAAGACACACTTCAGGGGGTTCAACCTCATCTTGTACTCACGCAGGGTGGCGAAGGTCTTCTCTAGGTCCTGGAGGTGGGAGTCTATGTCTCGGCTCTTGATCATGAGGTCATCTACATACACCTCCAGGTTCCTCCCCCTTTGATCTCAGAAGACCCTATCCATCATCTTTTGGTAGGTCTCTCATGCATTCTTCACCCCAAAGGGCATCATATTTTAGAAGTAGCACCCATCCCCCGTGATGAAAGAGACATCTTTAATGTCGGGGGGGGGGGGGGGGTACATTGTAATCTGGTGATAACCTGAAAATGCATCCAGAAAACTCATTATAGGAAAACCGACGTGTTGGTACCCTAGTTTGGATTTGAGTTCAGTCCTCTCTTTGAGTCTCTTGACCCAAGATTTATCTATGGTCAAAGGTTAGTTGTTTAGTTAGTTTGCTCTAGTTTTAGAGTTGTCACTTTTCCAGATGAAAATTTGGTTAAGTTGTTTTTTGTTCGACTATGGTCGAACGTCGCTCGACTATCGTCTATTGACTGTTAGACGATCATCTATCAGTTGGTCGACGTTTGTCTGTCAGCAGATCGTCTATCTCTGAGTTAGTTCAACTCTTGGTAGCTCGACGTTCTGTGAAATCTGCCTCGCCGATCGTTGAACCCCGCTCGACTTTTTCTGACCAGACAGATTTCTTGATAGTTCAACTATCTGCTTGGATAGTTCAACTATCTGATAGTTTGACTATCTGTTTGATAGGTCGACTATCTGTGTTGCCTGATAGTTCGACTATCTGTTTGATAGGTCGACTATCTGCTTTCTTTGATAGTTCGACTATCTGTTTGATAGGTCGACTATCTGCTTTCTTTGATAGTTCGACTATCTGTTTGATAGGTCGACTATCTGTTTTCTTTGATAGTTCGACTATCTGTCTTGATAGGTCGACTATCTGATAGCTCGACTATCTGTTCTGATAGGTCGACTATCTGCTGTGTTTGATAGTTCGACTATCTGTTCTGATAGGTCGATTATCTGCTGTGTTTGATAGTTCGACTATCTGTTTGATAGGTCGACTATCTGTTTTGTTTGATTGTTCGACTATCTGTTTGATAGGTCGACTATCTGTTTTGCTTGATAGTTCAACTATCTGTCTTGATAGGTCGACTATCTGATAGTTCGACTATCTGTTTGATAGGTCGACTATCTGTTTTGTTTGATAGTTCGACTATCTATTTGATAGGTCGACTATCTGTTTTGCTTGATAGCTCGACTATCTGTCTTGATAGGTCGACTATCTGATAGCTCGACTATCTGTTCTGATAGGTCGACTATCTGTTGTGGTAGTTCGACTATCTTCTTTGGTAGTTCGACTATCTGTATCGTTCGACTATCTGTTTGATAGGTCAACGATCTCTGTGCTTCGGTCGACGATCTCCGAGGGTCATTCGACGTTTTGCTGTATGTCTTTAGTAATTTTGTCCTCTTCTATTCTATGATTTATTTCATATTTATTTGGCATATTATTTCAGTAAATTTGTGCTATTATTTTCAGGCAATCTCTGCTCCATTCCTTATGCATGAGCCAATCTTTATCTGACAAAGTGTTTTGTCTTATTAGTTGAAATATATTTTCTGCTTTATCTGCCAGGCTGTCCATTATAGCCGTTAGACTCAGAATGTCTTTTCTGGCTGTAAAGAGTTCTTTCTGATGTGACCTTTTTCTTGACCCTTCTTATTTGATTGGTTATGCAGCTTCTTAGAAAGCTTTATCCTCTTATAGTATGTCTGTCTGCAGGATTTATTTTTTGCTTTATGCTTTTTGCAGATCAGATTGCTGATTCCAGAAGAAGACAAGATTCAAACTCAAATTAAAGCCGTTGCAACGGCTCATATATAAAGAGCTTCTTTTGAAAGAAAAAAAATAGAACTGATCTAGAACATACATACACTCAGCAGCATAGAGAAAGAGAGAAAAGCAAGAAAGTTCTACAGCTCTCAGAAATTCTCATTCAACTGAGAAGATCAATCTCTTCAGCATTATTCTTCATCCTGAGTTCATCCTGCTTACAGGAAGACTTTCACTCAGAGGCCTTTATAAGAAGAAGAAGAAAGGAAGCTGTTTGAAGAAGAACACCTGTTCCCAATCAAGAATCTTCTTCAAGCCTCTCCTTCAGAATCTCAAGACAGTTCTTTGTCTTAGTTCAGAAGAGTTCCTGCACCCTGAAGCAAGACTCCTTCCTGGATATTCTCTAAGCCAGGGGGAGCCTTGATTCTTTAGAGCTATCTAGCTCTGTGCAATCCACTAGCTTCTCTAATTTGTTAAACAATAGAGAAGAAGCCTTAACTCTCTCAACCTCCTGTACAAAGGGTTATTACTCCCTTCAAAAGTGAACCCTTGGTGGCAGGGCACCTGATCAAAAACCTGTGTTGGATTTTGAGCTCCTGATCTAAAGCTTAAAGGGTCTACTTGATCTACCTGAAGCAGATCAGTTGGTGGAAGGGCACCTGAACAAAAACCTGTAGTGGATTCCTACTAGGGTGGTAGAAGAGTGGACGTACCTATTTAGAGGGAACTACTATAAAATTTCTTGTGTCATCTGTGCTGTTGATTTAATTTATTGTACTGTGGATGTGAGTAGAAATAACTAGGATTGCTAGTTACTGTGATAGGATCACAAGCTTAACTGTAATTACGGTTATCTCTCTCTTGTTCACTACACTTTGTGTTAGGCTCTAGGGTTATCAATATCTATAAACTAATTCTGCAAATTAACTCTAAGGGAGTTGAGTAGGGTGTCATAATTTTTGAATACTCTATTCACCCCCCTCTAGAGTTGTATCTATCATCACTTTCACGACGGCTGAGTCAACTAGCGCGTCGATCCGAGGCAAGGGGTAACAATCCTTGGGACATGATTTATTAAGTAGAGAAAAATCAACACACATACGCCACCAGCCGTCTCATTTTTTAACCATTACTACATTAGAGACCCAGCCGGGGTATTGAATTTCGGATACAAAGCCAGCCTTAAGGAGTTTGGCCACCTCCTCCCTGAGCGGCTCAGCCAGCTTGTCCGCGGTGGACCTCTTCTTCTGCTGGATGGGGCGTGCTCCTGGGTATAGGTTGAGGCGATGGCAGTCCAAATCAGTATCGATCCCTGGCATCTCTGCGACGCTCCAGGAAAAGATGTCCACGTTCTTTTGGATGCACTCCAGCATCCTCTCCTGGTTGGCCGGGGTCAACCCCTCGCTGACGCAGACCTTCTCCACCCTACCTCCGAGGGTGAGAACCTCCATCTCCACCACCTCTTCCGCAGCCTCTAGACGAGACTGCTCTCCCCATTCTCTGGCATCTTCCCCACCCGGGGCAGAAACTTCCTCCTCAGCCTCCTCCACGTCCACAACTTCGGCCGGCTCCTGAACTTCCTCCGCCACCTCCACCTAGGTGCGGTTCTCCACCTCCATCTACACTACCTCCTGCTCTACCTCCTCCATCCTCCGATCCATCTCCTCGAACCCCTCCTGATAAGAGATGGAGTTTTTAGCCGTGACGTAGCACTCCCTTGCTATCTTGAAGTCTCCCCGGACCCAGATCTGGACCCCTTCGGCATTAAACTTTAGGAACTGGTGGAAGGACGAAGGGATGTAGAGGAAGGTGCTTATAAGTGGCCTCCTTAATATGACGTTGTAGCTGCTGGGGGCATCCATGATGACGAATCGACAGGTGCGGGACTACCCCCCATAAGAGAGACATAGAGTCCCACTCCTCCTTCGACCTCCTTCCTCTCTCCCAAGAAGCCAAACAGAGGTCCGTCCTAGGCCAGCACCCTCTTGGCCTCCACCTTCATCGCATCAAATGCCTTCTTGAAGATGACGTTGACCGAGCTCCCATTGTCAATGAGGATCTGGGCGACAGTGAAGTTCTCGATTGTTGTCTGAATGAGCAGCATATCGCAAAAGGGATCCTCGTGACCCAACATATCCTTGATTGAGAAGGTGATCTTCTCCTCTGGGGATGGGGTCTGGGATATGGAGCCAACGCTACTGTGGTACATGGTGTGGAGACTTTCCTTACAGGAAGTCTCGACCCCCCCCCCCCCCCGTAGATCACTCTGATCCCTCTCTGAGTCCCAACATCTGCCCGGTCTCCACACCTATCCTCCTCTGCCCGAGGAAGGACCTCCTTGATTCGCACTCCTTGGCGGTATTGTTGTTGCTGCCATTCCCTATTTCCACTCATCTCGAGGAACTCCGGGCACGTGTCCATGGCGTGCCCTTCCTTCTGATGGAAGTCGCAGTAGGGTAATTCCATCCTAACCTCCCTTCTTCTTCTCCGCATTGCTCTCCTCCTCTCTCCCATGGTGATAGCTATAACGCCCCCAGTTTTTCTGAGATTATTTAATCTTTATTTGGCATACGTTGATGTGTTTCCGGCTTGTGTTGTGGTTATACCGTGGTATTAACTCTTTAGGATTTCTTAGTGGCTTGTTTGTAGCCTGTTGGCAAGATTCCCTAGCGAGCCGGAGTCTATTGTGGCGACTCGGTGGAGCCTCTTCAGGAATGCTTGTGTTTTATCTTCGAGAGGTGTTAGCCCGAGTTTTGTTCGTCCGAGGTTGATTTTGACTCATCATTAGATTCGTAGCATGGG
Organism: Platanthera zijinensis; assembly: GCA_039513925.1. Classification (NCBI taxonomy): domain Eukaryota; kingdom Viridiplantae; phylum Streptophyta; class Magnoliopsida; order Asparagales; family Orchidaceae; genus Platanthera; species Platanthera zijinensis. Next base: position 63,121,821 of record CM077098.1, on the reverse strand, counting down.
CATTTAGTTATGGTGTGATTTCGTCAGATTCCGAGGTTGTTCGGTTTTCGCGTCATTTTGACGTTTTATTTAATTAACTGATATAGTAATGTATCATGTTAAATTAAGTAACTATTATAAGGTATTATTATATTAACTGTTGTAATTTAAGTGGATGATTATTTAATGATAGTGGCAGATTATTTAATGATAGTGGCAGATTATTTAAGGCTAGTGGCTGAGTATAATATACTTAATTAGTATTATATAATATATTTAGCTGAGTGGAGAGATTATTTATATAGCTTATTTTAGTCATCCCTATTCATCTTCCCCAAAAACCGATGGCAGTTTCTTGCGGAAGAAAGAGGGTGACGGAAAACCTGGAGGTTCCGGTCGCCGATTTCATGAGGTTTAGAACTCGAAATTCTTGTTTGAGTCTAGATTTGGACTGCTCTCACCTAGATCTACCTCCCTAAGGTAAGCTTTTCAAGTTTCTTGGATTTTTTGTAGGTTAGGGTTTGCGGGTTGACTTTGTTTTCTTTCTAAAGCTCCGGATTTTCTTTGATAGCTGCTCTCCCTGCCAGATCTGAGTGAGGAGGAGTGTAGTTGGTAGATTCCCGAAGATTGAGGCAAGTGATGCTCTTTCATCCTTGCCAAGAGTGATTCTCTGTTTTCTTGTTAGTTTTACACCTTTTTTTCTTAGATCCTAGGTTTACTTTAGGTTTTGGCCATGGTTATATTTCTGTTAGTGTATAGAAGCTCTAGCTAGTCCAAGTTTTTTTTAGAGAGAAAATGTTTGATTGGGTGAGTTTTGGTATGGCTCTGGCTGGATAGGTTAAGACTGTATCAAGATAGTTAGCAATAGCAGGTTTTCATTCCAGCTAGTTGATGCAAATAAGAGAAAATATTATGATTTTGGGCTAGTTTTTGTGGTCTAGCATGGTTGGTTTGAGTAGAGCAAATTTTTTTGCCAGGTCTCTGCCCCTTGGCGTTGAGTGTATCTTAGTACAGAAGTCCAGTTTTATGCTAAGTATAAAAGCATTGAGTGTGGTGGACACACTCAACGCCTAACTATTTTGGTCTGGAGTCTAAGTAAAAAAAGCATTGACAGCATTTAGTGAGGTGAACTCACTCAACGCCGTCTGATTAGGCTGTTTAGCTAAGTCATAAGCGTTGACTGAGTTGAACTCACTCAACGCCGTCTGTTTAGCCAGTATTCTAAGTAAAAAAGTGTTGACAACATTGAGTGAGGTGAGCTCACTCAACGTCGTCTGCCTTGATAGTTTCTTTTCTAAGTCTTTTAGCATTGAGTGAGTTGAGCTCACTCAACGCCGTCTAGACAGTCGAATTTTTTTTAAGTCTTATGACGTTGAGTGAGTTGAGCTCACTTAACGCCGTCTAGTCAGGCAGATTTTCTAAGTCAAAAGCATTGAGTGTGGTGGACTCACTCAATGGCTTTGGCTGTTTAGTGTTGACAGCATTGAGTGTGGTGAACTCACTCAATGCCGTCTGCTTAGCTTGATAGTTTAAGTCAAAAGCTTTGAGTGTGGGGAGCTCACTCAATGCCTTTGGCTATTTAGCGTTGAGTAAGCTCAACTCACTCAACGCCATTATCCAGTTAGAGATTTGTGGCTAAGTGTTTTGGCATTGAGTGTGTGAACTCGATGCTTTTCCCACTTGGTGTTTTAGGGTTGAGTGAGTGGTGCTCACTCAACGCGGCGTCGAGTATACCCGACACGACGTCGAGTGTAATCGACGCTTTTCCCTTAGACTTGTAGTTTTCTCCCGAGTCTCTTAGTGTGGGTTTTTATAGGGTTTCAGTGATGTTTTTGGCTAGTTTTGAAGGCCAAATCGTGAATCATGACAGGTGGTTAATTTGGTTTTCTTGACAGGGATGTTTGGGTGTAGAGCCATGGCCACCACTGATTTAGCCCTGGTTTGGGCCGGTGTGTTTGACCCCAAGGCTGCACCGGTGGCCCCTGAGTTATTTGGATCTGGTTGTTTGGATAAGGGCTATTTTTGGTCACCAACCTAGATCCATGGTTTTACCACTGCTAATAATTCACAAGTTAGGACTGTTAGTTCCTTTCCCTTTTAAAATTACTATTTTTGCATATTTTTGCCTTGCTGCTGCAGGTTTTTAGAAGGGCATGTTGCTAATTTCTTGCACTTGGTGCGCTTTGACTATTCCTTGCACAGTGTCTTACTTTTGCTGTCTCATTTATTTCCTTTTGCTGAGTTTGATAGCATTCTATTTTAGGGTTGGGTAAACCCCTTCCTTTTTATTGCTTATGATCTAATGCTCCATTTCTATTTGATTATATTCTTGCTGAGGTGTTCTTTCTTTGAATTCCCCAGGTTCAGAACAGTAGCCGGTTGAGTGGCTAGTTTTCTTTTGAGTCTTGCTAGTGATCTCCTGAGTTGTTGAGATTCCTCTTCCTCATCTTTGTGAGGTATATCTTTTCTAGTTTCCTTCTGTATAGACATGCATACTCAGCAATGGGTTCGTGTCAGATTGTTGACGCCCACTGGTGGTTTTCTTTGGTGATGCAAATTATGTGACTTAAACTGCTGTTTTTGCCTTTATGAAAATTATTATTTAATCTCTGGGAATGCTTTATGCTATGATGCATGTTAGGTATTTTAACTCATAAAAGCATTACTATATCTACTTCATACATGCCATATTTCTAAACCTAAAGTACTACTTTCCAAAGTAACGTAAAGACTATTTTCATATTATACTAAATTTAGAGTCCTGCATTTCATGAGTTGTCCTTCGGGGACATTTATGCTCATGTAGAATGTCAAATCACCTTAACAAAGGTATTTTCCGCATCGTATAAATATATTTTATTTGTGAACTAGTTGATCCACTATGCCGAGGGATACGACCAATGAACTTAATTGGATTTCTTTCATAATAAATTTTGATTTTTTGTTAAACCTTAGAGTCTGGAGTTTTACCTGAGTGTCTGCAGTTATCCCCTGCACGGTGTGGCATCACGACGTTTATTTTCCCATACTCTGATATAATTTCATTGATGAGGAAATGCAGGTCGTGACAGATGGTATCAGAGGGAGGTTGCTTGACAATTGGTCAGGCAACCTTCCTATGTTAGTGTTAGTCGTTTAGTGCCATATCATACACACACCAATGCGTCATCAGTATGTCTTGGCTGAAGCATGACACTACACTCATAAGCATGATTAGAAGTATACATGGCATATTATGTAGTATGGGATGCATAATTTGTGTTTGTATATAGATCCACCATAGGTGGCAACATGTGAGGGGTATGTAGTATGGGATGCATAACCTCACCACATGAATGCCCATTAGCACGTTTTCTCTTTTTGTTGCATGCAATGTTATGTAGTATGGGATGCATAACATTTCCATGTGTACGCCGCTCATAACATGCATTAAGGCCTTTTTAGAATGCATAGCACAACATGCATAGCATAACATAGCATAAGCACAACCTGCCAAGCTAAAGATTTATATGATGACATATGTACACACATGGTTTTGAGTCAAAAGAATATAAATCCGTACATGCATGGTATAAGCATAGGAGTAAGTGTGATGATGGTGTATCATCCAAAGTCAGGCATAACATCATTATTGAAAAAAAATCCCAGAGCAAGTTAGCAGTTGAAGCTAATACTTAAGTATGTTTTGTCTGTACTGTGTCGTTTGAGTTCTAGACGTTAAGCTAGGTTTTGATTAGCAGTTTATTGTTTTATTAGAAAGTCGCTTGAGCGTGATGCCACAAGGTCGACTCCCCAGCTTGAGGGTGAGTCGTCAGGTGTACAGGATGAGGCGGTTATTGTAGAACTACACCAGAGCATGGAGACCCTGTCAGGAAAGATTGTGGTGATGCAAGCACAGTTGCAGGCATTGTTGGCTGCCACCTTAGGATGGCAGCCTAGTGAGCAAACCCCCGCAGTGGTGGAGAATGAGAGTGAGATCAGTTAATTGAATGAGATTGCTTCTTGATTGTTAGTTGCTGAAGAGTGCAGAGTCAAAGGTTTCTTTGGTGGCCTCTCAAATGACATTCAGCAGTACGCCAATACTTACCAATTCGAGACGAATGAGAGGACAATGGAAGTTGCCCTTAAATTTGAGTCTATAGATATGCTAAGGATCGGGGCATGATACTAAGGAAGCACAAGAGAAAGTCAGACGGGGTAAGAGCTACAAGGAATCTAGTTCTGCTTCGAGGAAGAGGAGCATAAAAGTTTGTAGTTTCTGTGGCCGACCGGGCCATCCTTTTGAAAGATGTTACCAAAGGAGATCTGAAGAAAGAGCAAGTTCATGTGATTCAAGGGATTTCTAAGAGAGAGTTGGTTTTTTCAGCATGAAAGCGGACAGGGTATGACGTTGCCCATTGTTGGGGAATGAAGAAGACAAGAAGCTGTTTTCTGTGTAAACAAGAAGGGCATATCAAGTCTAAGTGCCCGCAGCTCCAGCCCGTACGGCAGCCAGTCGCACTTAAGGCATTGCCACTGCCACCGTAGTTTGTTAAAGGAAAAGGAAAGTCTAATGTGTTATCATCAAAAGAAGCTCAGACTTCTACCCAAGTAATTTCAGGATAGGTTCTCATCTAGTCTTAATTGTTAGTGGTATTTATAGTTTTAGTATTTGCTTCCTTGAATGCGTGAACGATTGTTTAGGAAGATTTCTGGTACTACCCACTCATTTGTAGCTAGGACCCTCGTTTGTCCCTCTATCTTATGACAACGCGCTTTGTGTCAAGTTTCCCTCTGGTGGTTGGGTATTGTTGGGCCAAAGTATTTAAGATTGTACGAGTCTATATATATCTACTTAGTTTTTGTCGATTCGATAGAGTAGATTATCCGCGCCTGGTCTCCCCGGCTATTTCTGCGGTATGTGCTCAGAAGCTTTTAGATTCCGGATGTTTTGCTTGTTGGTTTCAATGTTGGAGACCAAGGTTAGTTTGTCGCGTTTAGAGGAGATCCCTGTGGTGTGCGAGTTTGAGGTTGTCTTTCCAGCCAATCTTCTTGGTCTTGAGAGAGATGTGGAGTTCATCATAGATCTAGAGTCGGGTACTCATCCTACTATTAAGGCCCCGTACAGTATGGCCCGTGTGAGCTGGATTAGTTTCTAGAGAATGGTTTTATAAGGCCAAGAATCGATGATGTGTTTGATCAAGTAGCGTGGTAGCACTGAGTTGTAAAAGATTGATCTTCGTTTAGGCTACCACTAGTTCAGGATTCGTGAATCAGGTATCCCACGGACTGCTTTTCATTCCAGGCATGGACATTTTCAGTTTTTGGTGATATCATTTTGTTTGACCAATGCACCCTCTGCCTTTATGAATATGATGATCAGAGTATTCAAAGATTTTCTAGACTGACTCGTAGTTGTGGCTATAGATGACATTTTGGTATATTCCCACAATGGTGAGGAGCATGACCAGCATCTGCGTTTAGCCTTATCGGTGATGAGGGACCACAAGTTGTTTGCCAAGTTGAGCAAGTGCGAGTTTTGGTTGTCTCAGGGTTTGTTTCTGGGTCAAGTGGTTAACAAGAATGGGATTTCAGTCGACCTAGAGAAAATAGCTGCTGTTATGGAATGGACTAGGGATTTCAGTCGACGCAAGAGAATGCAACCTTCGTTAGGAGCGAGAAGTGCAAGGAAGCTTTTCAAGAACTAAAGAATAGATTATGCACGGCTCTAGTTTTTGGCATTGCCTATGGAGGGCATGGATTATGATGTGTTTATGGCTGCATCTCATAATGGCCCTGGATGCATGTTGATGTAAGAAGAAAAAAAGTGATTGTGTATACGCATGATCTAGAGTTCGTAGCCGTGAATTATGAGCTAAAGTTATAGAGACACCTGTTGTAAGACACACAATGCAAGATTTACACTGATCATATGAGTTGAAGTATGTCTTCACTCAGAAAGAATATAATTTGCACCAGCAACAAAGGTTAGGGTGTGTTGCTAATTTTGAGGTTGGGATTTGATACTATCCAGGCAAAGCTAATGTAGTAGCTGACGCCCTAAGTAGGAAGAAATGGAAAGTTTACAATCTCTCTACTGAGTTATTGATAGAAGGATTTCTTTTAATGGACATTTCGGTGAGAGGTAGTGACACGCCAAGCAATTTGGCAGTGTCCGAGCCTTTATGGATTTCTCTTACGAGGCTTCATCAAAAGGACGATCCTGAAGTACTGCACCTTCATAATAGAACTGAGAAGGGGAAGTTGCTGGATTTTTTTTATCAATGAAGCGGGTACCTTAAAGTACCACGACAAATTTTGAATCCCCAATGTTGAAAGTCTACGAGTTAAATTATGCAGTGAGGTGCACTGTTCCAGTGTTGCCTACCACACAGGTTCTACTAAGATGTATCAAGACTTGAAGCAAATTGCCTGGTGGTATGGTATGAAGGGTGATATAGCCAGGTTTGTTTCTGAATTCTATACCTGCAAGCATATTAAGGCTGATCATGGAAGGCCTGGTGGCAAGCTGACTCCCTTGGAAATTCCAACTTGGAAGTGGGAGGGCATTTCGATGGATTTCATCACGGGTTTACCGAGATCTCCTAGGGCGTATGATTCAGTCTGGGTTATTATGGACAGATTGACGAAGTGTGCTCACTTCGTACCTTATAAGATTGACTACCCTATGAAAAAAATAGCTGAGTTGTATCTGAATGAAGTGATTTGGTTACTTGGAGTTCCTATAAGCAACATATCATACCGAGACTCTAGGTTTACGTCTTGCTTCTGGAAGAGTTTGTAAGAAGGTTTGGGTACGGATTTAAGTTATTCTACCGCATATCATCCGTAGATAAAGGGTAAGATGGAGCGAGTTAACCAGATCATGGAGGATACAATAAGATGTTGTATTTTAGACTACGGAGGAGCGTGGGACGAGTGTTTGTGGCTGATGGAGTTTGCTTATAATAACAGTTATCAAGAAAGCTTGCAAATGTCTCCTTTTGAAGCTCTATTTGGGAGACATTGCAGAACTCCCCTATTTTTGACTAAGGTTAGCGAGAGATCTTTGTTGGGTCCAGATGCGCTCAAAGAAATGGAAGTTTTTGTGAAGCTATTCGAGAGAAGCTTCGGATAGTTCAGGAACATTATGAGAAGAACGCCAATCGGCGTAGATCTGATTTAGAGTTTGCAGTAGGGGACTTGGTATTTTGTTAAGGTTTCCCCGATGGTTGGAGTTAAGAGGTTCGGTAAGAACCAGAAGTTGGATCCAAGATATGTAGGGTCATTTATAAATTGTTGTTTGGATTGGTGTGTCAGCTTGTAGGCTGGATTTGCTCGTAATTTTCCCTAGTGTGCACGATGTTTTTCAAGCGAGCCAATTGCAGAAGTGTGTACTAAGCGACAGGCAAGTTTTGAATTATGTGCCCCAGTTGGAGCCTAATCTTTCTTATGTTGAGATGTCTGTCCGAATTTTTTGGATACTCAAGATTGTGTATTGCGGAAGAGGACCATTCCGATGGTTAAAGTTTTGTGGAGAAACCAAGACGTGGAAAGCGCGACTTGGGAGTTGGAGTCATCTATGAGGGAGGCTCACCCTCATCTGTTCTCCTGATTTTGCTTGGTATGTATTCTTCTTTATAACCCTTGGTTTTTTATTCTTTTCCTTCTATAGTAGAAGTTTTGTGCGTAAAGTTTCGGGGCGAAACTTTCTTTTAGGGGGAGTGACTGTAACGCCCCCGGTTTTTCTGAGATTATTTAATCTTTATTTGGCGTATGTTGACACATTTCTGGCTTGTGTTGTGGATAAAGCGTGGTCTTAGCTCTTTAGGATTTCTTAGTGGCTTGTTTGTAGCCTGTTGGCAAGATTCCCTAGCGAGCCGGAGTCTGTTTTGTCGACTCAGTGGAGCCTCCTCGGGATTGCTTGTGTTTTGTCTTCAGGAGGTGTTAGCCCGAGTTTTGTTCGTCGGAGGTTAATTTCGACTTTGTCATTAGATTCGTAGCATGGGTATTTAGCTATGGTGTGATTTTGTCGGATTCCGAGGTTGTTCGGTTTTTGTGTCATTTTGGCGTTTTATTTAATTAAGTGATATAGTATTGTATCATGTTAAATTGAGTAACTATTATAAGGTATTATTATATTAACTGTTATAATTTAAGTGGCTGATTATTTAATTATAGTGGCAGATTATTTAATGCTAGTGGCTGAGTATAATATAATCAATTAGTATTATATAATATATTTAGCTGAGTGGAGAGATGATTTATATAGCTTATTTTAGTCATCCCTATTCATTTTCCACAAAACCCGATGGCTAGCTTCTTGCGGAAGAAAGAGGGCGAAGGAAAACCTGGAGCTTATGGCTGCCGATTTCTTGAGGTTTAGAACTCGAAATTCTAGTTTGAGTCTAGATTTGGACTGCTCTCGCCTAGATCTACCTCCCTAAGGTAAACTTTTCGAGTTTCTTGGATTTTTTGGAGGTTAGGGTTTGCGGGTTGACTTTGTTTTCTTTCTAAAGCTTTGGATTTTCTTAGGTAGCTGCTCTCCCTGCCAGATCCGAGTGAGGAGGAGTGTAGCTAGCCGATTCTAGAGATTGAGGCAAGTGATGCTCTTTCATCCTTGCCAAGACAGATTCTCTGTTTTCTTGTTAGTTTTATCCCTCTTTTTTCTTAGATCCTAGGTGTACTGTATGTTTTGGCCATGGTTATATTGCTGTTAGTGTAGAGAAGCTCCAGCTAGTCCAAGTTTTTTTTAGAAAGAAAATGTCTGATTGGGTGGGTTTTGGTATGGCTCAGCAGGATAGGTTAAGTTTGTATCAGGAAGTTAGCAATAGCAAGTTTTCATTCCAGCTAGTGGATACAAATAAGAGAAAATATTATGATTTTGGGCTAGTTATTGTGGTCTAGCATGGTCGATTTGAGTAGAGCAATTTTTTCTGCTAGGTCTTTGCCCCATGGCATTTAGTGTATCTTAGTACAGAAGTCCAATTTTTAGGCTAAGTGTAAAAGCATTAAGTGTGGTGGACACACTCAACGCCTAGCTATTTTGGTCTGGAGTCTAAGTAAAAAAGTGTTGACAGCATTGAGTGAGGTGAACTCATTCAACGCCGTCTGATTAGTCTGTTTAGCTAAGTCATAAGGTTTGACAGCGTTGACTGAGTTGAACTCACTCAATGCCGTCTGTTTAGCCAATATTCAAAGTAAAAAGCGTTGACAGCGTTGAGTTAGGTGAGCTCACTCAACGTCGTCTGCCTTGATAGTTTTTTCCTAAGTCTTTTGGCATTGAGTGAGCTGAGCTCACTCAACGCCGTCTAGTAATTCAGATTTTTTCTAAGTCTTTTGGCGTTGAGTGAGTTGAGCTCAATCAACGCCGTCTAGTCAGGCAGATTTTCTAAGTCAAAAGCGTTGAGTGTGGTTAACTAACTCAAAGTCTTTGGCTATTTGGCATTGATAGCGTTGAGTGTGGTGAACTCACTCAATGCCATTTTCTTAGCTTGATAGTTTAATTCAAAAGCGTTGAGTGTGGGGATCTCACTCAACGCATTTGGTTGTTTAGCGTTGACAGCGTTGAGTAAGCTCAACTCACTCAACGTCGTTATCCAGTTTGAGATTTGCGGCTAAGTGTTTTGGCATTGAGTGAGTGAACTCGACGCTTTTCCCGCTTGGTGTTTTAGCGTTGAGTGAGTGGTGCTCACTCAACGTGGCGTCGAGTGTACCCGACGCGGCTTTGAGTGTACTCGACGCTTTTCCCTTAGACTTGTAGTTTTCTCCCGAGTCTCTTAGTGTGGGTTTTTATAGGGTTTCGGTGATATTTTCGGCTAGTTTTGATGGCTGAATCATGAATCATGGCAGGTGGTTACTCTGGTTTTCTTGACAGGGATGTTTTGGTGTAGAGCCGTGGCCACCACTGATTTAGCCCCAGTTTTGACCGGTGTGTTGGACCCTAAGGCTGCACCGGTGGCCCCTAAGTTATTTGGATCTGGTTGTTTGGATGAGGGTTGTTTTTGGTCACCAACCCAGATCCATGGTTTTACCACTGCTAATAATTCACAAGTTAGGACTGTTAGTTCCTTTCCCTATTAAAATTACTATTTTAGCATATGTTTGCCTTGTTGCTGCTGCAGGTTTTTAGCAGGGCATGTTGCTAATTTCTCGCACTTGGTGCGCTTTGATTATTCCTTGGATAGTGTCTTACTTTTTTTGTCTTGTTTATTTCCTTTTGCTGAGATTGATAGCATTCTATTGTAGGGTTTGGTAAACCCCTTCCTTTTTATTGTTTATGATCTAATGATCCATTTTTATTTGATTATATTCTTGTTGAGGTGTTCTTTCTTTAAATGCCCCAGGTTAAGAATAGTAGCCGATTGAGCGGCTACTTTTCTTTTGAGGCTTGCTAGTGATCTCCTGGGTTGTTGAGATTCCTCTTCCTCATCTTTGTGAAGTAGATCTTTTCTTATTTCCTTCTGTATAGACATGCATACTCACCAGTGGGTTCGTGTCAGGTTGTTGACGCTCACTGGTGGTTTTCTATGGTGATGCTAAGTATGTGACTTAAACAGTTGTTTTTGCCTTTATGAAGGTTGTTTACTTGCTCTCTGGGAATGTTTTATGCTAGGATGCATGTTAGGTATTTTAACTCATAAAAGCATTACTATATGTACTTTATACATGCCATATTTCTAAACCTAAAGTACTACTTTCCAAAGTAACGTAAAGACTATTTTCATATTATACTAAATTTAGAGTCCTGCATTTCATGAGTTGTCCTTTGGGGACATTTACCCTCATGTAGGATGTCAAATCACCTTAACCAAGGTATTTTCCGTAGCATATAAATATATTTTACTTGTAGACTAGTTGATCCACTGTGCCGAGGGATACGGCCATCCAACTTAATTGGATTTCTTTCATAATAAATTATGAATTTCTGTTAAACCTTAGAGTCTGGAATTTTGCCTGAGCATCTGTAATTATCCCCTGTATGGCGTGGCGTCACGACACATATTTTCCCCTACTCTGATATAATTTTATTGATGAGGAAATGCGTGTCGTGACATTTTTTTAAGTAACATCCCGGTTTAGATCTCAGAGGCTGCCGCACCAACACTGGGCCGCACAGCTTGTCTCGCCCTAAGGCCCGCTACAGGGCTGTAGCCCAGTAGACCCCAATGCCTCTCCGACCTGTTTCTCAGCACAGTGCATATTTGGTACTAGGTTTCAAACCCGCAACCCTTGATAACACTCTCTTCCAATAGAAATCATCACCAACAGAGCTACATCCCTGTAGCGGGCCTTGGGGCGAGACAAGCTGTGCGGCCCAGTGTGGGTGCGATAGCCTCTGAGCTCTATACCAGGTTATTACATAAAAAGTGCAGCTCAGTTGGTGATGAGCTCTGTTGGAAGAGAGTGTTATCAAGGGTTGAGGGTTCGAAACCTAGCACCAACAATGCACTGTGCTGAGAAACAGGCCGGAGAGGTGTTGAGGTGTATTGGTGTTCAGCCCTGTAGCGGGCCTTGGGGAGAGACAAGATGTGCGGCCCAGTGTTGGTGTGGAATCCTCTGAGCTCTAAACCGGGATGTTACAATAGCCATAGCTTGCTCCTGGTAGGGGAGAGGTGGCTTTTGGACTTGCCTCCCTCCTAGGGGATAAAACTTGGCCTGGCCTTCTTGGCAGTTATCCCCCCATGATGACCTCTCCTCGGCCCTTAATCTTGCCACTCCGTCCTCCACCCTAGACGATGGTTCGGCTCTTAACGCCCCCACTGGGGCTGTTACTGCTATTTTTCCCTCTGCCGGGGTTAAGCTCTCCTCTTCTCCTGACCTCTATCCCCTCTGAGCCTTTCCTCCTCCATTGCCCACCTGGCTAACATCTAGGAAAACTCCGGATTGGACGCCTCCCTATTGACTTCTCTTTCCGCCCTCTCCATTAGCTCCTTGTAGGAGAGGTGCGGCACGCTCTTCAGCTCCATTCAGAAGAAACCCTACTGTAGTCCCAAAGTGAAGGCCATCATCAGGGTATGACATGGCATCTCCTGGACCTGGGTCACCTCCTCCTAGAATCGATCCATGTAGATCCCCAGGGTCTCGTTCACTCCCTGCTTGATGTGGAACAGGGACTCCGACTCCTTCTTCCTCCTCTTGGAGGTGGTGAACCTAACCATGAACCCCCTGGCGTAGGTCCTCGAAGAAATATATGGAATTGGCCGGCAACTGGTGGAACCATACTCTCTCCTTCTCCTTGAGGGTAATGGCAAAGAGCCTACACTTTAATCCATACGATATCTGTCGGATCGAGACCACGTCCTCAAACTATTTGACGTGCTGGACCAGGTCTCCCTTCCCGGTATAGTAGGACATCTCGCACCCCCATCTCGCCGAACCTGCCTCCCTTGCCGAGTCGGGGAAGAGCACGCGCCCGGGTAACTCGCCATCTCTCCCTTCCTCGGCAACCTCCTTCCCAGCTCGCCTACCGGGAGCGTCCTTACCGAGAGCTGGATCCGCGAGAACGAGGTCCGTCGTGGTCGAGCACTCGGCACACGCACTGAGTGTGAATATAACCAAGCCGAGTACTTCCTACCTGAGTCCTCTAACATCCTCATCGTGACGAGAGGCAGAGGGGGTGGCGAGTCACCCCTGTCTGATCCTTGCCCTTCTCCTATCATTGAGCTCACTGAAGATTTTCTATGCTGACCACGCTCCACGCTCAGCGCACCAAAATGTTTAAACCGAGAATTCGGTCTCGTTGGAGTTCACCCTTGGGGAAGGGGTGATCGCGCACCTACTTCTCTCCTGCAAGAAAAACAACAAGAAAAAGAACAGGGGACTAAACCAAGGGCCCGGCGCGGAGGACCCACCACACACCTGGAAGATCTCTGAGTGCTTTCCCTCCTTAGCCAAATGTCGGGCTAAGGTACCTCAGAAAGCGCTAGAAAATTAGGAGACAAGTGAGCATGCCTTCTGAGGTAACTCTTGGGTCCTATTTATAGATTTCTAAAAATGACCTGCAAATAGCCAACCTCCGCTATTCCAAACAGCTATGTGTAGCCCAACTGGGTCTGCCAACAGCGTAACTCCGCTGTTCTAACTTGCTATGGGCAGGCCAGCAGGGGCAAAATGGTAAAAAAACCTCACAGATCACTGGGCGAGTAGACCTCAACAAATCCTACTCGGCAAGGGCGGCGAGTGCTCGATGGAGTAGGCACTCGCCGCCTATCTTTGACCTTGGGCGAGTATGGCCCAAGCCTGCCCTACTCGCACATCGCGGGCTTTTTTATCGGCTCAAACTCGGTGAGTGGCTCAGAGCTCGACGAAGGGCCCAGAGCTCTACGAATAGACCAAAGCTTGACGAACAACCCATAGCTCGACGAACAGCCGAGATCTCGGCGAATAGCCCGGAGCTCGGCGAATCAGGGCTTGGCGAGTACGAGCTAGCCTCCCAAAAGAATCTCACCTCGCCTGGGCGAGCCGAATACTGTCGAGATCCCCCTCCTATCGAGCTCGCCTAGGGACTCGGACTGCCCGATTTGGCCGGTCTGGCTCCTGCTGACCCACTCGCCGGATACAGGGTTGTACAAAGAGCTTTTAGAAGTTATTTTTGCGTTTGATAAATTCCGTTCTTATATAATGCTATCAAAAATTATTGTTTTCACTGACCACACAGCTCTCAGGTACCTAATGGATAAAGGGGACGCCAAGCTCCGATTACTAAGATGGATTCTCCTCCTGCAAGAGTTTCATTAAGAGATCCGAGACAAGAAGGGAGCGGAGAACTTGGCGGCTGACCATCTCTCAAGATTGGAGAATCCAGCGGCAAGAGTACTAGTGGAAGCCAAAATTGATGGCAAATTCCCTAAAGAATGCCTTCTTGCCACCGATAAGGTAACAACTTCTACCATCCCTTGGTACACAGAGTTTCTTAATTGTTTAGTGGCATAGGTCATTCCAAAAAATTATTCAAGTCAACAAAAGAAGAAATTCTTTTCAAACTTGAAAAATTATTTTTGGGAGGACTCATTCCTATTTCGAATCTGCACAGACCAAGTGGTAAGAAGGTGTATTTCGGGAGAGGATGGCATCCAAATATTGTGACACTGCCATAAAGGACCAACTGGTGGTCATTATCAAGCAAACCAGACCGCAAGAAAGGTGAAAGAGGCGGGCTTATTCTGGCCTACATTATTCAAAGATGCTCACACTTTTGTGAGCAATTGTGATCGGTGCCAACGATCAAGTAATATTTCTAGCAAAAATGAAATGCCCCAAAATATATTTTTCGAATGTGAAATATTCGATTTATGGGGTTTAGATTTCATAGGTCCCCTACCTACCTCTAATAATAATAAATTTATTCCTATTGCATTCGACTATGCGTCAAGGTGGGCGGAAGCACAAGCCCTTCCCACCAACGACGAGAGAGTAATCTTTAATTTTTTGAAAAATTATTTTCAAGATTTGGCACACAATGCGGACTAGTGAGTGATAGGGTAACACATTTTTATAACAACCAACTTACTAAAATTTTAGTCAAGTATGGTGTTACACACAAACTCTCCACCGCCTATGACCCACAAACAAATGGCCAAGTGGAGGTAGTTAACCGGGAATTAACAAGAATCTTAGAAAAAACAGTGTCGGTTAATAGAAAGTATTGGTCGCTAAAATTAGACGACGATTTATAGGCTTATCGGATGGCGTACAAGACCATCATTGGTTGTACACTGTACCGGTTAGTCTATGGAAAAGCATGTCATTTACTGGTGGAATTAAAAACATCGTGATATTGGACGCTCAAATTTTTAAATTTAGATTTAACCTTAGCCTCCGAACAAAGAAAGATCCAATTAAATTAATTATACAAATACCGTGCAAATGCCTATGAAAATAATCAATTTTACAAGGAACGCACTAAGTATTATCTTGACAAAAGAATTAAAATTCCAAAATCTTTTTCACTAGGAGATTTAATCCTTCTCTTTAATTCACATCTTAGGCTTTTTTTGGGAAAACTTAAGTCCCGATGGTCTGGCCCCTTTATAGTAAAAGAGGTAAGGCCATATGGAACCGTGCTAATTGAACATTTAGAAAATGGCTCATTATTGGTTAATGGACACCGATTAAAATTATAACACCGTAGCGACCCCTCAACTCAAAAAATTAAATCACTTAACCTTCCAAACTTTTAAACGAATCGGCACTTAGTCAAGATACGTGATGGTAAACAAATTTCTTTTGGGAGGCACCCATATTTATCTTGTTATCATTATTGTTATTGCTTGTTTTGTTTTCTTTCTCGAACATATTTTGCTAATTTTAGATTGATGTTATAAGCGGCCAACCCGACGGCCATTCAGGGAAGTCTCCTTATAATCTCTTTTTTAAGTATTTTTTTAAAATTTTAGTTTAATGTTCATACTTTGTTTTAAACATTGGAGACAATGTTTAGTTTTAAGTTTGAAGGTGTTTGTATGTGTAGCTTTAAACTTTCAACTTTATAATTAGTTTTAAACATTGGGGACAAGGTTAACTTTTATGTATGGAAGGGTAACCAAATTTAATAACCTTAAAAATAATTTAAAATAAATTAATTTTTGTTTTAAGTTTTCATCAAACAATTTCTAGCTCTTATTCAGTTGATTAGTTCCAAATAGACTTAAATTTTCATGTGGATTAAGATTTTTTTGTGATAGAATAGTTTTTTTTAAAAACTTTTGAGTAAAATTGATGACTTATGTAGTGCTTCTAGTCAAATGCATGTGTTTGAGTAGTATTGGTGTAGAATTAAATTCTTGACATAGATCTAAAATTAAGATTTGTTAATTTGCATAGAAAGAATTTATTTTACTTCTAATTTGAATTCGATTTTATCCAAAAAGTAGTTTAGGTGAGTGTGTAGAAGATCGTTAGAAAGTCATTACTTGACTCGAATGGAAGGGTGTCCTTTATCGATATCTAGAACTATCTCTTAGCTATCTTCAAAACATTTGCACTTTAGACTAATTAACCTTATGAAAATGAATTAGGACTTTCTTTGGATAGTTTGAGTCCTTGCATCCAATCTTAAAATTATTACCTTTGTTGACGCAAATTTGAGTCTTTTTATCTTTTTTTTATCCACCCTCACCATTTCACCACAAAAAAACCCAAACATACACTTAAATTTTGAGCTAAATTATGGTAAAAAATGGGCGTTGATTCAAAAAGAAAAATTTCAAAGTGATATGCAGCCTAGGTATACATATACATACTTGGATGATCCTAACTATGAAAAACAATATATGGGTGTTGATTCAAAAAGAAAAATTTCATAGTGATATGTGGCCTAGGTATGCATATGCATACTTGGAATGATCCCAACTATGAAAAGCAAATTCTCATAATGATATACGGCCTAGGTATGTACATACATACATGGAATGATCCCGATTATAAAGAAAAAGAGAAATAAAATTTTAGCTCAAAACCCTTTGTTTAAGTGGAATGTGCCTTCATGTTTACTACTATTTACCTCACCCTTAAATCCAAACCTTAAGTTGCATCCAATTTAAGTCCTAAAGATCGATAACGTTGATTTAGTATAAAGTTTAGTGGAGAAGGTTCAACGGTCAAGCCTATTACCATCGACATTGATGGATTTCTTTAGAGGCAACCCCGAGCGTCAACATCTAGTAATTTAAATCTCAACAATCACACTATTTTCTCCTTTTGCATAACTTTGAGATTAACCATAGTCTCTTTTTAAAGGTGATAATAAATAATTGAAATGCATTTTTATTATTTCATAAATGAGTAGTTATGCCAAGAACGTCTTTCTACTAAAATATCTATGCTTGCTGGTATAAAACTTTGCATATTACTCTCTAGCTTTCAAGATTCTATATAGCATTAGATTTTCCTACTCTTATGAGAAATGGTTTGCTCGGGACAAGCAACGAGTAAGTATGGAGGTGTTTGAAAACTAGTAATTTAGTCATCATTTAGGGCTTAATCTTATGAGATATTTAAATAAATAATTACATTTGATCCTTGTCTTTATAATAATTTCGCTAAAATAATATTATGTTCTAATCTTATATATATTATTTTGTAGGAATATGGCATGCCTGGGGGAATATATGTGCAATGTCTCGTTGTCATGTCCAAGGTTCGCATGCGAGTCCAACTTGTCAACATGGAGCTCGGCAGGATATATTCAACGTCACCTCCACCCTCCAAGTTGCCTGGTCCACCTGCCACTCCAGAAATGCCACCTCATTTATGCCACCTCAACTTCAATAAGACCATCATATAAGCCACCATGAGGTGCTCGGGCTGCAGCTCCACCACCTTCGCCAGGAATTCTGCCACCAAGTAGCTGCGTCATCCAGTTCCTCCACCCAGATTGCTGACATGGCACTCCAAAATTTAGGCTGTCGTTTCACCCGGAATATGTACAGTAACGCCTCCTCCATGCATGAAAGTTGCCTCTATTTTATTAACCACCATGACTCATTTGTGCCTATAAAAGGTTGTCCTCGGGGAGGAGGAAAGGGAGAGCATTGAGAAGAGAATTTCAAAATTTAGATTTGACCATTTATTCTGAGAAGAATTTTGAGATTAAGATTGGAGAAATTTCATTTTAGGATCGCTCGTCAAGTTGACTCATTTTTCAATCTTTATTTTGTTAAATAATCTTGTATGTCTTTTTGTTACTTCACATTTGTTCCCCCATTTTTTTCTAGCAATATAAGTTCAATTCTTATTTTTATTTTAAATAATCCTATTTTTTATCTCCTGTCACATTCATTCTCTTTTTCTATTAATGTCGCATTTTTATAAGAATGATCTACCCATCTCTATGAGTAGTTAATTTCTATAGTGCTCGATCGAGATGAGCCGAGGATGAGATAATACTTTTATGATTATAGATTTGTTTTCTCTAATTGTTGAACGCTTAAGATCTACCTTTGATCGAATATTATTATGAGGCTATATCGTCGATATATAGTTTTTATTTTGTTTTTGTTCTTTAGTTAGTTGAGAGGATCGTAAGACGAATCGATCGCGCATAGGTAAAAGGAGTAGAATGCAATCCTGGAGAGAGGATGACGTAACTCTGTCGGATTGGAGTAAAATCCTATAGCGAGGTTCAAAACCTAAAGCAAGTCTTAGGCGATGCGATTTGAGAATGGAAGTTTGGTCGATACACCTAAGCTTAGTTGAACCGAATTCACGAGAGAGGGGTGTTCATACTACCGGAACCTCCACAGTCAAAGCCCCTTCAACAAGAGAACTGCATTTTTATTTTTCATTCCATTATTTTTTATTTTTGAGGTGATTCAAAGATCGGGTACTAGCTTTTAAACTATCGAATTAATTCCGTTAACATTTCTAGTCTTTATTATTCGCAACCCAAACTCCAAATTTTAATTGATAAGATAATAGCAATTTTTGAAGTAAAATTACTCAACCACCCCGAGTCTAATACGACCTTGGTTTTTATAAACATATACTACTTCTGATATGGTACACTTGTCATTGTCGATTTCAAGCATAGTTTTGCACATCACCCTGGCATAGAGATGTGGATTTCTAGATCTAGTTGGTGCCAGGAGTTAGGCCTATATCTCGGGAACCATACAGGATTGAACCAAAGTTGCTAGCACAGTTCTGTATATAGTTATAGGAGCTAGTGGACTCGGGGTTTGTTTGGCTGATCTCATTGTCTTGGGGAGCTCTAGTGTTATTCGTCAAGAAGAAGGACGGATCACTCTGACTTTGCATCGACTACCGGGAGCTCAACCAATACATTGTGTGGAACACCTATTTGTTGTTGAGGATTGATGACTTATTTGACCAGCTGGTGGGAGATCATTGGTTCTCCATGCTTGACTTACGATCAGGTTACTATCAGTTGAGGATCCTAGAAGAGGACCCCTCGAAGACAACATTTATCCTACATTATGGATTGTACAAATTCACAGTGATGTCTTTCAGGCTCATGAATGCTCCTTCCATATTCATGAGCCTGATGAACTATGTCTTCAAGACATTTCTAGATGTCTTCATGATTGTGTTCATAAACGACATTTTGTTCTACCATAGGACCAAGGATGATTACACTCAATATTTGGTATTAGTTCTGGTAAAGTTGAGGGAGCACAGAATGTTTGTGAAGTTCTCAAAGTGCTAATTTTGGCTACAAGGGGTAGCATTCCTTAGGTAACTATTAGTAGAGCTGGGTTGGTAGTGGACCCAACCAAGGTACAAGCAGTCTGTGAGTGGCCTCAGCTAAAGTCAGCATCATATGTCCATAATTTTTAGGATTAGCGGGCTATTATCGAAAGTTTATGGAAGGATCTCAAAGATTGCACCCCCTCTTACTTTGTTAATGAAGAAGGATGCACCATTCGATTGGATACCTTGGTGTGAGGCAACATTCTATAAGCTACAGGATTAGCCTACTTCAGCTCTCATCCTTGTCCTTCCATCTAGGAACGAAGGATTTTAGATTTACACTAACGCATCATATTAGGGGATGGGTACAGTACTAATAAATTATGGCCACGTCATAGCATATGCATCTAGACAGCTGAAGAAGTATGAGCAAAACTATATAGTGCTTACACTCAAGCTCGGAGCGGTGATATTTGCATTGAAGATTTAGAAGCATTACTTGTATGGGGTTCATTGTGATATCTTCTTAGCTCACAAGAACATCAAATATATTGACATACAGAAGGATCTAAACCTATGATATCAATGATGGTTAGAGTTCCTGTGTGATTATGATTATATGATATATTATCATCTGGGGAAGGTGAACACCGTGGCTGAAATCTTGAGTAGGAGGGTTGATACTTCTAGTTCAGAGCCCGATTGATGGCCATGGAGTTGGTCAAGATGTTGAAGTACATGTAGATCACACAAGTGTCCATAGCCAATACGGGAGTCTATGAGGAGTACTTTTCCACCTTGAGCATCATTTGTCACATCAGAGATCGCATTAAGGCAGGGCAGAGGCAGGATGCAGTGTTAGAGCCAATATTCAGGGCACTAGAAGGGGAAACTCAGAGGATTATACATTGTGGATGATTATGTTCATTTCCTAGGTCTCTTCTATATACCCGCAAAAGGTGGGATCCAGGAGGAT
Source organism: Platanthera zijinensis (assembly GCA_039513925.1). Classification (NCBI taxonomy): domain Eukaryota; kingdom Viridiplantae; phylum Streptophyta; class Magnoliopsida; order Asparagales; family Orchidaceae; genus Platanthera; species Platanthera zijinensis. Next base: position 63,101,735 of record CM077098.1, on the reverse strand, counting down.
ATTCTCAGTGAGGCATACTGCTCCAGGTACTCTATGCATACTGGGATCACCAAGATGACAACGGACCTACAGAGGGACATGTAGTAGCCATGAATGAAGAGGGATATCAAACACTTTATGACATATTACGAGACCTGCCAACGGGTGAAGCCCAAGTACAAGAGCCCTAGAGGACTACTATAGTTATTGTTAGTGTCGAAGTTGAAGTTTGAGGAAATTTATATGGAATTTATGCACGGATTTCCTCATTCCCACTCCAGGCATGATTCTATCTGGGTTATAGTGGATAAACTAAACAAGGTAGCCAGATTCATCCCGGTCAGGAAGGAAGCTCCAATTGGTGGGTTGGTGAGGTTATTCGTGGAGTAGTTTGTACGGTGCAACAATGTACCCAGGATGATCATTTCAGACCGATATGGTCAATTCACTTCGAGGGAATGGAGGGTTTTGCAGGAATACTTAGGTTAATAACTTGCATTTAGCATTGCTTTCCATCTACAAACTGATGGGCAGACGGTGTGTACTAACAGGACTTTTGAGGATCTGTTATTCTTGTGCATATTGGATATAGTGAATCCTTGGGAGCGATTGTTGCCTTTGATCGAGTTCTCCTACAACAACTACCACAAGGTAAGTATTAGTATGGCTCTCTATGAGGCTCTATATGGGAGGAAGTGTCGAACGCCACTATCTTGGGTCCAAGACGAGGATCCAAAGGTAGTTGGATTAGATTATATTGAGGATATAAATGAACTTGTTTGGATGATTCGTGATCCGATGTTGGATGCTCAGAGTAGAAAGTCCAAGTATTATGATGCTAGGCATCTAAAGGTGGAGTTTCAGGTTAGATAATGAGTTTTCTTGAAGAAACATCCCATACACGGTGTATCGCGGGTGCAGGGATAGAAGAATCTCGTCCTCGACTTATGGGTCCTTATACGATCCTCTAGCGGATCAGCCCCTTGACTTACAGGAAAGAGCTGCTACTAGAATTGGCAAACCTCTATGATGACTTCCATGTCTCTTCACTCCGGAGAGCCTTACTTTGACCTGAGAAGAACATTATATCTACTTCTGGCCCAATAGCATCGATCGGTCAGTTTTTCTAGAGCCGGTCTGGATAGTGGATACTGATGTCCAAGTCTTGCAATAAAAGAAAGTTCCTTTAGTCAAGGTGTTGTGGTCCAATCATTGGCAGGAGGAGCACACTTGGAAGCCCATGGACCTCATGCAGTAATGCTACCTGGAACTCTTCACTTTAGGTAAAACCTAACCCAAACTGAATTTTACTTTATTTCATTCTGCATAAAATCCCGTAGACCTGAACTTAAATTTTGGGGGCAAAATTATTTTTTTGTTTATGGGATTTATAACATCCCTATTTCTACTAGACCCCTTGATAATGATAGGGCATGACAAAAGTCATAACATAAAATTCGGGCAAGAGGGTAACTATACGGTCCCTTGAACTAAGGTGAACTCACATGGTGCACCCAATAGAGCACAAGTCAAACTTAGGTCAACATAGCCCAATTCAACCTAAATTGGACCAAATAAACTTTACGTGGTCAAAATGACCCCACCAATACATTCCAAAGCCTAATATAGGTTCAATTGACCAGAAGCCCCAATAATTGGTCAACCAATTAAACCAAATTGACTTAAGTCAAACATAAGTCAAGCTTATGTCAAAAATAGGTCAAATTGAACCATACAAATTAGTTAGCCCAATCAAGGCCCCACTATGGCACAACCAACATTGAGTGTTATTATAAGACTCATAACCATTAAGTGGGGTCACCCCACTCATCATTTTGACAAAGTCAACCCCAAATTCAACCAGGGTCAAAGTTATCCCAAAATTGAATCATATAAACACAAGCTCAATTCCATTGGACCAAGGACTTAGCCCAAGGCTCATTCTATGGCCCATGACCTAATTACCTCCCATACCCTCTAGATTTGGCAAGCAAAGACATGCATGAGTATAATTTTGGAAAATCCCCAAATTTCCATAAGAGGACAAGGAGGAAATGGTGGATGAGATGCCACATGGCCATCCATCCTCCTCTCAAGCTTCCCTCTAAACTCAACTGAGCATTCCCAGCCATTTGGTGTTGTGTGAGTGATAGATGATATTAAAGTTAAAGCATCCCATGCTTGGCCAACCACTCCATAATGGCATCCCTTATTTTAAGCCATCTCCACCACATTTCTTCCTCACCATTAGTTGTAGAAGGTTGCGAGGAGTCGAACAAGTACCCTGGAGTGGAGCTTTTATTGGAGATTTTGAGCTCAATTGAGCTTGGATTCTTGTGAGTAGTGGGATGAAATTTCATGTTTTTGAGCATGATTGGGATCACCGGTGATGTATTTTCCGGCCAGCATTCTGCCACCAATCGATGGTCACCACCTCCACGGAGGTGGTGGTGGTGGTCGGCCGTGCAGGTGGACAGGATGTCGGGAAATTGGCTCGTAAAATGACATAGGATGGGTTAATCCTGGCCGTTTGGCTAGAGGTAGAACATAATAGGATGCCAATAGTTGGTGCTTTAAGATGTGTGATATATCATTATTTTATACCATAGTATTAGTTTATTTTTATTTCATTGTTGTTACATTTTATATAGCAGGTTAATGCTTAATTTTAAGCCTCTTAGAGACAGATTTAGAAAATCTGTTGAACAGGAATATTATAGCCCTTGGTTTCTACTTTCCAAAGGATTTTGAATCACCTTGATAGGTTCCCTACAACGCCAAAAAACTCCATTCTCTTGGGATGTATCCTAAGGGTTGTTCAGTCAGTGAAATGTGAATTTATTTCATATGGATGTTTGCACAGGCTTGATATTTTGGTTATGCATGTATATACCCTTGACACACCCTCTACCCAAAAACCATAATTTGTGGGCAACATTTTTTTATAGTTTATGAAATAATTTAATTATTTAGATAAAGGTAAAATACCTAGTTATATGACCTCAAATGGACCCAAATCTTGGGTGGAATATAGATTAGGTAATCATAAGACATTGGAAAAAAATTAGGGCCATTTGAACCTCTGCATATTGGTGTATTCCACTTGCATGAAGTTAGTAGTTATGGAAATGATGAGTATTTAGCACAAAAGGGTGTATTTGGTGAATTTCTCAAAAATAGCTTTTTACATTGCAATGCGATTTTGTCTAGGCATGTATTACGCTGTGATGTATCACTCTTAGAGCAATAAGAATTCTTGGAATTAAAATTTCTAGGTATTTTAATTATATTCAACATGTCATATTTTTAAATAAGTGAAATAATTGTGACTAAATCACCAACTCTTTCATAAGTATTATTAGGACATAATACACTAAACATCATTTAGTTTGTTAAATTAATTTATTTGTTTTTTTTGTGAAGTAATGAAATAATTATGCAAAAAAATTTTGGAAAATTCCAAAATTCTGGCTAGTCACATTTTATAGTATTATTTATCATTAAAAATTTACTTGGAATTTTTAAAGTAATATTTTATATAGTTCATGTATAATTATTGATTAATCACTATTATAGGTTTATGGCTAATTAGGGTTATAATGTTTCTGGAAAATTATTAAACTCTGTTGAACATCATTTTGATTCAATATAACCCTTTGGAAATTTACTTAGAATTTTTTGGATTCATTTGAAGGTATTTCATGTTCAAAATTATATAACTCCTTATTATTAGTGAAATTAATTATTAGGCCGAAAAATAATGTAAATTATATGAAATTGTAATAGATCATATATTTCATCATATTGAACCTCTGAAATAAATATTAGATGAATTGGATTTTATATGACAATAATCTCTTAACAAATACCATGGATATTAATAATAGTGCATATAGTCTTCATATAGTAAAAGTGTTACTTAGGGATTTTAGCATCATAATTAACTTGGATGTAGATGAAAATTCACATAATACTTAACGATTATATTTATAGCAACTCCAAAAATTCTATATTTATATCAACTCCAAAAAAATATTAGAATTTGAAAGTGAGGGGATAAGATACTTACTACTCTAGAGGGGGGGTGAATAGAGTATTCAAAAATTATGGAGACTCTAAACACTTCTCTTAGAGATATTTACGGAATATAAAAATAAAAGCTTTAAACCTAACGCCTAACTGAATGTAGTGAATAAAAGAGAAGCTCACAGAATTTTCAGTTGAACTTTTATCCTAACACAACAACTAACAACCTAGTTAAAACAATCACAGCCACAGAGCAATGATTAAAATAAGCAACAGACAACACAAGAGCTTTATAGTGGTTCCCTAATTGGGTACATCCACTCTTCTACCACCCTGGTAGGAATCCACTAAAGGTTTTTGATCAGGTGCCCGGCCACCAGTAGATCTGCTTCAGGTAGATCTAAAGACCCTTCAGGCTTTTGATCAGGTGCCTAAAAACCAAACACACAGGTTTTTGATTAGGTGCCCTGCAACCAATGGTTCACTTTTGAAGGGAGTAATAACCCTTTTATTGGAGGTTGAAAGAGAGAAATAAGATGACTTCTCTGTGTTCAAAGAAGCTAGTGGATGGCTCTGAAAATATCAAAGCTCCCCTGGCTTAGAGAATGTCAAGGAAGAAGCTTTGCTTCAGGGTGTAGGATCTCCAAATTGCTTGAGAAGACTTTCTGATGCAGCCTTGAAGAAGACTCTAGATTTTGAATGAATGTTCTTCTTCAGCAGCTTTTGCAATCTAGGAGAGTTTGCAACAATGAATGTTCAGCAATCTGGGAGGTTCTTCTTCTTGAAAGCTTGAGCTCTGAGTATTGATTTTCCTGAAGACAGGATGAACTCAGGAAGAAGAAGAACTTTTCTTTTCTCTTGAGATTATCTGGTTCTGTGCCTGCTGAGAGTTTGTATAAGTTATTCTCTGTATTCTGAGTTATGAGTTAGTATTTTGTCTTCAGGCGACTGCACTGATAATATAGAAACTTCTTTTCTTTTGAAAGAGCCTCGAGCCCTGCACTAGAAAAACTTTCCAAATAATAGGATAAAAAAAATAAGGAAACCTGCACCTGCAATCTTTTCTGTCATTCCCAAAAAGGAATTAAGGATATTAAAAAAATATCCTTTCAATTTGACTTTACAAATTGGCACAGGAAACCAAGCCTAACGGCTATATTACAGCTGTAGAAAAGCACGATTTCCTCTGATAAAACAAACGGCTTTATTTTGCCAAATCTCTCAATTAATGCAAAAGGAATATTGCAAATAAGCAAAAGAATATAAGCATTAATTTGAGCAGAATATACTTAATAAAATATGTCTTAAACAAGAGGAAATAAACCAAAGATCAAATGAAATAGCTATAGATAAAAGCAGACAGAAAACGTCGACCAGAGATAAAAGATCGTCGATCTGAACAAGCAGATTGTCGACTTGAAGAAAAAGTATCTTCACAGAAATCGTCGACCAAGTCTACACGATCATCGATCTGAATAAGCAGATCGTCGACCTACTTCAGAGTTCATATAACTCTGAGATCGTCGATCATCAATCTAAGATCGTCGAGCGCCAATCAACTGTCATCGAGCACAAATCTACTTAACCATTTTCATTTCAATTCAATCTCAACTAATCTAACCTAAGGGTAGACTAACCTTTAGTCTAACCATTGACTATAGATAATTCTTGGGTCAATTAAGCCTAATTGAGATGACATGTGTCACAACCCGCATTTTCTACGAAGAAAACGGATTACCAAAGTAGGAGAAAACACGCGTCATGATGCCACGTCGAGCAGGGGATAACTGCCGACGCTCAGGCAAACCACTATCAACTATACTTTATGAAAATTCATAAGTTATATGATTAGAAAAAAAGGTATATTTTTAAAAGGCCGTATCCCTCGGCTCGGTGGATCACCTAGTCCACAATTTAAAAACTATACTTATACGCTGTGGAAAATACTTTATTCAGGTTTGGCATCCTAAAAGAGTGCATAAGTGTCCCTAGAGGACAACTTATACTATGCAGGACCCTACATTTAATTTATACTATATATATATATATATATATATATATATATATAGGAAAATGATCTTTTTACGTTATTTGGAAAATAGTGATGATTTTTATAAAACATGTTGATCATGAGGTATACTTATAATAGTGTTTTTAGGTTTAGAAGTAACTAGCAACCTAGCATAAATCATCCCAAGGCCAAGTAGACTAACTCCAGAAAGGTAGCAGCAAAAAGTAACACATCTAGTATCAAGGTAAAACTACCAGTGGGCGCCAACAAACTGACATGAACCCACTAACAAGTATGTATGTCTGTAAGAAAAACAGTAAAACTACCTAACAAGACCAAGGAACTAATCTCCACAGTACGAGAGACCACCAGCAACAGCACAACACAACTAGCCGCCTAATCAGCTACTAACCAGAACCTGAGGCATTCAAAGAAGAAAAGAATACCTCAGCAAGCTAAACAAGTAAATGTTGTATGGAAATGTTAGGTTATAAGGTAAGCAAGACGAGTAAGCAAATCGAAATAAGCACCATTGTCCAAGGCAAGACAAAAAGAAAAGCACTAAGTGCGAGGAAACAGCAACAACCCTGCCCAAAAAAAAATCCTGCAGAGTTTACCAGGCTAACATGAGCCCAAACGTTGCAAATTTACAAAGGAAGAAATGTCTAACACCCTAAGCTATTAGAGATGGTAGTAGCAAAAAGAACGCGGATTCGGGTTGGAGGCAAACTATGCCCCCCAACCACCATTTCAAAGAAACAAAACTCAGGGGTCTACATGCGAAAGCATTAGGGACCTCCCACCCCCTTGCCCAGCCCGTACCTGGTGCAAGATAAAAGAAAAAGGGTGGCCTTGGCTAAATTACACAACACCTTCCCCAATAAGAGCTTCAAACCACCACTACTAACCACGAACCACGATTCGGCTTTTTTGGAAAAAAAGAAAATAGCCGACAAGGAACCTCAAAATCAAGGAATTCACTCAGGGAAGAAAATCAAGTTAAGGGAAAAGCGTTGAGATGACTCAACACGGCATGGCGTTGAGTGAGCCCCACTCACTCAACGCCTAAAAAGACGGTGGCGTTGAGTGAGCTAGACTCACTCAATGCAAAAACAGTAATGGCGTTGAGTGAGGTTCACTCACTTAACGCCTTCTACAACGCTAGCTGTGGCGTTGAGTGAGCTAACCTCACTCAATGCCAAAACAGCTATGGCGTTGAGTGAGGTTCACTCCCTCAACGCCTTCATCAAAGCAGGTTGTGGCGTTGAGTGAGCTAACCTCACTCAACGCCAAAATAGCTATGGCGTTGAGTTAGGTCCACTCCCTCAACGCCTTTAGCAACACAGGCTGTGGCATTGAGTGAGCTAACCTCACTCAACGCCAAAACAGCTACGGCGTTGAGTGAGGTCCACTCACTCAATGCCTTAGCACTTAACCAAAAAACCCAAATGTGGCGTTGAGTGAGTACACCTCTCACAATGCCAAAATAGCTTTGGCGTTGAGTGAGATCGACTCACTCAATGCCCAAGTACTTAGCCGCGAAAACAAACTGCGGCGCTGAGTGCGCCCACCATTCTCAACGATAAAAAAAGCTTTAGTGTTGAGTGAGGTCAACTCACTCAATGCCAAAGTACTTACCCGCAGGAAAGGGTTGCGGTGTTGAGTGAGCCTGTCTAGCTCAGCGCCTAAACCGCCATGGCATTGAGTGAGGCCCACTCTCTCAACGCCATCCGGAAGAGGTCGGCGGGAATGCAGATTGATTCTTGCCGAATCGGCGGGAATGCAGATCGATTCTTGCCGAATCGGCGGGAATCACTAGGCAATTTGCTTCAAATCACGATACATCTTTGAAGATCCCGGATGGTAGGCAATACTGGATCCATGTGCCTCTCTGCATACCATACCCCTGATGTCTCCGACAGCAGGGATGCAAAATCTACCGCAGTACGTCGACGTTAATTCTTGCTTGGTGTTACGTCGACGCGTTTTCTTGGCTTGTGCCATCTGTGGAGTGTGGTCTTAACTCCTTAGAACTGAGTGGCCCATTTTGTAGCCTATTGATAAGATCTCCCTAGCAAGCCGAGTCGTTTTGGGCGACCCGGTGTGGCCTCTCAGGGGATGCTTGTGTTTTTGCTTTGGGTGGGTATAACTCAAGTTCTATTCGTCAAAACTTAATTTCGACTTCGCCGTTTTGTTCGTAGCGTGGATATTTAGCTACGGTGCAAATTTCGTTGAATTCTGAGGATGTTCGGTTTTCGCGTCGTTTTGTATTTTATGAAAAATAAAGCTATTTAATAAATATTATATTAATAATTATTTTGAAAGGGTGTGGATGCTTGGCGGTTTTGCCTTGTCATTTTTAGCCTTAATTAATTGATTAGTTATTTAAGATTAAGAGGATTCTATATATAGGATAGTTTAGACTTAAGAGGAAACCACTCCTGTTCATCTTCCCGAAAGACCGAACAATTCCGCGGCTGTTCGCAAAAAGCAGAGAAGCCGTCGGAACAGCTCCCCTTTGGACGCCTATTCCGGGAGCATTTTTGGACAGTATTCAATTCCGAAAGCGGATTTGGATTGCTCTCGCCTAGAACTTCATTCCTAAGGTAAGAAATTCAGTTTTCGTGGTGTTTCTAGGGGTCTCGATTTTCTAGGGTTGTCCGTTTCGGCCATTAAAGCTCCAGATTTCTGCTTTAGGTGTTGCTGCTGTTTGTACCGAGTGAGGATAAGGGAGGCCGACCAAGCTCCGCTGGAAATCGAGGCAAGTGGTACTCTTGCCCTTGCCATTTAGTTTTCCTATTTTCTTATATGCCCAGTTAGCCTATTTGATACAACCGAGCATTGATTTAGCCATAGTCAGTTTCCTTTCCTGTACAATAGATGCTTTCTCTTCCTGTGCAAGAACCGGTGATGAGGCCTAAGCTTACTGTTACAGGCTGGGCAAGGGGGTGGGAGGTCCCTAGTGCTTTCACATGTAGACCCCTGAGTTTTGTTTCTTGTAAATGGTGGTTGGGGGGTTGAGTTTGCCTCCAACTCGGATCCGAGTTGTTTTTGCTACTACCATCTCTCACAGCTTAGGGTGTTAGACGTTTCTTCCTTTGTAAATTTGCAACGTTTGGGCTCATGGTTGCCTGGTAAACTCTGCAGGATTTTTTTTGGGCAGGGTTGTTGCTGTTTCCTCGCACTTAGTGCTTTTCTTTTTGTCTTGCCTTGGACAGTGGTGCTTGTTTCGGTTTGCTTACTCTTCTTGCTTACCTTATAACCTAACATTTCCATACAACTTTTACTGGTTTAGCTTACTGAGGTATTCTTTTCTTCTTTGAATGCCTCAGGTTCTGGTTAGTAGCCGATTAGGCGGCTAGTTGTGCTGTGCTGTTGCTGGTGGTCTCTCGTACTGTGGAGATTAGTTCCTTAGTCTTGTGAGGTAGTTTTACTATTTTTCTTACAGACATACATATTTGCTAGTGGGTTCGTGTCAGTTTGTTGGCGCCCACTGGTAGTTTTACCTTGATACTAAATGTGTTACTTTTTTCTTCTACCTTTCTGGAGTTAGTCTACTTGCTCTTGGGATGATTTATGCTAGGTTGCTAGTTACTTTTAAACCTAAAAACACTATTATAAGTATACCTCATGATCAACATATTTTATAAAACTCATCACTATTTTCCAAATATCGTAAAAAGATCATTTTCCCATATATATATATATAGTATAAATTAAATGTAGGGTCCTGCATAGTATAAGTTGTCCTCTGGGGACACTTATGCACTCTTGTAGGATGTCGAACCAGAATAAAGTATTTTCCGCAGCGTATAAGTATAGTTTTTAAATTGTGGACTAGGTGATCCACCGAGCCGAGGGATACGGCCTTTTAAAAATATAACTGATTTTCTAATCATATAACTTTTGAATTTTCATAAAGTATAGTTGATAGTGGTTTGCCTGAGCGTCGGAAGTTATTCCCTGCTCGACGTGGCATCATGATGCATGTTTTCTCCTACTCTGATAATCCGTTTTCTTCGGAGAAAATGCAGGTTGTGACAGTTGGTATCAGATGGAGGTTGTTTGACAAGTTAGTCGGGCAACCTTCCCTTTTGATTGCATTAGTGGTTTAGCATCATGTCATTCACACACCGATATGTACTCAGCACGTCTTGACAATAGCACGAACACTACACTCATAGCATAACACGAAGTATACGGGGCATATTATGTAGTATGGGATGAATAATATGTGTTTGTATATGGATCCACCATAGGGGCAACATGTGAGGGTTATGTAGTATGGGATGCATAACCTCACCACATGGCTACGACTAGCTTGTTTTCTTTTCATTGCATGAAAATGTTATGTAGTATGGGATGCAAAACATTTTCATGTGTACGCCGCTCATAACATGCATTAGGACCTTTTTAGAATGCATAGCACAAACATGCATAGCATAACATTGCATAAGCACAGCGTTCTAAGCTAAAGACTGGCAGGATGACATATGTACACACATAAGTTTTCGAGTCAAAAATAATATAAGTCATGCATTCCCGATCTAGGCACAAGAGTTAGCATGGTGGTGGTTAACCATCCTCGGTTAAGGCATAACATCAATTCTTGTAAAAAATAAACTCCCAGAGCAAGTTTAGCAGCTTTAAGTTCATATTTATGTATGTTTTGTCTGTACCTGTAGTTAGTTGCAGCTGTCGTACTAGGATCTGACTAATGTTGCTATGATTTTAGGATGGCGAGACGCCCTTCGACTAGATCGACCCCCCTATCTGAGGGTGAGTCATCGGGAGCGCAGAATGATGCGGTAAACGAGAGCCTGTGACAGAGTAGCAATTCCTTGAGCAGGCAGATGGTCGAGGTGTGATCCCAGATCCAGTATTTGGTGGCAGTTGTGGCAGGACAGACTCAGGGACTGCAAGGCCTTGCAAGGGGGTTAGCTGTTCCTCCTCCTCCTGCACCCCTGAGACCTCCAGTGATGGTGCCAGCGGAGATGGCATTTATCTCACAGTTTTAGAGACTTAGCCCTCCTACTTATGATGGAAAGGAAGATTTCATGGTCATAGACGATTGGCTGATCTCCATGGAGGAGATGTTCTCGTACTCTGGTATTTCAAATGATCAGAGAGTGATGATAGCCACCTATCAGCTCAAGGGTTTGGCTAAGAGTTGGTGGCTTAGAGAAAAGGAGAGATTGGTAGCTTGTTGCTCTTGGGAAGTGTTCAAGGAAATGCTGCTGAGGAAGTTCTTGCGTGACCATCTTATGAACGACTTCCTCCACCTTAAGTAAAAGAAACTCACGGTCGGTGAGTATGAGGTAGAGTTCAACAAGTTGAGCCAGTTTGCTCCTGGGTTGGTAAGTGTTGAGGCTAATCGAGTCAAGCGATTCCTTGGTGGCTTGAGGAGCGAGGTGCAGCAGTTATCCCCTACTCGACGTGGCATCATGACGCGTGTTTTCTCCTACTCCGATAATCTGTTTTCTTCGGAGAAAATGCAGGTTGTGACAACATGGCCCAAATCAAAACTAGGGAACCAACAATCTCCCCCTATTTGGGTGATGCCACTCAAACAAAAACAAATCTAACACAAGCAGATAAGAATAAACAACAATAGACATATCATCAAACAGATAGAATAAAAATAAATAGTCAGAGCAAACATCACAAACATTTATCAACAGAGTCTGAACGAGGAATAGAAGTAGCAGGAGATAAAGTGATTTTTCTTCTAGGATCACATGCATCCTTCTTTGATAACTTCAAGTCTTGCTCTCCAATAATCTTTAATTCTCCAGCTTTGGGTAGAACAACTTCAGGATGTTTTTCCATATACTTTGAGGCATAAAAACCTTCTGAGCTTACTTGGAATCTATCCAATTCTTTCTTTCTGTATGTTGACATGGTAGAAAATCCTGTGATATCTTTACCTTCAGCTTTAGCTTTCTTGATCTGAGCAGTTCCCACCAATTCTAAAAGTCTAGCCATTTTGAAGTTAGGATCAAGCTCTTTACTTTCATAAGTGTTTTCATCATCTGGATTCAATGGATTTACAGCCTTAAATTTTACTGATTGAGTTAGAAAACTCTCAGTTTGCTCTTGAGGTGGCTTGATATTTAAATCTTTTGGCTCTTGAATCATAAGACTAGATGGAGGAGCAAACTCAGCATATTTCTTGCTTGATTTGTCAGAATATATAACTCTTTTTCTTTTGACATCTGCTAGCTTGACCTGAGCAAGTTTTTCCTTTGAAGGAGACAACTTTGCTTTGAGAGGAGACCTAGGAGCTGAAGGAGGAGAGAAAGTTGGTTGATGATATACAACTTCTTTTACTTGCTCTCTTTGACTGTCTGAATGCCTAGTCTGCCTCTGATCATGAGACCTGCTGGGAGGAGACTACCTGCCCTTCCTCTGATAAAAGTATGGTTGATTTGGTCTGGTAAAAGGAGCATAAGATCTGGGAGAACCATTTCCTGGAGCACCAGCAGTGGGAGGAGGAGGAGGAGGAGGACCTCTCTAAATCCCCTTGGGAGGAGGAGAGTTCTTCCTGCTCTTCTTCCTTACTTTCTAAGCATTTTTAGAGTACCACATCCAAGCTTCAAAATTCTTAGATTTAGGATCAATTCCTTTCAGAATATAGTATGGAATATCATGGTCTGGATTAGGAGGTGCTGGAGCAATAGCCTTCCTTTTCTTTTGAGCAGTCCTTTTATTTTTATTATAACCTTCTGAATCATCAGAATCTTTATCCTCATCCTCAGAATGTGAGGATTGAGGTCTTGCATACAGATCATCAATGTCTTTTAGTATAGCTTCCTCTTGTTCTTTAGCTTTCATCAGAGCCTTTTCTCTTTCTTCTTCTAATATATCTTGTGCCAAGAGAGAGTCCAAATCTGGACCTGGGGTGTCATCCCAAAGAGCAGAGGGCGCAGAAGATACAACAGATTCAACTTCTGGAATAGCAACTGACACACCTTTATCTGAAGACTCTACTGAATTCCACTTATCTTCTAAGAAGGAGGTAATAATCCCTTCTAGATGTCTGGCAACTACAGGAGTGGAAATCTCCTCAAGACAAAATTTGAAGGCAAGGGCTGCTTTAGCTATTGCTTTAGAAATAATAAAACTGTACAAAAACTGAAGGCACATTGGTCTCTGATAGCACACAATGGCCTGAAGGGGATCAAAAGAACAAGGGGAGGACTGACAGATATAATGGCCTCCAAGGGATGAGAGAGAGGACTCATCATCTGAATCAAGAAATGCCTCCAGTTCATCTGGAACTACTGGAGCATCTATATCTACAAATATCCTCTAGACTTCATCTGGAACTGTATCTTAACATGTTTCTAGCTACACTACTGCAGGATATTGCATAACCTGACGAGCTAAAGCAGAGCCTGAATAATCATCATTGAGCATCTCCCCTTTCCTGGGTTCAGTGGCAACTAAACCCAGGCCCCTAGATGAAGAAAGGGCTGAGAGGGCAGTGAAGGAAGCAACAAGTGAAGAGATGGAGTTAGCAAGGGGGGCAATGGCTTTAGCTATCATTATTTTGATGGATGGAGTAATGAGGTCTAGTATATTGGCAATGAATTCTGGTGTAATATGAAATGATGGGGGAATGATAGATGGGGAAGCATTCTGAGCTCGGGCTTCATCAATTGGGGAATTGTGATGAGCTGGATGATCATTTGTGGTTGATTGATGATTTAAAGTAGCTGGGGAGTGATGAGGAGATGGAGTGAGCAGATTGAACATGGAATCTATGTTGAAGTGTGGTATCTCAGCTAGATGAGCTGAAGTTGGAGAAGTGGATTGTGATGGATGGTTCACAGGACAAGAATGTCACAACCCGCATTTTCTCCGAAGAAAACGGATTATCAGAGTAAGAGAAAGCACGCGTCATGATGCCACGTCGAGCAGGGGATAACTGTCGACGCTAGGGCAAACCACTATCAGCTATACTTTATGAAAATTCATAAGTTATATGATTAGAAAATCAGTTATATTTTTAAAGGCCGTATCCCTCGGCTCGGTGGATCACCTAGTCCACAATTTAAAAACTATACTTATACGCTGCGGAAAATACTTTATTCAGGTTCGACATCCTAAAAGAGTGCATAAGTGTCCCCAGAGGACAACTTATACTATGCAGGACCCTACTTTTGATTTATACTATATATAAATAAGACAATGATCTTCTTACATTATTTGGAAAATAGTGATGAGTTTTAAAAAACATGCTGATCATGAGGTATACTTATAATAGTGTTTTTAGGTTTAAAAGTAACTAGCAACCTAGCATAAATCATCCCAAGAGCAAGTAGACTAACTCCAGAAAGGTAACAGAAAAAAGTAACACATCTAGTATCAAGGTAAAACTACCAGTGGGCACCAACAAACTGACACGAACCCACTGGCAAATATGTATGTCTATAAGAAAAACAGTAAACTACCTCACAAGACCAAGGAACTAATCTCCACAGAACGAGAGACCACCAGCAACAACACAACACAACTAGCCGTCTAATCGGCTACTAACCAGAACCTGAGGCATTCAAAGAAGAAAAGAATACCTCAACAAGATAAACAAGTAAGCTGTACGGAAATTTTAGGTTATAATGTAAGCAAGAAGAGTAAGCAAACCGAAAACAAGCACCACTGTCCAAGGAAATATAAAAGAAAAGCACTAAGTGCAAGGAAACAGCAACAACCCCGCCCAAAAATAAATCCTGCAGAGTTTACCAGGCTACCATGAGCCCAAACGTTGCAAATTTACAAAGGAAGAAACGTCTAACAGCCTAAGCTGTGAGAGATGGTAGTAGAAAAAATAACGTGGATCTGGGTTGGAGGCAAACTCGGCCCCCAACCACCACTTCTTAGAAATAAAGCTCAGGGGTCTACATGTGAAAGCACTAGGGACCTCCCACCCCCTTGCCCAGCCAATACCTGGAGCAAGATAAAATAAAAAGGGTGTCCTTGGCTAAATTACACAATACCTTCCCCAATAAGAGCTTCAAACCAAACCTACTAACCACGACCCACGATTCGGCCTTTTTAGAAAAAAAGAAAATAGCCGACAAGGAACCTCAAAATCAAGGAATTCACTCGGGGGAGAAAATCAAGGTAAGGGAAATGCATTGAGATGACTCAACACGGCATGGCGTTGAGTGAGCCCCACTCACTCAATGCCTAAACAGACGGTGGCGTTGAGTGAGCTAGCCTCACTCAATGCCAAAACAGCAATGGCGTTGAGTGAGGTTCACTCACTCAACGCCTTCTGCAACACTGGTTGTGGTGTTGAGTGAGCTAACCTCACTCAACGCCAAAACAGCTATGCCGTTGAGTGAGGTCCACTCCCTCAATGCCTTCAGCAAAGCAGGTTGTGGCTTTGAGTGAGCTAACCTTACGCAACGCAAAAATAGCTATGGCGTTGAGTGAGGTCCACTACCTCAACGCCTTCAACAACACAGGTTGTGGCGTTGAGTGAGCTAACCTCACTCAACGCCAAAACAGCTATGGCGTTGAGTGAGGTCCACTCCCTAAACGCCTTAGCACTTAACCGCAAAACCCAACTCTGGCGTTGAGTGAGTCCACCTCTCTCAACGCCAAAACAGCTTTGTCGTTGAGTGAGGTCGACTCACTCAATGCCAAAGTACTTAGCCGCAAAAACAAACTGAGGCGTTTTGTGCGCCCACCATTCTCAACGATAGAAAAACTTTGGCGTTGAGTGAGGTCGACCCACTCAACGCCAAAGTACTTACCCGCAGGAAAGGGCTGCGGCGTTGAGTGAGCCCGCCTCACTCAGCGCCTAAACCGCCATGGCATTGAGTGAGGCACACTCACTCAACGCCATCCGGAAGAGGTCGGCTGGAATGCAGATTGATTCTTGCCGAATCGGCGGGAATCACTAACGATTCTCGTCGAAGTCAGCGAGAATCACTAAGTGATTCCCGTCGATTTTGACTTAGAAGAATTTTCTGACTCAACTCCACACTACTTAGCCGCAAAAGAACAGATCAAGGGGCAATGGCGTTGAGTGTGTGCACCACACTCAATGCCAAGTCACAGCAGACCCGACATTGAGTGTGTGCACCACACTCAATGCCAAGTCCAAGCAGACCCGACATTGAGTGTGTGCACCACACTCAGCGCCAAGCCCTGAATCCTCCATCGTTAAAATACAGTAACTTGAAGATTAACTCTCCCACTCATCCTATCACATCAGACCACTACCATTAGCCCAGAATCACTTTATTAGACAAGACTTAGGAGAGGAGAAAAAATTTCCTGCTGCTTCTACCTCTACTCTCAGGCCGAATCTACTCATCCCGAGCCTAATCAAGCAAAACTCGGCTTATATATTCACCGGCAATATGGTAGTAGACTTAGCAGCCGCTGAAACTATGTAATCCTACAAGTTTAACAGCAAACCCTAGTTCTAAGAGCAGGGATTAGAACAATCTCAAATTAATATGTAAAAAGAAAGAACTTTTGAAAGGAAAAATCTTGACAAGAGTATAATAAGCTTGCTTAAGCAACATTTGTCATGGCTAAATCGAGTTTTAATAAGAACCTGGAAGCATTAATGGCGGAAAACAGAGATAACAACAAGAAATTTCTACTTGGCAAGGGCTAGGATCACTACTTGCCGTGATTTCCAGAATGGTCTCGACCGACTTTTCTGCTTCCCCGCGGATCTGGCAGCAAACACCTAACTGAGCTTTACTGGACATTTTTCGGAGAGGGAGAGGGGTCAAACCAAATTCTACAACACCATAGAAGGGAACGAAATGGAGAAAGCTTACCGTCGAAATGGAGATCAAGGGGAGAGCAGTCCAGATCTACCCTCAGAACGAAAATCCTACCGCTAGAACTCCGGGAATCGGTGGTGGAAGGCACAGCTACCCGCCGGTTTTCTTCCGCTCACGAACCGGACAACAGTTTTCTTTAGCCGAAGGAGGCGATGAATAGTCTCGTTTTTTACTTAAGACTATATATACATAGACACGTCTATTCAGCCTTAAATGTCACCTAAAAAACCGCAGGATTCATTTCAAGCTAGCCTATTACAAGCCACCAGCCATTCATGCTGCCACCTTTTCACGCACAAAAGCAATAATTGCTTATCTACTGGCCGCAGGATTAAATCACTCAGTTTTTTTTTGATCGCTGGATTTCATTTTATAGCTTTATTAATTACTTAATTGCATTTATTATTATTAACACACCAAAACGACGCGAAAATCGAACCACCTCGGAATCCGACGAAATTCGCACCGTAGCTAATTACCTATGTTACGAACGCAACAGCGAAGTCAAAATTAATTTTTGACGAACAGAACTCGAGTTATACCACCCGATGTCAAAACATCAGCATCCCCCGAGAGGCCACACCGGGTCACCCAAAATGACCCGGCTTGCTAGGGAGATCTTGCCAATAGACTACAAAATGGGCCACTCAGTTCTAAGGAGTTAAGACCACACTCCACAGATGACACAAGCCAAGAAAATGCGTCGACGTAACGCCAAGCAAGAATTAAATAATCGCAGAAAAATCGGGGGCGTTACAGTCACTCCCCCTAAAAGAAAGTTTCATCCCGAAACTTTACGCACAACGCCTCAACTATAGAAGGAAGGGTAACAAGCCAAACATTACAAGATGAAAACAAACAAATCTAATCAGGGAAATAGTTGAGGGTGAGCCTCCCTCATAGTCGACTATAACTCCCAAGTCACGCTTTCCAAACCCTTATTCTTCCATAGAACTTTAACCATTGGGATGGACTTCCTTCGTAGCACCCGATCTTGAGTATCCAAAATGCAGACCGGCACTTCAATAAAAGAGAGGTTAGGCTCCAACTAGGGCACAACATCAGAGACTTGCCCACTATTGCACAGACACTTCCGCAATTGGCTTACGTGAAATACATTATGAACACTTGGGAAGTTTGCTGGCAATTCCAACCTATAAGCTGACACGCCAATCCATTCAACAATATTAAATGGGCCCACATACCTCGGGTCCAATTTCCGGTTCTTACCGAACCTCTTAACACCAACCATCGGGGAAACTTAAGAAACACAAGGTCCCCTACAGAAAACTCCAAGTCCGACCTACGCCGATTGGCGTTCTTTTCATATCTCTCCTTGATATATGAAGCTTTTCTCAAACAAGCTTCACCGCGACTTCCATCTCCTCGAGCGCATCCGGAGCCAACAAGGGTCTCTCACCTGCCTCAGCCCAAAACAGGGGGGTTCTGCAGCGCCTCCCATACAAAGCTTCAAACAGAGCCATTTGCAAACTTTCTTGATAACTGTTATTGTATGCAAACTCCATAAGTCGCAATCGCTCATCCCACGCTCCACCGTGGACTAGAATGTAGCATCTGATCATATCCTCAACTATCTGGTTCACCCGCCTTGTCTGCCCATTGGTCTGTTTGTGGTAAGCAGTAGAATACCTCAGATCTGTACCAAAACCCTCCTGCAGACTCTGCCAAAAAAGGGAAATAAATCGGGAGTCTCGATCAAAAATGATGCTAACAGGCAAAACGTGCAATTTTATGACCTCATTCAAGTAAAAATCTGCTATCTTCTTCATCGGATAGTCAATCTTATACGGCATGAAGTGAGCACACTTTGTCAGTCTATCCACTATGACCCAAACAGAATCAAATCCCCTTGGAGATTTCGGTAAGACCGTGATGAAGTCCATAGAAATACTTTCCCACTTCCAAGTCGGGATCTCTAGTGGAGTCAACTTGCCACCAGGCCTTCCGTGATCGTCCTTCACACGCTTGCAAGTGTGGCACTCAGCAACAAATCGGGCTATATCACTCTTCATCCCATACCACCAGGAAATTTGCTTCAAATCACGATACATCTTTGTAGATCCCGGATGGTAGGCAACACTGGACCCTTGAGTCTCTCTACATATCATACCCCTGATGTCTCCAACAGTAGGGATGCAAAATCTGCCGTGGTACTTCAAAGTACCCGCATCATTGATGGAAAAATTCGGCAACTCCCCTCTCTCAGTCCTGAGGTATAAGTGCAGAAGGTCCGGATCATCCTTCTGGTGCAACCTAGTAAGGGAAATCCAAGACGACTCTGCCACTGCCAAACTACTCTGCATGCCACAGAATCTCACTGAGATATCCATAAGGAAGAACTCTTCCACTAAATGATCGGCGGAGAGATTAAAGATCTTCCCCGTCTTCCGGCTCAGGGCGTCGGCCACTACATTGGCCTTGCCTGGATGGTACTGGATCTCTACATCATAATCGACCACATACTCTAGCCACCGCCGCTGGAGCAGATTCAACTCCTTTTGCGTGAACACGTACTTCAGGCTCTTGTGATTAGTGAAGATCATTCACTGAGCCCCATAAAGTAGATGCCTCCATAGCTTCAACGCATAAATTACTGCTGCAAACTCAAGGTCATGCGTAGGGTAATTTCTCTCATGAGTATTTAATTGCCTTGACCCATACGCAATCACTTTTCCAACTTGCATCAACACGCAACCTAGACCAACATGCGAAGCATCCTCGTAAACATCATACTCCACACCCTCAGCAGGTAGGGTAAGGATGGGAGCAGAGCACAATCTATTCTTTAGCTCTAGGAAGGCTTCTTCGCACTTCTCGCTCCAAAAAAAGGCCGCGTTCTTCTGAGTCAACCTGGTCAAAGGTGCAGCCAGGGTAGAGAAACCCTCCACGAACCTCCTATAGTTGCCGGCCAACCCTAGGAAGCTTCTGATCTCCTTGGGCATGCCCGGCCTGCTCCAATCCATCACTGCTGTGATATTTTCTGGGTCGACTGAGATCCCATCCTTGTTCACCACGTGGCCCAAAAACAAGACCCGAGGCAACCAAAATTCGCACTTGCTCAACTTGCCGAATAACTTGTGATTCCTAAACTCCGATAGAACCAAGCGCAGATGCTTCTCATGCTCCTCAGTATTGCGGGAATAGACCAACACGTCATCGAGGAATACCACAACAAACTTGTCTAGGAAATCCTTGAACACCCGGTTCATCATATCCATGAAAGTTGATGGTGCGTTGGTAAGACCAAACGACATCACCAAGAACTCAAAATGTCCATGCCTCGATCTAAACGCAGTCCGTGGAATATCTGCCTCACGGATCCTGAGCTAATGATAGCCAGAACAAAGATTGATCTTGGAGAACACTGTGCTACCGCGCAACTGATCAAATAAGTCATCGATCCTCGGCAGAGGGTACCTGTTCTTAATAGTGACTTTGTTCAACTCCCTGTAGTCGATGCAAAGCCGCATCGACCCATCCTTCTTCTTTACAAACAAAACAGGAGCACACCAAGGCGACGAACTCTGCCTGATAAACCCTTTTGCCAACAACTCATCTAACTGGACTCGCAACTCCTCTAGCTCACGAGGGGCCATCCGGTACGGAGCCTTAACAACGGGAATCTCCTCTAAGCGTGGTATACTAACAGTGGTCCCAACCACCGAGACTAAATATGCAAAACAACCAGAAAGAAACAACTTCTGAGCACATACTGTAGAAATGACAGGAGAATCTTTGCACAGATCAGCATACACGCTTCCCGGCTGACCATTGTCCTTGATGAAGTACAAGTGCTTCCCTTTACACTGAATTACCGCATCATACCTAGACAGCCAGTCCATGCCTAGAATAACATCGAAGTCCTCCAGATCAATCATCTTCAAGTCTGTCTTCGCAAGAAAATCCCCTAACAAAACAGGGCAATCTAGAATGCCCAAATCTGATAACACAGATTCACCAGAAGGGAACTTGATGCGGAAGGTATCACGAACTCGATCTAAAGTTAACTTATGTCGCTCCACAAAGGCTCTAGCCAAAAAATGAGTGGGTAGCGCCGGAGTCGAACAGAACGCGCGCCCAGCGGTTCTTCACCTTAAATTTCCCTATAGGAGTATATACAACTAATGATCTACCAAAACCCAACTGTAACCATTCTAATAAATAAAACTTTCAAGCTGGAAAAAGAAACAACTAACCTGAGATGACCTGAGTCGAAGCTTGAGCCTCCTCGGAAGAGATCACGTTCAGCTTTCCTTTACCCTTGTCCACACACTGAGGCGGAGGTAGTGCCTGAAGTGGAACTGCATGAAGAGCAGGCTGGACCTGAGGACACCTAGACTTAATGTGACATTTTTGCCCACACTGATAGCAGACTTTATCCTTGGACCAGTACTGGGCAGCATCATGCCCGGGTCGCTTGAACATCCCTCTTAGGAGCACCCTGAATAGCATGAACTTGCTCCTTCTTTTGAGCTGCTGCCTTTTTGAAACACCTCTCAACAGGGTTGCCTGACCGACAACAGAAGCTACACACCACTTTTCTCTTCTTTCCCGAAGCAGCACCGGGTACCTGGGGTTTCTTCTCCTCAACAGACTTCCGCTTGTCCTTCCTCATTTGCTGGCCTCTGCTCTTTGCGGTCTCGATAGCCTCCACTTTCAGAGAAGCCTCCAATACCCCTGCATAAGTCTCTGATCCATAAGCACTGGTCAACTGCTGCACCTGGCTCCTTAAGCCACCAAGGAATCGCTTGACTCGATCAGCCTCAACACTTACCAACCTAGGAGTAAACCGGCTTAACTTGCAGAACTCTACCTCATACTCACCGACCGTGAGTTGCCTTTGCTTCAGGTGGAGGAAGTCGTTCATAATACGGTCTTGCTCGACCGAAGGCAAGAACTTCCTCAACAGCATTTCCTTGAACACTTCCCAAGAGCAACCAGCTACCAAGCTCTCCATTTCTCTAAGCCACCAACTCTTTGCCAAACCCTTGAGCTGATAGGTGGCTATCATCACTCTCTGATCATCTGAAATACCGGAGTACGAGAACATCTCCTCCATGGAGATCAGCAAATCATCTCTGACCATGAAATCTGCCTTCCCATCATAAGTAGGAGGGTTAAGTCTCTAAAACTGTGAGATAAATGCCATCTCCGCTGGCACCACCACTGGAGGTCTCAGGGGTGCAGGAGGAGGAGGAACAGTTAACCCCCCTGCAAGCCTTGCAGTCCCTGAGTCTGTCCTGCCACAACTGCCACCAAAGACTGGATCTGGGCTCGCACCTCCACAATGTGCCTGCTTAAAGAATCGCTACTCTGTCGCAGTCTCTCGATCACCGCATCATTCTACGCTCCTGATGACTCACCCTCAGATAGGGGGGTCGATCTAGTCGAAGGGCGTCTCGCCATCCTAAAATCATTGCAACATTAGTCAGATCCTAGTATGATAGCTGAAACTAACTACAAGTACAGACAATACATACATAAATATGAACTTAAAGCTGCTAAACTTGCTCTGGGAGTTTATTTTTTGCAAGAATTGATGTTATGCCTTAACCTAGGATGGTTAACCACCACCATACTAACTCTTGTGCCTAGATCGGGAATGCATGACTTATATTATTTTTGACTCGAAAACTTATGTGTGTATATATGTCATCCTGCCAGTCTTTAGCTTGGCACGCTGTGCGTATGCAATGTTATGTTATGCATGTTTGTGTTATGCATTCTAAAAAGGCTCTAATGCATGTTATGAGCGGCGTACACATGATAATGTTATGCATCCCATACTATATAACATCCTCATGCAACAAAAAGAAAACGAGCTTGTCGCAGCCATGTGGTGACGTTATGCATCCCATACTACATAACCCTCACATGTTGCCCCTATGGTGGATCCATATACGAACACATATTATGCATCCCATACTACATAATATGCCCCATATACTTCATGTTATGCTATGAGTGTAGTGTTCTTACGTTTGCCAAGACGTGCTGATGACATATCGGTGTGTGAATGAAATGAAGCTAAACTGCTAATGCAATCATAAGGGACGGTTGCCCGACTAACTTGTCAAGCAACCTCCCTCTGATACCAACTATCACAACCCGCATTTTCTCCGAAGAAAACGGATTATTAGAGTAGGATAAAACAAGCGTCATGATGCCACGTCGAGCAGGGGATAACTGTCGATGCTCAGACAAACCACTATCAACTATACTTTTTGAAAATTCATAAGTTATATGATTAGAAATCAGTTATATTTTTAAAGGTCGTATCCCTCGGCTCGGTGGATCACCTAGTCCACAATTTAAAAACTATACTTATACGCTGTGGAAAATACTTTATTCAGGTTCGACATCCTAAAAGAGTGCATAAGTGTCCCTAGAGGACAACTTATACAATGCAGGACCCTACTTTTGATTTATATTATATATATATATATAGGAAAAGGATCTTTTTACGTTATTTGGAAAATAGTGATGAGTTTTATAAAACATGCTGATCATGAGGTATACTTATAATAGTGTTTTTAGGTTTAAAAGTAACTAGCAACCTAGCTTAAATCATCCCAAGAGCAAGTAGACTAACTCCAGAAAGGTAGCAGTAAAAAGTAACACATCTAGTATCAAGGTAAAACTACCAGTGGGCGCCAACAAACTGATTAGAACCCACTGGCAAATATGTATGTCTGTAAGAAAAATAGTAAAACTAACTCACAAGACCAAGGAACTAATCTCCACAGAACGAGAGACCACCAGCAACAACACAGCACAACTAGCCGCCTAATCGGCTACTAACCAGAAATTGAGGCATTCAAAGAAGAAAAGAATACCTCAGGAAGCTAAACAAGTAAGCTGTACGGAAATGTTAGGTTATAAGGTAAGCAAGAAGAGTAAGCAAACCGAAAACAAGCACCACTGTCCAAGGCAAGATAAAAGAAAAGCACTAAGTGCGAGGAAACAGCAACAACACTGCCCAAAAATAAATCCTGCAGAGTTTACAAGGCTACCATGAGCCTAAACGTTGCAAATTTACAAAGGAAGAAACGTCTAACACCCTAAGCTGTGAGAGATGGTAGTAGAAAAAACAACGAGGATCTGGGTTGGAGGCAAACTCGGCCCCCCAACCACCACTTCCAAGAAACAAAGCTCAGGGGTCTATAAGTTAAAGCACTAGGGACCTCCCACCCCCTTGCCCAGCCCGTACCTGGAGCAAGATAAAATAAAAAGGGTGGCCTTGGCTAAATTACATAACACCTTCCCCAATAAGAGCTTCAAACCACCACTACTAACCACGACCCACGATTCGGCCTTTTTGGAAAAAAAGAAAATTCCCGACAAGGAACCTCAAAATCAAGGAATTCACTCAGGGGAAAAAATCAAGGTAAGGGAAAAGTGTTGAGATGACTCAACACGACATGGCGTTGAGTGAGCCCCACTCACTCAATGCCTAAACAGACGGTGGCGTTGAGTGAGCTAGCCTCACTCAATGCCAAAACAACAATGGCGTTGAGTGAGGTTCACTCACTCAACGACTTCTGCAACACTGGTTGTGGCGTTGAGTGAGCAAACCTCACTCAACGCCAAAACAACTATGGCGTTGAATGAGGTCCACTCCCTTAATGCCTTCAGCAAAGCAGGCTGTGGCGTTGAGTGAGCTAACCTCACTCAACGCCAAAACAACTATGGCATTGAGTGAGGTCCACTCCCTCAATGCCTTCAGCAACACAGGCTGTGGCGTTGAGTGAGCTAACCTCACTCAATGCCAAAATAGCTATGGCGTTGAGTGAGGTCCACTCACTCAACTCCTTAGCACTTAACCACAAAACCCAACTGTGGCGTTGAGTGAGTCCACCTCTCTCAACGCCAAAATAGCTTTGGCGTTGAGTGAGGTCGACTCAATCAACGCCAAAGTACTTAGCCGCGAAAACAAACTGCAGCGCTGAGTGCGCCCACCATTCTCAACGATAGAACAGCTTTGGCATTGAGTGAGGTCGACTCACTCAATACCAAAGTACTTACCCGCAGGAAAGGGCTGTGGCGTTGAGTGAGCCCACCTCACTCAGCACCTAAAACGCCATGGCGTTGAGTGAGGCCAGCTCACTTAACGCCATCCGGAAGAGGTCGGTGGGAATGCAGATTGATTCTCACCGAATCGACGGGAATCACTAACGATTCTCGTCGAAGTCGGCGAGAATCACTAAGTGATTCCTGTCGATTTTGACTTAGAAGAATTTTCTCACTAAACGCCACACTACTTAGCCGCAAAAGAACAGATCAAGGGGAAATGGCATTGAGTGTGTGTACCACACTCAACGCCAAGTCCCAGCAGACTCGGCGTTGAGTGTGTGCACCACACTCAACGCCAAGTCCAAGAAGACCCGGCATTGAGTGTGTGCACCAAACTCAACGCCAAGACTTGAATCCTCCATCGCAGAAATATAGTAACTTGAAGATTAACTCTCACACTCATCCTATCACATCAGACCACTACCATTAGCCCAGAATCACTTTATTAAACAAGACGTAAGAGAGGAGAAAAAATTTCTTGCTGCTGCTACCTCTACTCTCAGGCCGAATCTACTCATCTCGAGCCTAATCAAGCAAAACTCGGCTTATATATTCATCAGCAACCTTTTAGAAGACTTTGCAGCCGCTGAAACTACGTAATCCTATAAGTTTAACAGCAAACCCTAGTTCTAAGAGCAGTGATTAGAACAATCTCAAATTAAGATGTAAAAAGAAAGAACTTCTGAAAGGAAAAATCTAGACAAGAGTATAATTAGCGTGCTTAAGCAACATTTGTCATGGCTAAATCGGGTTTTAACAAGAACATGGAAGCATTAATGGTGGAAAACAGAGATAACAGAAAGAAATTTCTACTTGGCAAGGGCTAGGAGCACTACTTGCCTCGATTTCCAGAAAGGTCTCGACTGACTTTTCTGCTTCCCCACGGATCTGGCAGCAAACACCTAACCGAGCTTGACTTGACATTTTTCGAAGAGGGAGAGGGGTCAAACGAAATTCTACAACACCATAGAAGTGCACGATATGGAGAAAGCTTACCGTCGAAATGGAGATCTAGGGGAGAGCAGTCCAGATCTACCCTCAGAACGAAAATCCTATCGCTAGAACTCCGGGAATCGGCGGTGGAAGGCACAGCTGCCCTCCTGTTTTCATCCGCTCACGAACAGGACAGTAGTTTTCTTTCACGGAAGGAGGCGATGAATTGTCTCATTTTTAACTTAAGACTATATATATATAGACACGTCTATTCAGCCTTAACTGTCACCTAAAAAAACCGCAGGATTAATTTCAAGCTAGCCTATTACAAGCCGCCAGCCATGCATGCTGCCGCCTTTTCACGGACAAAAGCAATAACTACTTATCTACTGGCCGCAGTATTAAATCACCCAGTTTTTTTTGACCGTTGGATTTCATTTTATAGCTTTATTAATTACTTAATTGCATTTATTATTATTAACACACCAAAACGACGCGAAAACCGAACCACCTCGGAATCCGACAAAATTCGCACTGTAGCTAATTACCTATGCTACAAACGCAACGGCGAAGTCGAAATTAATTTTCGACGAACAGAACTCGAGTTATACCAACCCGAAGTCAAAACACCAGCATCCCCCGAGAGGCCACACCGGGTCACCCAAAACGACCCGGCTTGCTAGCGAGATCTTGCCAATAGACTACAAAATGGGCCACTCAGTTCTAAGGAGTTAAGACCACACTCCACAGATGACATAAGCAAAGAAAACGCGTCGACGTAACCCAAAGAAAGAATTAAATAATCGCAGAAAAATCGGGGGCGTTAGAAAGAATGAGTTGCAATGGAGGTGGATGGCAAGGAGGATGAAGCGAGAATTTCTTCACTAGGGTGGGAAGTGGCTTCAGGAGCCCTTGTGCCCTCAGATGTTGAAGGGGCAGACTGCTGGTACCCTAGTTTTGATTTGAGTTCTGTTGACGCAATAATTGCGCCTTCCAATTAATGAGGTGTTCGATCTCACAAGCTAGGGGTGAAGGAAGAAGGGTTGCGGGGATAAAGGAGAGGCTTGCTTGAGCAGAGAGGAAGCTTGCTTGAGCAGAGGAGAAGCTTGCTCGAGTAGAGAGGAAGCTAGCTTGAGCAGAGGAGAAGCTTGCTCGAGTAGAGAGGAAGCTAGCTTGAGCAGAGGAGAAGCTTGCTCGAGCAGAGAGGAAGCTAGCTTGAGCAGAGGAGAAGCTTGCTCGAGCAGAGAGGAAGCTAGCTTGAGCAGAGGAGAAGCTTGGTCAGGTACTGTCGATCGGACAGCTACTTTGGCGGTTAGCTTTGCATGTTGATGCCGAGAGAGGAGAGAAGAAGAGAGGAGGCCGCTAGCAGTGGCAACAGTAGACTTCGCCCGCCGCAGCTTGAATGCCACTCTTGCGACGGGCTTTTCCTTTAATCAAGTAGAGTTACAACTTGCCATTGCACCATTACACATACGAGCAGTAGAGGGTACAATGGGGGAAGCTGGCGGCTGAGGAAGGAGATGCCAGAAACTTAGTAAAAGGAGCTGCAGAGGACTGGAGAGCTGAAGCTGAAGATGGTGCTGAAGCTGAAGATGCTGCTGAAGCTGCCTGATGAGGGCAGAAAAAACTAAGTCCACAGCTCTTGACGACCTGGGCGGACTGGAGATTTGAGTCCGCCGACCTTGCCTGATCAACCTTGACGGACTGAGAATTTGGAGGCTGCAGACCTTGCCTGATCAACCTTGACGGACTGAGAATACTGAGTCCGCAGCCTTTGATCAAGGTTGCAGTTCTCCCCCCCTCTCCCTGAATGAGAGGTCTTGGGGGGTATTTATAGGCCCGGAGAGAATCTGGTTCAGTGACGTCATCCTTGACGACCTCGGCGACCTTGGCGGACTAAGACGACCTCGGCGGACTCCGCGGACTGGCCTGAGGAAAGGAGGTCGATGACCTCGGCGGAAGAACCGAGCAAAGGGGACGGCCTGAGGAGCAGGCTGCCCAAGACCTGGCGGCTTGAGGCAGGCCGCCCACTTGCCTGGCGGCCTGAGGCAGGCCGCCCACATGCCTGGCGATCTGAGGCAGGCCGCCCACATGTCTGGCGGCCTGAGGCAGGCCGCCCACATGCCTGGCGGCCTGAGGCAGGCCGCCCACATGCCTGGCGGCCTGAGGCAGGCCGCCCACATGTCTGGCGGCCTGAGGCAGGCCGCCCACATGCCTGGCGGCCTGAGGCAGGCCGCCCACATGCCTGGCGGCCTGAGGCAGGCCGCCCACATGCCTGGCGGCCTGAGGCAGGCCGCCCACATGCCTGGCGGCCTGAGGTAGGCCGCCCACATGCCTGGCGGCCTGAGGAGAAAAAATCGACGATCCCTCCCAAGGTCTCTAGCTCGCAAGTCGCGGCCCACTCAAGGGAACCCCACGAGGATCGCGATCTACCTCGGCCTTCACTTTTTGGCCCATGCGGTTTGGCCAGGCTAACCGTGCAACATGCTTCCTTGCAGGGAGGCAGCCTATATCAGCTCGCAGGATCGATCTGCTGGAGTCAACCCTCGGCCAGCGCCATCGTCGCGGACTCAACAAGCCCCTCCAACGCAGCTGACTGTCAACCCCGAGAGGGCGGCCTGCTCCCCAGGTCGCCAGCCTAAGAGGGCGGCCTCCCCGAGGCCGTCGTCGTTGTGGGCGGCCTGCCTCAGGCCGCCAGGCATGTGGGCGGCCTGCCTCAGGCCGCCAGGCATGTGGGCGGCCTGCCAGACATGTGGGCGGCCTGCCTCAGGCCGCCAGACATGTGGGCGGCCTGCCTCAGGCTGCCAGGCATGTGGGCGGCCTGCCTCAGGCCGCCAGGCATGTGGGCGGCCTGCCTCAGGCCGCCAGGCATGTGGGCGGCCTGCCTCAGGCCGCCAGGCATGTGGGCGGCCTGCCTCAGGCCGCCATGCATGTGGGCGGCCTGCCTCAGGCCGCCAAGCATGTGGGCGGCCTGCCGCAGGCCGCCAGGCATGTGGGCGGCCTGCCTCAGGCCGCCAGGCATGTGGGCGGCCTGAGATGGGCGGCCTGCCTCAGACCGCCAGGCATGTGGGCGGCCTGCCTCAGGCCGCCAGGCAAGTGGGCGGCCTGCCTCAAGCCACCAGGTCTTGGGCAGCCTGCTCCTCAGGCCGTCCCCTTTGCTTGGTTCTTCCGCCGAGGTCGTCGACCTCCTTTCCTCAGGCCAGTCCGCGGAGTCCGCCGAGGTCGTCTCAGTCCGCCAAGGTCGCCGAGGTCGTCAAGGATGACGTCACTGAACCAGATTCTCTTCGGGCCTATAAATACCCCCCAAGACCTCTCATTCAGTGAGAGGGGGGAGAACTGCAACCTTGATCAAAGGCTGCGGACTCAGTATTCTCAGTCCGTCAAGGTTGATCAGGCAAGGTCTGCAGCCTCCAAACTCTCAGTCCGTCAAGGTTGATCAGGCAAGGTCGGCGGACTCAAATCTCCAGTCCGCCCAGGTCGTCAAGAGCTATGGACTTAGTTTTTTCTGCCCTCATCAGGCCGCTTCAGCAGCATCTTCAGCTTCAGCAGCATCTTCAGCTTCAGCTCTCCAGTCCTCTGCAGCTCCTTTTACTAAGTTTCTGGCATCTCCTTCCTCAGCTGCCAGCTTCCCCCATTGTACCCTCTACTGCTCGTATGTGTAATGGTGCAATGGCAAGTTGTAACTCTACTTGATTAAAGGAAAAGCCCGTCGCAAGAGTGGCATTCAAGCTGCGGCGGGCGAAGTCTGCTGTTGCCGCTGCTAGCGGCCTCCTCTCTTTTTCTCTCCTCTCTCGGCATCAACATGCAAAGCTAACCGCCAAAGTAGCTGTCCGATCGACAGTACCTGACCAAGCTTCTCCTCTGCTCAAGCTAGCTTCCTCTCTGCTCGAGTAAGCTTCTCCTCTGCTCAAGCTAGCTTCCTCTCTGCTCGAGCAAGCTTCTCCTCTGCTCAAGCTAGCTTCCTCTCTGCTCGAGCAAGCTTCTCCTCTGCTCAAGCTAGCTTCCTCTCTGCTCGAGCAAGCTTCTCCTCTGCTCAAGCAAGCTTCCTCTCTGCTCGAGCAAGCCTCTCCTTTATCCCCGCAACCCTTCTTCCTTCACCCCTAGCTTGTGAGATCGAACACCTCATTAATTGGAAGGCGCAATTCTTGCGTCAACATTAACACGCGACCTTCAGATCTCGATTAGACAGTGAAAGCAGTGGTTACTCATGACAGACCATCAACCAGCCGAGAGTCTTTCTCCAAGTCCCAGCGATGATTCTCTTTGGGAGGCCTTAGAGCAATCTCGCAGAGAAACTGCCCAACAGTTTCAGGCCATCAACCGTACTCTAGAAGCTCTCACTCAGCAATTGGTCGCTCAATCTTCAGCAGCGCCAGTTCCTCCAGTCAATCCAGCACCAACATCAGGGACTCCTCAAGTTTATCCACCGGCCTATCCGCCGGTCTACCCTCCTCTTTACATTCCCACCTTTCCGCAAGGACCTGCAGCTCCTTTGCGATCTCAAGATGATGAGTTTGCAGCTCGTCAAAACTTCTTCCGGGAGGCTGCCCGGGGAAGTCCAGCCAGATTTTTGAACTTTCAGGGAAGTCACCCCTCCTCTTCAGCTCCTGCCTTTGCTCCTCCCGCAGCAACCTTTTACTCCTATCCTCCTGCTCCTTTTGCAACTACTGCTCATGCTCCTTACTTTCCTTATGTAGTAGAACCAGAAGAGTCATCGCCGTTTGTAGAAAATGTTCGATATGAACCAACTCCGGTCAACTTCAGAGAGCCTCGATTACCCGTCTATACTGGAGAGACTGATCCAGTTAAACATCTTCAAGCCTTCGAATCAGCCGTGGCTCTCAAGACCCTCTCAGATGCAATTAAGTGTAAGCTCTTTGTGACATCCTTTGATGGGCAAGTGAGGGATTGGTTCTATGGACTACGTCCTCAGTCCATCTCTTCCTTCGCTGAGTTGCGAAGGGAGTTTTTGCTCAGATTTTCCACCTCTTCAAAGAGGAAGGGCGGCCCAGAAGCCCTCTTTGAGATCAGGCAGCGAGAGAATGAGACTTGGTCTCGTTTTGTGGATCGTTTTCAGAGGGAAATATTGGACATCGAGATCGTTGACCAGGAGATGTATCGAGTGGCTCTCATCAATGGTTTGTAGGAAGGACCACTCAAATTTGAGGCCAATGTCCGAGCACCAAAGACATATCAAGAACTAATTGCCTTAGCCAACTCATACATCCGCGATGAAAAGAGCAACCCCAGCTTCGTCTCTAGGCTGGTGTCGGAGAAAAATCCTTCTTGCAAGCAGCCTTCGAGGTCTCCTCGAAAAAACTTTTCATCCCACTCAAGAAAAACAAAAAGATTCCAGCATCATCATCAAGACCTCTTCCCGGGCCAGGATCGTGCCCAAGAACGACTGCTACCACCAGCCCCACTTCCGCAAACAGCTTCGGTTCATCAGCCGCAAGATGATGACTTGTCATATTCTGGACTTGATGAGGCCATGCTAGAAGTATGCCAGATCATGAAGGATAGGGCAAATTCCAAAAGGCCCTACCAGCCGACAAACCAAAAATCAAAAGATTCAGATCCGTTCTGCGAGTTCCACAAAGAAAGCGGACATTTGACCGAAAATTGTCGAGCGCTTCGTCAACTGGTGCAAAAATTGTTGAAGCAGGGTAAGATGCGTGGTCTGTTCCCGAAGGATGACCACTCCGATCCGTCAACTTTAAAAGGAAAAGAAGTAGCGGACGTGCCTTGCAGCTCAAAGGGAGTGAATCAAATCGACACGTATCGTGGCCTCGCTATAGGCGAGACCCACGATGCTAATGACGTGGGCGCCCTTGGAGACCTATTCTAAAGCCAAAAGGACATGACAATCCTCAAAGCTCCTCGCAACCAACAACAATTACTCTTACAATATTTTGCATATTTTTCAAACACTCTCTTTTGTTTCATTCAGTAAAGTTTACGTCAGAGATCTCATACTGACACAGTTCCCTTTTTGTAATGTTTCTCCTCTATACTTCTTCTCTTTGTCAAAGAGATCACTGAACCACCGAGATATCGCCAAGTCTTGCTCAGGGCCCCCTCGAGGTTGTTCTCTGGCATAAAACCACAATGACCACATATAGCGGGGAGTTTTCGCATATGTGCAGTGGGGGCCGTTCAACTCTCGTGCGGAGGATGACGGGGCTTCGGATCCCGGCCGATGTCTAGCGCAGTGTGAGTGCCTAGGGGTGGCCTCCTGTGATAGTTCTATCGTGCTCCGATAGGGATACGTTACAGTTACGATGATCTTTGCTTGACAAGCAATGGCGATCAAGTGTAGCCTTGTCTCCTCGATCATCTCACAACTGTGATGGCCGAACACTCTATGGTACTCTCAATCCGTGCTTTCGCGGGACCCACAATGTTGTTGATCTCTTCAAAGACGAGCAATGCTGTAGACCATTTGGCGCACCTGGTAGAACGGATCAACAATGTTTGTAACCCGGGGCAAGAGAGCAGTGTATCTGTCGCTTCCTTCTTAGGATTTTGCACATGTTTCCCTTTTGTGCTCTGTCAAGGGAATGCGGCCAGCCCGCTTTAGGTAGGACTACGCCCCGGATGACTTTTGGGCAAGTGATGCATAAGGCCCACAGGTGCTCTCCTGTGGCAGCATTCAACCTTTTTTAGCTCATCCTCGGGGTATAGCCCTCCTTTGTGCTTTTATCTTCTTACAGGTTAACAGGTTAAGTCCAACCTATTTTAAGGGTCTGCAATACCCTTCTAGACTTATGATCATCTTATATGCGCTACCCTGCATAAGCTCCTATCAGATAATGATCAACAAGTTCTCCTATCAGATGTTAACCACACATCATTTATTCCCTGCTTATGGTTCCTCTTGATTAACAAGCAATGTCATCATAAATCTAATTTCGGACTTTCTTATTTGGCTGATCTGGGTCTTCATGTTGATGTTGGTCACACAAGAGAGAGTCATTATCACGGCTTGATCTTTATTCAATTGATAGCAGAGCTTGCCAGAGACTAGCAGATAGTGGCAAGTTCCATACAGGTACTTGCAGCTTATTTCCTTCTTCTATCTGCTTGTTTACTCTCCCTTTTGCAGAGACTAAGCAGATAGTGGCAAGTTCCTCTCAGGTACTTGCAGCTTATTTTCTTCTTCTATCTGCTTGCTTACTCTCCCTTTTGCAGAGACTAAGCAGATAGTGGCAAGTTCCTCTCAGAGGCCAGTAGATACCAGCAAGTCTCCTTCAAGTACTTGTAAGATTATTATCCTACTATATTTTCTCTCATCCGTATTTTGACAGAATTCAATGGAAGACAGTTATCCTCTTCCTCATTTACAAAAGCAACTCAGGTACACGCAAGATGTACCTCTTTGTGCCTGCATTGATTTTTTCTTCGCAGGCAAAAGATAGGCACTGATAGATTTTTTCTGAGAAGGGACATCAGGTTCTATCTCTCCTGACCTCTAATTTTTTCTCTCCTTATTACTGAGGGGAGGATCACGATTTTTGTGGGTCTTCTACTTTTTCGAAGTTCCTTTCAGAACTTAAAAAAGTGCGGGGATTATGTTAACCCCAAAATCGACGATCCCTCCCAAGGTCTCTAGCTCGCAAGTCGCGGCCCACTCAGGGGAACCCCCCGAGGATCGCGATCTGCCTCGGCCTTCCCTTTTTGGCCCATGCGGTTTGGCCAGGCTAACCGTGCAACATGCTTCCTTGCAGGGAGGCAGCCTATATCAGCTCGCAGGATCGATCTGCTGGAGTCAACCCTCGGCCAGCGCCATCGTCGCGGACTCAACAAGCCCCTCCAACGCAGCTGACCGTCAACCCCGGGAGGGCGGCCTGCTCCCCAGGTCGCCAGCCTAAGAGGGCGGCCTCCCCGAGGCCGTCGCCGTTATGGGCGGCCTGCCTCAGGCCGCCAGGCATGTGGGCGGCCTGCCTCAGGCCGCCAGGCATGTGGGCGGCCTGCCTCAGGCCGCCAGGCATGTGGGCGGCCTGCCTCAGGCCGCCAGGCATGTGGGCGGCCTGCCTCAGGCCGCCAGACATGTGGGCGGCCTGCCTCAGGCCGCCAGGCATGTGGGCGGCCTGCCTCAGGCCGCCAGGCATGTGGGCGGCCTGCCTCAGGCCGCCAGGCATGTGGGCGGCCTGCCTCAGGCCGCCAGGCATGTGGGCGGCCTGCCTCAGGCCGCCAGACATGTGGGCGGCCTGCCTCAGGCCGCCAGGCATGTGGGCGGCCTGCCTCAGGCCGCCAGGCATGTGGGCGGCCTGCCTCAGGCCGCCAGACATGTGGGCAGCCTGCCTTAGGCCGCCAGGCATGTGGGCGGCCTGCCTCAGGCCGCCAGGCAAGTGGGCGGCCTGCCTCAAGCCGCCAGGTCTTGGGCAGCCTGCTCCTCAGGCCGTCCCCTTTGCTCGGTTCTTCCGCCGAGGTCGTCGACTGTTGGGATCTGTCTCCACAATACCTCAGATTTGTAGGAGGTCAGACCTTGAACTAAGATGAATTAAGGTGTATTTGATGCTGTGTTTAAGTTGTATGTGTGCAGGTTCTAATTGCCAAGTGTAGACCAATGTCAGTCTATAATGGGTCACCAAACACAGGACCATACAATGTAATCCCTCATTGTGTGATCCAAAGTGTTGGCCCATGTATAGCCTCTCTATTGGGATACACTTCCTTCATGCACTTGGACTGATGGACAGAAGCATTGGAGCAAATTTCATCTTAGAATTTTCCTAAGTCCTTTATACTCGAGTATTTCCTTGTAATACACGAGTAAGTGTTTTCTGATACTCGAGTATATATTCTGATACTCGAGTAAGTATGTTTATACTCGAGTATATATTCTGATACTCGAGTAAGTATGTTTATACTCGAGTATATATTCTGATACTCGAGTAAGTATGTTTATACTCGAGTATATATTCTGATACTCGAGTAAGTATGTTTATACTCGAGTATATATTCTGATACTCGAGTAAGTATGTTTTTACTCGAGTAAGTGCTTTCTGATACTCGAGTATATATTCTGATACTCGAGTATATATTCTGATACTCGAGTAAGTATGTTTATACTCGAGTAACTTGTTTTCTGATACTCGAGTATATATTCTGATACTCGAGTATATATTCTGATACTCGAGTATATATTCTGATACTCGAGTATATCTTCTGATACTCGAGTAAGTATGTTCATACTCGAGTAATTGATTTTTGATACTCGAGTAAATTCTTCCATACTCGAGTAATTGACTCTGATATAAACGTTTCTCAGGTATATTTTCTGATACTCGAGTTTAGCCTTTTGATACTCGAGTATATCGTCTTGATACTCGAGTATACTTTTCTATTACTCGAGTATACACTTCTGATACTCGAGTATACCATTTTTGATACTCGAGTAATTCTTTCTTCTCTCCTGTAATTCTCTCTTTCTATACTCGAGTATACTGCCTCTTGCTACTCGAGTAATCCATCTCTCCATACTCGTGTATATCCTCCATTACTCGAGTATCGCAGTCAACTTCTCCTGAATTATTCTAAGTCCATTTTCATCATAAGTACTTTGAATCTGTCAATTCTGATTGGTCCACGTGTCATCATTAATCAACGTTATGACCGTTGGAACCCACCTATAAATAGGTATTTTCAGAAATGACTTGTCAAGCGCTATTACAGAAATATTCTTTTTTAAGAAAGAGGAATTCCGTGAACCCTAATTTCACGCCGCCGCCATTGCCGTTCACGGAAGAAGAAGAAAAGTTTGGATCGCCACCTTCGTTTTCATCGATCTTTTCTCCAGCGATCCAGAAGAAAGAGAATCACTCGATCTTGCCAAGCCTTGAAGATTCCAGATCTACTTTCTCGATCGAGGTGGTTCTAGATCTCAGATTCGTGGATATTTCTCTAGTCGTCTTCTACATTCTCTGATCAAGCCAAAGTTCCTAAAGAAGAAGACAGATCCAGATCTGAGATTGTTGTTTTGATTTTTATTTTCAAACCAAATTTCATTGTAGGAGATTCTTCTCCGAGACTTGTAGGAAGTTTTTTCTTCCGAGTTTTTGTAGATCCGTTTTGGGATCGAGATTTGTAGGAACGTGGTTCCGAGGTGTAGGATTGTTTTCAATCCGAGATAGTGGAGTAGCCGAGTCTAGTAATTTGCTAGATCGGTGAGGAAAGTGGACGTACCCAAGATTGGGGAACCACTATAAATCTCTTGTCTTCTGTGATTGCTTGATATTTGCTGTGTTAGTTTTTAATTCCGCATTTGACACGCAATTCACCTATTCACCCCCCTCTAGGTGATTTAGGCTAACAACTTAGACCTCTCAATTGGTATCAGAGGGAGGTTGATCGTTAAAAGGTTAACACCTTGATCTTATCCTTCTAAGTTGTTTTCTGAAAAGTATCAAGCATGAGTAAGACCAAGGATTTTGCTAAACTCCCTATCTGCACCAAGAACAACTTTCCTATGTGGAAGGAAAGAGTAAAGTTCTTCATGGAAGCAGTAGATCCCCGGATCTTCATGATTGTTGAAGAAGGTCCCCATATTCCTATGACTGCATCCACCATAGATCCCACCAAGCAAGTTCCCAAGAAGCTGATGGATCTAGACAAGGATGAGATTGCACTTGTCTCTCTGGACAAGAAGGCTAAAAATATTATAGCAAGTGCAGTCGACGACTCAATGCTGCAGAATCTAATTCATTGCCAGTCTGCCAAGGAGATGTGGCAATCCCTTGTGACTCTAATGGAAGGCACTGAAGAAGTGAGGGATGATAGGAGATCCCTTCTGAATCAAAAGTATGAAGCCTTCCGGCAAGGTCATAAGGAAGCCATAGCTGACACCTTTGAGAACTTCTTCAAGATAGTAAATGGCCTAAGAGTGTATGGCCGTGTCTTCACCAACGGGGAACTCAATGACAAATTCTTAAGATCCCTAACCAAGGAATGGGATAATAAGGTATGTGCCATTCGGGAGTTTGGAAGGTTAGCTGAGACGGACCCGCAGAATCTGTTCGGAAAGCTTATGTCTTACGAGCTGCAAATCAACTCAAGAAAAGCTGAAGAAGAGACAAGCAGGTCTGCATCCAAGGAGAAATCTGTCGCTCTAAAGGCAGATAGCTCAAGGAAGACAAAAGCTAGCTCTCCTGCCCCAGTTCCTGAGGCTGATGAAGAAGAATCATCTGAGCCTAGCTCATCTGGCTCAGAACTATCTGATGGAGAGTTCTCCCTACTCTCAAGGCAGTTCAAGAAATTTTTGAACAAGAAAAAGCAATGGAGAGGCAAGGATGCCTCATATAGAAGATCACGACATGACAGTGATCATCGGAAGAAAGGGTCAAGTAGCCATGACAGGTATAATCCTAAACCGAACAAACAGATTTCTACTGACATCATTTGTTATTGCTGCAATAAGCCAGGTCACGTCATCGCCGATTGCCCTCACAAAAAGAAAGAGGGTGGAAGAAGAGAGGAAAAGAAATCCTCACACCCCAAGAAGAGGACAGAGAGAAGCCTAGTAGCCAAGAAGAGCAAAACTCTCAGCGACTCTGACTCATCTGAGTCGAGTGAAGAAGAGGAAGCTTACTTTGGGCTCATGGCTCATTCGGATGATGAACAAGTCCCCCAGTTTACTGGGGAGGTAAAATCTCACACTCCTCTCTCTGATTCTGAAGATGACAATGAGCAAGAGGGATATTCCTCTGAAGATGAATCTGAACTCATGGGACAGTATAAGGAATTACTCACCGCTTACGAGAAATGTCGTAGAATGGTGAAAAGTCAAGCCAAAGAGATCAATTCTCTACAGGCTAGTGAGAGCAACTTGAGAGAAGAAGTCAATAGGACTAACTCTCTTCAAGAGAACCTAAATGAAGCTATGGAGGAATACAATAAAGCTCTCAAGCACCTTGACCTTAAAGAGGAAATCATCAAAGAACTGGAAAAACAGCTCGAGGCTGAAAAGAAGCTTGTTGAGAGCTTCTCTAAGCCTAAGACAGTTCTTCCAATCGTTGCTGAATTCTCTGCTAAGGCCAAGGGTGCTGGTTTAGGCCACATTGGATCTTCTAGTAAATCCTCTAGGAGAAACAAGGCCAAGAGGAAGAATAAGGCTGCCCGGAAGGCTCTAGCTGAGGAAAAAGGGAAAGCTCCCTTGGAACCTGTTGTGTTCAAGAAAGTTATCTTTCCCACGAACGAACTCGATTATGAGTCCACCTATGGACACTTTTCTAGGCCGATCCCTGAGAAGCCTAAGTCAAGATACCAAGGTTGGACTCGTCCTCGTAACTTTGGCGAGAGTGTCTTCAAGGCACCTTATGAGGAGATTCAGCTTCAAAGCTATGGACCTTATGCTCATGGTCATAACTTTAAGAAGACACCAAAAGTAAAACCCGCTGTAGAAAAGCCTATGAAAGAGAAGACTTCATGCAACTGCAATCATCATGAAGCCTCTTCCTCCAAAAGTAAGGGTCCTGCCAGACCTTTATTCCAGAAAGTCAGGCAGGACTACCCAAGGCAAAGATACAACAGGTTCAACTGTTGGTGTTGTGGCAGAATTAGTCATTTTGCCAGTGATTGTTGGTTCAATCCTGAAAATGCTGCAACCCCTAAGGTTAGCAACGTGAGAGTGACCACTCATAAGGCTAATACTCGTAGGGGGAGTATTCTAACTCGAGACCAAGGACCCAAACTTGTTTGGGTTCCTAAGGCTAAATGATTGTAATTGCAGGTATGTCCAAAGGCCACCAAAATGCCAATCTGGTACTTGGACAGTGGATGTTCTCGGCATATGACCGGGACAAGGAGCCTACTACTGAACTACACCTCAGTCTGCGACGGACCAAAGGTCATCTTTGGAGGTTCAGATCGAGGAATCACTAAAGGCTATGGTATGATTTCTAACGGTAGCGTATCCTTCTCGAATGTAGCCTATGTTGAAGGATTGGAACACAATCTCATCAGCATAAGCCAACTATGCGACAAAGGATACGTAGTTGAATTTCATGCAGACAAGTGTTTGATAAAATCGGTTAACAATATGGAAACTATCTTATCAGGCACTCGAAGCAGAAATATTTTCTGTTTAAATTTTATTTGTATAGACTCTTCGACACCAGTGTGTCTTTTGGCAAAAAGTAGTGCATCTCTTGCTGACCAATGGCACAAGAGACTAGCACATATTAATTTCAAAACTATTAATAAATTATTCTCTCAAAACTTAGTGCGTGATGCACCCAAGGTCAAGTGCGTTACGGACAGTCCTTGTCACGCTTGTATCAAAGGCAAGCAAACAAGAAGCTCGTTCAAAAGCATAATAGGCAAGGATTCCAATAGAAGTTTACAGCTTCTTCATATGGACTTGTTTGGTCCACTGCAGGTTAGAAGTTTGGGAGGTAAGGAATATACGTTGGTTATTGTGGATGATTACTCGCGCTTTGCGTGGGTGTTCTTTCTGAAACACAAGTCAGATACCTTCGGTATTTTCACTAACTTTGTCAGGCAAATCCAGAATGAATACAACTGTTCCGTAGTCAAAATCAGAAGTGACAATGGAACGGAATTCAAGTCTGGAGCCATGACAGAATTTTGTGAAAGTCAAGGTATCTTTCATGAGTTTTCCTCTCCCCGCACACCACAGCAAAATGGAGTGGCTGAGAGAAGGAACAGAACACTCATAGAGGCTTGTCGGACCATGTTGAGTGATGCCTCACTTCCGGAGTATTTCTGGGCTGAAGCCGTCAACACCGCTTGTCACGTGCAAAATCGAGCACTCATCAACAAAGACCATGATAAGACTCCTTACGAACTTCTAAAAGGCAGGCAACCAACCATTTCATACTTTAGAATCTTTGGTTGTAAGTGCTTCGTACTTAACAATGGCAAGTATCACACTACAAAGTTTAGCGAGAAAAGCTTTGAAGGTATTTTCGTAGGTTATAGTAGCCATAGTAAGGCCTATAGAGTTTTCAATAGAAAAACTCTGGTTGTGGAAGAGTCGATACATCTTGTATTTGATGAGACGAGTCTGTTGCAAAGCAACTCGTCTAGTGTGCCTATTGTAGATGCAGGTACAAAGTTGAAAGAACTCAGCTTGGATGAACCTATTAAAGATAAAGATGAGATGTTCATCAAGATCCCCTCTACAACCACCTTTGAAGAGGGAGATGATCAAGATGAAGAAGACATCCCAGCTGAAGATATAACTCCAGTGGCTGAAGAGATCCCAGATGCAAGGACTTTAGAGTTCAGACACTTGAAGGATCATCCTGTTGACCAAATCATAGGAGATCCTCGGGATGGTGTCAGAACTCGTCGAGGTACAACTAACGAGAATTTACACTTAAGCTTTCTCTCACAGGTTGAACCAAAGAAATTTGAGGAAGCCAACTCCGACGCATCCTGGATTCTAGCCATGGAAGAAGAATTAAATCAGTTCAAAAGATGCAAAGTCTGGACACTTGTTCCTAGACCCAAGCATAAGAACGTCATCGGGACAAAGTGGGTCTACCGGAACAAGATGGATGAAGACGGAACAATTATAAAGAATAAAGCCAGACTTGTCGCCAAGGGATATCGTCAAGAGGAAGGGATCGACTTCGACCAAACTTATGCTCCAGTAGCAAGACTGGAGGCAATCAGGTTATTTCTTGCCTACGCTGCACTTAAGGGCTTTACCGTCTATCAAATGGACGTGAAGTCCGCCTTCCTAAATGGTAACATTAAGGAAGAAGTGTACGTAGAGCAACCCCCAGGTTTTGTTGATCCAACCCTTCCTAACTATGTGTATTTATTACAAAAAGCACTATATGGTCTCAAGCAAGCCCCTCGGGCTTGGTGTGAGACGCTGTCCACCTTTCTTCTTGAGAACAAGTTCACAAGAGGAAAGATAGACAAGACATTATTTCTTAGGGAAATAAAAGGCAAGATTTTGCTAGTGCAAATCTATGTCGACGACATCATTTTTGGCTCTACAGATAATAACCTCTGCAAGAAGTTTTCTAAACTTATGCAAGGGAAGTTTGAAATGAGCAGTATGGGAGAGCTGAAGTATTTCTTAGGGCTACAAGTGAAACAATCTGAGGATGGAATTTTCATCTCTCAGACCAAGTTCACCAAAGAGCTGCTTAAGAAATTCGGAATGGAGAATGCAACCTCTATGAGGACTCCAATGGCCTCAGCTATGTCTCTGGACAAGGACGAGAAAGGGAAACCTTTTGATGAAACCAAGTACAGAAGCATAATTGGGTCCTTGCTCTACCTTACTGCGAGTAGACCAGATATAATGTTCTCGACATGTGTATGTGCTAGATTTCAGGTGAACTCTAAGGAATCTCACTACATCGCTGCAAAGCGAATCTTGAGATACCTCAAAGGAACACCAAATCTTGGCTTATGGTACCCAAGAAGTAATGATAGTGAACTAATTGGATTTTCAGATGCAGATTTTGCAGGAAGCAAAGACGACAGGAAAAGCACCTCCGGGACTTGCCAATTCCTCGGAAGGAGACTCATTTCCTGGAGCAGTAAGAAGCAAAACTGTGTAGCCATCTCAACGGCTGAATCAGAGTACATCTCTGCAGGGAGCTGTTGTGCACAGCTTTTGTGGATCAAGAATCAGTTTGAAGATTATAACATGAAGTTCCAGAACATTCCACTGTTCTGTGATTCTTCCAGCGCAATTGCAATAGCCAACAACCCAGTCTCCCACAGCAGGACCAAGCACATAGAGCTTCGCTACCATTTCATCAGGGAGCATGTGGAAAATGGAGATATAGATCTACAGTATGTCTCCACAGACAGGCAAGTTGCAGACATCTTCACCAAGCCGCTGGATGAGTCCAAGTTTTCATTCTTCAAAACTGAGCTTGGACTGCTTAACAAAGAAGACCAATGATGGACTCAGAAATTTAGAAGAGGTCAGAAATGTTGGATACTCTGAGGTACATTTTTCTTTTGTTTAGTGAAAATTCCTTCAAGAAATTTGAGACTCGAGAATAGTTACATTTACACGAGTGAAATAGTGAATACTCGAGTAACAAGTCAAATATACTCGAGTAATCAAGTCAATACTCGTGTATGCACTCTTCATACTCGAGTATGATAAGTCTTCAGAATTTAATACTCGTGTATTGAACTTCATATACTCGAGTAATCAGATTGATACTCGAGTATGAATTTCTTATACTCGAGTATGGAAAAATCCGTCTAGACTTAATACTCGTGTATACTCAGTCCATACTCGAGTATATGTTAAGGATTACTCGTGTATACCGTAAACTCCTCTCGTGTAATCGAATTTCTCTGGAATTTTTCAAAATCTCTATTCGCACAACTAATTTGCCGCCTCTTCAGGTATGTCTTTTACTTAATTCGTTTTT
The DNA here is from genome assembly GCA_039513925.1 of Platanthera zijinensis. NCBI lineage: Eukaryota > Viridiplantae > Streptophyta > Magnoliopsida > Asparagales > Orchidaceae > Platanthera > Platanthera zijinensis. Next base: position 63,059,499 of record CM077098.1, on the reverse strand, counting down.
AAACCTAATTAGAATTATTTATATATATATTCAAAACGACAAAGTCCTTTCCACTTCTCATTCACTCGAGTAGCCGCCGGCTGTTCGTATTCCCGAAACCCTGTTCTTCATCTTCCGTCGCCGCAGATTTCCGTCTTCCTCATTGCAGAATCGCTGATGGCTCCTCCCTCCTCCAAGTTTGGAATCGGCTCGGAATTAGTGACTGATGGCATTGAAGATATCTCCGATGATTTCAAGAACCTTCTGATTCTCCTCGACACGGCCGGATTAACCTTCGTTCTTCAAGAACCTTGCCGCCTTTTGCTTTCTGATGTTGAAGAGTTCTACAAAAACTTGAAGATTAGGCACAATGGTACAGTTCTGAAATCAAAGGTAAGGGGAGTTGATGTTCGGTTAGATAAAACCTCTGTCGCCACTCTGCTTCGGATGCCCGTGGTCGACGAAGAAGATGATTTAGACAAGGCAGATGCCGACCGCACCTCCTTATTCTGTGGTCGAGATCCAGAAGGTGGAGGTGAAACCCTGAACCGCTCTCTGTTCAATCCAGAAGGGAAGTTTCTAGTTGACATCATTGCCAAAATCCTCTGGTGCAAGACTTACTCCATTCGAGATGTATCACAAAATCTTTTTGATGTTATGCAAGCTATTGTCTGCAGGAAGAAGTTTCAATTTGGAATGATGATACTCGATAAGATCAAAGAAAGCGTCAAACATCCCAGCTTTGCAAGGATTATCTCCCTCCTCCTCCATGAGATTAATCCAACAGTGTTTGACTTCTCTAAAGGGACTCCTCTTCACCACATGAAGAAAGTCTCAATATCATCCATTCAGAGGTATGACCTCAAGATCATGAACCCAGCCCAAACCTCCAGACAGCAAGCTGTCATCAGGACCCCATCTCCTCCTCAACATCAAATTGCTGACACTCTGGGTGCAACAATTGAGGGGGAGCCTGCCTCTTCTCTTCCTCAGAATCAGGTTTCTTCAGAATCAGTAATTCCAGAAACAGAAGAAGTAAGAATTCCCACTCCTCCAATCTCTCCTCCTCCAGCAGATATTCAATCAGCAAATGCAGACTCAGAGATTCCAGACTCAGCAGCCCTTCTGTCTACAGCTGAGGATATCAACAAATTCATTGATGAGCTCAGCTCAGATGCCCCTCTCTTCCAGAATGACTCATCTGCTAAGTCTCCAGTTCAGTCTGAAGTCCATACTCCAGCTCAGTCTCCTGCAAGAACCCCAGCTCCTTCTCCTGCAAGATCTCCAGTCCATTCTCCTGAGAGTGAGCCTAGTAAATCAGCTCATATTCTCCTGTCTGATGATGAGATGTCTCCAGATCCTGTGGAGGCACCTCTGAAGAACTTGGATTTCTCCATGCCCTCTCTCCTACCCTCAGAAGAAGATGTTGACACAGTTCCATTCAAGAGAGCAGTCAGCTCAGTGGTGATCTCAGAAATCCCTCCTTGGACTGCTTCTGCTTCTACTTCTGCTCTTGCTCCTGCTGCTTCAGCTCCTGAACCAACCTCAGCTCCCTCCTCTTCATCCTCAGATATTATCAGCAAGATAGAGCTTATGCTAAAAGAACAGAGAGATTACTTTGATGCCTCTCTGCAATCAGTAACATCCAAGGTCTCTGCTCTTGAAACAGAGATGAGCAGAGGCTTTGCTGAGATTCAAGCAAATACTGATGAGTTAAAAAGGTTGTTCCAAATTGGAGGCAAAGCCATAGACCACACCATTACAAGCATTGGTGAACTAAGAAATCAGGCTGAGACAGTAGCTCACAACCAACTCAAGCTAGATGAGAGAGCTGAACTGAATGTTGTGAAAGTTTGTAATGAAGTGAGCACCTTCAAAGATGAAGCCATTGCAAAGCTAAACATAGATATCAGCAAGGGGGAGAAAGTTGTAAAAGAACAAGTGGAAAAACTTCATGAGCAAGCTCAAATAGCTGTAAAAGAACAAGTTGAAACTCTCTCTACACAGGCTCAAACTACAGTGGATGGAATTGTAAAGGAAATGAAAGCAGACATTCTCTCTCAACTTCAATCTGTAAAGTTTTATACATATGATACTGCTGTGTGGCTGCATAATATGAACTTCCCCAATGCTCAGCTCAACCCAGCCATCATTCCTCAGCACCTAAATCCTCTTGAAGAACAACCCTCTGCAGATGCCCCTGTCCAAGCTACCATTCCAGAAAGTGGTGTGCCAGTCTTCTCTCCTAGACCTGAGGGTGATCTGACTGAGCCTCCTCTCAACTACTCTGACATGTGGCAAGATGATTTTGTTTCCAGTTCTCAAGGTCCATCTAAAAGGAAAAGAAAGTATGGTGAAGGTGCCTCTGCAAGTCGTTCTGAACCCAGAAGAGATCCAGCAATTGTTCACTCAGAGGTTTGGAGTCCAACCTCCAAATCCCTTATTCTTGATACCCTGAAATTAGTGACAGATCTTGGGGAAAACAGAGATAATCATTACAGCTATTCAGAGTGGAAAGCATATGAAGCTTCTCAGATTAAAATCAGACTCCATGACAGAAACTGGGGACACAACAACCCTGCTGCTCCTCCCAGGCCCAGGACTTATTTCCCAAAGCCTTACAGCTACCTGGAGAGGCAACAGCTCAAAAGGGAAAGGATGCACAAGGATGCTCCATCATGAGTGGATCTGAGAAAGTGGAATTGGACTATTTTGTTTATGTGCTTTAAAAACATTTCCTCATATATATATATTTAATTCTGATTATGGTCATATTTTGTTTACTCTGCTTTAGCTAAGCTTATTCTCCTGTTATATGCTTGCTGTTCTTTTACTCTTAAGTAATTCACCTTAGTATAGAGAGTGCTGACATCTACAAATAGGGGGAGATTGTTGGGATCTGTCTCCACAATACCTCAGATTTGTAGGAGGTCAGACCTTGAACTAAGATGAATTAAGGTGTATTTGATGCTGTGTTTAAGTTGTATGTGTGCAGGTTCTAATTGCCAAGTGTAGACCAATGTCAGTCTATAATGGGTCACCAAACACAGGACCATACAATGTAATCCCTCATTGTGTGATCCAAAGTGTTGGCCCATGTATAGCCTCTCTATTGGGATACACTTCCTTCATGCACTTGGACTGATGGACAGAAGCATTGGAGCAAATTTCATCTTAGAATTTTCCTAAGTCCTTTATACTCGAGTATTTCCTTGTAATACACGAGTAAGTGTTTTCTGATACTCGAGTATATATTCTGATACTCGAGTAAGTATGTTTATACTCGAGTATATATTCTGATACTCGAGTAAGTATGTTTATACTCGAGTATATATTCTGATACTCGAGTAAGTATGTTTATACTCGAGTATATATTCTGATACTCGAGTAAGTATGTTTATACTCGAGTATATATTCTGATACTCGAGTAAGTATGTTTTTACTCGAGTAAGTGCTTTCTGATACTCGAGTATATATTCTGATACTCGAGTATATATTCTGATACTCGAGTAAGTATGTTTATACTCGAGTAACTTGTTTTCTGATACTCGAGTATATATTCTGATACTCGAGTATATATTCTGATACTCGAGTATATATTCTGATACTCGAGTATATCTTCTGATACTCGAGTAAGTATGTTCATACTCGAGTAATTGATTTTTGATACTCGAGTAAATTCTTCCATACTCGAGTAATTGACTCTGATATAAACGTTTCTCAGGTATATTTTCTGATACTCGAGTTTAGCCTTTTGATACTCGAGTATATCGTCTTGATACTCGAGTATACTTTTCTATTACTCGAGTATACACTTCTGATACTCGAGTATACCATTTTTGATACTCGAGTAATTCTTTCTTCTCTCCTGTAATTCTCTCTTTCTATACTCGAGTATACTGCCTCTTGCTACTCGAGTAATCCATCTCTCCATACTCGTGTATATCCTCCATTACTCGAGTATCGCAGTCAACTTCTCCTGAATTATTCTAAGTCCATTTTCATCATAAGTACTTTGAATCTGTCAATTCTGATTGGTCCACGTGTCATCATTAATCAACGTTATGACCGTTGGAACCCACCTATAAATAGGTCTTTTCAGAAATGACTTGTCAAGCGCTATTACAGAAATATTCTTTTTTAAGAAAGAGGAATTCCGTGAACCCTAATTTCACGCCGCCGCCATTGCCGTTCACGGAAGAAGAAGAAAAGTTTGGATCGCCACCTTCGTTTTCATCGATCTTTTCTCCAGCGATCCAGAAGAAAGAGAATCACTCGATCTTGCCAAGCCTTGAAGATTCCAGATCTACTTTCTCGATCGAGGTGGTTCTAGATCTCAGATTCGTGGATATTTCTCTAGTCGTCTTCTACATTCTCTGATCAAGCCAAAGTTCCTAAAGAAGAAGACAGATCCAGATCTGAGATTGTTGTTTTGATTTTTATTTTCAAACCAAATTTCATTGTAGGAGATTCTTCTCCGAGACTTGTAGGAAGTTTTGTCTTCCGAGTTTTTGTAGATCCGTTTTGGGATCGAGATTTGTAGGAACGTGGTTCCGAGGTGTAGGATTGTTTTCAATCCGAGATAGTGGAGTAGCCGAGTCTAGTAATTTGCTAGATCGGTGAGGAAAGTGGACGTACCCAAGATTGGGGAACCACTATAAATCTCTTGTCTTCTGTGATTGCTTGATATTTGCTGTGTTAGTTTTTAATTCCGCATTTGACACGCAATTCACCTATTCACCCCCCTCTAGGTGATTTAGGCTAACAACTTAGACCTCTCATCGACCTCCTTTCCTCAGGCCAGTCCGCGGAGTCCGCCGAGGTCGTCTCAGTCCGCCAAGGTCGCCGAGGTCGTCAAGGATGACGTCACTGAACCAGATTCTCTCCGGGCCTATAAATACCCCCCAAGACCTCTCATTCAGGGAGAGGGGGGAGAACTGCAACCTTGATCAAAGGCTGCGGACTCAGTATTCTCAGTCCATCAAGGTTGATCAGGCAAGGTCTGCAGCCTCCAAATTCTCAGTCCGTCAAGGTTGATCAGGCAAGGTCGGCGGACTCAAATCTCCAGTCCGCCCAGGTCGTCAAGAGCTGTGGACTTAGTTTTTTCTGCCCTCATCAGGCAGCTTCAGCAGCATCTTCAGCTTCAGATCTCTAGTCCTCTGCAGCTCCTTTTACTAAGTTTCTGGCATCTCCTTCCTCAGCCGCCAGCTTCCCCCATTGTACCCTCTACTGCTCGTATGTGTAATGGTGCAATAGAAAGTTGTAACTCTACTTGATTAAAGGAAAAGCCCGTCGCAAGAGTGGCATTCAAGCCGCGGCGGGCGAAGTCTGTTGTTGCCGCTGCTAGCGGCCTCCTCTCTTCTTCTCTCCTCTCTCGGCATCAACATGCAAAGCTAACCGCCAAAGTAACTGTCCGATCGACAGTACCTGACCAAGCTTCTCCTCTGCTCAAGCTAGCTTCCTCTCTGCTCGAGCAAGCTTCTCCTCTGCTCAAGCTAGCTTCCTCTCTGCTCGAGCAAGCTTCTCCTCTGCTCAAGCTAGCTTCCTCTCTGCTCGAGCAAGCTTCTCCTCTGCTCAAGCTAGCTTCCTCTCTGCTCGAGCAAGCTTCTCCTCTGCTCAAGCAAGCTTCCTCTCTACTCGAGCAAGCCTCTCCTTTATCCCCGCAACCCTTCTTCCTTCACCCCTAGCTTGTGAGATCAAACACCTCGTTAATTGGAAGGCGCAATTCTTGCGTCAACAAGTTCAGTCTTCTCTTTTAGTCTCTTGACCCAAGATTTATTTATGGTCAAAGGTTAGTTGTTTAGTTAGTTTGCTCTAGATTTAGAGTTGTCACTTTTCCAGATGAAAATTTGGTTAAGTTGTTTTTTGTTCGACTATGGTCGAACGCCGCTCGACTATCGTCTATCGACTGGTCGACGATCGTCTATCAGTTGGTCGACTATCTGTCGTGTTTGATAGTTCGACTATCTGTCTTGATAGGTCGACTATCTGCTGTGCTTGATAGTTCGACTATCTGTTCTGATAGTTCAACTATCTGATAGTTCGACTATCTGTTTGATAGGTCGACTATCTGTCTTCTTTGATAGTTCGACTATCTGCTTGATAAGTCGACTATCTGTTTTCTTTGATAGTTCGACTATCTGTTCTGATAGTTCAACTATCTGATAGTTCGACTATCTGCTTGATAGGTCGACTATCTGTTTTCTTTGATAGTTCGACTATCTGTTCTGATAGTTCAACTATCTGATAGTTCGACTATCTGTTTGATAGGTCAACTATCGGTCTTCTTTGATAGTTCGACTATCTGTTTGATAGGTCGACTATCTGCTTTCTTTGATAGTTCGACTATCTGTTCTGATAGTTCAACTATCTGATAGTTCGACTATCTGCTTGATAGGTCGACTATCTGTTTTCTTTGATAGTTCGACTATCTGTTCTGTTAGTTCAACTATCTGATAGTTCGACTATCTGTTTGATAGGTCGACTATCTGTCTTCTTTGATAGTTCGACTATCTGTTTGATAGGTCGACTATCTGCTTTCTTTGATAGTTCGACTATCTGCTTTCTTTGATAGTTCGACTATCTGTCTTGATAGATCGACTATCTGATAGCTCGACTATCTGTTCTGATAGCTCGACTATCTGCTGTGGTAGTTCGACTATCTGCTTGGGTAGTTCGACTATCTGTATCGTTCGACTATCTGTCTGATAGGTCGACGATCTCTGTGCTTCGGTCGACGATCTCCGAGGGTCGTTTGACGTTTTGCTGTATGTCTTTAATAATTTTGTCCTCTTCTATTCTGTGATTTATTTCATATTTATTTGGCATATTATTTCTGTAAATTTGTGTTATTATTTCCATGCAATTTCTGCTCCATTCCTTATGCATGAGCCAATCTTTATCTGACAAAGTGTTTTGTCTTATTAGTTGAAATGCATTTTCTGCTTTATCTGCCAAACTGTCCTTTATAGCCGTTAGACTCAGAAAGTCTTCTCTGGCTGTAAAGAGTTCTTTCTGATGTGACCTTTTTCCTACACCCTTCTTATCTGATTGGTTATGCAGCTTCTTAGAAAGCTTTATCCTCTTATAGTATGTCTGCCTGCAGTATTTGTTTTTGCTTTATGCTTTTTGCAGCCCAGATTGCTGATGCCAGAAGAAGACAAAGATTCAAACACAAATTAAAGCCGTTGCAAAGGCTCATATTTAAAGAGCTTCTTTTGAAAGAAGAAATTACTTAGAACCCAGATCATATACACTCAGCAGCATAGAAAAAGAGAGAAAGCAAGAAAGTTCTACAGCTCTCAGCATTTCATATTCAACTGAGAAGTTCAAAGCTCTTCTGCATTCTTCTTCATCCTGAGTTCATCTTGCTTACAGGAAAACTTTCACTTAGAGGCCTTTAGAAGAAGAAAGGAAGCTGTTTGAAGAAGAACATTCAGAATCCTCTTCAAGCTTCTCCTTCAGAACCTCAAGACAATTCTTTGTCTTAGTTCAGAAGTGTTCCTGCACCCTGAAGCAAGACTCTTTCCTGGATATTCTCTAAGCCAGGGGGAGCCTTGATTCTTTAGAGCTTTCTAGCTCTATGCAATCCACTAGCTTCTCTAATTTGTTTAACAATAGAGAAGAAGCCTTAACTCTCCCAGCCTCCTGTACAAAGGGTTATTACTCCCTTCAAAAGTGAACCATTGGTGGCAGGGCACCTGATCAAAAACCTGTGTTGGATTTTGAGCTCCTGATCAAAAGCTCAAAGGGTCTACTTGATCTACCTGAAGCAGATCAGTTGGTGGCAGGGCACCTGAACAAAAACCTGTAGTGGATTCCTACCATGGTTGTAGAAGAGTGGACGTACCTATTTAGAGGGAACCACTATAAATTCCTTGTGTCGTCTGTGTTGCTCATTTAATTTATTACACTGTGGTTGTGAATCAAATTAATTAGGATTGCTAGTTGCTGTGATAGGATCCCAAGCTTAACTGTAATTACAATCAGCTCTCTCTTGTGCACTACACTTTGTGTTAGGCTCTAGGGTTATCAATATCTATAAACTAATTCCGCAAATTAACTCTAAGGGAGTTGAGTAGGGTATCATAATTTTTGAATACTTTATTCACCCCCCCCCCCCTCTAGAGTTGTATCTACCCTCACTTTCAATTGGTATCAGAGGGAGGTTGGCTGACTGTATAGGCTAACACCTAAGTCACAAGATCCTGATAGATACCAAGCTTATAGATATTCACTTCATGGCCCAGTCCAAGGATTACTCTAGCATCAGACCTCCAGCATGCAACTTAGCTAAGTTTAGCATCTGGAAGGCAAGGATTAAGTTATATATGAACTCTATTGATGAGAGTATTTTTGCTTCTATTTTGACAGGACCACTAAGAGCACTTGCTGCAGCTACTGCTTCATCATCAACTGATATGAGTGTAGTGCCTCCTCCAGATTACAACGATGAATACAAAAAGGCAAAGATAGCAGATGCCAACGCAATGAATATTCTGGCTCAGACAATGTCTGATGAAGTATTCCAGAAAGTTGCTGACTGTCCCTTAGCAAAAGCTATGTGGGATACATTGAACCAGATTGTAGCTGGTTCAGCTGATGAAAGGAAGGACAGAAGGTCCAACCTTATCTCCCAGTATGAAAACTTCAAGAAAACTGATGTTGAATCAGTTGAAGCAATGTACACTCGGCTCAGCTCAATCATCAATGAGCTGAGGACTCTTGACAAGGATATATCATTGACAGAGGTCAATGATAAGATTCTTATGTGCTTCCCTAGCACATGGGATCTGAGGATCTGGCCTATCAAGGAGGCCTGAAGTACAAATGAAATATCAACAGAAGCTCTCCTTGGCAAGCTCAAGTCTTTTGAGCAAGTGCTGAAGACCAGGGAAGCTGAGGCTGAAGCAAAGACTCCAACCCCAACAAGAAAAGAGCAATCTCTTGCTCTCAAAGCTGCTGAAGCTTCTGAAGGAAGACAATCCAATGAGGAACTAATGGCATTATTTGCCAAGAGGTTTCTCAAGATGGGAAGAAAATACTTCAGAAAGAAATCTTCACGATATGAAGATAAACCAAGGTATGATCGTCTCCTGCTAAAGAAATAATTTGATATGGTTGCAGGAAGCCTGGACATATTCTACCAGAGTGTCCAGAGGAAAAGAATAAAGAGAAAAGGAAGGAAAAAGAATAGCACAGGAAGCATTCCAAGCCCTCCTCCTGCAAGAACAAAAAGAAGGAGAGAGGTTTCGTTGCTGAAACCTGGAGCGATTCTGATGAGGAATCTTCCTCCTCAAGCTCCAGTGAGGATGAGGAAGAAAAGAAGGCAAAGGAAATTTGTCTGATGGCAATTGATTCCTACAACAATAACTCAGCTGCAGAGAGTTCAGATTCTGATGAAGAAATGCCAACAGAAGATGAGGTATTGTCTTCTTACGATTTTACATCTGCTGAATTTAAATTAGATTTTAAATCTTTGTGTTTAGATTTAATTAGTTCTGAAAAGGAAATTAAGGACCTTAGAAGTAAGCTTGCTAAATCTGAATTTATCTCTAATGAAAACATTAGGTTAACAGCAGAACTCACTAATTCTAGTGAAGAAATAAAATTCCTTAAGAATGAATTAGCTAAGTCAAAAAGGTTAGAAGAGTCTCTGAATGTTAGAAGCCTTAAGTTGCTTGAAATAACCAGCATGTCTAACACTAGGTCAGGCAATAACAAATTATGCTTAGGAACTTCATCTAGTGAACCCCCAATCATTCTTAAAAATCATCTTTCAACTCCAGTGAACTTTATCTCAGCTGATGGGATAAAGAACACTGAGCAAGTTAATCAGGTTAATAAAGCTTTAAATAAAGCTAAGAGAGAAAAGAGGAAGCAAAAGTTTAAGGAAATACAAAAAGCGTCGAACGCCGCTCGACGATCGCAGGCTCAGTGGTCGAACGAAGCTCGACGATCTGAGCATCCATCGTCGAACGCTGATCGACGTTTTCAATATGAATTTCAAAACTTCAACCAGAACTTTAGAAACCCGAATGTTAATAGAAACCCTAGGTTCATTGACCCATCATCTGCATGGAGTATCCCACCTAGGAGATCTTACCCGTTAGGTTATCATCCTCAACCTGCTTTTTCATTTATTTCTAGTTTTTCTTATGTGAAAAACAAGGGACCCAAGGTTACCTGGGTCCATAATGTTTAATTGATTTATTTGCAGGTGAAGACCATCCTATCACTCAAAATAGGTGGTATTTGGATAGTGGCTGCTCCAAGCACATGACAGGAAATAAGGAAAATCTGTCAAGTTTCAAGGCCAAGCTTGGACAAAAGGTGATCTTTGGAGATTCAAGCTATGGTCAAACTGAAGGCTATGGCAGGATTACAATTGGAGCTATAACATTCAAGAGAGTTGCTTATATAACTGTACTGAAGCATAATCTCATTTCAATAAGTCAGTTATGTGATGCTGGATACCAGGTATCATTTTCTAACTCTCTTTGTAATATTACTTTGAATAATAATGTTGCGTTAGTAGGTATTAGACAAGGTAATATTTATTTAGTAGATTTTAATTCAACCCACTCTGAAATCTACTTATTTAATGAAGTAACAAATAACAATACCTTATGGAATAAAGGCATAGCCATGTTAACCTCAAGAACATATCTAGGTTATCTAAATACAACCTTGTTAGAGGGTTACCTTCTTTCCCCTACAAAAAGGAGAGCCGATACAAGGCTTGTCAATTAGGCAAGCAAACCAAGAATTCATTTAAATCAGTAAATAAAAGTGATTCACCTAGAATCCTGTATCTATTACATTTGGACCTTTTTGGCCCAATAAATGTACAGAGTCTAGGAGGGAAGTATTACACCCTAGTCATTGTAGATGACTTCTCTAGGTTCAGTTGGGTGTTCTTTTTGAGAACTAAGGCTGATAACTTCAAAGCCCTTACAGATTTTCTATTATGTGTGCAGACTGAGTACTCTACTCATGTGGACTTGATCAGAAGTGATCATGGTACTGAGTTTGACTCTCTTCTCATGCAAGAATTCTGTGAGAGAGAAGGTATTAAACATAGCTTCTCAGCTCCTAGAACTCCCCAACAAAATGGGGTAGTGGAAAGGAAAAATAGAACCCTGATTGAAGCTGCAGGAACATTATTGGCAGATGCTAACATGCCTCTCTCCTATTGGGCAGAAGCTGTTAGCACAACTAATTATGTGCTGAACAGAAGTCTTATACACAAGCTTAAGTGTAAAACTCCTTATGAGTTGCTTAAAGGAAAGAAACCTAAAATAAATTATTTTAGAGTATTTGGTTGTGTAGTTTATATTCATAATAATAATAAAGAATACCTTAGAAAGTTTGAAGTAAAAGCTTCAATGGGAATTTTTCTTGGATATTCCCAAGTAAGCAAAGCTTATAGGGTATTTAATAAATCTTCTTCTAAAATTGAGGAATCTGTGCATGTATCTTTTGATGAATCCCAGATGTTTTTCAAGGAGAAGGAAACTTCCCCTTCCTCAAGTTTATTGCAGGTACAAGAATCTAGTAAAGATGTCACTCAAGAGATTCTCCATCTATCAACTCTTCATATCACTGAATCAGACAGTGATGAAGACTTTGCAGAAGTTGTTGCTGTACCACCAATAGTAGATCAAATTCCTCCTGAAGAATTAATCCTAACTATTGCTGAAGATCACATCCCACCTACTGATGTTATCACACTTAGAGATCATCCTACATCTCAAGTGATTGGAGACATATCAGCTGGTGTTCAAACAAGACATCAATTAAGACAGGATGTGATGCATGCTTGTTTCCTTTCACAGATTGAGCCCCTCACCATTAAAGATGCTGAGCTAGATCCCCACTGGATCATTGCTATGCAAGAGGAACTCAATCAGTTTGAAAGATGTAAAGTATGGACTTTGGTTCCAAGACCTAAAGGCCAACTGATCATAGGAACCAAGTGGGTGTTTAGAAACAAGTTGGATGCAAATGGAATCATTGTAAGGAACAAAGCTAGGCTTGTAGCTCAGGGCTATAGACAGGAGGAAGGTATAGATTATGACCAAACCTTTGCTCCTGTTGCAAGGCTAGAGGCAATAAGGATCTTTCTAGCCTATGCAGCTTATATGAAGTTTAAGGTCTTTCAGATGGATGTCAAGAGTGCCTTTCTAAATGGTGAGCTAAAGGAAGAGGTATTTGTTGAAGAACCTCCTGGGTTTGTTTCTTTAACACAGCCCTCACATGTTTTCATGTTGCAAAAAGCTCTTTATGGACTCAAACAAGCACCAAGAGCCTGGTATGAGACTCTAGCTAGTTTCCTGTTAGAGCACAACTTTGTTAGGGGAATAGTTGATAGAACCCTCTTCGTCAAGCACCACAAGGACACAATCCTGTTAGTTCAAGTGTATGTGGATGACATTATTTTTGGTTCCACTGATCCCAAACTGTGCAAAAAGTTCTCTGACTTGATGCATTCTAAGTTTGAGATGAGTAGTATGGGTGAGCTGTCTTACTTTCTTGGTCTCCAAGTAAAGCAATATGCTGATGGCATCTTCATCTCCCAATTTAAATATGCTAAGGAATTGGTAAAGAAGTTTGGGATGGATGATGCTTCAGCAATGCATACACCTATGGCTACTAATGTAGTTATAGATTCTGATGATCAGGAAAAGCCTGTTGATCAAAAGAATTATAGGGCCATTGTTGGTTCCCTATTGTATTTAACTGTAAGTAGGACAGATATAATGTTTGCTACATGCCTGTGTGATAGGTTCCAGGTCAACCCCAAGGAATCTCATCTGATTCTTCTCAAGAGAATCTTAAGATACCTGAAGGGATGTCCAAATCTAGGACTATGGTACCCAGCAGAATCAGAATTTGAGTTAATTGGATACTCTGATTATGACTATGATGGTTGTCGAGTTGACAGAAAAAGTACCTCAGGAACTTGTCAGTTCTTGGGAGAGAGATTGGTCTCTTGGTTCTGTAAGAAGCAGGCTTCTGTCTCAACTTCAACTGCAAAGGCTGAATATATAGCACCTGCTAGTTGTTGTTCACTGATCCTGTGGATTCAAAACCAGCTTTTGGATTATAGGTACACACACAAGAACACAAAAATCATGTGTGACAGTACCAATGCTATCTCCATTGCACAAAATCCTATACACTACTCTAGAACCAAGCACATTGAGATTAGACACCATTTCCTGAGAGATTGTGTGGAAAAGAACAAGATCTGTCTTGAGTTCATATCCACTGACCTTCAGAGAGGTGATATTTTCACCAAGCCCTTAGATGAATAGAAGCATCTGTTCTTTTTGGTTCAACTAGGCATGATTAATGGAAAAGACTAAGTGTGACGTCTGCCTTGTTGAAACTTGTTTGAAGATCGTCGAACGACGTTCGAAGATAGTCGATCGGATCAAGCCTATCATCGACCTATGGTTGATGATAGCTTATCTGCTTGAAAATCATCGACCGACGTTCGAAGATAGTCTAACAGGTCGAGCCTATCGTCGATCTATGGTTGACAACAACTTGCTGTTTGTGAAGACAGAAATAGTCGAACGATTGATCGACTACTCTGCTTCAGGAACGATCGTCGAACGAACGTTCGACCATCATCTCCAGCATCTTTTAAATAGATCGACGATCGCTGGTTTAATATAAAACCGATGGTCAATCTAGGTTAAGAGATCTTTCTTTTTACCGTCGACGGAGAGCGTCTTCTCGCATTCCGTCTTTCTGCTTGCTCCCTGTCTCGCGATTTCTGCCGTTTCGCCTTCGCCGTCTTTCTCGTCTTCTCCAGCCTCTTCGATGGCGATTGCTCCAGCCCTCTTGTCCGTAGTGAAGTTCGATGCAGGCTTCAGTATGGATTTCGATTCTTTCAGTTGCTGCGAATCTGCTATTGTGGAAGTTCTCAACCTGTGCAAAGATCAAGGATTGGAAAGGCTCATGTCAACAAGAATAAAGATAAACATTCCCGAGATTAAAGAATGGGCATTTACTTCGTCTTCAAATGACGAATCAATGACCGGAACAATTGGCGGAGAAGAGGTAATTTTGACTCCCGCCATTTAACAGAAATTTTTGGATTGTTAAATGGGGAAGAAGATTATGAACAAGATACCCCTGAGTTTGGGAGGATGCTGACTGAACTGGGACATGCCGAAGGCATTCCCTCTAAGCTGCTTAAGGTGAATTTTCCGTTTAAGATTAAGTTCCTTGCTGAACTCGTCGGAAAAGTGCTACTGGGAAAGTACTCTGCCCATGACAATATTACCAGGCAGCAGTTTGTACTGATGTGTGCAATTGTGAATAAGAAACAGATTAATTGGGCAGGAGTTCTGTTTGATTTGATCAGGAAACAAAATAACAAGAAGGAAGTCACCCTGGGTAGGGTGGTTGGGATTTTTCTAAAGGAGAAATATCCCCATTTATTGTTCTCAGTCTCTACTTCAATAAATGTCAGCAAAAAGATGGACCCAATGCTCTTTATCAAGTGGAAAAGAAGTTTCCTGAAGACCGCTCTTGCAGGGGCTGCTCCATCTGCATCTGAGAGCACCAGGACTGCTTCAGTCGCTCCCCTCCTTCGAGAAGCAGGCTCAGCCATTCTCTCTGCTCCATCTTCTTCATCTGCATTACCGTCTACTTCAGTTGAAGTTCCATCAACTTAAATTGAAGTACGACCTTCTGCCTCTCATCTTCCTGATTCATCCACAATTCTCCATGCATCACCTCATGCATCTCCTCTCCCTTCTCATCTTGCTAGGATATCTCATCCTAGTTTTGATTTATTGGTTTCTGAGCTTTCTACACCTCCTCAGTCTCCAACTCTTCATTCTGATCATGTTGATCTTCTTGCATCTACCCATCACACTCCAGTTCACTCTCCTTCTCATCAGGAAACTGCCTTTCCTGATGATCTTCCATCTTCTGTTGTTCATCCATCCATTGTGATTCCCCCTCCATCATTTGAAATCACTCCAGCATTCATCTCTAGCATCCTGGAGTTAATTACCCCTTCAATCAAAATCATGATTGAAGAGGCAATTGCTCCCCTTGCTTCCTCCATCTCTTCTTTGACTGCTGCCATCCAAGCTCTCTCAAAATCTGCTGAGCCCTCTTCATTTAGGGGCCTGGTTTCAGTTTCTACTGAAATCAGGTAGGGGGAGATGCTTTATGAAGATGCCTCTGAGCTGCCCTTGGCCTCCCCTCCAGCAGATCCTCCTGTAGTTGCAGAGAAAGAGATAGAAGAATCAGCTCCTCCTCTAATGTCTGAAAAAGATATTTCTGATGCTGTAATGAAATCTGAGTTTATTGTCAAAGTATGCCTAGAAGAATGCTCCACTCCCCTAGTTGCCCTCTACCTAGAAGGAGTCATTACTTCCTTCCTAGATGAATTATTAGAGTTAGGACATTCAAAGGAAAATTCTGAACGTATCCCTTTTACTCACTTTTTAGACTTGATAACTGACATGCTAGTATGGGAATACCTGGAAGGAATGATTCGATGTCATTTAGCAAATTTTTTTTCATAATACTACAGATATAATGGAAGAAGTATTAGATGTCCAAGAGCTTGATCACCAACCAGCTCTAGAAGTTCAACCTGAACCAGAACCAATTGTTCAAGATTCTGAGCTAGTAGTGCAAGAAGAACTGGTCCCCATGACAGTTTCTGATGAACAAGAAAAGGCTTCAGAAATTCAAATTGAAAAGTCTACTGTCTGGGATGACACTCCTGGATTAGATTTAGATACTCTTCTGGCACAGGATGCCATGGAAGAAGAGTTAGAAAAAGCTGCCTTAAAAGAGAAGGAAAGAGCTGTGCAAGAGGCGATTGATCCGTATGATCTTCCTCCTTCTTCAAATTCTGAGGATGAGATTGATTCTGATGAATCTGATGAGTCCAAGAGAAAGAGATCTGCTAAGAAGAAAAGGAAAGCTGTGGCTCCTCCTCCTCTAAATCCTGATAATGATGTCCCCTACTATATCTTGAAAGGTATTGATCCTAAATCCAAAGAGTTTCAACACTGGATGGCATTTTCTAAGAATCAGCAGAAATTAAGGAAGAAGTCTAAGAGGTATGACAGTCCTGCCCCAAGATGGACTCCTAGAGGTCCTCCTCCTCCACCTCCCAGTGTAGGAGCCTCTGGAAACTTATCTGCAAATCCTTCTGCTCAGTCTGACAAGTTTAACCCATCCCAGTCATCTCAAAGGAAAAGTTCTCAAGGATATCAAGGCAAAACGCAATCTGGTTATCAAAGACATGATGCTGATGTAAAGGAACAAGTGAAGGAGGTGGTTTATCAAAGACCAACTTTTTCTCCTCCTTCTTCCAAAGAACTCAAGAGCATAACCTCTCCAAAGCCAGATCATGCAGTGAAAGCTGTTTCAAAAGGTAAGAGAATTATTTTCTCTGAAAAATCTAGCAAGAAATTTGCTGAGTTTGCTCCTCCTTCTTATCTAGTTATTCAGGATAAAGAGCCAGCTGAAAGTCTGCTAGATATGTCTATTAAATTTAAAGCTGTGAAACCTGTTGATAAAACCTCTGAAAATGTGTATGAAAGACCGGAGCTTGATCCTGATTACAGGATGGCTCGATTTCTTGAGCTTGTTGGATCAGCCCAAATTAAGAAAGCTAAAGCTGAAGGTAAAGACACTGCGGGATTAACCACTATGTCAAAATTCAGAATGAAGGAGCTCGATAAATTCCAGGTTAGACCTGAGGTATTTGACCCTTCAAAATACATGGAAAAGCATCCTGAAGCAGTTGTCCCAAGAGCATCAGAAACTAAAATCATTGGAGAACAAGACCTAAAGCTATCAAGGAAAGAAGCTCTAGATCTTTCTAGGAAAATTACTTTTATTCCTAGTTCTTCTGAACCTAAACCTAATTCTGAAGCTCCTTAAAAATTCATTGATTAACAGTTATTTGCTTATCTGATTGATTGATGTTATCTGCTTTGTTATTTCCCTTCATGCATTTTATTTATCTTTTAGTAGTTTGTTTTGTGTGTTTAGTTGTTGAGAGACTTAACTCAAATAGGGGGAGATTGTTGGTACCCTAGTTTTGATTTGAGTTCAGTCCTCTCTTTTAGTCTCTTGACCCAAGATTTATCTATGGTCAAAGGTTAGTTGTTTAGTTAGTTTGCTCTAGATTTAGAGTTGTCACTTTTCCAGATGAAAATTTGGTTAAGTTGTTTTTTGTTCGACTATGGTCGAACGCCGCTTGACTATCGTCTATCAACTGGTCGACGATCGTCTATCAGTTGGTCGACTATATGTCGTGTTTGATAGTTCGACTATCTGTCTTAATAGGTCGACTATCTGCTGTGCTTGATAGTTCGACTATCTGTTCTGATAGTTCAACTATCTGATAGTTCGACTATCTGTTTGATGGGTCGACTATCTGTCTTCTTTGATAGTTCGACTATCTGCTTGATAGGTCGACTATCTGTTTTCTTTGATAGTTCGACTATCTGTTCTGATAGTTCAACTATCTGATAGTTCGACTATCTGCTTGATAGGTCGACTGTCTGTTTTCTTTGATAGTTCGACTATCTGTTCTGATAGTTCAACTATCTGATAGTTCGACTATTTGTTTGATAGGTCGACTATCTGTCTTCTTTGATAGTTCGACTATCTGTTTGATAGGTCGACTATCTGCTTTCTTTGATAGTTCGACTATCTGTTCTGATAGTTCAACTATCTGATAGTTCGACTATCTGCTTGATAGGTCGACTATCTGTTTTCTTTGATAGTTCGACTATTTGTTCTGATAGTTCAACTATCTGATAGTTTGACTATCTGTTTGATAGGTCGACTATCTGTCTTCTTTGATAGTTCGACTATCTGTTTGATAGGTCGACTATCTGCTTTCTTTGATAGTTCGACTATTTGTTTGATAGGTCCACTATCTGCTTTCTTTGATAGTTCGACTATCTGTCTTGATAGATCGACTATCTGATAGCTCGACTATCTGTTCTGATAGCTCGACTATCTGCTGTGGTAGTTCGACTATCTGCTTGGGTAGTTCGTCTATCTGTATCGTTCGACTATCTGCCTGATAGGTCGATAATCTTTGTGCTTCGGTCGACGATCTCCGAGGGTCGTTTGACGTTTTGCTGTATGTCTTTAATAATTTTGTCCTCTTCTATTCTGTGATTTATTTCATATTTATTTGGCATATTATTTCTGTAAATTTGTGATATTATTTCCATGCAATTTTTGCTCCATTCCTTATGCATGAGCCAATCTTTATCTGACAAAGTGTTTTGTCTTATTAGTTGAAATGCAATTTCTGCTTTATCTGCCAGGCTGTCCTTTATAGCCGTTAGACTCAGATAGTCTTCTCTGGCTGTAAAGAGTTCTTTCTGATGTGACCTTTTTCCTGCCCCTTCTTATCTGATTGGTTATACAGCTTCTTAGAAAGCTTTATCCTCTTATAGTATGTCTGCTTGCAGGATTTATTTTTGCTTTATGCTTTTTACAGCCCAGATTGCTGATGCCAGAAGAAGACAAAGATTCAAACTCAAATTAAAGTCGTTGCAAAGGCTCATATTTAAAGAGCTTCTTTTGAAAGAAGAAATTACTTAGAACACAGAACCCAGATCATATACACTCAGCAGAATAGAAAAAGAGAGAAAGCAAGAAAGTTCTACAGCTCTCAGCATTTCATATTCAACTGAGAAGTTCAAAGCTCTTATGCATTCTTCTTCATCCTGAGTTCATCCTGCTTACAGGAAGACTTTCACTCAGAGGCCTTTAGAAGAAGAAGAAGAAGAAAGGAAGCTGTTTGAAGAAGAACATTCAGAATCCTCTTCAAGCTTCTCCTTCAGAACCTCAAGACAATTCTTTGTCTTAGTTTAGAAGTGTTCCTGCACCCTGAAGCAAGTCTCTTTCCTGGATATTCTCTAAGCCAGGGGGAGCCTTGATTCTTTAGAGCCTTCTAGCTCTGTGCAATCCACTAGCTTCTCTAATTTGTTTAACAATAGAGAAGAAGCCTTAACTCTCTCAACCTCCTGTACAAAGGGTTATTACTCCCTTCAAAAGTGAACCATTGGTGGCAGGGCACCTGATCAAAAACCTGTGTTGGATTTTGAGCTCGTGATCAAAAGCTCAAAGGGTCTACTTGATCTACCTGAAGCAGATCAGTTGGTGGCAGGGCACCTGAACAAAAACCTGTAGTGGATTCTTACCAGGGTGGTAGAAGAGTGGACGTACCTATTTAGAGGGAACCACTGTAAATTCCTTGTGTCGTCTGTGTTGCTCATTTAATTTATTGCACTGTGGCTGTGAATCAAATTAACTAGGATTGCTAGTTGCTGTGATATGATCCCAAGCTTAACTGTAATTACAGTCAGCTCTCTCTTGTGCACTACACTTTGTGTTAGGCTCTAGGGTTATCAATATCTATAAACTAATTCCGCAAATTAACTCTAAGGGAGTTGAGTAGGGTATCATAATTTTTGAATACTCTATTCACCCCCCCCCCCTCTAGAGTTGTATCTACCCTCACTTTCACAGACCCAGCCTTTGATGGTTTCTGGATGGTCCTTTTCACTTAACAAATAGAGAAGGATCAATTCTCTTACTGGCATTGATTGTTGTAGGAGCAGAACCTAACAGTTGGGAAGCTTTCTTGGATAGAAAGAACCCAATCAGCCTACCTTGAGTTACCTCTTTCTTGTTGTTCTTCTTCCTGAGTAATTCAAATATCAATCCAGCCCAGTTGATTGATTTCTTATTCAGTATTGCTGACATCAAGGCAAATTGTTTCCTGTTAATGTTGTCATGGGTTGAATGCTTTCCAAGCAACACTTTTCCAACCAAGTCAACAGAGAACTTAAAACCAACAGATAGATTTACTTTCAGGAGCTTAGATGGAATGCCTTCTGCATGTCCCGTCTCCAACAACATCCTACCATACTCAGCAGAATCTTGCTCATACTCATTAGATCCATTCTTTAACTCAAATATTTCCGTCAGAATTTCGGGAGTAAGAGTTACCTCCACACCGTTTATGGTTCCTATCATTGCTTTGTCATCTGAAGAAGATGTACAGACCCATTCCTTTATTTCTGATAAGTGGAGTTTGATTTTTGTAGACATGAGTTTCTTAAGGCCTTGATCATCACATAACTGCAGCATCTCTCGGAAAACTTGTTCGCAGTCGCTAAACGAATCAAAATCAACACTGAAACTGGCATTGAACTTCATCACGGACAGGGTTGCAGAGGAAATCGCCATGGAGTCGACGAGAGAAATCGCAAGAAAAGAGAGAGAGAAAGCGTGGGACGAGAGCTCGAAATAGTCCTGAAAGCAGAATACGAAACGACAAGCTCCGTCGATGATCTTCAGACCTAAATAGACGATCGTTTAGAAATACACTAGAATCGTCGATATTTGAATGAAGATCAGGAGAATCGGTCGTCGACCGTCGATCGACGATCGATTTCCGAAGCAAGGTCATTGATCGTCGATCGACGACTTCTGTCTCTAAAAGCAAAGAGCTGTCGTAGACCAAGGGTCGACGATTTCGCTCAACCTGTTTGACTATCTTCGAACACCCTTCGACGATTTCAACTTAGCAGATTTTTACACTTAGTCATATCAATTCATCATGCCTAGTTGATTCAAAAAGAATAGATGTTTCTGTTCATTTAAAGGCTTTGTAAATAAATCACTTCTTTGAAGATCTGTGGGTATAAACTCGAGATTTATTTTATTCTTGTCAACACAGTCTCTAAGAAAATGGTGTCTAATGTCTATGTGCTTAGTTCTAGAATGGTACACAGGATTTTGTGCTATGGAAATAGCACTGGTACTGTCACACATAATTTTGGTGTTTTTGTGTGTGTACCCATAATCCAAGAGTTGATTTTGAATCCACAGTATCTGTGAACCCCAACTAGCAGCTGCTATATATTCAGACTCTGTAGTTGAAGTTGAAATAGAAGACTGCTTCTTGCAAAACCAAGAGACTAATCACTCACCTAGGAACTGACAAGTCCCTGAGGTGCTCTTCCTGTCAACTCTACAGCCAGCATAGTCAGCATCTGAGTATCCAATCAACTTAAATTCTGATTCAGCTGGGTACCAAAGTCCTAAATTTGGGCATCCCTTCAAGTATCTTAAGATTCTCTTAAGAAGAGTCAAGTGAGATTCCTTGGGGTTGACCTGAAATCTAACACAAAGGCATGTGGCAAACATTATATCAGGCCTACTTGCAGTTAGATATAATAGGGAACCAACAATGGCCCTATAATTTTTCTGATCAATAGGCTTTCCCGTTTCATCAGAATCAATAACTACATTAGTAGTCATAGGAGTGTGCATTGTTGAAGCATCTGCCATCCCAAACTTCTTTACCAATTCTTTGGCATACTTAGATTGGGAGATGAAGATGCCATCAGCATCTTGTTTCACTTGGAGACCAAGGAAATAAGACAGCTCACCCATACTACTCATCTCAAACTTAGAATGCATTAGGTCTAAGAACCTTTTGCATAGTTTGGGATCAGTTGAACCAAATATAATGTCATCCACATAAATTTGAACTAACAGGATCTTGTCCTTGTGGTGCTTAATAAAAAGGGTTCTATCAACTATGCCTCTAACAAACTTATGTTCTAATAGGAAACTAGCTAGAGTTTCATACCATGCTTTAGGAGCCTGCTTAAGTCCATACAGAGCTTTTTGCAACTTAAAAACATGTGAGGGATAAGTTGAAGAAATAAAACCAGGGGGTTGTTCAACAAATACCTCTTCCTTTAGCTCTCCATTCAGGAATGCACTCTTTACATCCATTTGGAACACCTTGAACTTCATGTAGGCTGCATAGGCTAGAAAGATCCTTATTGCCTCTAGCCTTGCAATAGGAGCAAATGTCTGATCATAATCTATACCTTCTTCATGTCTGTAGCCCTGTGCTACAAGCCTTGCTTTATTCCTTATAATAATTCCTTGAGCATCCAACTTGTTTATAAACACCCATTTGGTGCCTATAACCAGCTGACCTTTTGGTCTAAGGACCAAATTCCAAACTTTACACCTTTCAAACTGGTTTAGCTCTTCTTGCATAGCAATGATCCAGTGGGAATCTTGCTCAGCATCTTTTATGGTTAGGGGCTCAATCTGAGAAAGAAAACAAGTAAGCATCACATCTTGACTTAGTTGATGTCTAGTTTGCACACCAGTTGAAATGTCTCCAATCACTTGAGATGTCGGATGATCTCTAAGTGTGACATAATCAGTTGGTGGCATGTGATCTTCAACAGCAGTTGGAATCAATTCCTCAGGTGGAATTAGATTGGCTATTGGTAGAGTTTCAATCACTTCTACTTAGTCTTTATCACTGTCTGAATCAGCTGTCTGAAGTGATGGTTGAGGTTGAATCCCCTGAGTGAGTTTCAGCTCATCCAAATTCTTGCACAAGTCAGGTACCTGCAAAGAGTTACTGGAAGAAGTTTCCTTCTCTCTGTAAAATATTTTAGTTTCATCAAAAGATACATGTACTAACTCTTCAATTTTCAAAGAGTATTTATTAAATACCCTATAAGCTTTGCTTACTTGGGAATATCCTAGAAAGATTCCCATTGAATCCTTTTCTTCAAACTTTCTAATGTAATCTTTGTTATTATTGTGAATGAAAACTACACAGCAAAAAACTCTAAAATAATCTATTTTAGGTTTCTTTCCTTTAAGCAATTCATAGGGAGTCTTCCCCTTTAGTTTATGTATCAGACTCCTATTCAGTATATAGTTAGCTGTGCTAACTGCTTCTGCCCAAAAGGATAGAGGCATATTAGCATCTGCTAACAATATTCCTACAGCTTCAATCAGGGTTCTGTTTTTCCTTTCCACTACCCCATTTTGTTGAGGAGTTCTAGGAGCAAAGAAGCTATGCCAGATACCTTCTTTCTCACAGAATTCTTGCATAAGAAGAGATTCAAACTCAGTACCATGATCACTTCTGATCAAGGCAACTTGAGTAGAGTACTCAGTCTGTATACAAAGTAGAAAATCTGTAAGAACTTTAAAGTTATTAGATTTAGTTCTCAAGAAGAACACCCAAGTGAACTTAGAGTAATCATCTACAATTACTAGGGTATAGAATTTCCCTCCTAGACTCTGTACAGCTATTGGACCAAAGAGATCCAAGTGCAATAGTTACAGGATTCTAGGTGAATCACTTTTATTTATAGCTTTGAAACTATTTTTTGTTTGATTACCTAGCTGACAAGCCTTGCATAGGCCTTCCTTCTGATAGGGGCAAGAGGGCAAATCTCTGACAAGGTTGTATTTAGATAACCTAGATATATTCTTAAGGTTAACATGACTTAGCCTCTTATGCTACAAAGTATTATTACTACTCACCTCATTAAATAAACAAATTTCAGAAGAGGTGGAATTAAAATCTACAAGATAAATATTTCCTTGCCTAATGCCTACAAATACAACTTTATTATTCAAAGTAATATTGCACAGAGTATTAGAAAACTAAACCTGGTAGCCAGCATCACAAAGCTGACTTACAGAAATGAGATTGTTCTTCAATCCTGTGAAATAAGCTACCTTCTTGAAAGTCACTGACCCTATGGTGAATTTACCATATCCTTCAGTCTGACCACAGCTGGAATCACCAAAGACTACCTTTGGTCCCAACTTGGCTTTAAAGCTTGAAAGGTTCTCTCTGTTTCCAGTCATATGCTTGGAGCATCCACTATCCAAATACCACTTATCCTGAGTGAGGATAGGTCTTCACCTACAATAAGATAGATTAAACATTGTGGACCCAGGTAACCTTGGGTCCATTGTTCTTCGTATAGTAAAAACTAGAAATGAAAGAATATGCAGGTTGAGGGTGATATCCTAAGGGATGAGATCTCCTAGGTGGGATAATCCAATTAGCAAACCTAGGGTTGTTATTAAACTTATTGTTTCTGTGAGCATTTTTATGATTCTGGAAATTTAGTTCTGATCGTCGATCGATGTTTGACGATCGGTACCCAGATCGTCGATCTTGGTTTACAGAAAAGGATTCTGGATTCCACGATCATCGATCTATGTTCGACGAATCAGGCTGAGATCATCGATCACTCATTACTAAGTTGTTATACCCAGCAGGTGAGTTCAGAGATCGTTGATTGTCGTTCGACGATGGGTGTAGCGATCGTCGATGGGCTCCCGACGATTTATGTATTTCTATGAATTTCTGTTTCCTTTTGTCTCTCTTAATCTTATTTAAGGTTTTCTTAGCTTTTTGAATAACCTCAGTGTTGTGTATTCCTTTTTCAGAAACAAACTTTACTAGAGTAGACAGATTGTATTCAAGGAGCAATGGGGGTTCACTTGGTGAGGCACCTAAGCCCAACTTATTATTGCCTGTCCTAGTGTTGGCAGTGCTTGTGATTTCTAGCAACTTAAGGCTTCTGCCATTAAGTGAATCTTCTAACCTCTTAGCTTTAGCTAGTTCTAATTTAAGAAATTTGATTTCTTAAGATTCTCTAGTGAGTTCAGATTCTAACCTAATGTTTTCACTAGATAGAGATTCTGATCCAGCTAGTTTATCTCTAAGCAACTTAATCTCCTTTTCTGAGCTAAGTAAATCTAGGAAAATAGTTTTAAATTCATGCTTAAATTCATCAGAGGTAAAATCATAAGATGCAATTACCTGGTCTTCATCAGATAATTCATCCTCCTTATCTTCAGTCATCTCTACAGCTGAGTTTTTGCTGCAGTCATTGATTGCCATAAGGCAAATCTCCTTAGCTTTCTTCTCTTCTACATCATCTTTACTGGAGCTGGAGGAAGAGGAGTCTTCCTCAGTATCACTCCAGGTCTTTGTAACAAGACCTTTCTCTTTCTTCTTATATTTGTGATAAGATGTCTTGGAATAGTGCTTCTCATGTTCTTTCTCTTTTCTCCTTTCCTTATGCTTTGTCTCTCGACACTCAGGGAGAATGTGTCCAGGCTTCCTGCATCCATAACAAACAATTTCTTTAGATGGGGTTTTATCATACCTTGGCTTGTCATCATATTTTGATGACTTTCTTCTGTTGTCCTTTTTGCCCATCTTGTAGAACCTCTTGGCAAAGAGTGCCAGCAGTTCTTCATTTGATTGAGTCACTTTAGACTCATCATCAGCCTTAAGAGCAAGGGTTTTCTCTTTCCTTGTTGGAGTAGATGCTTTGGCTTCAGCTTCAGCTTCCCTGGTCTTCAGTACTTGCTCAAATGATTTGAGCTTGCCAAGGAGAGCTTCAGTTGAAATCTCTGTTGTACTTCTGGACTCCTTGATTGGCCAGACTCTGAGATCCCATGTGCTGGGGAAGCACATCAGTATTTTATCATTGACTTCTGTCAATGTGATCTCCTTATCAAGTGTCCTCAGCTCATTGATAATGGAGCTGAGCCTTGTGTACATAGCTTCTACTGTCTCAGCTTCTTCCTTCTTGAAGTTCTCATATTGGGATATGAGGTTGGACCTTCTGTCCTTCCTCTCATCAGCTGAACCAGCTATAATATGATTCAGTGAGTCCCACATGGCTTTTGCTGAGGTGCAATCAGCCACTTTCTGGAATGTCTCATCATACATAGTCTGAGACAGAATATTCATAGCTTTGGCATCAGCTATCTTGGCCTTCTTGTAAGTTTCATTATAGTCAGGAGGCGACACTGCACTGAGATTTGTAGATGTTGTAGCAGTATGAAAGTGAAGGGATAGATACTACTCTAGAGGGGGGTGAATAGAGTTATCAAATTTTGCACTAGACAAAACTTGAAGGTCTACCCAACTCCCTTGGAGTGAATTGCGGAATTAAAAGATTATAGATATAGAATTAACCCTATAGCCTAACACAAGTGTTGTGCACAAGCTCAAGCTAACTGTAATTACTGTTAAGGCTTGGAAATCCTAATCAGCAACTAGCAACCTAGTTATATCTATTCACAGCCACAATGCAGGAAATAAACAAGGCAATCCAGACGACACAAGGAATTTATAGTGGTTCCCCAAACAACTTGGGTACGTCCACTCTTCTACCAACAATGTAGGAATCCACTCAGGTTTTTGATCAGGTGCCCTGCCACCAACAAGATCTGCTTCAGGTAGATCCAGAAACCCTTTTGACTTTTGATCAGGTGTCTAAAAACCAAGCACAGGTTTTTGATCAGGTGCCCTGCCACCAAGGGATACTTTTGAAGGGAGTAATAACCCTGTACAGGAGGGGGAAGAAGGTTAAGATGTCTTCTCTATTTTACAATAGATTAGAGAAGCACAAAAACTTGCACTGAGCTAGAAAGCTCTAAAGAATCAAGGCTCCGCCTGGCTCAAAGATGTCCAGGTGAAGTCTTGCTTCAGTGCAGAAAACTCTTCAGAAAGCTCTGAAGGAAAAACTACAAGAAGATAATAAATAATAAAATTAAAGATCTTCAAGCAGCTATCTTCTTTTTCTTCTTCAAAAGAACTCTGAGTTTGAACTTCCTGAGAGCAGGAGAACTCAGGTTGAAGAAGAGTAGAAGATCTTAACACTTCTCAGTTGGATGAGTATTGCTGAGAGCAGATGACTTGATCTTGATGAGTGCTTGAAAGCAGATGAACAGGTTAACTAGTTAGCTAGCTTGAATCCTTCTTCAAAGGGTCCTTTTTATAACAGCAGCAAGCAACGGCTCTCTTCATTTTGAATTACTTGTCTTCTTCTGAAACTTGAGACCTGGGCTGCAAATAACACACAGCAAAACAAACTCTGCAGCAAGACATCCTATAAAAGGAATAAACCTCTTTCTAAGAAGCTGCAGGATCAAATCAAATAACAGAAGGACTAAATAAAGTCACATCAGAGAAATACTCTTTATAGCAGAAGGAAGACTTTTCAGTCTAACGGCTATAAAGGACTGTCAGCAGATAAAGTAAAATACAAAGACAGCTAATAAGACAAACAACTTTATCTGAAAAGATTTTACTTAGGCATAAGGGATGGAGCAAATATTGCCTGGAAATATTATCATAAACCAACTGAAAAGATATGCCAGATAATGTATTAATTAATTAAATATAATAAATAAATACAAAATATAAAGGCAGACAGAAAGCGTCGAACGACCTTCGGAGATCGTCGACCGACGCACGGAGATCGTCGAACTATCGTACAGATAGTCGAACGATCCAGATAGTCGAACTATCAAGGAAGATAGTCGAGCTATCACAGCAGATAGTCGAACTACCAGAAGATAGTCGAACTATCAGATAGTCGACCTATCAATAGATAGTCGAACTATCAGGGCAAAACAGATATTCGAACTATCAACAGATAGTCGAGCTATCAGATAGTCGACCTATCAACAGATAGTCAAACTATCAAAAACAAACAGATAGTCGACCTATCAACAGATAGTCGAACTATCAGATAGTCGAACTATCAAAGCAGATAGTCGAACTATCAAAAACAAACAGATAGTCGACCTATCAACAGATAGTCGAACTATCAGATAGTCGAACTATCAAAGCAGATAGTCGAACTACCAAGCGAGAACAGATAGTCGACCTATCAACAGATAGTCGAACTATCAACGCAGAACAGATAGTCGAACTATCAACAGATAGTCGAGCTATCAGATAGTCGACCTATCCAAGCAGATAGTCGAACTATCAAAGCACACAGATAGTCGAACTATCAACCGATAGTCGAACTATCCACGCAGACTGAAAGTCGAACAACTGATAGACGATCGTCGAACAGTTGATAGTCGAGCGGCGTTCGACGATAGTCGAACGAACAAACTACTTAACCAAATTCTCAATCTGGAAAAGTGAGGACTCTACAGCTAGACTACTAACCATTGACCATAGATATTTCTTGGGTCAAGGGACTAAAAAGACAAAACTAAACTCAAATCAAACTAGGGTACCAACAATCTCCCCCTATTTGAGTTAAGTCTCTTAAAAACTAAAACACAGAGCTAGCTATAGAACACTATAATCAATACAGAAAATAGATAACAATTAACTAGCAATTATCAAACAGATAGATATAAAACAGCAGTCAATCACAAAAATTAAGAGTCTACAGAATCTGGCAAAGAGTCAGAAGAACTTGGAACAAAAGAAATTTTCCTCAGGGGATCAATAGCCTCTCTCTTTGACATCTTCAAGTCCTGTACACCAATAATCTTTACTTCTGCCGCCCTTGGAACAACGGCTTCCGGGTGCTTTTCCATATATTTTGAAGGGTCAAAGACCTCAGGATTAACCTGGAACTTTTCAAACTCCTTCTTTCTGAATGAAGACATAGTGGTTAAGCCAGTGGTGTCCTTCCCTTCAGCTTTTGCTTTTCTGATCTGAGCTGCTCCAACCAATTCGTGAAAACGAGCCATCCTAAAGTTAGGATCAAGCTCAGGACTTTCATAAGCAGTCTCAGAAGGAGCAACCTCTTTATCTTGATTAACTAGATAAGACATGGGAGCAGACTTAGAAAAGTTCTTGCTAGAATATTTAAACAAAATAAACTACTTACCTTTTGAAGTAATTTTTTCAGACTGCACTGGTATTGGGGAAGAAACTCTTTTCTTTGGAGAAGGAGGAGGGGAAAAGGTTGGTCTTTGATACACAACCTCCTTCACTTGTTCTCTTACTTCAGTAGCATGTTTTTGAGAACCAGAATAAGATCTGTCTTGGGAACTTTGAGAGCTTTTCCTTGACTGAGGCTGAGAAGGTGCAAATTTTCCAGAAGAGGCAGATGGATTAGCAGAAGGGTTCCCAGAGGCTCCTGCACTGGGAGGTGGAGGAGGAGGACCTCTGGGAGTCCATCTTGAAACAGGACTATCATACCTCTTAGATCTTTTTCTCTCTTTCTGCTGGTTCTTGGAGAACCACATCCAATGTTGAAATTCCTTTGATTTGGTGTCAATTCCTTTAAGAATATAGTATGGAGTATCATTGTCACGGCTGGGAGGAGGAGGAGCAATTGCTTTCCTTTTCTTCTGAGCAGCTTTCTTTTTCTTCGAATTTTCAAATAAATCAGAATCCTCTTCATCTTCAGAGTGAGATGAAGGAGGATTGTCATAAGGATCATAGGCTTCAGAAACAGCCTTTTCTTTTAAAGCAGCTTTCTCTTTTTCTTCTTCAATGGCATCCTGAGCCAGAAGAAAATCCAAATCCAACCCTGGTGAATCATCCCAAATAGTCGACTTTTCAACTTGCAAATCTTTTTCTTTTTCTAACAAAGATTGAACCCTTTGATTCCAAGCAACTCTTGCTTTCTCTTCTTGATTCTCAGATACATCTTCCATGTCATCTAAAAATGAATCCAATTCTGGATCTACTTGAGTATCAGGAACAACTGGATCAGCTTCAGAAACAACTGTTATAACCTGAGCAGCTAAATCTTCTTTAATATAATCTGTAGATTTATGAATACAAATCTGCTAAATAAGCTAAAATCATTCCTTCTAGGTATTCACAAGCTATTAAATTAATTGACTCGTCAATAAAGCGAATGAGTGAATTACCTTCATATTTTACCAACTCCCAAGACTCATCTAGGTAGGATGTAATAATCCCTTCTAGGAAATGGGCAACCACGGGAGTGGTGAGATCTTCTAAGCAAACTTTCACCGCAAATTCAGATAACATAATAGCATCAGATATTTCTTTTTCCGATAACACAGAAACTGATTTATCTTGAACTTGAACTGCATCAGTCTTTTCTTGAACTGCTGGAAGGGAGGCTGGAGGCTCTGAGGCATCTTCACAGAACATCTCCCCCTGCCTGATTTCAGTGGAAACTGAAACCAGGCCCCTTGAAGAAGAGGGCTCAGCAGATTTGGAAAGTGATTGAATGGAAGCAGTCAGGGTGGCAATGGAGGAGGCAAGTGGAGCAATTGCCTCTTCAATCATAATTTTGATTGAAGGGGTAATCAACTCCAAAATGCTAGAAATGAAAGCTGGGGTGATCTCAAAAGATGATGGGACTGCAGTGGATGGAGATGCAACAGAGATGGTTGTAGTGTTGGGATGAGAAGAGGTGTGGACTGGAGATTGAATTGGAGATGGAGCTGGAGAGTTAACAGGAGTGTTAACTGGAGAATGAATAGGAGACTAAGGAGGAGTTGGAATCCTCTCAGATCCTAACAGATCAAAACTAGGAGCAGATATCCTAGCCTGATGAGAAGGAAGAGGAGATGCTGGAGGGGAAGGAAGAACAACCGTGGTTGTTTCTCTAACAGGAGAAGGGGAAAGTCGTACTTCAGCTGAAGTTGATGGAATTTCAACTGAAGCAGACTGCATAGCAGAAGATGAGGGAAGGGAAAGAGCTGAGCCAGCTTCTACAGGGTGAGGAGCGACCGAATCAGTCCTGGTGCTCTCTGATGTCGCTGGAGCAACCACTGTGAGAGCGGGTTTCACAAAAGTCCTCTTCCACTTGGAGAACAGGTTTGGGTCCATCTTCTTGCTTGCATTTATTGTTGTTGCGGCGGAGACTAGCAGCTGAGGGTACTTTTCCTTTAGGAAAATTCCAATAACCCTACCTAGGGTAATCTCTTTCTTATTGTTCTTTTTCCTTATCAAATCAAACATTACCCCTGCCCAATCAATCTTTTTCTGATTAACAATTGCACACATCAGTGCAAATTATTGCCTTGTTATATTGTCATGAGCAGAGTGCTTTCCGAGGAGCACTTTTCCAACTAACTCAGCGAGAAATTTAATCTTAAAGGGAAAGTTGACCTTAAGCAGCTTGGTGGGAATGCCCTCCGCATGTCCCAGCTCAGTCAACATCCTTCCAAATTCTTGAGCATCTTGCTCATAATCTTCTTCACCATTTATCAAACCAAAAACATCAGTCAGAACGGCCGGAGTTAAAATTACCTCTTCTCCGCCGATGGTGCCAGTCATCGAATCGTCGGTGGATGACGAAGTGAAAGCCCATTCCTTGATCTCGGGTATATTTAACTTAATCCTTGATGACATTAATCTCTCTAGTCCTTGATCCCGGCACAACTGAAGAACTTCGACGATCTCTGCTTCGCAGCAACTGAACGCGTCAAAATCAACGCTGAAGCCTGCATCAAACTTTACAACTGCTAACACTGCGGGAGAAATCACCATTGATTGCTGGAGAAAGCGCGAGAAGGACGGCGAAGACGAAGGGGACGAAGCGGCAAAAAATTGCAAGCGGGAAGACAAAATGCGAAAAGTCACGCTCCGTCGACGATAGAACAAAAGATCTTTTAACCTAGGTCGACTATCGGCTTTATATTAGACCGGAGATAGTCGATCTATTAAAAAGATACTAGACCCGTTAGTCGAACGGCCGTTCGACGATCGGCTCAGAAGCAGAGTAGTCGAGCCATCGTTCGACTATTTCTGGCTTCTCAAACAACAAGCTGTCGTCGTTCAGAGATCGACGATAAGCTCGACCTGTTCGACGATCTTCGAACGCCGGTCGACGATCTTCAAACAGATAAGCTATCATTAACCAGAGGTCGACGATAGGCTTAATCCGTTCGACGATCTTCGATCATCGTTCGACGATCTTCAAGCAGGTTTCAACATAGGCAGATATAGTCACACTTAGTCTCGTCCATTGATCATGCCTAGTTGAACTAAAAAGAACAGATGCTTCTGTTCATCTAAAGGCTTGGTGAATATATCACCTCTCTGAAAGTCAGTGGATATGAACTCAAGACAAATCTTGTTCTTTTCCACACAATCTCTCAGGAAATGGTGCTGAATCTCAATGTGCTTCGTTCTAGAGTGGTGCACTGGATTTTGTGCAATTGAGATAGCACTGGTACTGTCACACATGATTTTGGTATTCTTGTGTGAGTAACCATAATCCACAAGCTGGTTTTGAATCCACAGGATCTGTGAACAGCAACTAGCAGCTGCTATATATTCAGCCTCTGCAGTTGAAGTTGAGACAGAAGCCTGCTTCTTACAGAACCAAGAGACCAATCTCTCTCCCAGAAACTGATAAGTTCCTGAGGTACTCTTCCTGTCAACTCTGCAACCAGCATAATCAGAATCAGAATATCCAATTAATTCAAATTCTGACTCAGCTGGGTACCAAAGTCCTAGATCTGGACATCCCTTCAGGTATCTCAGGATTCTCTTTAGAAGAATCAGATGAGATTCCTTGGGGTTGACCTGGAATCTAGCACAAAGGCATGTAGCAAACATTATATCAGGCCTACTTGCAGTTAGATATAATAGGGAACCAACAATGGCCCTATAAATCTTTTGATCAACTGGCTTGCCGTGATCATCAGAATCAATAACTACATTAGTAGCCATAGGTGTAGACATTGCTGAAGCATCAGCCATCCCAAATTTCTTTACCAATTCCTTGGCATATTTGGATTGGGAGATGAAGATACCATCAGCATCTTGCTTAACTTGGAGACCAAGAAAGTAAGACAGCACACCCATACTACTCATCTCAAACTTAGAGTGCATCAGGTCAGAGAACCTTTTGCAAAGTTTGGGATCAGTGGAGCCAAATATAATATCATCTACATACACCTGAACTAACAGGATTGTGTCCTTGTGATGCTTGACGAAAAGGGTTCTATCAACTACTCCCCTAGTGAAGTTGTGCTCTAAAAGGAAACTGGCTAGAGTCTCATACCAGGCTCTGGGAGCTTGCTTTAGACCATATAGAGCTTTCTGTAACTTAAACACATGTGAGGGCTGAGTTGAAGAAACAAACCCTGGTGGTTGTTCAACAAACACCTCTTCCTTAAGCTCACCATTCAGGAATGCACTTTTGACATCCATTTGGAACACCTTAAACTTCATGTAGGCTGCATAGGCCAAGAAGATCCTTATTGCTTCTAGCCTTGCAACAGGAGCAAAGGTTTGGTCATAATCTATACCTTCCTCCTGTCTGTAGCCCTGAGCTACAAGCCTTGCTTTATTCCTTACAATAATTCCATTTGCATCCAAATTGTTTCTATACACCCACTTGGTGCCTATGATCAGTTGGCCTTTAGGTCTTGGAACCAAAGTCCAAACTTTACATCTCTCAAACTGATTGAGTTCCTCTTGCATAGCAATGATCCAGTGGGGATCTAGCTCTGCATCTTTAAAAGTGAGGGGCTCAACCTGTGAGAGGAAACAAGCGTGCATCACATCCTGTCTTAATTGGTGTCTTGTTTGCACACCTGTTGATATGTCTCCAATCACTTGAGATGTGGGGTGATCTCTGAGTGTGACAATATCAACAGGTGGGATGTGATCTTCAGCAACAGTTGGGATTAATTCCTCAGGAGGAATTTGATCTACTGTTGGTGGTACAACAACAGCTTCTATAATGTCTTCATCACTGTCTGATTCAGTGATCTGAAGAGTTGATAGTTGAAGAATTTCTTGAGGGACATCAGGTACCTGCAATGAACTAGAGGAAGGAGAATTTTCTTTCTCCTTGTAAAACATCTGAGATTCATCAAAAGATATATGCACAGATTCTTCAATTTTACAGGTTGATTTGTTATAAACCCTATAAGCTTTGCTTACTTGGGAATATCCAAGCATGATTCCCATTGAAGCTTTTGCTTCAAATTTTCTAAGGTATTCTTTATTGTTATTATGAATATAAACAACACAACCAAATATTCTAAAATAATTAATTTTAGGTTTCTTTCCTTTAAGCAACTCATAAGGAGTTTTACACTTAAGCTTGTGTATCAAACTTCTATTCAAGACATAATTGGCTGTACTAACAGCTTCTGCCCAATAGGAGAGAGGCATGTTGGCATCTGCCAACAATGTACTAGCAGCTTCAATGAGTGTTCTGTTCTTCCTTTCAACTACCCCATTTTGTTGGGGAGTTCTAGGAGCTGAGAAACTATGTTTGATACCTTCTCTCTCACAGAATTCTTGCATGAGAAGAGAGTCAAACTCAGTACCATGATCACTTCTGATCAAGGCCACATGAGTAGAGTACTCAGTCTGCACACATAGTAGAAAGTCTGTAAGGGCTTTGAAGTTATCAACCTTAGTTCTCAAAAAGAAAACCCAACTGAACCTAGAGAAGTCATCTAAAATTACTAAGGTGTAATACTTCCCTCCTAAACTCTGTACATTTATTGGGCCAAATAGGTCCAAATGTAATAGGTACAGGATTCTAGGAGAATCACTCTTATTTACAGATTTAAAAGAGTTTTTGGTTTGCTTGCCTAGCTGACAAGCCTTGCATAGGCTCTCCTTCTTGTAGGGGCAAGGAGGTAAACCTCTAACAAGGTTGTGTTTAGATAACCTAGATATATTTTTAAGGTTAACATGACTAAGCCTCTTATGCCACAAAGAATTATTATTAATTGTTATTTCATTAAACAAACAGATTTCAGAGTGAGATGAATTGAAATCTACTAAATAAATATTACCTATTCTAATGCCTACTAAAACAATAATATTATTTAAAGTAATATTGCAAGAAGAGTTAGAAAATGAAACCTTGTAGCCAGCATCACATAACTGGCTGACTGAAATCAAATTGTGCTTCAGTCCTGTCACATATGCAACTCTCTTGAAAGTAACATCTCCAATAGTAATCCTGCCATAGCCTTCTGTCTGACCACAGCTGGAATCTCCAAAGATAACCTTTGGGCCGAGCTTAGCTTTGAATTTTGACAGATGATCTTTATTTCCTGTCATATGCTTGGAACATCCACTATCCAAATACCACTTATTTTGAGTGATTGGATAGGCCTTCACCTGCAAGACATTTATTTAGACAGTGTGGACCCAGGTAACCTTGGGTCCCTTGTTTTTCACATAAGAAAAACTGGAAATATATGAAAATGCAGGCTGAGGGTGATAACCTAATGGGTGAGATCTCCTAGGTGGAATTCTCCATGCAGATGATGGGTCAACAAACCTAGGGTTTCTATTTTCATTTAGGTTTCTATGGTACTGATGATGATTTTGAAAATCATATTGAAAACGTCGATCGACGTTCGACGATGGGCGCCCAGATCGTCGAGCTTCGTTCGACCATTGAGCTTCCGATCGTCGAGCGGCGTTCGACGCTCTTTACATTTCTTTAAAAAATTTCTTTCTCTTTTCTCTCTTAGCTTTATTTAAAGTTTTATTAACTAGGTTTACTTGCTCAGTGTTCTTCATTCCACTAGCTGAAATGAAGTTCACTGGAGTTGAAAGATTATTTTTAAGAATAGCTGGGGGTTCACTTGGAGAAGCTCCTAAGCCTAGTTTGTCATTACCTGACCTAGTGTTAGTCATGCTGGTAATCTCTAACAACTTAAGGCTTCTACCATTAAGGGATTCTTCTAATCTCTTAGACTTAGCTAACTCCATTTTAAGAAATTTAATTTCTTCACTACAAGTAGTGAGATCTTCCTTTAACCTAACATTTTCTGTAGCAATTGATTCTGAGTCAGCTAACTTATTTCTAAGTTCTTTTATCTCCTTTTCTGAGCTAATCAAATCTAAACATTAAGATTTAAAATCTAATTTAAATTCTTCAGAAGTAAAGTCATAAGAAGATAGTACCTCATCTTCTGTTGGCATCTCTTCATCTGAATCTGAACTCTCTGCAGCTGAGTGGTTGCTGCAGGCATCTATTGCCATCAGGCAAACTTCTTTTGCTTTCTTCTCTTCCTCATCCTCACTGGAGCTTGATGAGGAGGATTCTTCATCAGAATCACTTCAGGTTTCAGCAATGAAACCTCTCTCCTTCTTCTTGTTTTTGTAGGAGGATGGCTTGGAGTGCTTCCTGTGCTGTTCCTTTTCTTTTCTCTTGTCTTTATTCTTCTCCTCTGGACACTCTGGTAAGATGTGTCCAGGCTTCCTGCAACCATAACAAATAATTTCTTTAGCAGGTGAACGATCATACCTTGGTTTGTCTTCATAGCGTGAAGACTTCTTTCTGAATTCCTTTCTCCCCATCTTGAGAAACCTCTTGGCAAACAATGCCATTAGCTCCTCATTTGATTGGCTGCCTTCAGAAGCATCAGCAGCCTTAAGAGCTAGAGATTGCTCTTTCCTTGTTGGAGTAGGGGTCTTTGCTTCTGCTTCTGCTTCCCTTGTCTTCAGCACTTGCTCAAAAGACTTGAGCTTGCCGAGAAGAGCTTCAGTGGAGATCTAATTTGTACTTCTGGCTTCCTTGATGGGCCAGATCCTTAGATCCCATGTGCTAGGGAAGCACATAAGAATCTTATCATTGACCTCTGTCAATGATATGTCCTTGTCAAGGGTCCTCAGCTCATTGATGATTGAGCTGAGCCTGGTGTACATGGCTTCAACTAATTCAGCATCAGTTTTCTTGAAGTTCTCATATTGTGAGATAAGGTTGGACCTTCTGTCCTTCCTTTCATCAGCTGAGCCAGCTACAATCTGGTTCAGTGTATCCCACATAGCTTTTGCTGAAGAGCAGTCAGCTACCTTCTGGAATACCTCATCAGACATTGTCTGAGCCAGTATATTTATTGCCTTGGCATCTGCTATCTTGGCCTTCTTGTACTCGTCGTTGTAATCTGGAGGAGGCACTGCACTCATATCAGTTGATGATGAGGCAGTGGCAGCAGCAGGTGCTCTTGGGGGACCTGACAAAATAGAAGCAAAGATGCTTTCATCAATAGAATTCATATATAATTTTTTCCTTGCCTTCCAGATGCCAAACTTAGCTAAGTTGCATGCTGGAGGTCTGGTGCTAGAATAATCCTTGGACTGGGCCATGATAGTGAATATCTATAAGCTTTGGTATCTATCAGGATCTTGTGACTTAGGTGTTAGCCTATTCAGTCAGTCAACCTCCCTCTGATACCAATTGAAAGTGAAGGGATAGATACTACTCTAGAGGGGGGTGAATAGAGTTATCAAATTTTGCACTAGACAAAACTTGAAGGTCTACCCAACTCCCTTGGAGTGAATTGTGGAATTAAAAGATTATAGATATAGAATTAACCCTATAGCCTAACACAAGTGTTATGCACAAGCTCAAGCTAACTGTAATTACTGTTAAGGCTTGGAAATCCTAATCAGCAACTAGCAACCTAGTTATATCTATTCACAGCCACAATGCAGGAAATAAACAAGGCAATCCAGACGACACAAGGAATTTATAGTGGTTCCCCAAACAACTTGGGTATGTCCACTCTTCTACCAACAATGTAGGAATCCACTCAGGTTTTTGATCAGGTGCCCTGCCACCAACAAGATCTGCTTCAGGTAGATCCAGAAACCCTTTAGACTTTTGATCAGGTGTCTAAAAACCAAGCACAGGTTTTTGATCAGGTGCCCTGCCACCAAGGGATACTTTTGAAGGGAGTAATAACCCTGTACAGGAGGGGGAAGAAGGTTAAGATGTCTTCTCTATTTTACAATAGATTAGAGAAGCACAAAAACTTGCACTGAGCTAGAAAGCTCTAAAGAATCAAGGCTCCCCCTGGCTCAAAGATGTCCAGGTGAAGTCTTGCTTCAGTGCAGAAAACTCTTCAGAAAGCTCTGAAGGAAAAACTACAAGAAGATAATAAATAATAAAATTAAAGATCTTCAAGCAGCTATCTTCTTTTTCTTCTTCAAAAGAACTCTGAGTTTGAACTTCCTGAGAGCAGGAGAACTCAGGTTGAAGAAGAGTAGAAGATCTTAACACTTCTCAGTTGGATGAGTATTGCTGAGAGCAGATGACTTGATCTTGATGAGAGCTTGAAAGCAGATGAACAGGTTAACTAGTTAGCTATCTTGAATCCTTCTTCAAAGGGTCCTTTTTATAACAGCAGCAAGCAACGGCTCTCTTCATTTTGAATTACTTGTCTTCTTCTGAAACTTGAGACCTGGGCTGCAAATAACACACAGCAAAACAAACTCTGCAGCAAGACATCCTATAAAAGGAATAAACCTCTTTCTAAGAAGCTGCAGGATCAAATCAAATAACAGAAGGACTAAATAAAGTCACATCAGAGAAATACTCTTTACAGCAGAAGGAAGACTTTTCAGTCTAACGGCTATAAAGGACTGTCAGCAGATAAAGTAAAATACAAAGACAGCTAATAAGACAAACAACTTTATCAGAAAAGATTTTACTTAGGCATAAGGGATGGAGCAAATATTGCCTGGAAATATTATCATAAACCAACTGAAAAGATATGCCAGATAATGTATTAATTAATTAAATATAATAAATAAATACAAAATATAAAGGCAGACAGAAAGCGTCGAACGACCTTCGGAGATCGTCGACCGACGCACGGAGATCGTCGAACTATCGGACAGATAGTCGAACGATTCAGATAGTCGAACTATCAAGGAAGATAGTCGAGCTATCATAGCAGATAGTCGAACTACTAGAAGATAGTCGAACTATCAGATAGTCGACCTATCAACAGATAGTCGAACTATCAGGGCAAAACAGATATTCGAACTATCAACAGATAGTCGAGCTATCAGATAGTAGACCTATCAACATATAGTCGAACTATCTAAAACAAACAGATAGTCGACCTATCAACAGATAGTCGAACTATCAGATAGTCGAACTATCAAAGCAGATAGTCGAACTATCAAAAACAAACAGATAGTCGACCTATCAACAGATAGTCGAACTATCAGATAGTCGAACTATCAAAGCAGATAGTCGAACTACCAAGCGAGAACAGATAGTCGACCTATCAACAGATAGTCGAACTATAAACGCAGAACAGATAGTCGAACTATCAACAGATAGTCGAGCTATCAGATAGTCGACCTATCCAAGCAGATAGTCGAACTATCAAAGCACACAGATAGTCGAACTATCAACCGATAGTCGAACTATCCACGCAGACTGAAAGTCAAACAACTGATAGACGATCGTCGAACAGTTAGTCGACGATAGTCGAGCGGCATTCGACGATAGTCGAACGAACAAACTACTTAACCAAATTCTCAATCTGGAAAAGTGAGGACTCTACAGCTAGACTACTAACCATTGACCATAGATATTTCTTGGGTCAAGGGACTAAAAAGACAAGACTAAACTCAAATCAAACTAGGGTACCAACACAGTAGTTGCAGCAGGTGGTGTTGGTGGACCTGTTAAGATAGAGGAAAAAATATCTTCATCAATAGAGTTCATGTAAAGTCTAATTCTTGTCTTCCAGATGCCAAACTTGGCTAAGTTGCATTCTGGAGGTATGGTGCTAGATTAATCTTTGTACTAGACCATGAATCTAATGTGAGTGAATATGGTATCAAAGTATCTTATCACAAGATCTTATGGTTCAGGTGTTAGCCTGTTCAACCAATCAATCTGATAAGGATTTAGTTGTTGAATAACCAACGTCCCTCTGATACCAATTGAAAGTGAGGGGATAAGATACTTACTACTCTCGAGGGGGGGTGAATAGAGTATTCAAAAATTAAGGAGACTCTAAACACTTCTCTTAGAGCTATTTGCGGAATATAAAAATAAAAGCTTTAAACCTAAAGCCTAACTGAGTGTAGTGAATAAAAGAGAAGCTCACTGAATTTTCAGTTGAACTTTTATCCTAACACAGCAACTAACAACCTAGTTAAAACTATCACAGCCATAGAGCAAAGATTAAAAGAAGCAACAGACAACACAAGAGCTTTATAGTTGTTCCCCAATTGGGTACATCCACTCTTCTACCACCCTGGTAGGAATCCACTACAGGTTTTTGATCAGGTGCCCTGCAACCAGTAGATCTGCTTCAGGTAGATCTAAAGACCCTTCAGGCTTTTGATCAGGTGCCTAAAAACCAAACACATAGGTTTTTGATCAGGTGCCTTGCCACCAATAGTTCACTTTTGAAGGGAGTAATAACCCTTTTATAGGAGGCTGAAAGAGAGAAATAAGATGTCTTCTCTATGTTCAGAAGAGCTAGTGGATGGCTCTGAAAATATCAAAGCTCTCCCTGGCTTAAAGAATGTCCAGGAAGAAGCTTTGCTTCAGGGTGTAGGATCTCCAAATTGCTTGAGAAGACTTTCTGATGCAGCCTTGAAGAAGACTCTAGATTTTGAATGAATGTTCTTCTTCAGCAGCTTTTGCAATCTGGGAGAGTTTGCAACAATGAATGTTCAGCAATCTGGGAGGTTCTTCTTCTTGAAAGCTTGAGCTCTGAGTATTGATTTTCCTAAAGACGGGATGAACTCAGGAAGAAGAAGAACTTTTCTTTTCTCTTGAGATTATCTGGTTCTGTGTCTGTTGAGAGTTTGTATGAGTTATTCTTTGTATTCTGAGTTGTGAGTTAGTATTTTGTCTTCAGCCGACTGCACTGATAATAAAAAAACTTCTCTTCTTTTGAAAGTGCCTCGAGCCCTGCACTAGAAAAACTTTCCGAATAATAGGAAAAAACAAAATAAGGAAACCTGCACCTGCAATCTTTTTTGTCATTCCCAAAAAGGAATTAAGGATATTAAAAAAATATCCTTTCAATTTGACTTTGCAAATTGGCACAGGAAACCAAGCCTAACAGCTATATTACAGCTATAGAAAAGCACGATTTCCTCTGATAAAACAAACGACTTTATTCTGCCAAATCTCTCAATTAATGCAAAAGGAATATTGCAAATAAGCAAAATAATATAAGCATTAATTTGAGCATAATATACTTAATAAAATATGTCTTAAATAAGAGGAAATAAACCAAAGATCAAATGAAATAGCTATAGATAAAAGCAGACAGAAAGCGTCGACCAGAGATCGAAGATCGTCGATCTGAACAAGTAAATCGTCGACTTGAAGAAAAACTGTCTTCACAGAAATCGTCGACCAAGGCTAAACGATCGTCGATCTGAATAAGAAGATTGTCGACCTACTTCAGAGTTCATATAACTCTTAGATCGTCGATCATCAATCGAAGATCGTCGAGCGCCAATCGACTATCATCGAGCACAAATCTACTTAAGCATTTTCATTTCAATTCAATCTCAACTAATCTAACCTAAGGGTAGACTACCCTTTAGTCTAACCATTGACCATAGATAATTCTTTGGTCAATTAAGCCTAATTGAGATGACATGGCCCAAATCAAAACTAGGGAACCAACAGAATTTTCAGAGCAAAAATGTTTTATAGTTTGAGTAAAAATACGATTTAGTGTGACATGTGCATATTAATGAAATTTTCATAAGTTAATTACCTTTGAAAATTATAGTTTTCTGATAGACATAATTTGGATCACAATACATCCTTTGTATAAAGTTTAAAACATTTAGACGAGTTTCAATGAAGGGTCACTCATAGGCCTTAATCCTTAAGGATAAGAGTGAGTAGTGTTTAAGAAAACACGTGCTAATCAACTTAAGAACAACCTAGGACTTGGCAAAGACAATGTAATGACATAATTAGATGTGGTTTAAACATCTTATTGGTGTCCTAGGATAATTGGCTAAGGAGTGATGAGTGATCGGACACACGGACGTTGAGAAGAGTAGTAGCATTGGAGTTCAAAGGTTAGATCACTCTCTCCTAAACGAGTTATAATCTATATTAAACTAATAATAGCAATACATGTTAATTTCTTGAGAAAGGGAAATTTGGGCTTCAACCCATCGTATTTCCTAGTGTCGGTTTGAGCCCTTCACCGAGAAGACCTCGAGAAGTTCAAGATTCACCTGAAATCTGTTTAGGATAGCAAGAGTTACATGGAGGATTATGGGAATTGTTGCCACCAATA
Source organism: Platanthera zijinensis (assembly GCA_039513925.1). NCBI lineage: Eukaryota > Viridiplantae > Streptophyta > Magnoliopsida > Asparagales > Orchidaceae > Platanthera > Platanthera zijinensis. The sequence goes on along the minus strand of CM077098.1, from coordinate 63,017,865 downwards.
AAAGTAAATATCTTGAGAAAAGGGAGATTTGGGCTCTAGCCCATTGTATTTTATATAATCACTGCGAGCCATTAATCAGGTAGACCTCAGAAAGTCCATGATTCACCTTAAGTCTCTATATATAGCTAAACAATAGACAAGAGTAACCTCAGTAGGTGAACGAAGATAATAGTTGACCTTGTCCCGTATTATAAGATGGAGTGGTACAAGGACTTGTTACTTTTGCAAGTTAGATGCTAGGTGTTGTAGTGATATGAGGACAGATTACTTTTGTGAGCTGGAGGCTCAGATGGGTAAGTTGATACTTTTTATGTGCATAAAAAGTGGCGGGTCTTTGGTACTAGTTCAGACGGCACATCAATGGAAGTATGTTGACTCTGATGAGGTGTGAGGGTTTGAGGGGCCAGAAGGTTGTTTATACTTTGGTCTAGAGGACAATCCCCAAAAACACACACCCGACCATAAAAGATAGGTGAACTCTAGCAAGAGTACACAAGATCTCAAGAGGTGCACTTAAGACGGGTATAGAGGCATGTGTAAGGTCTAGGCCTGGTAGTGTGCATACCCACCTGGGAGTGTAGGTACCCGCTCCACTACTACCTTATCCATAACAATAGTTCCTGAGAGAATAACTATCTCCAAAAAGAAGGGAAATAAAATTTTGTGCACAGATAGTCAAGTCGTGTGGGTAAGTTGCACTTGTATGAAACATATCATAATGCATAACATATCTTAACATACATATATACTACAATTCATTCATAATCGCATATTCTCGTCATATAAATTAATATGAGCTCTTTTATGTGATGAGTAAAATTATCATAAATCTTAACTTATAAGTTTGTTTAGGCATTCATATAAGTTAAAGTATGATTATTTGATGATAGTGTAGTTAGTTTACTTACTTTAAATGTGTCGCACTTTACTTACTACTTCTACTACTTACTTTACATACCTACTTACTGCTAACTTAGCGTAAGACCCCCTTTTTTCTTCTTCTTTTTAAACCACAGGGTCTTAGGCCCAGAATCGCCGCTTTGTGGTGACACCATCACGTCTGGGAAGGTCGTCACTACAAAACACCGATCCTGCCGGCCATATCGATCACAGAATATTAGCAAAAGTATGAGAGTACATGAAATGAGAACTCTAACACATGTCCACAATAATCTCATATATAGTAATAATTCTCCACGAATTGAGAGTCCATAGAAATAATAATAAAAGTACTGGAATTAGGGCTCATGCCCGATACATCAGAGTCCTCACTACAAGTCACTCATCATGTAAGCAAATCTATAACAACGACTAGCGAAAGGGAATCACTGTCCCAGCTATCTGGACTCTGGTACTAGACTGTCCCATCTCAAAGTGTGCCGACCTTCGGGGCTGCACCTCCAAGCTGGGCTTCACGATCCCCTAAAATGATTTGTTCCGAAAAGCGTTAGTCTAAAATATTAAGTCCTATCATCCCCCACCCCTCCCCCATGTCTCCTAGGCACCGAGCGGGGAGAAGGAAAGGAATGGTAATGAAGGTGGAGAATAACAAAGGTAGTAGGTGGCGGAGAAACTAATCTAACAGTTCTATGAAAACATGTAGCAGTAACAAAAGTATGTAAGACAAATTATGAAATATGTAACCATAACTTATATGAATGCTCATACAAACACATAAGCTAAGGGGTCTTCTGCAAGGCTCCTATAGTATAAAAAGTCTCATAGCAATTTATACGATGGGGTGTCGGTTTTCAAGCAAGCAACATATATATCCATTGAATAATAACCTTAGCTTATAAGCACGTTCACACAAGCTTATAAACTAAGGGGTCATTTTGTATGGCCCATTGTATAAAAGTCTCATACCAATTTATACAATAGGTGTCAAGGGTTATATGCAATGGTTATGCTATGTCTTGCAAGTATTCCATGGTATGATCATGCAAATTCAACACACCCACCCGACTCTGTGCACACAGACCTTTAGTTCCCCCTTTCTGGAGTCTAACCTCCCAAGACACCTTCGTAGTGGCAAACAGAAGTGGTGGGTTGGGCCTGCCCACCTCTAAACAGGTAATTGTACTACCAGTCAGACCTTTAGTTCCCCCTTTCTAGAGCCTATCGCCCATTTTACCCAACCTAACTTCCCGAGACACCGGGGTGTGTGAAAGTGAACCCCTAGTTAAATTAGTAACTCTTAAACATTGATTATTCTTATGTCTTTCGTTAACCTTGGGCTGCCTAGGGAATTCTCCGTGAAGGGCTCTCGAGGGCACTAAGAACTACGATGGGCTGAAGCCCAAAACTCCCTTTCGCAAGGCACTTACTAATATTGGTTAATACCCGATTCCCGATCCCTTTTAATATTATTCGGGATCTAACCCTTGTGTGTTTTGACCCTCTCTCTCTCTCTCCACAGGAAAGACAATCTTTCTTCAATCCCGAGCACCGCTTAATCCTAGTCAACCCAGTATTTTCCTCATCACAACTTCCAATGATGAAATCAATCTCATTTTACCTAAACCAGCAAACTATTTACCCCAACCCATATGCCCAATTAAAATGCTATCATATTTTGTTCAGTTTTACTGTATGCAGACCATCCTATATTATATGTTGTACATGATAGGAGGTATTCCAAATTTTTATCCAAATGCCCTAAGATATTTAATGGTGGTCTATCATGACATGATTAGCCTAAATCCTGAAACCTATAATTTTCCTAATTAATTTAGTATTTAAATACTTTTTCTTAAAGTTAGGCCATGGGTAATTTGAACATGAAGTATAATATTTTCTCAAGTAATGGCCACCCAAAAATTATGAACACTAGATAACAGAGGAATAACAGTGAATACTAAATTTCATGATTTTTCAAAAGTGATTTGGCCGCTAATTAATTAATCCAATAATAAGCCATTAATTATGGGTAAAGAAGAAAGTACTAAAGTTAATCATTAGAAAATTGTTGAAAAATTACTGAATCTCTACAATGACCAGAGAGGGTATCTGACCAAAAATTATATTTTTTTCAAGCTTAAATAGTGCCAAAATAAATTCAATTACTTTTACTTAGAAAATAACACTTTTTGAAACAGCCCCTATAGATAGACTTTCAAAAATTCAAAAAAAACATCACAGAGCTTTAAAATTTCATTAAAGGTCTACTTACCAAATTTCATAAGTTTCCATTGAGTGATTTGTTGAAAAGAAATTTCTAAGTAGAAGGTGTAACTTGTTGGGTTATGAATGAAGTACCCCATAAAATGATCTAAAATTCATATTAAAAATCTTTAGGGCTTGTTATAGTCCAAGATTAGGAAGCCACATAATAAAATTATTTAAGACAACTCATGATAGTGCACTTTTCAAAGGAACTCACTTGTAAACTCATCCAAACAATGTGTAGTATATTTCAGTGGATAATAAGGTTATGGAAATGACCTCTACTAAAATTTCATGCAATTCCAATGTCATATGTGCCACTAGACATTTCCTAAGGTGTATAGACCCAAAGACTTACCTAGTGGTTTAAGTGGTGTGCATTTGTCCAATCCCACCATATCCCTCCCTATGGCTTATCACCACCCTGGGATCACATGGACTAAACACCAAGTCCATACAAGGGCATTTTACCCCATGCCCTTCACAAATCCCCAAAGTCCAACCATTGGGTTTGAACTTAGGTCCTAGGTCAAATCTACCCCAATCCACCCCAAATTTCATGTGAGGGTGTCTAACATCATATCAAACCAGTGGCCCAAGTTTCAGCCTCTGTTGAGGTGATTTGACCATATAAACTCACAAGGAACACTTTGACCAAAATACCCCCCCCCCCCTTTAGGCCAAAGCTAGGGTTTACAAAAATTCAACCCAAATCATCTCCAAATGAGATGAAATTTTATCCAAAGCCTTATGATGACCCCAAGGACAACTCACCAAATTTGGGAGGGTTTGGAGGTCATTAGGTCCCCTAATTAATTTACCCTAGGATTATTAAATAATTTATAAAACTATAGAAAACATATCTCCAAAAATTCCCATTTTTTGACATGACCTAGGTATTGGTAAGATTGACTCCCTGTCCAAATTTCAGATCATTTGGACTTGTGGTGAAGTGGGGGCACACATTTAAATCTCTGACTAGCCCTAGGTATAGTCTTCACCAAAATGGGTGCCCTAGTCAAACCAGATATCCAAATTGGTTCAGATTAATTTTAAATTAAATTAACCCCATAGGGCTATAATTTACATTTTGACCACTTTCTCTGTACAAGCCTCTAAATATTTTTAATAAATAAAAACATTAACATCAAATTATGTGACAGAATTCATTAATAAAATCATAAGAATATAAATTGAAGCAGCACGAATCTTGGCGCAAAAGGACGACATCTGGTCATCTTCAAGCTCCAGCCGACGTCCAGGATTCATTCTTCCTCGAGCTTATTCCATCGCCATTTCCCGGCCACCCGGCCACCTCCCTGGCGGGCCACCGCCACCACCACCTCCGTCGAGGTGGTGGCTATCGCCAGTCGGAGGCACAGCCGCCGGAGGGGCAGATTCTGACGATCCCGTAACCATGTTTTTCTCCGAAAAACCAGGAAAATGAAGGCTTTAATTGGGCTCAATTGAGCCCGATTCTCAATCTAAATGAATCCTAGGATCTACCCATAGAAGGAGCAAGGGAGGACCTGAATTGTGGCATTAGAGCGGGTGACGTGCCTCCTTGTCATTTTCGGTCGCCGGTTTGGACTTTTTTGCAACCTCCGCAGCAATAGCAAGAGAAACAATATTGGAACGGGGGAAATGCCTGCTCTTGTCCTGGTGAAGGTTCTTAAAGAAGGAATTTAGGAGGTAAGGCTTGTAACTCCCCAATTTTTGAAATCTCCATTAAGGACAATTAAACATAGTTTTCGGTTTCAGCCAAATTGAGGGCGCTGAGGCACCCCACTGGTCGGCCACCTCCTGAAAACTCTTCCCCTGCCTCCGAGTAAAAGCCCCATCAAAGTGAGGGGTTATGAAACCTCCTTGGCCAAGATGGCCATTAAACCCCCATTTTCTCTCTCCTCCAAAGTGCGTAACTCCTTCCTCCCTCTCCTAGTCATCACTCTCTGAATTTAGTGGGTCCAAAATGTGTCTATCCACTTCCTTGGACTAATGGGCAACACCACTTGGGCTTAGCCCACTTGAATTGGGCTAGGTTAACCTAAGTTGACCACTTTGACCCATGAGTTGACTGTGGTCAACATGACCATTTGGGTTGACCCCAAGGGTCCCTTGGTGATCCCTTTGCTTCCCCTAAGGTCTAGGAAGGGTTGTTTAGGGTTTACTTGGCACCTTGGTGGTCACTTGCCCCTTAGTTAGGGCACTTTGACCACTTTAGGGCTAGGGTTGACTTCGATCAACTCAGCCTCTAAGGTTGACCCCAATGGGTCTTTGGTGACCCATTGACTTCACCCTAGGTTTGGGAAGACCTAGGTAGAGTTGGTTGGGCACATTAGGGGCACATTGCCCTTAGTTAGGGCACTGTGCCCAATTTAGGCCTAGGATGATCCTAAGTCAACTTGGCCACCCTGGGTTGACTCCAATGGACCCTTAGGGCTCTAATGGACCTTCCAATAGGCTGATGAGGTTGTGGTTGGGTCTTGGAGTCATGGTGAAGTCCCATGATCATCCTATACTAGTGTTTAGAAACCTACTATTTACAGACCATAGTGATCTCACCAACATTCCTAGGTTCACTTGGCCTTCTTGGGCTTCCTAGGGTTTTGTCATGACCTAGTCATGACAAAACCATTCCTAGTGGTCTAGTTGTCTGAGAGATGTTACAAATCCCAATACATAAACAAAAAATTTTGTCCTCGAAATTTAAGTTAGGCCTACGGGGTTTCATGTATGAGAAATAAAATGTAACATCCCGAAAGGTTGTAAGGAATACCTAACTGAAAAGCTCCGGGTACTTTTGTTGCATCAAATCCTATGGCTCCCATATGTGCTTTTCTCGCCCATGATTCCTCCACAAGACCTCGACCAACGAGATCTTCTTGTGTCGCAAGACCCGCATCCCAATATCGTCTATCCGGACCGGCTCCAGGTGCACTGATCGATCAAAAGATATAGGCCCATCTGTAGTCATAATCTGCTGCTCCGGCCGAAGTAGAGCTCTCCTCACGGAGGAGACGTGAAAGACGTCATGCAAACCCGCTAGCTCTGGCAGTATCTCAAGACTATAAGCCAAGGGTTTGATCCGTTCCAGGATCCTGTAAGACCCATGTATCTCGGACTGAGCTTCTTCTGATCACGCACCCGCGAGACTCCATGCATCGGTCGGATCTTCAAGAATACCCGGTCTCTTACCTGAAACTCTACCTGACGATGCTGAGCATCGTAATACTTAGCCTGCCTGCTCTGGTCCTCCAACATCCTGTCTCATATCAATCTCACCTGAGCATCCGTATCCTCGACAAACTCCAAGCCTAGTGCCTTCGGATCCTCATCCTGGATCAGAGACAAAGGAGTCCTGCATCTCTTCCCGTATAAAGCCTTATAAGGGGCCATGCCGATGCTGGACTGGTGGTTTTTGTTGTACGAGAACTCGATCAAAGGTAGCTGCCTCTCCCATGGCTACCCACGGTTCAGTATGCAAAGATGCAGTAAATCCTCTAGGGTCCGATTGGTGCGCTCTGTCTCTCCATCCGTCTGAGGGTAGAAGAGAGTACTAAACGTCAGCCGTGACCCCAAATAAGCCTGAACTGCCCTCCATTCCTTAGACGTGAATCGTCCATCATGATCAGAAACTAGCGTCCTCGCCACTCCATGATATCGAACGAACTGCTCCACAAAATTCTGTACCAAGTCACCCACTAGAGCATCCTTCCTGATCAGTAGAAACTTGGCCACCTTCATCAATCAGTCGACGATAACCCATATTGAGTCATTCCCTGCACGTGATCGAGGAAGACCATGTATGAAGTCCATGGCGATGTTGTCGAACTTCCACTCCGGCACCAGAAGTGGTTGCAGTATTCCGGCCGGGTTCCTACACTCTGCCTTCACTAACTGACAAGCCTCGCAGTGGGTAACGAAGTAGGTGATATCCCTCTTCATGCCCGGCCAGTACATTGTCCTCTTCAAATCGGCCGCCATCTTGGTGATGCCTGGGTGCACCGAGTACCTGCTGTAGTGAGCCTTAGTCATGATGTCCTCTCGAATTCTTCCCCCAGCCGGTATGTACATTCTTCCTCTGAAGCATAGCAGCCCGTCTCTCTCTATATATTCCCCAGCCATGCCTGCCTCCAAGGTTCGGAATACTGGCTCTAGCTTGTCATCCCTTCTGTGCTCAGCTCTGATACGATCCTGAATGTCGTTAGTGGAAACCAAAGATGACAGATACTCCCGGTATAGCTCTGGGTGATCCTCGGACACCAGAGATATATGCATCTTCTCTAACATCTGAACCAACTCCATGGCCATCAGCTGAGGCCCTACTCCTGGGGTATTAGTCTTCCGGCTCAGCGCATCTGCCACCACATCCGCCTTCCCGAGGCAATAGTGTATCGTTTACTCATAATCAGGTAGAAACTCCACCCATCGTCTCTAGCGAATGTTCAAATCCTTCTACGTATCAACATATTTCAGATTCTTGTGATCCGAAAATATGCCACAGTGCACACCATAGAGGTAATGCCGCCAAATCTTCAGAGCGAACACTACTGCACCCATCTCCAAGTCATGAAAAGGGTAGTTCGGCTCAAGTTTCTTCAGTTGCCGTGAGGCGTATGCTATCACATGACTATGCTGCATCAGTATAGTACCCATCCCCTGAAAAGACGCATCAGTATACACCTGGAAGCCCTCCTTCCCAGATAGAAGGGCGAGGATAGGGGCCGACGTAAGATGACTCTTCAACTCCTGGAATGCTGCCTCATACCGCGGCGTCAAAACGAACGGAGTATCCTTCTTCGTCAAAGAAGTGAGTGGGAGGGCTATCTGAGAAAATCCCTGCACAAACTTCCGGTAATATCCGGACAATCCTAGGAAACTTCAGACATCCGTGGCCGTCTTCAACTTAGGCCAGTCTCTCACTGCCTGAATTTTTGTGGAGTCCACTGCCAGTCCCACTCCACTGATAATATGGCCAAAAAAGGCCAACTCTATCAGCCAAAACTGGCACTTGCTGAACTTGGCATATAACTGGTGCTCCCTAAGCTTCTCCAGAGTCAAGGCTAAATGTTATGTATGCTCTTCCTTCATCCTTGAATAGATGAGAATGTCATCTATGAATACTATGACAAATCGGTCGAGGTACGACTTGAACACCCAGTTCATCAAGCTCATGAAAGCTGATGGTGCATTCGTGAGCCCGAAGGGCATCACGGTAAACTCATACAGCCCGTATCTACAGATGAAGGTTTTCTTTGGGATATCCTCCTCCTGAATGTGCAGCTGGTAGTAACCTGACCTTAGATCCAACTTTGAGAACAAGTGGGCTCCCTCCAACTGGTCAAACAGCTCATCAATCCTCGGTAGAGGGTACGTGTTCTGGACCGTCAGCCTATTCAGAGCCCTATAATTGATGCATAATCGGAGCGTCCCATCCTTATTCTTGACAAACAGTACTGGAGCTTCCCATCGTGAAGAGCTTGGCCGAATAAATCTGTCTTCCACTTGCTCCTGCAGCTGGCTTCGAAACTCAACCAACTCCTTCATGGCCATACTGTAAGGAGCTCTAAGTGCCGGCTTAGCCCTCGGCACGAGCTGTATCTGGAAGTCCTTCTCCCGATGTGGGGGTATCCCTAGCAGCTTCTCTGTAAACACGTCAGCAAAATCCCGTACCACCGGGATACTGGGGATGGAATCCTTGGCCTCAGCCATCTCAAATAGCACTTTATAGACCTCGTATCCCTGCAGGTGGGCCTTGACGGCCTGTACAGATGATAATAAGAAAGGGGTGGTAGATCTAATACCTTCGATGTTGACATAGGAATCCCCATGCCTCAATGTGATCCTCTTTGATAGGCAGTCGATTTGGGCATGGTTCCAATGTAACCATGTAATGCCTAAATCAGATCATAGGCTGGCATCCTTAGGATCATCGCTGGTGCTTCGAATGCCTTTCCGCTTATCTCCGCCTCCATGTTGCAGTGGGCAGAGGTGAATAACTCTGATCCGTCTGGTAGACACACCCTCATGGTCAAGCCTGTGAATTGCTCCACGCATTCTAGTCCTTCCACGAAAGCTTTCAACGCGAATGAGTGTGAAGCACCCGTATCAAATAGCATATAAGCGGGCTTTCCGCTGATAAAGACTATGCCTGGGGTAATTAAATATCTTAGAATTCTAGTTATGGTTTTCCTTCCTAGTTCTAACAATTCTATATCCATGAGTCTAGCTTTAAGGAAGGAAAAGAACTTAAAATTACTGGCATACCTGTTATGACTTCCTCCAGGTTCCGAGGTTGAGCCAGATCCAGGGCATGCACTTGCTCTCTATCCTGCCTGCGGTCTCCGCCATAGAATCCACGTCCTCGCCCGCATCCTCGACCTCTAAACTGCTGAGCAGGCGGGGCAGCCGATGGTGCTGGTAGGGGTTCCCCCCTCATGGGGAAGTTTCTGTATATGCCCTACATGATGATAGTTGTAGCACTTGGGAGGGGGAAATTCCATACCCCCGGGTCTATGCATCTCCCGCATCTGGAGAGGTTGAGGAGCCATTACCACCGGCTCCCTTGGCTCCTGTCTCACCTCTTGACGAGGTTGGTCCTCTGCCCTTCTCCCATCTCTCACATCAGCAATGAGGCCCCTTCGCTGATCATTTCTGGATCCCCGGCCCTGATCCTCAGTTGGCCTCTTTCGGCCTCGAATTGTGTGCCAATCTGCCTCAATCCTCTTTGCCATCTCCAATATACGTGGTATAGGCCCGTCGGACACGAACAAAATAGCCTCTCTCAGATCTTCTCATAGGACCTTATAGAACCTCTTGATGTATTCTACCTCATCCAGCTGATAGGAATCCGCAAATCGTGCTAAATGATTAAAATCCCGGTGGTACTCAATAATCATCTTGTTGTCCTGCCACAACTGAAGGAACTTGTCTTCCAGCTCATCTCTTACCGACTATGGAACGATGTACACCAACAATGCGGCCCTGAACTCCTCCCAAGTAATGTAAGCAACCTCCTTCTCTGCAAATGTCATGTCCAGCAGTGTCTTCCACCATCTCTTGGCATGGGACTCCAAGCAAGAGACCACTAAAGGCACCCTCTCCTCCCATGGGCACCGTATCCCAGTCAGCATCTTATACAAGATGTCAAGCCACTACTCTGTCCGTACAGTTAACTCTATCCCCAAATAAGATGGGGGATAAATTCCTCGGAAGATGCTCAACAAATTGGCCCCTGGGTTTGGCTGTGGAGCCGGGACCTGCTGGGCCCTGAAAGCCTCTAGAATGGCTGTCAGAGTCTACCCCACCTCTGACTGTAGAAATGGAGTGAGAGCTGGGAGAGGTGGTGCAACATTTGGAGTTTGCTGGACTGCGCCCTATGGTGTGGGATGTGTTGTAGGCTGCATAACAAAGGCCATGGTGATAAATTGACCCAAACCTCGTTAAAAGTGGACAATTACATATGATCCCCCATATAGGCAAACCACTGCTTCCGCTGCTTAGTTTATCCCCAAACTATACTCGAGCGGGGGTGACCTAGGGTTAGTGGACTGTTACTTTTTCGATCGAGGTCCCCTCTGATACCAATTGTAAGACCCCCTTTTTTCTTTTTTTAAACCACGTGGTCTTAATCCTAGAACCGCCGCTTTGTGGTGACACCAACATGCCCGGGAAGGTCGTCACTACAAAACGCCGATCCTGTCGGCCATATCAATCATAGAATAGTAGCAAAAGTATGAGAGTGGATTAAATGAGAACTCTAACACATGTCCACAATAATCACATATATAGTAATAATTCTCCACAAAAGGAGAGCCCATAGTAATAATAATAAAAGTACTGGAATTAGGGCTCATTGTCACAACCCGCATTTTTCCCAACAATTTAATTATATCAGAGCAAGGGGAAAATACGCGTCGTGATGCCACGCCGTACAGGGGATAACTGCAGACGTTCAGGCAAAACTCCAAACTCTACAATTCTAATAGAAAATATAGATGTTTATGAATAAAATCCAGTTTAAGTTATGATGGTAGCCGTATCCCTCGGCTTAGTGAATCATCTAGTTCACGATTTAAAAATATAAATTCTACGCTTGCGGAAAATACTTATTTAAATTGACTCTCATATCCTACATAAGTATAAATGTCCCCGAGGAACAACTCATACAATGCAAACTCTAGATTTATAATACGGGTAGGAAAGTCTTTACGCTAAATAGAAAATAGTGGCTTAGTTTTGAAGGAGATGATAAATATGCTTTACTAATAGTAGGGTTTTATAGGTCAAAATACCTAACATGCAGTCCTAGCAAGGAATCATCTCAGAGAGCAAGTAATGTAAACCAAACATAAGAAAACCACATCAGCTAGCAAGTGTCAAAAGAAATCAACAATCCTGTGGGCGTCAACAATCTGACACGAACCCACAGTATGAATAGGTCTGAAACTAGGCAAAGAAAACAAAACCACGAACTACCTCGCTGCGGCGAGGGGAAAAAAAACCACAGCCCACCTACTGCTGCAAGGGCTCCCAAAACCGGCTCCGTTACTTGCTAATGCTCCGATCCTGAGGCATTCCAAAGACAGAACACCTCAGCAAGAGGGTACAAATGGTGGCAAAAAAAATAAGTCAAAATAATTAAAGGTCAAAAGGGGTACCAACCCAAGTCCAAAACCATTGAAGTAAGGTTCATAAATAAAACTCGAGAAATAAATCAGAAGAAAAGAACTCTCGTGAATCATCACGTATAACAAATCATGCAGGATACCCGAAGCAAGGGGATAGCATGATTGAATCATAAGAAAGAATATACCAAAACTTTATTAGTAACCTGTAGTCAACTCTACTCATAAACACGGGCAGGGTGGTCACTTCTCTAGATACACCCCTCACAGATGTTAAAATCCGTCTAACCGCGGGGGAGACTTGCACACTCCACCAATCACCGTAGATGCCCAAAACCCAGTAGAGTCCCATGGGGTACTAATGAAGGAAACAATCTTGCGGTCGGTGGATTTGCCCACTAACTCCCGCAAATTTTAGAAACCCAAAGAAACCACAACACAAATATATCCCGAGGTTTGGCTCATCAGATTCTACTTGACACTTCTAGTTTCAAGACATGGTTGATCAACCCCTATGAACGATCTACAAACCTAGACAAACTCGAATACGCTCAAAACGATAGGTATGATATTTAGAGTCACCATTAAGACACTTCAAGAACAAATAAATATATATAGACAAGATCACGTTCACCATGACAAAATCTTACAACATCGAGTGATCCTCCAAAAAAGGTTAATCGTAACAATAACTTGGAAGAAAAAGTGCAGAAAAATTTTAAAGAACAAAAAGACTAAACCGTTACCATCAAATCGGACAAGGAGAAATGAGGGGAGACCACCACTTGCCTTGATTTCACCGGAAAAGTTCTCCAAATCAGTCCACGTCACAGATCGGGGCAAAGGAGGACGGAGGAAGTTGAAATCTAGACAAAAATGGTCGAAAAGGGGGTTAGGGCTGAAAAACCCTAACGAGAAAACTCAAAGAAAGGGAAAAAATTTACCACGATGGCGTAGCTCTCGATGAGAGCTTTCCAGATCTACGCTCGGTTGAGGATTTCGAGCACCGGAGCTCCGTCGGCGGCCACCGGAAGGTTCACGGAGTATTTTCTCTCTCACGCTCACGCCGCTCTGGTTCGGGAGGAAAAGAATCGGAGAAGATGAAGTTCTGATCAAACCTAAGTCCATATATATATATAAATTATGTACTACTTATAAATTTTTTTGTCTAAATACAAAAAAAACGTGTAATTTATGAGTGGCTACGGGAAAACCGATAATAGAGGTCTAAGATGACATCAAATCGAAAAGTGTCCAACATGAAAGTTGTAGATCTCGTCGAAATGAACAAATTTCATGCTGACCGTTTTTTCGCACGACACCGTTTTGACCCTCAAAACGGTGCCCGAACTCTAACTGTACAGAACCACTCGAGTGGAATGAAGGATACTCGAGTATGAGAGCAAAATACTCGAGAGGAACGAAGGATACTCGAGTATGAGAGCAAAATACTCAAGAGGAACGAAGGATACTCGTGTATAAGAGCAAATACTCGAGTGGAATCAAAAAAAAGGCTTATTTACGAGCAGTTTTGGGAAAATCAAAAATAGAAGCCTAAGATGGCTTCAAATCAAAAAGTGGTCAACATAAAAGTTGTAGCTATCGTCAAGACGAACAAACTTGATGTTTACTATATTTTGATACGACACCGTTTTGACCCCCAAAATGGCGTCCGATCGAAATCTGAAACGGGCTACTCGAGATAACAAAGCGCAATTTCTTGAAATGAAATTTTTTTGAACAAAGGGACACGAGTTCAGAACAGAGGCCCATACACGCACCGAATTAAGCGAAACTCACACCATAGGCGAAAACTGGCGCTACGATTCTAACGGCGAAGCCAAAACCTAAATCCGACGAGCCATTCCTGAGATAAAAATTTCCAAATACAATGACATAAATACTCAAAACTTCAATCGCGCGCCGAGACTCCAAAAATGCTCGGATTGCGACGAAACTTGACGAGCAAGTTTAAAATTACTCAACCTAAACCTCATAGAAATATTTTCTGATTTCGACAAAAATCCAAGAAATTGGCCGACTCGACCGAACGGACGCGAAAATGCCTTATCGGCGATGCGCCGTCAACCCGACGTTAAAAGTAACGCCATGACATCAAAAATATGACGATACCAAAACCAAACAAAATCATCGAAAAATCAGGGGCGTTACAGTCACTCCCCCTAAAAAGAAGTTTCGTCCCGAAACTTAATACAAATCCAAAATCTAACAAAAGCGAAGAAATCAAACACAACCTAAAACATATAAACATACCAGAACTAGGCGAAGAGGCGCGGATGAGATTCTCTCATTGCTGATTCCAATTCCCACGTCGCGCTCTCGACATCTTGATTCCTCCAAAGGATCTTAACCATTGGGATGGTCTTTCTTCACAATACACGCTCTTGAGATTCCAAAACGCGGACAGGCTCTTCCACATACGACAGATTGGGCTGAATTTGGGGCACCGAGCTGAGAATTTGACGATTACTACGAACACACTTCCGCAACTGGCTCACATGGAACACCTCGTGGACACCAGGGAAGTTAACAGGTAAATCCAGTCGATAAGCTGACACTCCGATGCGCTCCAGAATCTGAAAAGGTCCCACATACCGGGGGTCTAACTTGTGGTTCCTTCCAAATCTTTTTACTCCTGGCATCGGAGAAACTTTAAGAAAAACCAAGTCCCCAACGGCAAACTCCAAGTCAACCCTTCGTCGATTAGCATATTTCTCATAACGCTCTTGTGCTACACGAAGCTTCTCTCGAATATGAGTTACAGCACAATTCATCTCCTCAAGGGCTTCCGGACCTAGCAACGGCCTCTCACCAACTTCAGCCCAAAACAAGGCTGTTCTACAACGCCTCCCATATAAGGCCTCAAACGGGGCCATCTGCAGACTCTCTTGATAGCTATTATTGTAAGCAAATTCCATGAGTCTGAGACGCTCATCCCAAGCACCACCATGATCCAAAATATAACATCTAATCATGTCCTCCACGATCTGATTTACTCTTTCTGTTTGTCCATTCGTCTGCGGATGATAGGCGGTTGAATACCTCAAGTCGGTACCCAACCCCTCTTGCAAGCTCTTCCAAAAGCGAGACGTAAATCTGGAGTCTCGATCTGATACAATGCTAACAGGCACTCCATGTAACCTGATGACCTCTTCAACATAAAGCTCAGCTATCTTCTTCATCGAATACCCAATCTTAAACGGAACAAAGTGGGCACACTTTGTCAATCTGTCGACTATCACCCAAACTGAGTCATGCCCACGGGGGATTTTGGTAGACCGGTGATAAAATCCATCGAAATACTCTCCCATTTCCAACTTGGAATATCAAGCGGTGTCAATTTACCACCAGGCCTTCTATGATCAGCCTTGACACGCTGACACGTAAAACATTCTGATACAAACTTTGCGATATCGCCCTTCATCCCTACCCACCAAACAATTTGCTTTAGATCTTTATACATTTTGGTGGAACCAGGATGATAGGAAACACTGGAACCATGAGCTTCTTTACAAATTTTAGCCCGGATGTCACCCATGTCGGGAATACAGAATCTACCCCGATATTTCAGAGTACCTAGCTCGTCCAAAGAAAAATCAGGTAACTCTCCTTTCTCAGTCCTATTCCAGAGGTGCAACAATTCCGGATCATCCTTTTGGTGCACCCTTGTAAGGGAAATCCAAGAGGGCGCTTCTGTTTCCAAACTAGCAGGCGTAGAACTACTCCCAATCTCGATGTTCATCAACAAGAATTCTTCTACTAAGGACTGTACCGATAGATTAAAAATTTTAGCGGTCTTCCTACTCAAGGCATCAGCTACTACATTAGCCTTTCCTGGATGATAAAGAATTTCTACTTCATAATCCGCCACATATTCTAACCACCGACGCTGGCGCAGATTCAGTTCCTTCTGAGTGAAGACGTACTTCAAACTCTTATGGTCTGTATAGATCTTGCACAGCGCGCCATATAATAAGTGTCGCCACAGCTTCAGCGCATAAATTACGGCAGCAAACTCCAAATCGTGCGTAGGATAGTTTCTCTCGTGAATCTTTAGTTGCCTTGATCCATACGCGATCACCTTACCATCTTGCATTAAAACACAACCGAGTCCGATGTGTGACGCATCAACATACACAGCATACTCGACTCCTTCAGTAGGTAAGGTTAAAATTGGGGCAGTGCACAGTCTCTTCTTCAACTCTTGGAAAGCCTCTTCACACTTATCGCTCCAAATGAATGCAGTATTCTTCTGAGTAAGTCTAGTTAAAGGGGCAGACAACACCGAAAATCCTTCCACGAATCTTCTATAATAGCCAGCGAGGCCTAAGAAGCTCCTAATCTCCTTAGGTGTAGAAGGTCTTTCCCATTCCATCACGGCAGAAATCTTGGTCGGGTCTACAGAAATACCGTCCTTGCTTACAACATGACCCAGAAAGGACACCTGGGGTAGCCAGAACTCACATTTGCTCAGCTTCGCATATAGCTTATGCTCCCTCAAGGTCGACAAAACCAAACGCAAATGCTGAGTATGCTCCTCAACATTGCGGGAATACACCAGGACATCATCTATAAACACAATAACGAATCGGTCCAAGAAATCCTTAAACACCCTATTCATCAAATCCATGAAAGCAGAGGGTGCATTGGTTAAACCGAAGGACATCACCAAAAACTCATAATGTCCATGCCGTGAACGGAATGCGGTTCGGGGAATATCTTCTTCACGAATCCTCAACTGGTGGTAGCCTGAGCGAAGATCGATTTTTGAAAATACAGAGCTACCACGCAACTGATCGAACAGATCATCGATCCTTGGCAGGGGATATCTATTCTTAACGGTCACCTTATTTAATTCCCTATAATCGATGCAAAGTCTCATCGATCCATCCTTCTTCTTTACAAATAAAACCGGAGCACCCCACGGAGAAGAACTTGGTCTAATAAAACCACACCTCAGCAACTCATCGAGCTGAGTACGCAACTCGTCCAACTCACGGGGAGCCATACGGTACGGTGCTTTGGCGATGGGACGAGTGCCTGGCTCGAGGTCAATCACGAACTCAATCTCCCTCTCAGGAGGAAGCCCTGGAAGACTATCAGGAAAGACGTCTGGAAACTCTCGCACCACCGAGACATCCTCAAGACGTGGTATAACAAAAGCTGTTTCCAGAGCAGAAATAGAAACTAAAAATGCCTCGCAACCAGACGCTATAGCACGTACCGCAGAAATGATAGGGGAAACTCTGTCCTGAAATCCATAGACGCTCATAGGTTGGCCATTGTCCATCCTGAAGTCCAGTCTTTTTGCCTTGCACTGGATGACTGCATCATACTTGGACAGCCAGTCCATGCCCAAAATCACATCAAAATCAGCCAGGTCTAAAATTATCAGATCCGCAAGGGCCAGAAAATTGCCAAGATGAATAGGGCATCTCAGAACTCCTTGATTGGATATCACCGAATCACCGGAGGGAAGCTTGATGTTGAAGGAGTCTCTCAATTGATCAACATCCATGCGATGTTTATCAACAAACCTCATGGCCACAAAGGAATGAGTGGCACCCGAATCGAACAGAATACGCGCCCACCTATTCCGCACCTTAAACTCCCCTAAAACCGTAACATACATAACTAAACGAATGATAGCTAGGGCAACAACGATAAATAATAAGGATAAAATAGACTGGGGCTAACCTGAAATAACTTGCGTAGAGTTTTGAGCTTCCTCGCTGGTCATGACGTTCAGCTTTCCTTTCCCTTTATCTAGGGTTGGTGGTGGAGGCAGAGCTCGAAGCGGGGCAGGCTGTAGTGGGGATTGAGCTTGGGGGCACGAAGATTTCTGGTGTCCCTTCTGCCCGCATTGGAAGCAGGTCCTTTCCTTCATCCAGCACCGACTCACATCATGACCCTTCCTTGTACAGAACGAGCATACAAGCTCTCCCTTGGGTGCACCCTGGATGGCGTGCACTTGCTGCTTCTTCAGGGTGGCTGTTCTCTTGAAACATCTTTCGTAAGGGTGGCCAGGACGACCGCAGAAACTACACACTTCCTTACCTTTCTTCTTCGAAGAAGGGCCAGATGCCCTGGAGCTACCATCCTCAACACCCTTCCTTTTCTCTTTCCTCGCCGCAGCACCGCGGTTCTTGGCATTTTCAATCGCTTCTACTTTTAGTGCAGCTTCCACTGCCACAGCATAACTGTCAGCTCCATAAGCGCTTGCCCACTGCTGGACATCACTTCTTAGTCCTCCCAGGAAACGTTTCACTCTTCCCTCCTCCGAAGCTACCAAATCGGGAGCAAATCTACTCAACTTGCTAAACTCAATCTCATATTCGCTCACCGTGAGCTGTCTCTGCTTCAAATGCAGGAAGTTATTCATGAGACGGTCCTGCTCGACCGAGGGCAGAAACTTCTTCAGCAACATTCCCTTAAAAGAGTCCCAGGAACAGCCTTCCTTCAGACTCTTCTTTTCACGAATCCACCAACTCCTTGCTAGGCCTTTTAACTGATAGGCTGCAATCATAACCTTCTGGGCTTCTAGAATCCCGGAATATGAAAACATCTCCTCGATAGAGATGATCCAATCATCCAAAACCATAAAGTCTGCACTTCCGTCATAGGTAGGAGGCCCCAGCCGCTGGAAGTGTGAAATAAAATTCATCTCTGGTGGTAGAGTCACCGGGGGCACTAGAGGAGCAGGGGTATCGGGTACCACTCGATCCACAATAGGGTCTTGCACTAAGGGTTGCTGCACAGGGGCGGCAGACAAAAAGGATTCCATTTGCGATTGCATCGCAAGCACTTGCCTTGACAGAGCCTCGTTGCTCTGGCGCAAACTCTCGATCAACGCATCACTCTGCGCTCCTGACGACTCACCCTCCGACTGGGGAGTCGACCTCGTTGCAGGACGCTTAGGCGGCATTTCTAAAAGGCAAACCAACAACCCAATTAACATCCTAGACTACGCCTAGGGCAAACAAATCTAGTTCAGACCATACATGAAAGACACTTGCTAAAGCTGTCACTTGCTCTGGGATTATATGATGATGATATGCCCTACTCAGGATGATATCTTATCATCCTATTGACTCATGTGCCTATGATATGAATGCATGAATCCTTTACTCTTATTTAAAATCATGTGTGTACATATGTCATCAAGTAAATCTTTAGCTTGGCATGTTGTGCTTATGTTATGTTATGCTATGCATGTGGTGCTATGAATTCTATAAAAGGCCCTAATGCATGTTATGAGCGGCGTACACATGCAATGTTATGCATCCCATACTACATAATATTGCATGCAACGAAAAGAAAACGTGCTAATGAGCATTCATGTGGTGAGGTTATGCATCCCATACTACATAACCCTCACATGTTGCCGTCTATGGTGGATCCATATACAAACACATATTATGCATCCCATACTACATAATATGCCACGTATACTTCTAATCATGCTTATGAGTGTAGTGTTCATGCTTCAGCCAAGACATATTGATGACACATCGGTGTGTGTATGACATGACACTAAACAACTAACACTAACAAGGGAAGGTTGCCCGACCAATTGTCAAGCAACCTCCCTCTGATACCAACTGTCACAACCCGCATTTTTCCCAACAATTTAATTATATCAGAGCAAGGGGAAAATACGCGTCGTGATGCCACGCCGTACAGGGGATAACTGCAGACGTTCAGGCAAAACTCCAAACTCTACAATTCTAATAGAAAACATAGATGTTTATGAATAAAATCCAGTTTAAGTTATGATGGTAGCCGTATCCCTCGGCTTAGTGAATCATCTAGTTCACGATTTAAAAATATAAATTCTACGCTTGCGGAAAATACTTATTTAAATTGACTCTCATATCCTACATAAGTATAAATGTCCCCGAGGAACAACTCATACAATGCAAACTCTAGATTTATAATACGGGTAGGAAAGTCTTTACGCTAAATAGAAAATAGTGGCTTAGTTTTGAAGGAGATGATAAATATGCTTTACTAATAGTAGGGTTTTATAGGTCAAAATACCTAACATGCAGTCCTAGCAAGGAATCATCCCAGAGAGCAAGTAATGTAAACCAAACATAAGAAAACCACATCAGCTAGCAAGTGTCAAAAGAAATCAACAATCCTGTGGGCGTCAACAATCTGACACGAACCCACAGTATGAATAGGTCTGAAACTAGGCAAAGAAAACAAAACCACGAACTACCTCGCTGCGGCGAGGGGAAAAAAAACCACAGCCCACCTGCTGCTGCAAGGGCTCCCAAAACCGGCTCCGCTACTTGCTAATGCTCCGATCCTGAGGCATTCCAAAGACAGAACACCTCAGCAAGAGGGTACAAATGGTGGCAAAAAAAATAAGTCAAAATAATTAAAGGTCAAAAGGGGTACCAACCCAAGTCCAAAACCATTGAAGTAAGGTTCATAAATAAAACTCGAGAAATAAATCAGAAGAAAAGAACTCTCGTGAATCATCACGTATAACAAATCATGCAGGATACCCGAAGCAAGGGGATAGCATGATTGAATCATAAGAAAGAATATACCAAAACTTTATTAGTAACCTGTAGTCAACTCTACTCATAAACACGGGCAGGGTGGTCACTTCTCTAGATACACCCCTCACAGATGTTAAAATCCGTCTAACCGCGGGGGAGACTTGCACACTCCACCAATCACCGCAGATGCCCAAAACCCAGTAGAGTCCCATGGGGTACTAATGAAGGAAACAATCTTGCGGTCGGTGGATTTGCCCACTAACTCCCGCAAATTTTAGAAACCCAAAGAAACCACAACACAAATATATCCCGAGGTTTGGCTCATCAGATTCTACTTGACACTTCTAGTTTCAAGACATGGTTGATCAACCCCTATGAACGATCTACAAACCTAGACAAACTCGAATACGCTCAAAACGATAGGTATGATATTTAGAGTCACCATTAAGACACTTCAAGAACAAATAAATATATATAGACAAGATCACATTCACCATGACAAAATCTTACAACATCGAGTGATCCTCCAAAAAAGGTTAATCGTAACAATAACTTGGAAGAAAAAGTGCAGAAAAATTTTAAAGAACAAAAAGACTAAACCGTTACCATCAAATCGGACAAGGAGAAATGAGGGGAGACCACCACTTGCCTTGATTTCACCGGAAAAGTTCTCCAAATCAGTCCACGTCACAGATCGGGGCAAAGGAGGACGGAGGAAGTTGAAATCTAGACAAAAATGGTCGAAAAGGGGGTTAGGGCTGAAAAACCCTTACGAGAAAACTCAAAGAAAGGGAAAAAATTTACCACGATGGCGTAGCTCTCGATGAGAGCTTTCCAGATCTACGCTCGGTTGAGGATTTCGAGCACCGGAGCTCCGTCGGCGGCCACCGGAAGGTTCACGGAGTATTTTCTCTCTCACGCTCACGCCGCTCTGGTTCGGGAGGAAAAGAATCGGAGAAGATGAAGTTCTGATCAAACCTAAGTCCATATATATATATAAATTATGTACTACTTATAAATTTTTTTGTCTAAATACAAAAAAAACGTGTAATTTATGAGTGGCTACGGGAAAACCGATAATAGAGGTCTAAGATGACATCAAATCGAAAAGTGTCCAACATGAAAGTTGTAGATCTCGTCGAAATGAACAAATTTCATGCTGACCGTTTTTTCGCACGACACCGTTTTGACCCTCAAAACGGTGCCCGAACTCTAACTGTACAGAACCACTCGAGTGGAATGAAGGATACTCGAGTATGAGAGCAAAATACTCGAGAGGAACGAAGGATACTCGAGTATGAGAGCAAAATACTCGAGAGGAACGAAGGATACTCGTGTATAAGAGCAAATACTCGAGTGGAATCAAAAAAAAGGCTTATTTACGAGCAGTTTTGGGAAAATCAAAAATAGAAGCCTAAGATGGCTTCAAATCAAAAAGTGGTCAACATAAAAGTTGTAGCTATCGTCAAGACGAACAAACTTGATGTTTACTATATTTTGATACGACACCGTTTTGACCCCCAAAACGGCGTCCGATCGAAATCTGAAACGGGCTACTCGAGATAACAAAGCGCAATTTCTTGAAATGAAATTTTTTTGAACAAAGGGACACGAGTTCAGAACAGAGGCCCATACACGCACCGAATTAAGCGAAACTCACACCATAGGCGAAAACTGGCGCTACGATTCTAACGGCGAAGCCAAAACCTAAATCCGACGAGCCATTCCTGAGATAAAAATTTCCAAATACAATGACATAAATACTCAAAACTTCAATCGCGCGCCGAGACTCCAAAAATGCTCGGATTACGACGAAACTTGACGAGCAAGTTTAAAATTACTCAACCTAAACCTCATAGAAATATTTTCTGATTTCGACAAAAATCCAAGAAATTGGCCGACTCGACCGAACGGACGCGAAAATGCCTTATCGGCGATGCGCCGTCAACCCGACGTTAAAAGTAACGCCATGACATCAAAAATATGACGATACCAAAACCAAACAAAATCATCGAAAAATCAGGGGCGTTACACTCATGCCCGATACATCAGAGTCCTCACTACAAGTCACTCATCGCGGAAGCAAATCTATAATAACTACTAGCGAATGGGACTCACTGTCCCAGCTGTCTGGACTCTGGTACTAGACTATCCCATCTCCAAGCGTGCCGACCTCCGGGGCTGCACCTCCAAGCTGGGTTCCACGATCCCATAAAATGATTTGGTCCAAAACCATTAGTCTAAAATACTAAGTCCTATCATCCCCCACCCCTACCCCATGGCTTCTAGGTACCGAGCGGGGAGAAGGAAAGGAAAGGTAATGAAGGTGGAGAATAACAAAGGTAGTAGGTGGCGGCAGAACTAATCTAGCTATTCTATGAAAATAAGTGGCAGTAACAAAAGTATGTAAGACAAATTATGAAATATGTAACCTTAACTTATATGAATGATCTTATAAAAACATAAGCTAAGGGGTCCTCTGCAAGGCTCCTATCGTATAAAAAGTCTCATACCAATTTATACGATGGGGTGTCGGTTTTCAAGCAAGCAGCATATATATCCATAGAATAATAACCTTAGCTTATAAGTACGTTCACGCAAGCTTATAAACTAAGGGGTCGTTTTGTAGGGCTCATTGCATAAAGAGTCCCAAACCAATTTATACAATAGGTGTCAAGGATTATATGCAATTGTTATGCTGTCTTGCAAGTATGTCAAGGTATGATCATGAAAATGCAACACACCCACTCGACTCTGTGCACATAGACCTTTAGTTCCCTCTTTCTGGAGCCTAATCTCCCAGGATACCTCCGTAGTGGCAAACGGAAGCAGTGGGTTGGGCCTTGCCCACCTCTAAACTGGTAATTGCACTACCAGTCAGACCTTTAGTTCCCCCTTTCTGAAGCCTACCGCCCGTGTGACCCAACCTAACTTCCCGAGACACCAGGGTGTGTGAAAGTAAACCCATAATTATACTAGATACCCTTAAACATTAATTATTCTTACGGCTTACGTTAACCTTGGACTGCCCAGGGCATTCCCGATGAAGGGCTCTTGAGGGCACTAGGAACTACGATGGGCTGATGCCCAAAGCTCCCTTTCACAAGGCACTTACTATTATTGGTTAATACCCGATCCCTTTTAATATTATTCTGGATCTAACCCTAGTGTGTTTTGACCCTCTCTCTCTCCATAAGAAAGACGATCTTTCATCGATCCCGAGCACCGCCTAATCCTAGTCAACCAAGCATTTTCCTCATCACAACTTCCAATGATGAACTCAATCTAATTTTACCCAAACCAGCAAACTATTAACCCCAACCCACAATTCAAATGCTATCACATTTCCTGTAGTTTTACTATATGCAGACCATCCTATACTATATATTGTACATGATAGGAGGTATTCCAAATTTTCATCCAATTCCCTAAGATATTTAATGGGGTTCTATCATGACATGATTAGCCTAAATCCAAAAGCCTATAATTTTCCTAATTAATTTACTATTTAAATATTTTTTTCCCAATGTTAGGCCATGGGTAATTTGAACATGAAGTATAATATTTTCTTAAGTAATGGACACCCAAAAATTATGAACACTAGATAATAGAGGAATAACAGTGAATACCAAATTTCATGATTTTCCAAAAGTGATTTGGCCTCTAATTAATTAATCCAATAATAAGCCATTAATTATGGGTAAAGAAGAAAGTACTAAAGTTAATCATCAGAAAATTATAGAAAAATTACTGAATCTCAACAATTACTAGAGAGGGCCTCTGACCAAAAATTATATTTTATCAAGCTTAAATAGTGCCAAAATAAATTCAATTACTTTTACTTAGAAAATAGCACTTTGTGAAACATCCCCTACAGATAGACTTCCAAAAATTCCACAAAACTTCACAGAGCTTTCAATTGTCATTAAAGGTCTATTTACCAAATTTCGTAAGTTTCCATTGAGTAATTTGTTCAAAAGAAATTTATAAGTAGAAAGTGTAACTTGTTGGGTTATGAATGAAGTACCCTCATAAAACGATCTAAAATTCATATTAAAAATCTTTAGGTCTTGTTATAGTCCTAAAACATAGCTTGAGTAAGTATCATCAAAACCCAAGATTGGGAAGTCATATAATAAAATTCTTCAAGACAACTCATGACAGTGCACTTTTCAAAGGAACTCACTTGTAAACTCATCCAAACAATGTGTAGTATATTTCAGCGGATAATAAGGTTATGGAAATGACCTCTACCAAAATTTCATGCAATTCCAAAGTCATATAAGTCACTAGAAATTTCCTAAGGTGTATGGACTCAAAGACTTACCTATTTGTTTAAGTGGTTTGCATGTGTCCAAATCCCACCATATCCCTCCCTAGGGCTTATCACCACCCTAGGATCACATGTACTAAACACCAAGTCCATACAAGGGCATTTCACCCATTGCCCTTCACAAATTCCCAAAGTCCAACCTTTGGGTTGGAACTTAGGTCCTATGGCAAATCTACCCCAATCCACCCCAAATTCCATGTTAGGGTGTCTAGCATCATATCAAACCGGTGGCCCAAGTTTCAGCCTTTGTTGATGTGATTTGATCACTTAAACTCACCAGGAACACTTTGACCTAAATACCCCCCTTTAGGCCAGAGTTAGGGTTTACAAAAATTCAGCCCAAATCATCTCCAAATAATATGATATTTTATCCATAGACTTATGATGACCCCGAGGACCACACACCGAAAGTTGGGAGGGTTTGGAGGTCATTAGGTCTCCTAATTAATTTACCCTTTGATTATTAAATAATTTCAAAAACTATAGAAAAAGTCTCTCCAAAAATTCCCATTTTTGTACATAACCTTTATATTGGTAAGATTGAATCCCTATCCAAATTTCAGATCATTTGGACATGTGGTGAAGTAGGGGCACACATTTAAATATCTGACTAGCCCTAGGTATAGTCTTCACCAAAATGGGTGTCTTGGTCAAACCAGATATCAAAATTGGTTCAAATCAATTTTAAATTAAATTAATCCCATAGTGCTACAATTTATATGTTTACCACTATCTCTGTACAAGCCTTTAAGTATTTTTAATAAATAAAAACATTAACAACATATTATGTGACAGAATTCATGAAATGATATTAATTAAATTTTAAGATTATAAATTGAAGCAGCACGAATCTTGACGCAAAAGGACGGCATCTGGTCATCTTCAAGCTCCAGCCGACGACCAAGATTCATTCTTCCTGGAGCTTATTCCATCGCCATTTCCCGGCCACCCGACCACCTCTCTGGCCGGCCACCACCACCACCTCCTTCGTCGAGGTGGTGGCTATCGCCAGGCGGCGGCACAGCTGCCGGAGGGGCAGATTTCGGCGATCCTGTAACCATGTTTTTCTCAGAAAAACCAGGAAAATGAAGGCTTTGATCGGGCTCAATTGAGCCCGATTCTCAATCTAAATAAATCCTAGGATCTACCCATAGAAGGAACAAGGGAGGACCTGAATTGCGGCCTGAGAGAGGGTGACGTACCTCCTTGCCATTTCCGACCACCGATTTGATCTTTTCTGCAAACTCCATAGCAACAGCAAGGGAATCAAGATTGGAACGGGGGAAACACCTTCTCTTGTCCTGGTGAAGGTTCTTAAATAAGGAATTGGGGAGGTAAGGCTTGTAACTCCCCAATTTTTGCAATCTCCTTTAATGGCCATTAAATCTAGTTTTCAGTTTTAGCCAAATTGAGAGGGCTGAGACACCCCACTGGTCGGCCACCTCCTGAAAACTCTTCCCCCTGTCTCCAAGGAGTAAAAGCCCCATCAAAGTGAGGGGTTATGAAACCTTCATGGCCATGATGGCCATTAAACCCCCATTTTCTCTCTCCTCCAAAGTGGGTAACTCCTTCCTCTCTCCAAGTCATCACTCTCTGAATTTGGTGGGCCCAAAATGTGTCTCTCCACTTCCTTGGACTAATGGGCCACACCACTTGGGCTTAGCCCACTTGAATTGGGCTAGGTTAACCTAAGTTGACACTTTGACCCATGAGTTGACTTTGGTCAACATGACCATTTGGGTGGACCCAAAGGGGTCCTTGGTGACCCCTTGGCTTCCCCTAAGGTCTAGGAAGGGTTTTATTGGGTTTACTTGGCACCTTGGTGGTCACTTGCCCCTTAGTTAGGGCACTTTGACCACTTTAGTACTAGGGTTGACTTGGGACAACTCAGCCTCTAAGGTTTACCCAATGGGTATTTGGTGACCCATTGACTTCACCCTAGGTCTAGAAATACCTAGGTAGGGTTGGTTGGGCACATTAGGGGCACATTGCCCTTAGTTAGGGCACCTTGCCCAATTTAGGCCTAGGATGATCCTAAGTCAACTTGGCCACCCTGGGCCTTCTCCAATGGACCCTTAGGGCTCTAATGGAACTTACAATAGGTTGGTGAAGTTGTGGTGGGGACTTGGAGTCATGTTGAAGTCCCATGATCATCCTACACTAGTGTTTAGAAACCTACTATTTGCAGACCATAGTGATCTCACCTACATTCCTAGGTTCACTTGGTCTTCTTGGGCTTCCTAGGGTTTTGTCATGACCTAGTCATGACAAAACCATTCCTAGGGGTCTATTTTTCTAAGGGATGTTACACTTTGTCCTTACAAACTATCTACAGACACATATTTACTAGCTTTGCGTCATGTCACCTACTTTATAATACTACTTTGTTATTGAAAGTCTTTATTTCAAGATTAGCTAAACACCTGAAGGGGGTGAATTTGTTTTTGTCTTTTAATACTATCTTTTAGCTTTGGTATGTTGTGAATTAGTTTTATGTTAGCTTTCAAGAATCACACAACAATACACAAGTTATTTATAGTGGTTCCCCAAGGTCAGGGTACAACCACTGTCCCTCCCACCTTTCTAACAGTGTGTTAGACAAGGCTAACTTCTCCAAACTAGGCTCAATGAACTTTAAACACATATCCCTCTTGATCTCTCAGACTCCTCCAAGTCCTACCTCAGGCCCAAGGCCCTACACTTAGAGATATATTATCTCATATAACTCAGTAATCTACTCCAGATCACCTACCTCTGACTTTATCCAAAGTCCTACATTTAGGATGGGAAGATAGCCCTACACTCAGAGAGTGAAACTCTTCTACAGCTCAGAAACTAACCAGATCCTACCTCAGGCAAAAGGCCCTACCTTAGATTCACAACTGAATCCAACCTCAGGCACACAGGCCCTACACTTAGAGAATAAATCTCCTACCTTAGGCATACAGGCCCTACCTCAGATCCATAGGAGGATCCTACCTCAGGCACATATGCCCTACCTCTTAGCCTTTATAATTTAGGTTGCAGCTCAGATCTGTTAAGATCCTACAGAGTGAAATGGGTTTGTTGTTGATGATTGACTCCAGAGAAATAATCTCTGAGCCTACCTTCCTGGACTGAGTGAACTCAACCAAACTTTGACTGTAGGAAAATAATCTTTGAGCCTTCTCTCTGGACTGAGTGAACTCAGCCAAACTTTGACTCCAGGGAAATAGTCCACAAGTCTTCTTTTTCCTGAACTGAGAAAACTCAGTCCTAACTCCTTCACAACAACAAGATGGTTGATATTCAAGTTGGTTCTGCTTGTGTTGAGAAGTAACTTGCAGAGCACTGCTTCTTCAAGCCTTATTTGTTGTAGAGTTTTGAGCAGAGGCCTTGAAAAGGAGCAGCAGCCTTAAATCTTGCTTTGAAACTTGTTCTAACTCAGAAAAGGATTTTTCTGAACTTGCTGATGAAGACTTTCTTCAATAGCTAGCTTTAGCTCTGCTTCACTTTGAAACTCAGAAATAAAACTCCCAAATCTTATTGTTGAAGAATTTCTTCAACCAGCCACCACTATTTGTGAATCACAAACAACTGTAGGGTAAGCTCTAGGAAAACTTCTCCTTTGTCGAGATGAAGAAGATGAATATAAAGCTCTATTTTGCTTTTCTCTCTAAAAAAAACTCTCTTTCTTCTTTCCCCTATACTCTCCTTTTGTATCCTGTTATCCAACGTCACTGTGTGTAGTATGGACCCCTGGAATGGGCAACTGCATCACAACTTTTGCAATAAATGCAGTACTAAAGGTAAGCGGCTCCGTTTTTCTTCTAGCAAGCAAATCCCATGACATTTGAATTTCTGCTAACGTCAGTATGAGTCAGCGCTTCTGGACTTAGAAAATTCCAGACATACTTCTCATGCGTTGAGTGAAGCCTTGTCACTCAACACAAAAGTACTTTGCAGAATTCTGTATCTCAAGCGTTGAGTATGTTGAGTGAGCCTTACTCACTCAACGCAAATAGACTTTTATAGTCTTAACTGATTATGCGTCAAATGAGTTTTTATCACTCGACGCTTCTGGACTTAGTTGAATTATCTGTTGAGTAAGCATTGAATGAACAGCCTTCACTCAATGCTTCTAGACTTAGACATATTTGTTGTCTGCTCCTTGTGAGGCTTTGACTTCTTGAGCTTCTGTCAACGCTTATGCTCTTTTGGCATTGAGTGAAGTGAGTTCACTCAACGCTATTAGACTTAGTGGATTTTCTACCTATCTAGTGACCAGTCTTCTTCATTGAGGCGTTGAGTGAATTGCCTTCACTAAACGCTTTTGTCCACAGCCAGATATATTGTTGAGTTTGTGTTAAGTGATCTGCCTTCACTCAATGCTTCTAGACTTAGCTAGATTTCAAGTTGAGTTTGCGTTGAGTGAACTGCCTTCATTCAATGCTTCTGGACTTTAGTCAAATTTCTAGTTAACAACACTGCTGCTTTGACTGTATGTTGTTCTTCAACGCTTTTGCACTTCTTGAGTCGAATGAACTGCCTTCATTCGACTCTTTTGGACTTAGCCAAATTTCTGCTTTGCCAGCATCTTGTCTTGTGTCAAACAAGTATTATGACCCTGACATCCTGTCTAAACATGGTATAGTAGACAACCTGCACACACTAAACCTTAACATATATCAAATATAATTATGCACTTAACATTGATTGTGATGCCTCTTCAAATTTAGGTAACATTGAAGGGCAATATTCAAAACAACTATCCTCCACTTTCTTCCTCCCACACTATTGAAACCGAAAACTCGGTCTCTGTGGAGTTCACCCTTGGGGAAGAGGTGATCACACACTTACTTCTCTCTCGCGAGCCAAATGACCCAGGAAAAAGAACAGGGGACTGACCCAAGGGCTCGGCGTAGAGGTCCCACCACATACCCATAATATCATAGAGAGTTTCCCCTCCTTAGCCAAATGTCGAGCTAAGGATACCTCAGAAAGCGCAAGAAGACCTGGCCACAAGAAAAGCATGCCTTCTGAGGTACCCCCTTGGGTATATTTATATATTTCTGAAAATAGCTTGCAAATAGCTAACCTCTGCTATTCTGAACTATTATGTGCAGCCCAACTGGGTCTATGAACAGCATAACTCTACTGTTCCAACAGGTTATAGGCAGTCCAAGAGGGGAAAAATAGTAAAGATACATCATAAAGAGGATTGGGCGAGTGGCCCTATAAAACCTGCACTCGCCTGGGCGGCGAGTGCTCAATGGAGCTGGCACTCGCCGCTTCCACTCACCTAGGGCGGCGAGTGCTCGATAGAGCTGGCAGCCGCCACCTCCTTATAGCCCTGGGCGAGTGCGGGCCAAAATATTCCCCACTTAAAGGCGTGAGTACTGCGCAAACCAGGCACTCGCTATCCCCTTATGCGCCCGGGCGAGACTCCTTTCGCATTCCCTAGGGTGGGATCCCTTCCGCCTATTCCACTCGCCTGACCAACTTAGCTGAGAGCCAACTCAAAGTTGGGGTCTCGGCCCCTAGGTCCTACTCAGCGAATATGGGGTTATACACAATCCCCGCTCTTTGCGAGCTTTTGCAAAAGCTAGGAAAGAATCATCTAACCCCACGTATTCGATGAGTGCATGATGTCCTGGAAAGGAATCTTTTGTGGGCCCTTCCATGGTTCTATATATATTCTCAACGGCGGTTGAGGCCGCCTTGCCCTTTCCTAGCTTTCTCAGTTCTCACCCCCATGGAGATGTCACTTTCGAAGGAAGCTATGGACCGCCTCAATGATGTCCGTTCCAAGGATAAGGCCTTGATAGGTTCGTTCACCCCTTGGCTTATGCAAAAAGTCCCGGGGTCCTCCCCAAAGATGAAAAAGGCAAAGGTGGTAAGACGCGATTTGACTAAAGAGCAGTCAGTGTCGCAGGAGCCTTCCAACTCTGGGATTCCTCTGGTAAGTCCACTCGCCTTATAATACTTGTTTGTATAGAGAGGGATGTTGATGCTCTGGTCGCAGATCCCGCCAAAAGAAAAAGGAGCTGGGGAAACGGGTGCCGAACCACCCTCATGCGTGATCGAGAATGATGAGGCAGCTTGCGAGATCACCCCGCAGATCCAAACGCCAAAATCGGATGCCTCCCTTCGATAGAAATGTAAGTCCTTCTGTCTTTTGGACCTTCATCCTATGGCTCACCCGCTTCTTCTTTGCAGCTCCCTCTTTTGAAAACACGGGATTAGTTCTCACGCCGAGATTCTCTGCCTGCCAAATGCATGTAGATCCTGTCTCGGACCTTCGACCCCTAATGGATACCGTATTTGTCCTTCCTCCGCAGATTAACACTTTTGTGGCTGAACCAACAAGCTTTCCCCCCCTGGCTGGTGAAAGGGAATATAACCTTTGACACTCCCTTCGAAGGATGACTCATCACTTCTCGCCGACCTTTCGACAGGGATGCGGGCGGTGGACCAGGAAAAAAATCCTACTTGCTTTCCACAAGGCGCGAGAATTAGTCGTACCTAAAAAACACTTTGCACAGGGTACCGCGAGATCTCTACTTATGTTGATATTGACGTGGAGGAGATCTCGCCTCTCCCTTCCCTGGATTCAATTGCCAAGTACTTAGGTGACCTAAAAGACATCGAGGGAATGAAGCGGCAGCTGGTGGAGGTACTCCAGAAGCAATCTCTGTTATTATGCGAGATGGCCAACCGAATACAAGAGAACCAAGAGTCTACCGAGAAGCGGCTCCTTAGCTTAGAGAACAACTATACGCACTTGGTCTCCACCCTGGGGGGAGAAGCAGGCGGTGGGTCGGACTATCCCAGCCTCCATCTTGCGAG
Source organism: Platanthera zijinensis (assembly GCA_039513925.1). Classification (NCBI taxonomy): domain Eukaryota; kingdom Viridiplantae; phylum Streptophyta; class Magnoliopsida; order Asparagales; family Orchidaceae; genus Platanthera; species Platanthera zijinensis. The sequence goes on along the minus strand of CM077098.1, from coordinate 62,986,378 downwards.
AGCTGAAGATCAGTTATTCCTCACTCAGCGAGAGCTTTAAACCATGCGCTCTCTTTATTATACTCGCGTCATGCTAGGGGTGGGAAGGAGAGGCCGGAGACGGCAGTAATGGACCCTGGTGGGCCTACCGCACTCGCCTTTCCGCTCTAGGCTTTTTTTATTTGATCTATGTAATAATAATGACTACCTGCCCTCATGCCGAGTACGAACGACAAATTGTGGATGTATATTCTTTCAATCTTGCTTTATTTTTTTAGCCACTTATTCTCGTCGCCGCATATTTTTGCTTTTGGTATTTATGCTCAGATTAATGGTGCAAATGAGGGAGCGCGAGATCTCGAAAAAGGTTCATCCGCACCTTTTCATACTTGGCCCATTCCCACCCAAAATCTCATATAAATAGAATGCTCACTTACCGCATTAATAACCTCGTTCAATAGCTTTTACTGTCTTGCAATTTTTCCTTCTCTTGCACTCGCCTATTGCGCTCGCCTATTGCACTCGACTATTGCACTCATCTATTAAACTCGCCTATTAGCGAGATGACAGGGGAAACTGAGGGACGGACCATGTGCACTACAGAATTCGCTGACTACCCCTTTGTGAACTGCAACCTGTCCAAAGAAGAGTATCGCTGGCTGGTGAACCTTTACATCCCTCCAGACTTCACCACGCGGAATCCGGGAAGGGACGATTCAATCAACTGCTTCTCTCCCTGTGAGCTTGCCATCCCTACCGAGCACTTCGAAGTAGGGTTGAGCCTCCCCATCTGGCCCAAAATCCGCCAGGCCCTCCGCTACTTTGGCATGGTTCCCACACAACTCAACCCTAACTCCATTGTCCTACTGGTCGCATTGGCAAACTATCTTTGGTTAGAGAGAATGGAGTTCAGCCTGCCTGTCTTCTGCAAACTCTTTAACTTTCGCACCAAAAGAGACGGAGTCGTCTTCTTCTTTTGCAACAACATGAAGGCGAAGGGTCTCGCCAACAAAAACCATAATTGGGTCAGGAAATTCATTTTCGTCTCTGAAGATTTTGGCAACCTCCCGCTCTCGTCGATCTTGCAGGAGGAATCCACATATCGCCCCTAGTCTCGGAGTGCATGAGGCCAAGCTCCACCAATAACTCCTCAGGAAGGATTTTGACGTTCCTTTCTTAAGGGTGAACGTCGGCAAGCTACTTCTGGTTCTCACCGAGGAAGGTAGTTCTCGCACTCACTACTTTAAGGATTACGTGTTTTGGAAATTTCCTAATGGTTATCTTTGCAGGGGTGCGAGATATCCCTTTCAACCCTCCCTATGCTGCACTTTCTACTGAGAGAGCACGTGATGAGGCTACCGTTGCGGCCTGCCAAAGCCCGGTGAAGTTGGTGAAAGTCTTTATTTTTAAGGAAGCTTACAACCTAAAGGGGGTGAATAGGTTGTCTCACTGTTATTATTCTCTTTTTAGTTTTTCCTTTAGCACTAAGTGTGTTGGTAGTAGTTTGCTTTCAAGAACCTGCACAGAGAAAATAATACAGAAAAGCGCACACAGATTTATAGTGGTTCCCTAACTTGTGGGTACATCCACTCTCCTCCCACCTTAAAAACTTCTTGTTAGTCAAGGCACTTCTCTAAAACACTCCTCCAAGGATCTTACACCTCAGATCCCTCAGGATCTCTCAATATCCTCCAAGACTTACAACTCAGACACAAGGGCCTACAACTCAGTGATCAGCAAATCACCTACCTCAGGCCAAAGGCCTGACACTCATGCTGGGAGGACAGCCCTACCTTAGATCTAAAGGATCCTACCTCAGAGAGTTACACTCTCCTACAGCTCAGGCAAAATGCCCTACCTAAGTCTCAGATCCAGTTGGATCCTACAACTCAGAGAGCTTTACTCTCCTACAACTCAGGCAATATTGCCCTACCTCAGGCCAGTGGCTCTACAGCTCAGATCCAGTTGGATTCTACAGGAAAATGAAGATTTGAATGTTTTGACACAGGGAAATTTCTCTAGGTCAAAAGCTATGGTTGAGTTATCTCAACACTATCTTGCTTCACAGCAGCAGGAAGAAGTTCTCTCTTTGTTAGAAGAAACTCAGAATGAAGATTCTTATTTTGTTGAAGAAGAAGATGAACTTGTGTTCTTCAATAAGCCAACTGAGCCCACTGGAGAATGATGGCTCTACTTTCTTCCTCTATCAGAAATCTTTTTGATTATGGTGTAGCAGATTGAGAAGCAATAGCTCAGTGAACTTTTTGTGTTCCTGCAGGAAGACTTCAAGCTCTATCTCGGTAGTAATGGAGAGAGATATGAAGTCCGGCCGCAAACCTTTTTGAAATTGATAAAGCCCTAAAAGTTGTCTTGCATCTTGTCCAATCTCTTCCTTTTGTAGTTCGCCGATCAATGGATCTTAGAGATCAGTGGGGCCCACATACAGCATCCAGCTGCACCTTGCTTTAACGGAAGAAGACGTACAGTAGCTCCTCGACAGACTTTGTCGTGTTTTGTAGCTTCTCCGTACTTGATTTGAAATAAGTTGACTTTGTCGATTTTTGCTGACGTCAGCACCTATAGACTTAGCAAAAAATCAAGCATCAGTAGAATAGGAGTTAACAGCGTTGAGTGAGCAACCCTCACTCAATGCCAAAACACGTAGGCAATCTTTCTGCTATTAGGCGTTGACAGCATTGAGTGAGCAAGCCACACTCAACGCCAAAACACTTAGGCAATCTTTCTACCATTAGGCATTGACAGAGTTAAGTGAGCAAGCTTCACTCAATGCTTTTTTCCTTAGCTTATTCTTCAGCCTCTTCTGCATGATTGGCATTGAGAGCATTGAGTGAGCACGCCTCACTCAACTCTTTTTTCCTTAGCCCTACTTTCTACTACTTGGCGTTGAGTGTGTAACCTCCACTCAAAGCCAAACTACTTAATAGATTTTTCTTCTATTATCTGGCGTTGAGTGAGTGAGCTACACTCAACGCATTTGGACTTAGCCAAATTTCTGTGTCTAAAAACAATACTGGCTTTGAGAATTAGTCAACGCATTATCAGATGGCATTGAGTGAGCTTGCTCAATGCCTGTGGACTTAGTAAATATTCACAGTTCTATTGTGGCATTGAATGATTGAGCTATACTCAACGATTATGAATCTATGACATTGTGTGAGTGAGCTACACTTAACGCCTGTGGACTTAGCCACTTTTCTGCTCATTTCTTCTTTGTATTTTACTACATTAGCCTATCTCACAACTTTTTGTTGTATGGCGTTGAGTGAGTTGAACTCACTCAATGCCTGTGGACTTAGCCACTTTCTCAGCTTGTTACTCCTTTGGCTTTGACTATATAGGATCCACTTAGCGCTATAAGTCATCTGGCATTGAGTGAGTGAGCTTCACTCAATGCCTATGGACTTAGACAGATTTCTGTCTATCCACATCTTAGGTAAGTGTTTACCTGACATAGCCACTTAGGCGACCTGTCCCATCAATATTTTAAGGACTAATCTATATGTATGAACTTGAACATACATTAAATATACCATTGTGTATGCTCATTGACATATTTGACTTCTTCAAATCTAGGACATTTTGGCCAATGGACTCAACAATCTCCCCCTATTTGATGAAGTCAAAACTCTACACCAAATATCTGAGTCAATGACATACACTAACAAATTGTAGTAATACAGTAGGAAAAGATATGATAAGAAGATAAGTTATAGTAAACTTCCTTATCTGTAGGGCGTACCTGCACCTACTCCCCCTTAATAGCTGCTACCTGCTTTTGATGAATTTGATACCACTTATATCCTTTTCCTTCTATCCTATGATACAACTTTCAAGTCCTTGAATCAGTAAGCAGATTCAAGTCCTTCTCCCCCATTTTGACTTCTGTAAATAGACATGGAAGATATTATCCTCCCCCTCATTGATTTCACATAGGCAGCAATTTGAACACCTTGAGAGTGCTTAGAGTAGTGCTGGACATACTCCCCCTCAACTGAAGCTGTAACACCCCCGAAACTCAAAAGAGGGACGGGTGACGTTTTAAGCCCAGTCTGGGTTTTGGAGCAGGTGTCACGGGCGTGTCACGAGCATGACACGGGCGTGTCACGGACGTAACACGGGCGTGTTCGGCCACGGGTCATGTGTTCGACGTTTTGACGACCGGCGATCATCGAGTTGAGGCACACGGCCTTGGACACGGGCGTGTCCCAGGGCGTGTCACACTGGGAAGTTTTTCTGAGTCATGTACACGGGCCATAACACGGGCTCTGACACGGGCGTGTCATATGTGACACGGGTGTGTCGGGTGTCGTGTCACAGGCCGTGTCCTTCTCGGGTTGGGAAAGCTGGCCGATTGCACACGGGGGGGCGTGACACGGGTCTCGACATGGGCGTATCACATGTGACACGGGCATGTCGGAGGCCGTGTCGAATGCCGTGTGCTAGTTTTCGAGTCGGTCGAGATGGCGAATGGGTGACACGGCCGTGTTGCAACCCGTGTTCGGCCCCACATTTTGTATTTTAGGCCTAATCATGGCCGTTCGTTCCCTTGGATTTGGATCCAACGGTGGGGGGCTGTTGCTGGGATGTTATATCTGGGAATAGGGTTTAGAAACCCGCATTCCCTTTGGTTGGTTCTCTCTCTAAGAGTTAGAGAGAGGAGAGAGCTTGGAGGAGGAAGAAGAAGCTAGATCCGGTCACCAGCGGAGCTTCGGAGCTCCAAATCACGATCCGAGTCCGGATCCGCGAAAGCGAGGCCGATACGGTGCTTTCCATCCGGCTAGATCGTCATGGCGTCGAGGCAAAGCGCAAGGGTAACGATTCTCTTCTTGAGCATGTGAAGCTCTTCTTCCTTTGCATGGGAAAACCCTTATCCCGCGAGTGTGCGGCGAGATTGTGGTATTCCTTGGGGTAGATATGTAAAGTCCCCCTTGTTAGAGTCCGGAATCATAGTACATGTAACACCTCCCCTGTAAAGTCCATATAATATGGGTCCGGCCGGGGCCCCACAACATACGGACGCCACAGCTTTAGTATTAAAAGATGATATGAAAACTACCCAATCTCAAAACTCTAGACAAACACAGCGGAAATAGAATACTAACAGACAGAAGTTATCCACTAACGGTATAGTATCAAATGGCCTTAAGGCCTTACACAATAATAGTCCAAAAATATAAATGTGTCAAGCACTCCTAGGCTACCTCGGCATGCAAGCCGGACATAAACATAACAAGAGTAGCAAACACAAAAGGAAAATCCAAGCACATCAACACTTCATGAGGCTTAGGGCTTTTCGCCCGGCGCGCTAGCTCCTGCATGCGATCCTTGCCCTGTAAGGATTTGAAGTAACGTGGGTCAGCAAAGGCTGACCTCTACTGTGTAACAAACACATCTCCTCCCGGCCGTCCCTAACGGACCCCGGGGTACCACTCCACCTGCAAGTTAGCACTTCGAATACCAAAAGAGCATATATATTAAAGCGGTAAAACAGGCTTGGATGTCTCATACAGCATACATGTTTTCTATGTTTTGTACAAAGTGAAAAGGGCCTACTATGCAACATGAATGCAACCCGGGTTTCACCCAAGGCACCCTAGTTCGTATGCATCTAGCACAACATCAAACACTGGGTACTTCCGTTTCCCCATTGGCTTAAAGCCGCAAACAGAAGGGAACCACCATGTCCCTAACGGCACACACGCCGTCACACGGAACCTTGCAAAGGCCCCACCCGCACAAGGGTCATAACCCCAGCTTGCCCGCACAATCTGACTTCGCTCGTCAGGGTTCCGCCTCACACTGACAAATTCTAAGAAGCCTTGCTGGACCCCACCCGCTCATGGCTACATTTCCCGGGCTTGCCCTCCGCTCGGCATTCTCGTCAGTCCACACAAGGGGCTAGTCTCGCCGGGACACTTCCCCCACATGACTTGCGTGTCACGGGATAGCCAGCCGACCACGGAGACATAGCCGCGCCTTTGCACAGCACAAACAAAGGTTTCCCCACCCCAATCGCCATTCGCACCGTGTCTTTCCCGTGCTCCAAGGAAACCATCTACCGCACAACACGGAGCTAACCTTGTCCGGTTCTGACCACGAGTACTCACTCAAATATAAGGGGGGTGGGGGAAACGCATATATACAACGGCGTATTGCCGCAACGGATTTCTACCGAATCCCCGAAGCTCGCTATGCAACATCACCGGGTCGGACTAACGGTCGCGACCACGACTTCACCCACAATGCCTAATCCGCTAACGGAGCGGATCTCTAATGCAAAGCATGTCGGGATGAACATACTCAACCCGGAGGTTCCTCTTGAACCTAGGCTACACGAATCCCTCTCATTTGAGAGATTCGGTGCTCAAAATACGAAAGGAAGGGGATGCTATTCATGCATCCTAAATCCTAAAAACTGAGAGTAGAAGTGTCGTTACCTTTCTTCCCCTCTTCCTAGCCATGGAGAAGATTTGCTCGGTTGAACACCACCGCAATGCTCCCACCTTCGCGGATCTGAACTCCGCTCGCGAAACAGACCTCCGAAGCTTCGCCGGCGGCCGGATCTTGGCCTCTTCCTCCACCTTGCTCTCCCTTCTCTCTAGAATCAAGAGAGATAAAACTAAATGGAAAATGAGGGTTTGAAACCCTATTCCCGGCCTTAAACCACCCAGGGATGCTCACCACCGTTGGATCTTCCAAAGAAAAGAACAAACGGCCACAATCGGAACCCTAAATAGAAAAATCTGGGACGAACACGGGTTGCAACACGGCCGTGTGCATGGCCGTGTTAGCCATTCGCCATCTCGACTGATTCGAAAACCAGCACACGGCCTTCGACACGGCCTTTGACACAGCCTCCAACACGCCCGTGTCAGCCCCGACACGGCCGTGTCGTGTCCCGTGTCACGCTTAGCAGAATAAATCCTGCGAACAGCCCGAGAAGGACACGGCCAGGGACACGCCCGTGTCCAAGGCCATGTGCCTTCTCGCCGATCGTCGACTAACACGGCTCGGCGACCCAGGCGCAACATGGCTCGACGACCCAAGCGCAACACGGCTTGTGACACGGCCGTATCACAGGCCGTGTGCCTACCCCCATAACCCAAAATTTGTTAAGCGACGCCGTCAATTCCCCTTCCAAGTTTTGGGGTGTTACAATTCTCCCCCCCCCCCCCTTCAAAGAATTTCGTCCCGAAATTTAAAACATGGAAAGTACACAAATTCTAAACGGTACCTGAGGAGAAAAGCTCGGGGTACTCCTCCAGCATGGCCTGCTCTCGCTCCCATGAGAGTTCCTCGCAGCCACAGTTGTCCCAACGGACCTTTACGAGTCTGACTTCCTTGTTCCGCAATTGCCGAACCTCTGAATCTTCTATCCCGATTGGACGAACTCGCATCCTCAAGTCTTCCTCTACCGGCACCGCCGTCGGCTCAATCACCACGCTGGCTTCTAACAAAGCTTTCCTCAAAACGGAGACGTGAAAAACGTCATGCAATCCCCTTAGCTCTGCGGACAACGTCAACCGGTACGCTGCCTCTCCCACTCGCTCGATGACCTTGAATGGTCCCAAAAATCTCGGACTCAGCTTCTTGAGTCGGCAAATTCGTGAGACGCCTTTGAACGGTTTGATCTTAAGATACACCCAGTCGCCCACAGCGAATTCCATATGCCTGTGGCGAGCATTAAAATACTTCGACTACCGATCTTGAGCTACCTTCATGCGCTCTTGGATGGTCCGCACTAGCTCACTAGCGTCGGCTACCACTTCTTTCCCCAACAGCTTTGTGTCTCCCGCCTCTGTCCAAGACATCGGTGTTCGACACCGCCTCCTATAAAGAGCTTCGTATGGCGCCATCTTGATGCTAGCTTGGTAACTATTGTTATAAGCAAACTCCACCATGAAGAGGTGATCCTCCCACTTCTTGCCGAAGTCGAGAGTACACATCCTTAGCATATCTTCCAAAGTACGATTTGTTCTCTCAATTTGCCCATCGGTTTGAGGATGAAAGGCTGTACTGAACTTGAGTTTTGTGCCCAAGCTCTTCTGCACCAACCGCCAATCCTTAGACGTGAAACGTCCATCCCGGTCGCTGACTATACTCTTCGGAATCCCATGAAGTCGTACAATATTGCGGACGTACAACTCCACCAACTTTTCCACACCGTCCTCCTTCCGGTTTGGGATGAAATGTGCCACTTTGGTCAAGCGGTCCACAATCACCCAAATGGCATCATTACCCTGCTGCAATCTAGGCAACCCATGCACAAAATCCATGGAGATGTCATCAAATTTCCATTCGGGGATTGGAAGAGGCTTCAAGAACCCGCCCGGCTTCTGACACTCAGCCTTCACCAAGGCACAAGTTTGGCACCGACTCACACACAAAGCTACGTCCCGCTTCATCCCAGGCCACCAATAGGACTTCTTCAAATCCAAGTACATCTTTGTACTGCCCGGGTGAATGGAGTACTTAGTGAAGTGGGCCTCAAACATCAACTCCTCACGGAGCTTGCCGAACTACGGTACACAAATCCTTCCGCCCTTCCTCAGAATTCCATCAACCATCTCCCAGGCGCTACCCTCGCCCTTTAGAGCTTCCTCCACGAAAGGTTGGAACTCCGCATCTACACGGGTCGCTTCCCGAATACGATCGCATAAGTCACTCTACATCTCAATCCAATTTAGTCGAGCCATGCTAGACTCGCCTCTTGCCACACATTCCAAACCAAGGGACTCCCAGTCCCGCCTTAACCGCTCATCGTGAGCTTCAATCCAATTTCCTTGCCTCGAGTATTTCCTACTCAAAGCATCTGCCACCACATTGGCTTTCCCTGGCGTGTACTGGATCGCCACCTTGTAGTCCCCAAGGAACTCGACCCACCTGCGCTGCCGCATATTTAGGTCCTTCTAATCTAGGAGATACTTTAGACTCTTGTGGTCCGTGAAGATCTCCACCTTTGCACCATAAACGTAGTGCCTCCACAACTTCAAAGAAAAAATTACCGCCGCCAACTCCAAATCATGGACGGGGTAATTTCTCTCATGAGGCTTCAGCTGCCTCGACCCAAAAGCTATCACACTACCATGCTGCACCAACACGCACCCTAAACCGCATCCGGATGCGTCGCTGAAAATCTGGAACCCTTCGGTCCCCTTTGGTAGACTTAGGATCGGCGCTGTCATTAGCCTTTCCTTCAGGGTTTCAAACGCCTCATTGCACTCTTGAGTCCATACAAACTTCTGATCCTTGCGAGTTAGTGAAGTGAGGGGTAGAGCTACCTGCGAAAAGTTTTCCACAAACCTTCGGTAGTACCCTGCTAGTCCAAGAAACTCCGGACTTCCGCCACGGTCCTCAAAACTGGCCACTCTCTGATGGCTTCTACTTTCTTTGGATCCACTGCCACCCCGTCCCCACTGATTACATGGCCCAAAAAAGCCACCTTCTCCAACCAAAACTCGCATTTCGAGAACTTCGCATTGAGCTGGTTCTCTCTCAACACTTGTAACACTATCCGCAAGTGCGACTCGTGCTCCGCTTCTGACTTGGAATACACCAATATGTCATCGATAAAGACGACTACGAACCAGTCCAAATATTCGCGAAACACTCGTTTCATCAAGTCCATGAACATGGACGGCGCGTTCGTCAGCCCGAACGGCATCACCGAGAACTCAAAATGACCATACCTCGTACCAAACGCGGTCTTGAGTATGTCTTCGTCACGAATCCGCAACTGATAATACCCGGACTTCAAGTCCAACTTGGAGTACACCACCGATCCCACCAACTGGTCGAAGAGATCGTCTATCCGAGGAATCAGATACTTATTCTTGACTGTCAATTTGTTCAACTCTCGGTAGTCTATGCACAGACGCATACTACCGTCCTTCTTCTTTACGAATAACACCGGCGCACTCCACGGTGAAGAGCTGGGCCTGATATACCCTTGCTCCAAAAGCTCCTGCAACTCAACCTTGAGCTCGGCCAACTCTTTTGGTGCCATCCTAAAGGGTGGTCGTGACACCTGTCTAGCCTCGGGCACTAACTCGATGGAGAAATCAATCTCCCGCCGAGGAGGTGCTCCCGGTAGCTCCTCAGGAAATACATCTCCAAACTTCGCCACCACGGGCACTTCTCCAAGAGATAGCCTGGAAAGGCTAACCTCCAACAACGCTACTGGAGCTACACCCCCTGGTTAACAGCTCGCACTAGTTGAAGTGCCGAAACTAGGGAACAGGCCACTCCAAGCAGGCCCTCAAACTTTACTTCTGCTTGCCCCACGCCCCTCAGGGTTACCACCTTGGACAAACAGTCGATACTGGCACGCTGCTCCGCTAGCTAATCCATCCCCAAAATCACATCGAACTCGGACAATGGCAAGATCGCCGCTACCAACATGAAGTCGACTCCCTCAAGACTCCAACAAATCCGTCCTTTAGCCCTGGTTGTCATAAACGACCCATTAGGAATGCGCACTTTCAACTCTGAGTCCGTTGAGAGGGACTCAACTCCAATCCTCCGGGTGAAACTTTCCGCAAGGAAGGAGTGCAATGCTCCCGTATCAAAAAGTACCCTAGCGGGGTACCCAGATTCCCCTACAAAGCCTACACACATGCAACAAACATAAAGGCTTGAAAGACAGGAATCTAAGGTGCAGGTTGAACTCTCGTACCTGTCACCACATCGGGTTGACGGATTGCTTCTTGTTGCCCAAGGTTGTAGGCCCTTGGCTGCACTGGTTGAAACCGAGAAGCACTCGACTCTGCCATTTTCCCCTTCTCTGCTGCACTGGGTCCGGAGCATACGGTTTGCTCCTACCTTGGATCTTGCTCAGTGCCCCCTTGGGTACAAAATCTTGCTATGTGTCCTGGCTTGCCACAACTGTAACACGTCTGCGGTCCCTTAGAGCGTGACCCTCCGGACGTCCAATTACTTTTCTCGCCCGACTTATATGGGGAAGGCTTCTTCTTCCATCGGCTCCCTTCCGTCTTTCCATGGGACTGAGCAGGCTTCTTCTCCTCCCCCTGCTTGGGTGTGAAACCCTTGCGATGCTGGGATCGCTCCATGTCACTCTCCAAAATTCGGGCTGCCTCCACCAATTCGTTGAAACCCGCACATTTCATCGATATGAGGGGTTGTCTTAGATTCTCCCTCAGTCCATGATAGAAGAGATTGTCCCTCTCTTCATCGTCTGCCATGGTCGTCCCTGCATAACGACCCAAGCGAGTAAATTCCTGAACATACTCATCCACTGACTTGTCTCGCTGCACCAAATGTAGGAACTGCCTCTGGAGGGCTAACCTCGTTGAGGAGGGAATGTACTTCTTCCGGAAGGCATTCCCAAATTCCTCGATGGACGGTGTGCGTCCTAGAAATTGCCGGCCACTATGGCTCACCCACCATAACTTGGCATCTCCCTCCAACATAAAGGCTGCGAACTCTGCCTTTTTCTCTTCGGGCGCCTCTGCCGCCCTCAGAAGCTCCTGAATTCTAGCCCACCAATCCTCTGCATCTGTGGGCGTGCCGATTCCCTTGAAGGTTGGAGGGTGGAAGCTCATAAAGTACTTCATCTGCCGGTCCCCCTGCCCGACAACCACTCTCTCGGCCTGCGGCTCCGCCCGCCTGGCCTCCTCAACCTGCACGGTCGCTGCCGTGACCGGGGTAGCAGGAGTTGCTACCTGAGCAACGGGAGCTGCTACCTATGTTATCGCTGAAGCTTGGGCCGCCACCATCGCTTATGCAAGCATACGGCAGAAGTCGGCCGGTGTAACCCCCATCCCTAACGGACCTTGCGCAGTCGCACTACTTGCCAAGAGCTCTTCTCTTGACCTTGAGGTCCTAGCCTCGTTGCTTGTACTCTAAACACAAGCAAAAAAACACAAATCAGTCTCTAATTGCAAGACCCAAACACAAGGACACTCATGGTCCCACGATACTCCTATGTGGATAACTTCTTATACGCGACTCGACTTATACTTTCGACCGCGAAACTTCTCATTGGAACGCAAACCTCGCTCTATTACCAAATTGTAACACCTCCCCAGTAAAGACCATATAATATGGGTCCGGTCGGGGCCCCACAACATACGGACGCTACAGCTTTAGTATTAAAAGATTATATGAAAACTACCCAATCTCAAAACTCCAAACAAACACAGCGGAAACAGAATACTAACAGACAGAAGTTATCCACTAACGGTAGAGTATCAAATGGCCTTAAGGCCTTACAAAATAATAGTCCAAAAATATAAATGTGCCAAGCACTCCTAGGCTACCTCGGCATGCAAGTCGGACATAAACATAACAAGAGTAGCAAACACAAAAGGAAAATCCAAGCACAGCAACACTTCATGAGGCTTAGGGCTTTTCGCCCGGCGCGCTAGCTCCTGTATGCGATCCTTGCCCTGTAAGGATTTGAAGTAACGTGGGTCAGCAAAGGCTGACCTCTACTGTGTAACAAACACATCTCCTCCCGGCCGTCCTTAACGGACCCCGGGGTACCACTCCACCTGCAAGTTAGCACTTCGTATACCAAAAGAGCATATATATTAAAGCGATAAAACAGGCTTGGATGTCTCATACAGCATACATGTTTTCTATGTTTTATACAAAGTGAAAAGGGCCTACTATGCAACATGAATGCAACCCGGGTTTCACCCAAGGCACCCTAGTTCGTATGCATCTAGCACAACATCAAACACTGGGTACTTCCGTTTCCCCATTGGCTTAAAGCCGCAAATAGAAGGGAACCACCATGTCCCTAACGGCACACAGCCGTCACACGGAACCTTTCAAAGGCCCCACCCGCACAAGGGTCATAACCCCAGGGCTTGCCCGCACAATCTGACTTCACTCGTCAGGGTTCCGCCTCACACTGACCGATTCTAAGAAGCCTTGCTGGACCCCACCCGCTCATGGCTACATTGCCCGGGCTTGCCCTCCGCTCGGCATTCTCGTCAGTCCACACAAGGGGCTAGTCTCGCCGGGACACTTCCCCCACATGACTTGCGCGTCATGGGATAGCCAGCCGACCACGGAGACATAGCCGCGCCTTTGCACAGCACAAACAAAGGTTTCCCCACCCCAATCGCCATTCGCACCGTGTCTTTCCAGTGCTCCAAGGAAACCATCTACCGCACAACACGGAGCTAACCTTGTCCGGTTCCGACCATGAGTACTCACTCAAATATAAGGGGGGGAAAACGCATACATACAACGGCGTATTGTCGCAACGGATTTCTTTCGAATCCCCGAAGCTCGCTATGCAACATCACCGGGTCGGACTAACGGTCGCGAACACGGCTTCACCCACAATGCCTAATCCGCTAACCGAGCGGATCTCTAATGCAAAGCATGACGGGATGAACATACTCAACCCAGAGGTTCCTCTTGAACCTAGGCTACACGAATCCCTCTCATTTGAGAGATTCGGTGCTCAAAATACGAAAGGAAGGGGATGTTATTCATGCATCCTAAATCCTAAAAACCGAGAGGAGAAGTGTCGTTACCTTTCGTCCCCTCTTCCTAGCCATGGAGAAGATTTGCTCGGTTGAACACCACCGCAACGCTCCCACCTTCGCGGATCTGAACTCTGCTCGCGAAATAGACCTCCGAAGCTTCGTCGGCGGCCGGATCTTGGCCTCCTTCCTCCACCTTGCTCTCCCTTCTCTCTAGAATCAAGAGAGATAAAGACAAATGGAAAATGAGGGTTTGAAACCCTATTCCCGGCCTTAAACCACCCAGGGAGTCTCCTCACCGTTGGATCTTCCAAAGAAAAGAACGAACGGCCACGAACGGAACCCTAAATAGAAAAATCTGGGCCGAACACGGGTTGCAACACGGCCGTGTGCATGGCCGTGTTAGCCATTCGCCGTCTCGACTGATTCGAAAACCAGCACACGGCCTTCGACACGGCCTTTGACACGGCCTCCGACAAGCCCGTGTCAGCCCCGACACGGCCGTGTCGTGTCCCGTGTCACGCCTAGCAGAATAAATCCTGCGAACAGCCCGAGAAGGACACGGCCAGGGACACGCCCATGTCCAAGGCCGTGTGCCTTTTCGCCGATCGTCGACCAACACGGCTCGGCGACCCAGGCGCAACACGGCTCGACGACCCAGGCGCAACACGGCTTGTGATACGGCCGTGTCACAGGCCGTGTGCCTACCCCCAAAACCCAAAATTAGCTAAGCGACGCCGTCAATTCCCCTTCCTAGTTTTGGGGTGTTACAGTACAGACATAGGCATGATGTGTGAAGCCTACCCGGACGTGTTGGTCCGGATCGGTGATGATTTTCTATGCATTGTTGGTCGGAGAAGACTCCGAGCATTGTGTTTGTTTTCGGGTTGCTATGCAGTAGTATGCATCAGGGAATCTGGGAGATTAACCCCGAGGTGCACCCGGAAATCTGGATGGAAACGCATTTCTATCATATCGGTGGCCTGGGAGCCAACCGGGTACATAGCGGGGCTATGTACCATGTTTGATCGTTATTTTGGAATGAGGAAGCTTAGTCCGCGTCAAAGGCCTAATGGCAATGGCAGGGTGAGCAACGGGCTGGTGTACCCCTAACTGCTCCACCTGCTCGGTTAAAGCGACCTAAAGTTTTACTTGGGACTTACCGAGGTTTGGAGATCTAGTCTAGGCTGCGGCTGAGAAGACTAAATGCTCACAAGATTGCCACCCTGGGGGTGGTGGTGGAGTCGAGGACCGGACAGGGTTCGGACTGGCTTCGCCGAGTAAGTGCCCTGAGAGCACGGGGTGTACGGCCGTGTGAGCGTGCACCTGTGATGTGATGCTTATTTTGCTATGTTGCTTGTTTTGCTAACAAGTGCAGGGAAGAAGCTTTGCCGCCCTGGTTTGGGGGCGGAATCGTTATAATTTGGTCAGCATAGATTACCGTTGCCTTTGTTTACCACCGTGCGGTGGATTGTTGCTTGCAGGTGCTGCGGAGCCGAGAGGTAAATAGCGGGCTAAAGCCCAAGTTGATGTGCCGGCCCTCAAAGGCCAAGTTTTGAGTGTTTTCCTTTTTGTACTCATGTGTGACCGGCCTGTGTACCGAGGTTTGGAAGACACTTTTTATTAAGCAAACTCTTGTAAGGCTTTAAGGCCATTATTCGTGTATTAAACATTCCTTGTTTTTAGTTGCGTGGACATTCATGTTAGCAGGGTTCTTAATTGTGCAACTTAATAATTGCTTCCGCTAGGTGCTGTGTAGGACGTCGTGATTGGTTGAATGGTTTCAATACATAACCAAACGGTCTAACCGTAGTATATGGCGTCGGGCCCCGGCCGGACCTACTGTTATATACTATGCGACGGATAGGGGTATTACAAATTGGTATCAGACTACTGGTTTCGGTCAAGCTTAAATGAATTCGTGGACGAATTCACTTTAAGGGGTGGTGAGCACATGTGTGTGCGTCATCGTTATAACATGAAAAGAACTCATGAATGTCCACTTAGGAATGAAAATTCACATGTTTGAGGAACCTGCGTGTTCCTATAATTGCTTTTTGCAAATTTTGTTCAGTCACTTATGGTTTTTGAATGGCTATAGGTGTCCGGAAGTGGAGCGTGGCAGTCTGAACACATGTTTGCTGAGCAAAGTACGGCACCAAGTAACGTTCCTGAGACCCCTATGTCTCTGGAAACCATAAGATGGGTGGTTGAAGCGGTATTCGCTGTGACCAACGCACAACATGGGAGTAATGTGCAACCCTTTGTCCCTGAGATGGCCCCAACATCGGGCAGTATGTTGGAGCAAAGGGCATTTGGGGGTCAATTAGAGCAGCAGATGAGCATGACTGTGGTGCAGGGAGCGGTGCGCATTCAGTTGACGCATATTTGCAGACGTTCCTTATGTTAAGGCGCCACCCAGGCTTTGAATGGGAAATCGAGCAATCTATAGTTGATAGATTTTATAACGGTCTGTGCAGCGAGTTGCGTATCCTACTGCTTGGACCAAAGTTATTGGGATTCCGAGCTTTGGTGGAGTCAGCTAGAGCTTTGGAGGTGGAGTTGGGGAAAACTCACCAAGTACCAGTGGATAGGGTACCAAACCCTACAGATCCTATAAGGACTGTCTATCGAAAGATACCGAGAAAGGAGGCTGGGTCATCTACTACCCGAACTACCCTCAATTGTTATTCTTGTGGCAAGAAAGTGCATCTCGCCAGAGAGTGTTGGGAGAGTGCTCAGAAGACAAGGAAAGTTTTGGCAGGAGCAGTTGAAGCCTCTGGTGTAAAGGAAACGATGTTCAAAATGCCAACCTCAAAATCTGGGTACTGTAGGTGGCATAAGAAGGCGAGGTGGTCGGGTCTAGTCCCTTCCTTTAGCACATCTGGAGCGACTACAGTTCGAACCCCGGATGCATGCTTTGTTTGTGGAAAGCCGGAGCACTATGCCCGGGATTGTTGGAGTGGATGCCCAATGTCCAAAAAGAAGTCGGGGTCGATATCTGAAGAGAAAGGCAAGGTTGTGGCGTCTGCCGCATCACTGTTTACTCCGGCCCAACCGGGAGTGAACATCCTTGGCCAGCAGGAGGTCATGTGGCCGACCGTTGGGTCGTCAGGTATGGTTTAATTGTTAGTAACCTTGCTTCTTGCCTTATGCGTGTTTACTCAGAACTTGAAGTTCTAGGCTTTATTTTGGAATCTTGGCAATCCGGATGGGTTATTACCCAGTAGTCGTCCAGTGTGCGCGGAGATACAGACTGTGCGGTACGAGTCTTATTGAAAGTCAAGGATTCGACTTGCTAGCATCGCTGTTGCCGTTAGTAGAGTTTGACGTCATCTTTGTTATGGACTAGCTTTTGGGGCAGAAGGCTTTTATCGTTTGCAACCGCAAAGAGACCTAGCTGGGTGTTGGGCAGGAGACAACGTTTACGGAACTGAAGGGATCGAGCAGGACACTGACGTCTGCCCTCCCGGTGGTCAAGACAGTTTTGTGTTGGTACAAAGCTGATCTTCACGTTAGTAGAGGCTGTAACGCCTAAGTCCACTCTGGGTAGTATCCCAGTGGTTTTTGAGCATCCCGATGTGTTCCCGAACAATCTCCCAGGAGCCCCACCATAGCAAGAGATCGATTTCATGATTGAGTTGTGACAGGTGCTAAACCTGTGTCACGCTCTCCTTATAGGCTGATGCCTAAGGTGATAGTGGAGTTAAAGGTTCAACTAGAAAAGTTGATGGAGCAAGGGTATGTGCATCCAAGCTCGTTGCCTTGGAGCGCACCAGTCCTCTCTACTTAGAAGAAGGACAGGAGCTTGCAATTTTGTATCTGTTGCAGAGAGCTGTGTAAGTTTGCAGAAATAGGACAAGTAATCGATCCAAATGATCGATGATCTTCTGATCAGTTAGTAGGGTCTTCGGTGGACTCAGTAGTGGATCGTAAGTCCGGTTACCCTCATCTGAGAATGAGGGTAAGTGTTATCGCAAAGGCGGTGTTAAGCACGAGTGATGAGCAATCTAAGTATGTGATCGTGCTGTCTTGGCAGTCAAGTGTGGCATCAGTGTTCATAGACCGGATGAACGGAACGTTCATGGAGTACCTAGTCCAGTTTGTGATCGTCTTCATCGACGACACATTGGGGGTAATTTTAGTGCGAAGGGTATCCTTCTGAATATCTACTCTTGGTTTTGTGGACGCTAAGAAGGAACCATGTATACACCAAGTTCTCCGAACTCGAGTCTTGGGTTATCCTCGTAGCGCTTCTTGGTCCTTTAGTTGGCAGAGTGAGAGCGTGTGGGTCCAGCATTGTTAGTCGCAATACGGGGGTGGCCTGTGTTGTCTCGGTAGCGGAAATCCAGAGTTTCTGGTGTGGTCTACTACTACAGGCGCTTCGTAGAGGACTTCCCGCAGATAGTATTACCCCTTGCGTCGTTGTCAAGGAAAAGCTTAAAAGGATTGCTTAGATGCGCGAGTACGCCCAAGCTGTGAAGGGTTAAAGAGTTGGTCAACCGCGGCGCCAGTGTTAAGTTCGCCGAGTGGAACCAGAAGCTGTGAGATCTACGGCACTGCCTTAGGCAGCGGATTAGAATGCGTGCTGCTGTAGCGTGGTAATGTTGTGGCCTATGGCTCGCATTAGTTGCTAGAGTATGAGGGGCATTGTCCAGTCCGTCATCTGGATTTCGTGGCCATGTGTTTTGCACAAATGCTAGGGAGGCTTTATGTGTATGGTGACAAAGTCGGTGTCTGTACCGATCTTATGAGCCTGATACATCGGTGGGATCGAAAGGATCTAAAATTGAGGCAGCAAAAATGGATGGAGTTCCTGGGGTACTATACGTTCGAAAGTTATTTTGTGCTCGTTGTAAGGCAATGTGTTGCGGATGCGTTGAGATGTAGGGCTTCCGCCCAAGCCAACTAGTTGTAGTTTCATGTTGAGGGTTTGACCCGGGATTTGGAGATGTTAGCTATCTCTTGCATTGACAAGCAGACTAGCATCGAAGCATAACTGAACTGGTCGGAAGTCCAGTATGACCTGGCTGATCGTAGTTGGCAGACTATGTTTTGTGTAGCTGCATGAAGGAATTCATGGGTGCGGCTCGGTGGGTCAAAATCCCAAGTCGACGGTTGTGGGTAGGCTACCAAGGAAAGACAATCGTTTGTGCAGCCCAAGCATGGGTAATTTATGGGTGGAGTTGTGATACGTCTTACCAAGTACTCAACTCGCTTAGGAGGCACAAGTTGTGCCGATATCTAAGAAATTGCTTTGGTGGCCGGGGCTCAAGAGAGTCGTAGCGTTGTTTGTGGCTAAGTGTCAGCCTTGCGTCTTAGTGAAGGCAGAGCGCCAAGTGTCGGGGAGTTCGTGAATCCTTGCCTAGTTCGGAATAGAAGTTTGACTGGACTGTGTGCATGGTTTGCCAAAGTCACGGTGGGGTAGCGACGCCGTGTGGTGATCGTAATTGTGTTTAGTGTCGCACTTCGTTCCGCATAGGAAGGATAATTCGGCGGAGTAACTGGCAAATGTGGCTGGATAACATAGTTAGACTACTGATAGAGAAAATTGTATTCACCAATCTATACTCGATTAAGACAAGTGTACCTATCGAAATATAGTATAGGATATGAAAAATATCAAGGTCGTATAAAAACTCGGGGCAGGCAAGTACTATTACTCACAACGACTCTATTATCCTACCGAACGATTGATTGGTTTTGAAAATTAAAATAAACTAAACTTAATTAAAAGAGAAATAAAATATTGCGAAAAGAGTGCTCGATCGACGATTCATTTTGAAATAAAATAATGGAATAATTAGTTTACATTTGCAATTCTATTAAGACCATGACGGATCCGATATTAGGAAGTAATCTCGCTAGAACATTAAATCCCCTAACTTATAGGCGTTTTGACCGAAATCTCTTTACAAGTCAAAATGGCCTAAAGTCGCATTATCGAAGTGACCCGCACTATTGGATTTGACTCCAATCCGGAGGATTTACGTCATCCTATCTCTAGGGGTGCGTTCAATTCCTTCCTTCCTTGAGTGATCTTTCAAATCAATGAGTCTCTCGACTTCTATGAATTGAGATCGGAATCTACTACCGTATACTAGAAATACGGAGTCGATACAAAAGAAATCAAGGAAGGATCAAAATAGAAAAATACAAATCCAAACATAAAATAAAAGATATTATTTTATTGCAAAGATCATCGCGATCGGGCACAAAAAGAACTAGCTAAGCAAAATGAAAAAGGAAATGAGAATAAGAGAAGGAAATGACATTTGCATTACTTAAATAAAAGAGGTACAATAATTATAACAATACAAAATTAATCTACTAAAAAAAAGAAAGAAAACAACAACAACAAGGAAAGAACTCTCTCTTGCTCTCTACAAAAACTTCACTCTAAACTACTTTAGACTAAAACTACTTAACTTCAACAAGAGGGGAAGGGGTCCTTTATATAGGAGAGTGAGAACATTCTAGATTGTAGTGGAAATGAAGGGGCAAAGGTGGTGGCCGACCATGTAGATTGAAGAATGTTCATGCATTTCATTAAATGAGGGGAGAGAGGAGGCTACATGCATTGTATGAAATAAATGAAAATGAAATGGAAAATATAAAATAAAGAGAGGGGGGTGAATGGAAGTGTGTAGAAGGGAGAGAGAATGAATGTGGAAGAGAAGGAGAGAGGCATTCGGCCATGTGGATGGAAGGATTCATGCATGCAATAAATGGAGAGAGAGATATTCAAAAATGCATGCATGAGGAAAACAAAAGGTGGCCGGCTGAGCATGAATATATTCATGCATGTGTTGGGCTCGGGTTCTTCATGGGCTGCTCTTAGACTGCTTGCTTGGGCTCGGCTATGTTGATGTGGGCTGGCCGAGCTTCATGTTGGGCTTGTAATGGAGGTCGAGCTGCACCAAGGTGAAGAAGTGGGCTGCTCTTAATTGCATGAACCTACAAAATAAATCAAAACAAAATATTAGTAAAATAAAAAAAAATATTACAAACATAACATACATATTATTAACTAGTTATTAAAAAATAGAACTAAACAAAATAAAACATAACCTTAAACATTATAACATAACATTAGTTATAATTACTAAACATAACATAATACATATAGTAACATAATATTGGTTATTAAAATTAAACTAAACTTAAAAACATAACATAATATAATAATATTTATATTATAAAATAAAACACAAGTCAACCATAGAACATAAACATCATAAAATTAAACATTAAAATGCATAACACAAATAATTAAACTAGGAATTTATACTTTATGAAAAGACATTAAAACATGAAATAACAAGCATGAAATATAAATAAACTTAGACTTATAGGCTACTAAATTACCCCAAAAACGATGACTAAAACTAGTCATCAAACTCTCCCATGCTTAGACTTTTGCTATTCCAAAGCAAAAGGAAGAGAAATATTTATAAGGCATTATAAAATTTCCAATTAAACTAAAAATTTATTTATATCAACATCTAGCCAAAAATAAAATTTAGGGATTTATGAATTAAGTCCTAAATTATGAAATTAAAGTGAAAAGAGAAAAGTATTTAGCCAAAAATTCTCTAATAAATTAACTAGCATTCAAAATGGAGTAAAGTGCAAACAAGGTTAGATTGGGATTATAAAAACCATGACTTAAAAGAAACTTAAGGAAGAAGACAACCTACTACTTATGCTCTCCACATATTTTAATTTAAAAACTAAGGCAATGATATTGGCTAAGGGGTTTGGGGGGAAAATTAACATGAAGAGGTCTTTGATTGGAGGTGATCATCATTATTTTTTGTTTCACCCCACACAATTTTGTTTTTTTTCTAATAATATATATAATACCAGAAAATGATAGACTAACATCCTATCACTTCCCCCGACATATATGAACTTTTAATTCCTCTCTTCATTTTTGGGTTGCATATGTGTACCAGAGAATAAGGAACTAACATCTCCTTATTCCCATGACATATGATCTAACAAATAAAAGAAAAAAGGAGAATTGGGTAAGGATAGGAGTTAAACAAAATTTTTAGAAAATAAACTAAAATACTAGAGAGCAACTACTAGTAGATTGAGATTTCCTAAGAATCTAAAAGCATGAAGTAATAATAATTGGAATCCAAAATTGTTTAGCAAAATTACTACAAAATTGAAACTATTTAAAATAAAAGAGAAAAAGTGCTAAATAAATTACTCTAAGCAAAGTAAAATCATAAGATGATCCTCAAAATTAAATCACTAAAAATTATATTTAACTAAACATGATGAAATAAAAGATTAGCAAATAAAATGCTTATAAACAAACTCAAACTAAATTTCTGAAAATAACAAAAAGCTAAGCATGAGGTTTATTATTTTTTTGATTTATTTGACATTTTTCATTTTTTTTGGGTTTTTGAAATATAATCTTTTTTTGGAATTTGAAATTTTTGATTTTTCTAAGTTTTTTGGTTTTTTGATAAGGCGAAATAAAAATAGTACTAAAAAAAAACTTAATAAAACTACACTAATTTTTTCCTTTTTTTGAAAAGAAAGAAGAAAGAAAACAAACAAACCCTCCCCCATGCTTAAATTTTGCAGTGTCCTCAATGAAAAAAAAAAACAAGAAAGAAGAAAGGGGAGGGGGTGCAATAAAGAAAAGAACTACAAAGAAAACAACTTCCCCGGAGTCGTAAGGCCGAATGTAGATGTAGCTCCCCCATGCTTGAGCTGGACACCAGCTCAGGCCTAAGAAAGAGAGGAAATGATGGAGCCAAACGAACCGCCGGAGGGGGTTTTATTCCTGCAAAACAAAACAGAACAAAAAGAAAAAACAAAAAGGATAAGCAAGGGGTGCCTCCCAAGAGCGCTCTTTGTTTAACGTCGTCTGAGCCCGACGTTATTTGTTAGCTAAATGGATAATAAAAATTAAGGTGAAGTGGTAACTCCCTAAGTATGCGCTTAGGAGAGTAAATCAGAAAAAACAAAAATGGAAGAATCGCACCGACATGCGGTGGAAACTTCAAGGGAATGACTGTAACGTCCCAATTCGCGCTAGGCCCCTTGATTGCGTGTTTGAGTCTAGGGGGCTGTGGTGAGCCCAATGGGGGTGTGGGGGAACAGGTGCGAACGTACGGGAAATGAGGGAAAACAAGGCAAATGGCATTTCTGGCTGACACAGGTATGGACACGGCCGTGTCCATACCCGTGTGCCTCATAAAATTAAGTTTCCAGTCAGAGAGGTACACGGGTATTGGGACACGGGCGTGTCCCTAGCCGTGTGCCAAGGACACGGGCCGGGACACGGCCGTGTCTCTACCCGTGTGCCGCAACCCCGACACGGAAGAAAGTTATTCTGGGATGAACACGGCCCTAGACACGGCAGGCCACACGGCCGTGTCACCTGAACACGAGTAGGAACACGGTCGTGTGCCTACCCGTGTCTGCGATGTATAAAAAGGAAAAAGTTGGAAACCCTAGCATTCATTCCCCTTTCTTCTGCCCCGAAATTCCTGAGAGAGTTCTTGGCTGGAGGAGGAGGAAGAGCTTGCCGGAGCCATCCTTGGAGGAATCAAAACGCCGCCACCGTCAAGGGAAAAACAATGCCGCCGCGAAGGAGTGCGAGGCTCATGGCCGGCCATGGTGGTACCGCTGGACTTGAGGTGAGCTTCCTCCCCTCTCCCTTGGTGCTAGATCTATAGTTATTTTAGGAGAGACATCGACTCCATAGAGTCTTGATGGTGAGGAGGAGAGTTCTTAGGATAAGCCATGCCTAGGTTTTTAGGCTTAGTCTCCTTCAACCTTCTCATCATTCAAAGTGGAGATGAGAGGGGTTTTCGTTGAGGGTTTGGCTTTGAAAGGAGAAATAAGGTTGGGTGTGATTTCTGGAGAAGTTTATGCGAGGTCATTGCAAGGAGGAAGATGAACGGATGCCGTTCATCTCGCCTTAAGATGCGTGCAGAAATCTGATTTCTGCACGCGGCGACCTTCGTGGCCAATTTCGGAGGTGTTCTGGCCAGATCTGGGTGAACGACTCAACACGAAAGTCGTAGCCCTTGAAATTACCTTTCCAACGAGTGGTTGCTCGTTTCCATGCGATACCTGTAGCCACGGGAAAGCTGGTTCGAGTCCGCTGCGTTCGGGAAAATTCCTGTACAGGAAACTGCTTCCTATACGTATTCGAGTTGAATTTCTGGTATGTTGCGACCAGATCTGGGCGATCGACTCAACACGAAAGTCGTAGCCCTCGCGAATACCTTTCCAACGAGGGGTTGTGCATTGTGATCGGATTCCTGTAGCTCCGGGAATCCCAGTTTTAGTATTGGGCTATCCTATGTTAATGCACTTGTTAATTTATAATGTTAGCACTCTTGCAATGATTGTGATTTGCTCATTTGATATCTTGCTCCCATATATCTATAATGTTGTTGTTGCTATAATTTAGCATGGTTACTCATTTGGTTGTGTATTGGGAAATAACCATGTAATGGTAGAGAAATGGATTGGATGGGAAGGTTAGATATTAGGAGTTGAGATTGGTATAGGATATATTTATACAATTTGGTGTTGAACATATCTATTATGCGTAGTGTTGAGGTGAATCCATTGAATAGGTGGGCGTGAACATGATGAACACTATGTGAAGAGTATTTTGTAACCATAATCCGAGTCCAAGGGGTTTATTAACAACCGATGCATAGAGTTGAAGTCTCCCTACGGGTAGCATCGAGTGAGTTGTTTTGGGGCATGTGATGTGCGACGATTCATCGTGTCGCGATGTTGAGATAATGATTGTGGCAGGTCTACGGGTTCGCCAATCGTCACACCGATGGGAGCCAATGGGTAGACCTTGGGCGGTAGGGTTAGATACTTGGTGTCCATAACCCGAGATCTCCTCCGCGCCATGTGAACGGTTGGGCTTGCACCTCGTGCGTTTTCGAGGTTCCATCCGGTTCGAAATCAAAGGCCAGGTTGGGCTGTGTTCTTGGTGCACATTTACCCAAGACCCCTTCTGAGCCGTAGTACGCATGTGAGCTCCGCTGTTGTGTTCTTAGCGTTGAGGCGTACGGGGGCCTAGGATAGGTAGTGTGATACCACCTAGTAGTGGAGACGCCCGCTCCACTGTCGCCGTCTGGCCACGACGGACGATGCCAGAGAGGTTAGCTACCTGCTCGAAAAGTGGGAACTTCAAGTCTGTGTCGACATAGCAACTTGCATGTGCGTGCGCATGATTCGGTCATAGCATAACATTCATTTCATGTCATTCATTGCATACACAAGATCCTCATCGTATAAGTTTGTATGGGCACTCTTATACGATGAGTTACTTTACTGTTAAGCCGATCCTTAACTTATAAGTTTGTATGGGCACTCTTATAAGCTAAGTTACTATTCTGATTACTTATACCTGCTGTCATATATTATTGATATTTGTAGAACTGCTAGTTGTGTAGTGTGGTTTATACTTCACCATATTTACAGTCACTTGCTTGTTTACTTGCATATATATATATATTGTACTTTGTTCCTTTCTCCGCCCGGTGCCGAGGAGTCGCCGGGGGAGCGGATGTGAAGCCACTTAGTCTTATGACTAACGGTTGCTACGTCTTCCTTTTTAGGAGGAAACCCCGCAGGTAGAGCAGCAACGGACTATGCAGCAGGACAGCCAGGCCCGGATGATAGGACCTGAGGTGGTGGTGCCATCGGCACCGTCAGTGACAGTAGTGAGTGTTTTCATGTAGCCGTTTGGCAAAATATTTCTAGACTCTTGTTTCTTTTGTACAAGCCTGTTGTGCTTGTTATCTTCCGCTACTTTTGGACTTTAACTTAGCTGTGAACTGAACTGCTTTTACTTTTCTATTATGGTTGGGTTGGCATAGTTGTTGTGATATGGATTGTAGCCGGCAGAATAGGCGTCTTATGGTAAAGGCTAACCCGTGTGTTAGTGCTACCACAAGGCGGCTATTTCGGGCATAAGACTCCCCTCGTGCCGTGTGTTGTGTTCCGGGAGGGGGGTCTTACAAATGGTATCAGACTAAGCCGATCTTCACCAACAGCAGTCAGGTAACAATGGGCCACTCCCGTTCGATTAGTCGGTTTGGGGACAAACCGACTTAGCGGAAGCAGTGGTGTGCCCATATGTAATTCACACTAAGTTGTCCAACTTTGACATTAGTTTTAGCCAACCTGACCCTAGTTTGTACCTTGCATATAGGTCCCAGCGCAGGTGGAGCCGGTTGGGGGCACTCCTACCCCTTCCGTCCCTTCACAATTCCAGCAGTCGGAACTGGGACAAACGCTGTCAGCCATATTGGATGCATTTAAAGCCCAGCAAGCTCCGGTGCAACAACAAGCGCCAGGCTCCAACTGGGTGAGCACCTTCCGTGCCCTGTCCCCTCCTGCCTATCTTGGGACAGAATCGCCGGTGCGCACCGAGGAATGGCTTGATACCGTGCAGGAATTAATGGCTGGCATAAGATGTCCGAACAGCATGGCGGTGACATTGGTAGTGACGCTGCTAGAGCTACACGCCAAAAGGTGGTGGAAGTCCCTCATGGGCTCCAGCTTCCAAGGGCGGTTGTACACGGACATCAGTTGGAACGAGTTCACCGAGGCGTTTCTGGATCACTTCATTCCTTCTTCTGCTCGGGATGAACTTGAAGAAAGATTTCTGCAGCTGAAGCAGGGATCGAAATCGGTAACGGAGTACCAGAGGGAGTTCCAACACCTCGCTAGGTTTGCTGATTCCTATGATTTGGACGATAGAGGCTATGCGAAGCGTTTCTACAAAGGGTTGAGGGACCCCCTAAGGCAGGCCCTTTTGTTCATAGCCGATGGAAGCCTGGCAGAAATCATTGACATGGCAAAGAGACTGGAGGCGGACCACATGGGATGTGGCAAGAGACCTGCGGAAGGAGTAATTGAAGTCGGCCCTAGTAATAGAAGGCGGAATGATCATGGCAGAGGAAGGGGAAACCACAGAGGCGGTCGGTGGGTCAACCGGAACTATCGGGTGGAGTACCCAATTCCGCAATTACCTCCACCACCGCAGCAGCAACATTATCAACAACCTGGGGGCTGACGTGAGGTGATATGTTTTGAGTGCAACCAACCGGGGCATGTCCGACGAGTTTGCCCACGACTGATCGGGGATGCTCCTATTGCTCCCCCTCCAGTAGCTCCACGGGGGCGAGGGCACATGCGTGGCCGAGGAAGAGGACCACCAGGGAGAAATCAAGGACATGCACGGGAGCATGTATTCGCATTGGATATGACTCAGGAGAGAAATCCGCAGGAAGTCATCACCGGTACGTGCAAAATTTATTAATATTATATGACTTGTTGGATTTACAATACAAATGATACGCGCAATTTTGAATAGTGATTACCTTTTTGGAACTTAGGCACTGTCATGGTTAGCGGGAGACCCGCCTATACGTTATTTGACACGGGTGCGTCTCACTCGTTCATCTCGGAGGACTTCGTGAAGGACTTGGAGGGAGTGCAACACTTCACGGGCACTACTCAAAGGGTGCGCCTTCCGGACGGCTCTGAGATGACGTCGTCAGCAAGTTGCGACTTCGACACCCTTATTGGAGGAAAGTTCTTTGAAACTCCGGCGACAGTGTTAAGAATCCCGGAGTTCGATCTCATCCTGGGCATGAAGTGGTTGGACTGGCACCACGCCAGGATCAATTGTGCGGAGAAGCAAGTTATGTTGAGGCATGGAGACTCGGAAGTCATCTTCCAAGGTATTAAATTCGCACCCCGTAAATTATTGTCTTCAATCCAAGCTATGAAATCTCATATGGAAGGGGACGAGGTCTATGTAATTTGCTTCAAGTTGAAGAAATTGACATTAGAGGTCAAGGATGTGCGGGTGGTGCGAGAATTTCCCGAGGTATTCCCCGAGAAATTACCGGGACTACCCCCGCATAGGGAAGTGGACTTCCAAATCAAGCTAATTTCGGGTGCCAAGCCCATCTCGCGAGCTCCATACCGAATGGCTCCGAAGGAACTTGCAGAGTTTAGAGTCCAGCTTCAGGAATTGGTGGAAGCAGGGTTCGTTCGCCCAAGCTCATCGCCTTGGGGAGCGCCCGTTTTGTTCGTCAAAAAGAAGGATGGCACCCTGCGGCTATGTATTGATTATCGAGAGTTGAACCGGTTAACGGTGCGGAACACCTATCCCCTACCGCGCATCGATGAATTATTTGATCAATTGGTGGGATCGTATTGGTTCTCCAAGTTAGATCTGCGTTCGGGATATTATCAGCTGAGGATACAAGAAGATGACATTCAGAAGACGGCGTTCAGTTCGAGATATGGTTTGTATGAATTCACCGTGATGCCGTTTGGGCTCACAAACGCCCCTTCCGCCTTTATGAGCTTGATGAACAAGGTGTTCAGCCCTTATTTGGACATCTTTGTCATCGTGTTCATCGATGATATCCTAGTCTACTCCAAGACTGAAGCAGAACACGCCGAACATCTAACTTTAGTGCTGAGGAAACTAAAGGAGCACACTTTGTTTGCCAAGTTCAGCAAATGTGAGTTTTGGCTTCGAGAGGTCGCGTTCTTGGGCCATGTGATTAGTGGGGCGGGGCTAGCAGTAGATCCGGCCAAGGTGCGGGCCATGAAGGAGTGGTCGCCATTGAAGTCAGCGGCCGACATACGAAGCTTTCTTGGACTTGCCGGGTACTATCGCAAGTTCGTGAAAGGCTTCTCGAAGATCGCCCTTCCCCTTACTACGCTGACCAAGAAGGGTGTGCCGTTTGAATGGACACCCCAGTGCGAAGCTGCATTCCAAGAGCTGAAGGACAGATTGACGACTGCACCCATCCTAGCTCTTCCATCTGGGAAGGAGGGCTTTCAAGTTTACACGGATGCGTCGTATCAAGGGATGGGAGCTGTGTTGATGCAGAATGGGCATGTGATCGCTTATGCTTCAAGACAGTTGAAGAAGCATGAAGCCAGCTACCCGGTGCATGATCTAGAGTTGGGAGCGGTGGTATTCGCCTTGAAGATGTGGAGGCATTATTTATATGGCGTCCACTGCGAGATCTACTCGGATCACAAAAATCTGAAGTACGTTCACACCCAAAAGGAGTTAAACTTGAGACAGCGGCGGTGGTTGGAGTTCTTGTGCGACTATGAATTCACCTTGAACTACCACCCCGGGAAGGTTAATTCCGTAGCTGATGCCTTGAGCCGAAAAGCACCGGGAACGAGCACGGAATCCCGCTTGATGAGGATGGAGTTAATCCGAACACTGCAAGAGATGGAAATCACTTTGGTCTTTAAGAATCAACCGGAAGAGTATACAGAATATTTGGCCGCGATGAGTATAGTTTGCAACATACGAGACCGGATCCGTACGGAACAAAAGAAGGATGCGGCTTTAACCCCGGCTTTCAAGTCAATGGAGGATGAGACTACGGAAGAATACTCCCTAAAAGACGGCCTCGTCCATTTTCGTGGCCGGCTTTACATCCCCGAAGGTGACAACATTCGGGAGGATATTCTAAAGGAGGCCCATTGCTCCAAGTACTCGGTGCACCCGGGGATCGCGAAGATGTACACCGATTTAAGAAAAACAATGTGTTGGCCGGGCATGAAGAGGGACGTCAAGTACTTCGTTACTCATTGTGTGGCTTGCCAAATGGTGAAGGCGGAATGCAGAAGCCCCGGTGGAATGCTACAGTCGTTGCCCATCCCCGAATGGAAATTTGAGGACATCTCCATGGATTTCGTCCACAGGTTACCTCGCTCGCGCTCGGGGAATGATTCTGTGTGGGTGATAGTTGACCGGTTGACCAAGGTAGCCCGATTTATCCCAATGAAGAAGGAGGCGCAGGTGGGCGTCCTAGTGCGTCTCTTTGTGGAGCAATTTGTGCGGTACCATGGTGTGCCGAAGACGATCGTCTCCGATCGGGATGGTCGGTTTACTTCAAGAGAATGGAGGGCTGTACAGGCTTATTTGGGCTCGCGCCTCGCCTTTAGCACAGCCTTTCACCCACAAACGGACGGGCAGTCTGAACGAACCATCCGAACATTGGAGGACCTTCTGAGGTTGTGTGTGCTAGATAAAGGAGAACCATGGGAGAGACTCTTACCTCTCGTGGAGTTCTCTTATAATAACAGTCATCAAGCCAGTATTGGAATGGCCCCTCATGAAGCTTTGTATGGAAGGAGGTGTAGAACACCCTTGTCCTGGGTGCAAGACGAAGATCCGAAGACATTGGGAAATGAGTATATTGATGACACGGACGCGGTGGTTAGGTTGATCCGGGATCGAATGCTAGAGGCTCAAAGCCGACAGGCGAAATATTACAACGCAAGGCACCGTATGGTAGAGTTTCAAGTGGGTGATAAGGTGTTCCTGAAGATTCGACCGATGCACGGAGTGTCGCGGGTACGTGGAGTCAAGAAGCTCAGCCCAAGGTATGTCGGGCCCTATGTCGTAGTGGAAAGGATTGGCCCTCTGGCCTATCGATTGGAGTTACCACCGGAGCTGGAGAACCTTCATGACGTGTTCCATGTATCGTCGCTTCGGAAGGCTTTGTTGCGGCCTGAACAGTATATCCCCACGGCGGATGGTGCAGTGGCGTCTGATAGGTCTGTGCGACTGGAGCCGGTGCGGATCGTTGATAACGAGACAAGAACCTTGCGCCGCAAAAGTGTTCCCTTGGTGAAGGTGCTATGGTCTAATCATGGGAAGGAGGAGTTCACATGGGAGCCAAAGGACTTAATGCAAGGGTGCTACCCGGAGTTGTTTACTCCAGGTAAGAATTTTATTTGAAAGCATAGTTCCCTTTTTATGTGTTTCACTCCCATAGCCTTACCCTGATTTCGGGGACGAAATCTTTTATTTTGTTTATAGGATTTGTAACGTCCCAATTCGCGCTAGGCCCCTTGATTGCGTGTTTGAGTCTAGGGGGCTGTGGTGAGCCCAATGGGGGTGTGGGGGAACAGGTGCGAACGTACGGGAAATGAGGGAAAACAAGGCAAATGGCATTTCTGGCTGACACGGGTATGGACACGGCCGTGTCCATACCCGTGTGCCTCATAAAATTAAGTTTCCAGTCAGAGAGGTACACGGGTATTGGGACACGGGCGTGTCCCTAGCCGTGTGCCAAGGACACGGGTCGGGACACGGCCGTGTCTCTACCCGTGTGCCGCAACCCCTACACGGAAGAAAGTTGTTCTGGGATGAACACGGCCCTAGACACGGCAGGCCACACGGCCGTGTCACCTGAACACGGGTAGGAACACGGCCGTGTGCCTACCCGTTTCTGCGATGTATAAAAAGGAAAAAGTTGGAAACCCTAGCATTCATTCCCCTTTCTTCTGCCCCGAAATTCCTGAGAGAGTTCTTGGCTGGAGGAGGAGGAAGAGCTTGCCGGAGCCATCCTTGGAGGAATCAAAACGCCGCCACCGTCAAGGGAAAAATAATGCCGCCGCGAAGGAGTGCGAGGCTCATGGCCGGCCATGGTGGTACCGCTGGACTTGAGGTGAGCTTCCTCCCCTCTCCCTTGGTGTTAGATCTATAGTTATTTTAGGAGAGACATCGACTCCATAGAGTCTTGATGGTGAGGAGGAGAGTTCTTAGGATAAGCCATGCCTAGGTTTTTAGGCTTAGTCTCCCTCAACCTTCTCATCATTCAAAGTGGAGATGAGAGGGGTTTTCGTTGAGGGTTTGGCTTTGAAAGGAGAAATAAGGTTGGGTGTGATTTCTGGAGAAGTTTATGCGAGGTCATTGCAAGGAGGAAGATGAACGGATGCCGTTCATCTCGCCTTAAGATGCGTGCAGAAATCTGATTTCTGCACGCGGCGACCTTCGTGGCCAATTTCGGAGGTGTTCTGGCCAGATCTGGGTGAACGACTCAACACGAAAGTCGTAGCCCTTGAAATTACCTTTCCAACGAGTGGTTGCTCGTTTCCATGCGATACCTGTAGCCACGGGAAAGCTGGTTCGAGTCCGCTGCGTTCGGGAAAATTCCTGTACAGGAAACTGCTTCCTGTACGTATTCGAGTTGAATTTCTGGTATGTTGCGACCAGATCTGGGCGATCAACTCAACACGAAAGTCGTAGCCCTCACGAATACCTTTCCAACGAGGGGTTGTGCATTGTGATCGGATTCCTGTAGCTCCGGGAATCCCAGTTTTAGTATTGGGCTATCCTATGTTAATGCACTTGTTAATTTATAATGTTAGCACTCTTGCAATGATTGTGATTTGCTCATTTGATATCTTGCTCCCATATATCTATAGTGTTGTTGTTGCTATAATTTAGCATGGTTACTAATTTGGTTGTGTATTGGGGAATAACCATGTAATGGTTGAGAAATGGATTGGATGGGAAGGTTAGATATTAGGAGTTGAGATTGGTATAGGATATATTTATACAATTTGGTGTTGAACATATCTATTATGCGTAGTGTTGAGGTGAATCCATTGAATAGGTGGGCGTGAACATGATGAACACTATGTGAAGAGTATTTTGTAACCATAATCCGAGTCCAAGGGGTTTATTAACAACCGATGCATAGAGTTGAAGTCTCCCTACGGGTAGCATCGAGTGAGTTGTTTTGGGGCATGTGATGTGCGACGATTCATCGTGTCGCGATGTTGAGATAATGATTGTGGCAGGTCTACGGGTTCGCCAGTCGTCACACCGATGGGAGCCAATGGGTAGACCTTGGGCGGTAGGGTTAGATACTTGGTGTCCATAACCCGAGA
The DNA here is from genome assembly GCA_039513925.1 of Platanthera zijinensis. Classification (NCBI taxonomy): domain Eukaryota; kingdom Viridiplantae; phylum Streptophyta; class Magnoliopsida; order Asparagales; family Orchidaceae; genus Platanthera; species Platanthera zijinensis. Next base: position 62,954,174 of record CM077098.1, on the reverse strand, counting down.
TCTCCTCCGCGCCATGTGAACGGTTGGGCTTGCACCTCGTGCGTTTCCGAGGTTCCATCCGGTTCGAAATCAAAGGCCAGGTTGGGCTGTGTTCTTGGTGCACATTTACCCAAGACCCCTTCTGAGCCGTAGTACGCATGTGAGCTCCGCTATTGTGTTCTTAGCGTTGAGGCGTACGGGGGCCTAGGATAGGTAGTGTGATACCACCTAGTAGTGGAGACGCCCGCTCCACTATCGCCGTCTGGCCACGACGGACGACGCCAGAGAGGTTAGCTACCTGCTCGAAAAGTGGGAACTTCAAGTCTGTGTCGACATAGCAACTTGCATGTGCGTGTGCATGATTCGGTCATAGCATAACATTCATTTCATGTCATTCATTGCATACACAAGATCCTCATCGTATAAGTTTGTATGGGCACTCTTATACGATGAGTTACTTTACTGTTAAGCCGATCCTTAACTTATAAGTTTGTATGGGCACTCTTATAAGCTAAGTTACTATTCTGATTACTTATACCTGCTGTCATATATTATTGATATTTATAGAACTGCTAGTTGTGTAGTGTGGTTTATACTTCACCATATTTACAGTCACTTGCTTGTTTACTTGCATATATATATATTGTACTTTGTTCCTTTCTCCGCCCGGTGCCGAGGAGTCGCCGGGGGAGTGGATGTGAAGCCACTTAGTCTTATGACTAACGGTTGCTACGTCTTCCTTTTTAGGAGGAAACCCCGCAGGTAGAGCAGCAACGGACTATGCAGCAGGACAGCCAGGCCCGGATGATAGGACCTGAGGTGGTGGTGCCATCGGCACCGTCAGTGACAGTAGTGAGTGTTTTCATGTAGTCGTTTGGCAAAACATTTCTAGACTCTTGTTTCTTTTGTACAAGCCTGTTGTGCTTGTTATCTTCCGCTACTTTTGGACTTTAACTTAGCTGTGAACTGAACTGCTTTTATTTTTCTATTATGGTTGGGTTGGCATAGTTGTTGTGATATGGATTGTAGCCGGCAGAATAGGCGTCTTATGGTAAAGGCTAACCCGTGTGTTAGTGCTACCACAAGGCGGCTATTTCGGGCATAAGACTCCCCTCGTGCCGTGTGTTGTGTTCCGGGAGGGGGGTCTTACAATGATGCCCAGAAATGAACGGACGGAGTTATAGAAGAACTCCGTCATGTGTAGAATGGGAAAGAATGGGTCGTCAAAAGAAGAAGGAAAAAAGAAGAATAAATTTAAAGAGGAATAAAAGAAGTAGAAGAAGAAATTTCATCATCGGAAATTTCACAAGGAGAATGAGAGTCTTGTGAAATTTCGGGAGAAGAAAGGGTAGGGAGAACTAAAGAAGAATTATCTAAAAGAAAAGAAGAAGAAGACTCGCTAAAACTAGAAAAATTTGGAACAGTTATAAATTTAAGCGAAATGGAATCACAAACGTCTTCAGATGGAGAAATAAGAGACGTCTCGTCATCCTCAATGGGTAAGAAGCACACCGGAATATCCATAGAGGTGTCTTCCAAAGGAGGAAGGAAATAATCCGGAATATCCGAATAGTTATCCTCCTTGAGAGGAATAAGACAAGCTGGGATATTCGGTGACTCATTACATAAAGAAATTGGAGGAGACAGAGAAGAAGACGAAGAAAAAGATGCGGCTTCACGAGAAAGATAATCCATAATGGTCTTGAAATGCGAATTAATATTATTAATAGAGGTTTGCAATTCAAGATACCCATTATTGATAGAATTAAAATTAAAATTTGAAGGCGTGGCGCTTTGCGGGGCAAAATCATAAGAAAAATAAGACGGGTTCCCCATCTCCCAAGTTGGATAAAAATTGGAGTAAGGGTCAAATTAGCCATTTTGACCTTCCCCAGAAAAATTAAAATCAAAAGAGGGAGGAGTTCTCGAAAGACATTCAAAATAAAAGTGGTCGGGCGACCCGCAAAAAGCGCAAAAATATGACGATTCCATAAAAAAAACTGTTACTAAAAAGAAAAAGTAAAATTAAAAATTTTTTTGATTTGTTTTTTAGATATTTTTATATTTTTTTTTTTGAAAAATAAGTTTTTTTTAGTGGATTGGCTCCCGAACTTCCCAAGGGCTACCCGGTGAAAGGTTCGCAAGGTACTAGGTAAAATGGTGGCGCTTAAAGCCCCTTATGTAACATCCCATTTTCAAATTGGACCCCCCCTAGGAGTGGCTTTGAGCAAGACTAGGTCATGACAAGTTCTCAGGGAACCAATAAGAGCAAGTGACCTAAAGACCTAGTGGAGACTCAGTTGGGTTGCAAATGACAAGTTTCTAAAACACTGGGTTTGAGTGACCTAGTGGGTTCAAACTGACCCCAAGGCATCCCTACACCCAATATGGGGCCAATGAGTCACCAGGGTCTCATTGGGGTCAACCCTAGTGACAAAATTGACTCAAGTCAACTCTAGCCCTAAAGTGGTCAAAGTGCCCTTCCTAAAAGTCATGTAACCTCCAAGGTGCCAAGCCAACCCCAACTAACCCTACCTAGGCCTTAGGGGAGCCCAATGGGTCACTAAGGACCCATTAATGTTGACCCAAAAGGTCAAAGTCACTAAGTCAACATTTAACCCAAGTCAAGTCAACATAGCCTATTTGGGTTAACCCAAGCTCAAGCCACTCTCTCCTCTAAGTTAACCTTGAGTGCATGATTAATATGATTATTCATAGCTGCCAATAACCTAGACCATTGACTAGTCAACCTAGTGATTAGGAGAGAGAGAGAGAAGCCTAAATTTAGAGAAATAAAGAGGAGAGAGAAAATGTTTAAAGATGCCACTTATGGTGGAAGGTGAACCACTCCCTTCATGATATTTCCTAAGGGAATTATAAACCTTAGTGGGCTGCCAATAGGTTGAGGGTGATGAGCAAATTCGTCCATGATAATTAGGAGAGAGAAAAAAATATCATTTTCATGAATAATGAGGAGAGAGAAAGAGGAAAAAAGAGAGATGAGTTATGGAGAGAGACCATGAGCCACCCCATTCACCTCCCCAAGCCCCCATTCATTCTTCCTGACCCTTGGGAAGAGATTCCCATCATTTTCTCATCAGCCACCATCAATGGAGGAGCCCAACCACCATGGCCGAACATCCCTTCACCTCCCCTCCCATGAAAAAAATATAAAACCTCAGTTGCAGCCACCTATTCTCATTTTTGACTATTCCATCTCCCTCAAAGCGTCCATGGCAGTCAAAATAGCATATAAGATCAATAGTTTTGGTGGAGGAACGAGGGATCGGATAAGTTCGCCGGAGAGGAAAAACGCCATGACAAACCGCCGCCGCCGCCATCGTCGCTGAACCCCAAATAAGGTCCTCCCTCACCTCTTCTTCCATGCTTAGATCCTAGGAATGTTTAGGAGTTGATGTCGTGCTCAAACAAGACGGAATAGGAGTTTAAATTTCAGAAAAATTCCATTTTTCATGGACTTTTGGAGCTCTCGGGTAGGGCGGCGCCGCCACCTCCGGCCGCCCTAGCTCCGGCAAAGGGAAGCCCCCACCACCGGGAACACATAGGAGACGTTTTCCGGTGGTGGCGCCGCCTCAGGCCGCCGGGATATGGCCCGTGAAACACCTCCCCCACGGCCTGAAATTCTGCTCAATCGGAGAAGACGAACAGCCTCCGTTGGATCTTGTTTTAAGATTCGTGCAACCCCTATTAAATAAGTTTAATGATTTTATATATTCAATTTTCTGTATTTTATTTACACAGATTTACTGTAAATGGAATTTAGGCCCCTTCTGGGCACCTCCTGAAAAAGTTTATAGCATGAAAGTTATAGGTCCTTTAAATACCTACAATTTGATATGTTGTGGTGAAATTTTGGTAGGGAACCAAGACCTGTAGGGCCATTTTATTATGGGTATGTCCTAGAATTAGGGCAGATTTGTTATAAAAATTATTAAGGCCCTTTAGGGGCATTTTCATCAAAGATGATCTATATAAATGTTGTAGGTCTTTTTATTATCTACAGTTTGATATATTATGGAAAATTTTAGGACAAGTCTACTGACGTTTAGGGCCGTTTTTCTAGGGTAGGTCCTATATGTAGGGCAGATTTTAAAATAACTCCCCACACCTAACCCTTAGTCCAAATTCCCTGAATTTTGTACAGAGGCTTATTATTACCTAGATCTAGCTCCTGTAAAAATTGGAGACCATTTGGGATAGTATAGCTTAGGGTTTTGCCCTAACCCTAGAAAACCTAGATCTAGCTATATGTAGGACATTTATTTTAGTATTCTCTCCCCCTAGAGTGGAGACTATCTGATTCTCTAGTTTCTGACTGCTCTCTACTTGAGCTTGAGCTTCTTTTTCCTGTTGGTCTTCATCTAAGCTGAAGACCACTTCTTCTTCAAAATCATTGGAGGATTCTGCTTCTTGGACAATGGTTTTCTTCTTTCTATCCTTCTTTACCTATTTCTGTGGAGTAGAAACTTCCTTTGCCAAGACTCTATCCCATCTGGATAGAATCCTCACATCAATCCTCCTCATGTGATTGATCTTAGAGCCTGGAAGTTGATTAATAATATCTGGGATAGTGAAAGTTAAACACAAGCTAAGGATTCTACCCAGATTTGGCTTCTTAATTCCTTCTTGGATCTTATTAAACACTACTGATGACCAATCTGTTTTTACATTGAATATGACTTTGGTCATTAGGTTGAACATGTAGGCAGATATCTTATTATGTCCACCAGTCATGTAGAGAATCACCTTTGAAAGTGAGGGTAAGATCTACCTTTACTCTAGAGGGGGGGTGAATAGAGTATATTAAAATAATTTTCCAATTTAAAAAATTATTTTTCAGTGGAAGACTTTATTTATGTATAGGTGTATTGTGCTTGCAGTAAATAAAACCAAGTAAGCAATAAACAAAAAAACACAGCACACAGCAAATCAAATACAGTAACCAGAAGACACAAGGATCTATAGTGGTTCCCCAATCAACCTGGGTACATCCACTCTTCTACCACCCTAGGTAGGAATCCACTGCAGGAATAGTTGATAAGGTGTCCTGGGCACCAATGAGCTTTTGATAAGGTGCTCAAAAACCAAACTAGATTTTTTGATCAGGTGTCTTGCCACCACTGAGTTTTTACAAGGTCTCAGAAACCAAACACAAAACTTTTGAAGGGAGTTTTGAGTAACCATTTTACACCAAAGAAAAATAAAAGAGGTGAAGTTGTTCTTCTCTGTTCAACAGTCAAAGAGAAGACTAGTGGATTGATGTTGTCAAAGCTCCCCCTGAGATTTGCAGTTGTTCAGGAAGAGAAGCTTTGTAAAGGGTGATAGGCCTTCAGAATAATTGAGATCTCCAGCAAAGAATGATTTCAGCAAAGACTAAAATGTGTTGTGTCTGGAGTCTTGATTGATGAAGCCTTGAACAATTGAAATGAGAAACTGTAATCCTGTAGTTATGTGTCACACAGATCTCAGATGTTGTTCTTGGTTTTTCTCTTGTTATCTGATATCCTGTGTTGATGATTATTGTCTGTCTCTATTGTTTGAAAAGATATATTGAAATCCAATCTTCTAGATAGCCGTTAGCTAGTCATAAATGACTTTCTTAATTGATATCTGTCTCTGGAGGAAATTCCTAAGTGACATTCTCCTTTTGTCTCCTTGAAACTTGCTCCAGATTAATTGAAATGGCTACATAATCCTTTGCATTAACTGTTGGATATGAATAAATTTGAATTCCATAACTGACTGAATTTGAAATCCTGAAATCGTCGATCTCTTAAGAAAATCGTCGATCTGAGCTCGACTACCGTCGACCTGAGCTCATAGACTGGAACTTGACTTAAAACAGAGATCGTCGATCTAAGCTCAACTATCGTCGACCTGAGCTCAGAGATCTGGATTTTGGCAAGAGACAGAAATGTCGATCTGAGCCTGAAGATCGTCGAACCGAGTTAGACAACTCATTGAACTGAGCTCAGAGATAGTCGAACTGAGTTCGACGCCTCGTCGATCTGAGCTCGACGATACTTGCCTTAGTCTTCTGCACTTGTAAACTAAACTAGAAGGTTTTGAGGGCAGCTTTCAAACCTAAGTTCTAAGACTTATACCTATTCTAGTTGACCTTTAAAACTATACAATGAGGTCAAGACATATTCCTAAGGACATAGTGATCCTTACCCAAATCATTAATAGGGTGTTCCAACAATCTCCCCCTATTTGGGTTAGGATTACTATTTACATGACATAGGAATTAAAAAGCATACAAGCAGAAACAAAAGCAAATACAACATTGTAGAATAATGAAATGCAGTATTGCAGAAGCAAATATAATCACAGCAGATTGTCAGAGATAGATATGTACTATTCAGCTTACACAATTAGTCCTTTTCTTCTCTCTTTTTGAATAAGATTTCTCTGTTGGGATTTTGAGCTTCCTTCTTGGATCTTTTGTCATCAGCAGCACCTAGAGAGGTTTGATATTTGGGTCTGGGAACAACAGCCTCTTGGTGCAGCTTCAAGTAACTCTCTGGATCAAAGAATTTTCTGGAGGAGTATCTTTTAAGTTCTTTCTTCCTTTGTTCAGATAGTGTAGTGATGTTTGAAGTATCTCTCCCTTGTTCTCTTGCCTTCTTTTATTTGATCTAAAGCAGCTAATTCTTTCATCCTTATTGTCCAAGAAATAGGATTATTCTCTGGATCTTCAAAGGGAACAGGAGGTTCATATCTATTGATTGTATCAGCAGGAGGAGCTCTTGAAGTAACAATTTCTTTAAGCTTATAGGGGAAAGGACCAGAAGTTGAATCAATGGGGCCTTGTCCTTCCCTGTGATAAGGATGTTGTCTAGGTTGTCCTCTGGAATAAACTTTGTATCCTCTTTGATTTCCTCTATATTTGCCTCTTCTGGATTGGTAGCCTCTTTGTTGATATCTTCTGGATTGGGATCTGTCCTGAATTTGAGAGGAACTTTGAGTTTAGCATGAGAAGATTGTGAAGCAGAACTTCCACCAGTTCCTACATCTGGAGAGGGAGGAGGAGGAGGAGGATTATGATGAGATGTGCATTTGTCATACTTCCTCCTCTTCTTCATGGCCTTCAATTGGTTCTTTGAGAATTGCATCAATGGTTCAGTTATTGGGCAGTCATGCAGAATGTAATAAGGAATATCATTATCATTTGTGACTTTTTGTAGAGGAACTCTCTTCAAGGCTTTGCTTCTTGCTTTCCTCTTCCTTGCAATGGTTGTAGAGGAGTCATCAGAATCAGTCCTATTCTCATCACTATCTGAGCTTTGAGGATTGTCATACAGCTCATCAATCCTTTTAATATAATTTTTCTGTTGTTTAGATTGTTAAGTTGAAGCAGCATCAGCAGTAACAGAAGCAGTGATAGAAACTGGAGCAAAAGCAGAAGTAGCAATACTGGCAGAAACAGAAGTAGTACTAACAACAAAAATAGCAACACTAATAGCTGGAGCAGCAGGAACATCAGAAACAGTAATAACAGTAGCAGCAGATTCTGAAACAAAAGCTGGAACAGCAGGCTCAACAACAATAATAGCAGGCTCTGAATCATTAGCCTCTATCATCATCAAATCATTAGCAATATCAAAACTAACTTCATCAGCAGCAGTACCAACACACACAGTATCAGCAGAAGTAACAATTTCCACAGCCTTGATAGAATTGATATATGAAGATATCAAGCTGGGATCACAACTAGAAATAGGCACAATGGCCTTAGTAAGATCCTCAGCTTCTTGAGCTGGAAGATATCTGCTATGGAGAGCATCAAAAAGCAGTGACTTAAAGTCAACAGAACTGAAAGATAGAACTGGAGCTGGGGCTGGAGCAACTGGCATTTCTTCATCTGGAGCAGGCAGCATCTCTTCTTCATGTGGCATCTCCCCCTACCTGGATCAAGTAAAAACTTGATCAAGTCACCCCCACAGAAGGGATTTCCTGAGGAGGATAGAAGGAGGAGAGCCTGGCAGATAACTCAGTGATTGATTTAAGAAGTGGAGCCATGGAGGTCTCCAGCAAGAGTGCTAGCCTGGGAGCTAACATCTCATAAAGCTTACCTACAAGGGATGGAAGATCAACTTGCTTAAGGGATGCTTGAGTAGAGGTAGAGGATAAAGGTGCAGAGGTTGATGATGTTGGATGAGCTGCAGTTATGTTGAGAGATGATGTGGAGAGCAGTGGGATGGATGGTTGAGAAATGGGAATGGTGGTGAGGGATGTCATCGGAATGGAAATGGATGGGGTGAAGGATAGCTGAGCAAGAATATCTTGAAGCAATTGTTGGTAAGAAGTAGAAGATGATGGGGGCTCAAGGGGTGAGGAATGAGAATCATCCATGAAGGAGTCATCTAAGAGGTTGAATGATGGAAGATAGATGGATGAATCAAGGTAAGGAGGTGGATAATAATGTAGGGGATGGAATTGTTCTTGATGAGTTGCTGGTGGTGGTGAAGAGATAGATGGAGATGGAGTTGAGATGGGAGATAACATAGTGATGGGGGATGAAATTGAAATGGTGATGGTGGATGTAGGGATAGTTGAAGAGACAATAGGTGGAGATGGAGGAGATGAGGAGGAGGCAGGTAATTCTTCCAAGGGGGGAGTTGCATGAGGGGAAGTGACTTGTACATTCCTTGTGCTTTAAGTTGAGGTAACTGTTGGACCCCTGCGGGGTTTGGCAATTTGCTTGTCCCACTTTCCAAAGAGAGCACAGGAGAGTCTCTTAGAGGCATTGATGTGCATACCACTGGAAACAAGAAGTTGGGGGCATCTGTTATGTAGAAACAGGCCTAATATCCTCCCAAAATTAACAAAATTCTTGTTAATCTTCTTCTTAATTAAATCAAAGAATATTTCTCCCCAATTCAAATGTTTCTTATCAACTAAGGCACCCATCAAATAGAATTGATACCTACATATAGTATCATGAGCAGAATGCTTTGCTAACAGTACCTTTCCCACAATATCAGCTAAAAATCTGTACTCCACTAACAGATTCTTCTTAAGCAACTTATTAGGGTTTGCTGCTGAGTGACCCATTCTATCCAACATACTAGAAAATTCCTCTCCAGACAGTTCTACTGAATCATGCCCAGTACTCAATTGGAAAACTTCTGTTATAAGAGCAGGAGTTAGGGATACCTGGGTTCCTGATATTGTTCCAATCACTGTATTTTGATCCAAGTTATGTGTTGTATACACCCATTCCTTTATCTCATCTGTAGCCAATTTCATCCTTGTAGACATGATAGGAACCAACTGTTGTTACTTGAACAGTTCCAGAATATCCTTGAAGATTTGATCAATTCCTTCGAATGAATCCATGTCGATGTCAAAACCGGTGTCGAACTTCATTGCTGTTTAGACGGCAACAGAGACGGCCATGTTTACCTACAAAAATGAACAAACAAGACCAAGTGCAGAGATGTTAGGAGGGAAGGAAAAGCTCTGTAGAAAGTATGAAAGCGCAAAAGATAACGACGGCCGAAAAATGAATTTTATATTAGGGTTCGACACAAAAAAGGAAAGATCGTTCAACTCAGTTCGTCGATCTGGGCTTCTAAAGGAATCTGAAAGGTCTTCAACATCATCTATCTCCGTTTGACGATATTGGAGAGCGTCGAGCTCCATTCGACGATTTTTGACCGGAAAAAGATAGCCTAGAACTATCTAGAAAACGCTGAACTCCGGTCGACGAGTTCTGAGAACGTCGATCTCCGTTCGACGATCTTGGGGAAAAATGTCGAGCGCAGTTCAGAGATCAGAAACAACCTATAGACACTAGAAAAATCAAGTTTTTAGCCTAGTCTTGGTCAATTTTAAGGTTTTAAAATCTTGGATCTTAATTTAAACTTCCTCCATCTAACATTCCTAACTGATTCAGGAAGAATGTGTGTTTCTTTTCATCCAATGGTTTGGTGAAAATATCTCCCCTTTGCAAATCAGTTGGGATATATTGAATTTCAATTTTATTTTTCTTAATATTATCTCTTAAAAAGTGATGTCTAATCTCTATATGTTTTGTCCTACTATGGAGGACTGGATTTTGTGCTATAGAAATAGCACTGGTGTTATCACAAAATATTTTTGACTTATCTTAGTTGTAACCATAGTCTAGGAGCTGATTTTGAATCAACAATATCTGTGAGCAACAACTACCTGCTGCCATGTATTCAGCTTCAGCAGTTGATGTGTACACAGATGTTTGTTTCTTACAAAACCAGGAGACAAGTCTGTCACCAAGAAACTGACAAGTTCCACTGGTGCTTTTCCTGTCTACTCTACATCCAGCATAATCAGCATCTGAAAATCCAGTTAATTCAAATCCTGAATCTTTTGGATACCAGAGACCTAGATTTGGACAACTTTTCACATACCTAAAAATCCTTTTTACTAATGTTAGGTGTGACTCTCTAGGGCTTACTTGGAATATAGCACATATGCATGTAGCAAACATTATGTCAGGTCTACTAGCTGTAAGGTACTATAAAGATCCAATCATTGCTCTATATGTTGTTTGATCAACAGGTTTCCCATGTTCATCAGTATCTAATACAGCATTAGTAGGCATAGGTTTTTTCATGCATGATGCTTCAGACATACCAAATTTCTTAACCAACTCTTTTGCATACTTGGTTTGAGAAATGAATATGCCATCAGCATGCTGTTTGACTTGCAATCCTAGAAAGAAGGAAAGCTCACCCATGCTACTCATTTCAAATTTAGAATGCATTAGGTTGGAAAACCTTTTGCACAAATTTGAATCAGTAGATCCAAAGATAATATCATCTACATAAATTTGTACTAGTAGGGTATTGGACTTATGGGTTATAATAAAAAGAGTTTGGTCTACTCTACCCCTTATAAAATCATTTTTCAAAAGAAATCATGCTAAGGACTCATACCATGCTCTAGGAGCTTGCTTAAGACCATATAATGCTTTATGCAATTTAAAAACATAATCAGGATGAGTTGGAGAGATAAAACCTGGGGGGTTGTCTAACATAGACTTCTTCCTTGATATCTCCATTGAGAAATGCATCCTTACATCCATTTGATAGACCTTGAATCCCTTGTGAGCTGCATAAGCTAGAAATATTCTTATGGCCTACAACCTTGCAACAGGTGCAAAGGTCTGGTCATAATCTATTCCTTCTTCTTGTGAGTATCCTTGTGTAACTAGCCTTGCCTTGTTCATTACAATAATTCCTTGATCATCCAGTTTGTTCCTGAACACCCATTTTGTTCAAACAATGGAGTGATCCTTTGGCCTTGGCACTAGCTCCCAAACTTTGTTCCTTTCAAATTGATGTAACTCCTCTTGCATTGCAATGATCTAGTGTGGATCTTGTTCAGCATCTTGTATGGATTGAGGCTCAATTTGAGATAAAAAGCAGGTGTTTATCAGATTTTGGTTGACCTGATTTCTTATTTGCACACTAGCTGAGATGTCTCCAATCACTTGGGAGATTGGATGATCTCTTGATATTACTAAATCAACAGGGGGTGTTGATTGTTCACCAACCTATGTTGTTGTTTCCTCTTGTGGAACAACAACTGGCTCTTCAATGTGGTTCTCACCAAGATGTTGAGTGTCCTCTTCATCTTCACTACTTCCACCTCTTTGTTGAATAGGTGAATGTGTTGTATCCTTTTCTATAATGTGTAACCTATTCAAATTTTCTGAAAGAGAATGCACCTGTAAAGGTTCTATGGTAGAAGTATTCTTCTCCATATAAGATATGTTAGTTTCATCAAAAGATACATGTACAGATTCTTCAATTTTAAGAGAAGATTTATTATACACCCCATAAGCTTTACTGATCATGGAGTATCCCAGAAACACTCCTTCATCAGCTTTGGCTTGAAATTTTGCTATGTATTTCTTGTCATTATTGTGTATGTAACAAATACAACCAAAAATCTTGAAATAATCTACTTTAGGTTTCTTCCCTTTGAGTAATTCATAGGGAGTCTTGCCCTTCATCTTATGTATCAAACTTCTGTTTAACACATAGTTTGAGGTGTTCACTATCTCTGCCCAAAAGGATAGAGGAAGGTGAGCATCTGTCAACAATGTAGTAGCAGATTCAATAAGGGTTATATTTTTCCTTTCAGCTACCCCATTTTGTTGAGGAGCTCTAGGAGCTGAGAAAGTGTGTCTAATCCCTTCACTCTGACAGAACTCTTGCATAAGAAGAGAATCAAACTCTATCCCATAATCACTTCTGATCAGGGCAATGTGAGTATTGAACTCAATCTATATGCATTTGAGAATCTCTGTCAAACACTTAAAGTTATCAGACTTCTTCCTCAGAAAGAACACCCATGTGAATCTAGAGAAGTCATCTACAACTACTAAAGTGTAAGATTTCCCTCCTAGGCTTTGTACTGTAATGGGTCCAAAAAGATCCATGTGTAACAGATACAAGATCCTAGGTGAATCACTCTTAATAGGTGAATTGAAACTATTTTTAGTTTGCTTGCCTAATTGATAAGCCATGCAAAGTCCTTCCTTCTTGTAGGAGCCAGAAGGTAGTCCTCTAATAAGGTTGTCCTTGGATAGCCTAGCAATGGTTCTAAGGTTTATATGTCATAATCTCTTATGTCATAGTTCATTTGGTTTACTAACAGAGTTGAACAAGCAGATATCTACCTTAGTTGAATGAAAATCTACAAGATAGATGTTACCTTTCCTTTTACCTGTCAACACAGTTGTGTTGTCCTATGATTTGATTTTGTATGAGGATTTGTTGAATGTCACCTGGTTGCCTTCATCACATAGTTGACTGATGCTGATTAGATTGTGCTTCAGTCCTTCCACATAAGCTACCTTCTTGAATGTGACTGAGCCTATTTGGACTGCACCATATCCCTTGGTCTGTCCAAAGTTTGAATCTCCAAATATTACTTTGGGTCCAAGCTTGGCTTTGAAGGATGTAAGATTCTCCTTGCTTCCTGTCATGTGCTTTAAGCACCCACTATCCAAATACCATTGCTGGTTTATTGTTGGATAGGTCTTCACCTGCACATAAAACAATCTATTTGTTTTTGACCCAGTTTACCTTGAGCCTAGGTTGATAACCTTTAAATTCTAAAATAAAAGACATCCCTGGTTGACTCTTATAACCTTCAGGATGATATCTCCTAGGAGGTATTATCCATTCAGTATAAGGGTTAAAGCTTTGGGATGTGGGACCACTAGGATTGAAGTTTGATTTACCCTTAAAACCTTATTCAAAGCTCTGATCTATGTTCGACGATCTCTGAGCTGAGTTCGACGATCTTGGGTCAGATCATCGAGCTCCGTTCGAAGATCGACTTTGCCAGAGTTCAGAGATTGTCGACCTGAGTTCGACGATTCAGCTTGAGATTGCTGAGCTCTGTTCCGCGATCGTCGAGCTCTGTTCGACGTTTTCCGTTGAACTTTGTTTTTCTTAGATAAATAGGGATTCTTCCTAGCTACCTCTACAACTCCTTTTCCTTTATCTGAGATAAACTTAATTGGGGTTGTTAACACTATAGGTTGGTTGGATGAAGCACACAAGCCCAGTGTACTGTTAAGTCTTGAGTTATTTTCCTGGGATAGTTCACTTTTCAGTGAAGCTATCTCCTCCCTACAACATTCCAGCTCCTCAGAGAGTTTGAGGTTATCTGATTTTAAAGTGCTATGTCCAGACAATTGATTTCTGAGAGAGATAATCTCTTTCTCAGACTTTAGCAGGTCTAAACAAAGTGCCTTAAATTCAGATCTAAAGTCCTCTGAATTGAAATCAAAAGAATCTATTACCTGATCTTCTTCAGCTTCATGTTCAGATTCAGATTCTGACTCTTGTTCTGCATCAGAATTATGTTGAGAGGCATTGATAGCCATCATGCAAAACTCGTTCTCTTTAGCATCATCTTCATCATCATATGAGCTTGATGATGCCTCTGATTCTTCTTCAGTTTCACTCCAGGTTTCAGCTACAAATCCCTTCCTGGTGTATTTGTTCTTGCTGGAGGAGGATTTGTCATTATTGTTTCTTCTGAAGTCTTTGTCTCTTCTCCTTTCTTTCTTATCTTTCTTGTCCTTATTTTGATTCTCTGGACAATCAGGCACAATGTGGCCTGGTTTCCTGCATCCAAAACAAATAATTTCTTTGTTACTGGACTTGTCATACCTTGGCTTATCATGGCCTCTGGATGACCTTTTCCTGAAATCTTTTCTAGCCATCTTGTAGAATCTTTTGGCTAATAGACTCATTAACTCTTGATTTCCTGTGACCTTGTCTGCAGATAGTTCTTCTATAGCTTTTAAAGCAATTGTCTTCTCCTTCCTTATTGCTGGAGAAGCTGTCTTTTGCTCTTCCTCTCTATTTTTGATGAGCAGCTCATAAGACTTGAGCTTGCCCAATAGAGCCTCAGTGGTGATCTCATTTAGGCTTCTGGCATCCTTGATTGGCAAGATCCTTGAGTCCCAAGTGCTGGGGAAGCACATTAGGATCTTATCATTGAGTTCAGTCAATGAGAACTCTTTATCCAAAGTTTTTAGTTCACTAACAATTAGACTGAGTCTGTTGTACATGTCAGCAACTGACTCAGTTTCTCCCTTCTTGAAATTCTCATACTGGGTTATGAGATGGGATCTTTTGTTCTTTCTTTCATCAGCGGATCCTGACACAAGTTCAGATAGCTTGTCCCATATTTCTTTTGCTGAGTTGCATTCAGCCACTTTTTGAAATATGTAATCGGACATAGTCTGAGCCAATATGTTCATTGTCTTAGCATCAGCAACTTTCCACTTTTTGATTTCTGTATTTGTTCTAGAAGGGGGTGGAACAACATTTGTACTTGTAGTTCTTAAAGGTCTTGGACACACAGTCAAAACAAAATTATAGATATCCTCATCAATAGAATTCATATATAATCTAAACCTTGCCTTCCAAAGTGCAAACTTAGAAAGATTGCACAATGGAGGTCTGGTGCTAGCATAATCTTTGTTCTGTGCCATGGTTTTATATAAAAATAAAAATAATAGAAATAATAACCCTCTATTAAAGATTGATCTTATCAAAGATCTTTTGGTTCAAGTGTAAGCCTGTAGGAACAACCAATCTGATGAAGATTTAGTTGTTGAATAACCAACCTCCCTCTGATACCAATTGAAAGTGAGGGTAAGATCTACCTTTACTCTAGAGGGGGGTGAATAGAGTATATTAAAATAATTTTTCAATTTAAAAAATTATTTTGCAGTGGAAGACTTTATTTATGTATAGGTGTATTGTGCTTGTAGTAAATAAAACTAAGCAAGAAACAAAAAACACAACGCACATCAAATCAAACACAGCAACTAGAAGACACAAGGATCTATAGTGGTTCCCCCAATCAACCTAGGTACATCCACTCTTCTACCACCCTAGGTAGGAATCCACTGCAGGAATAATTGATCAGGTGTCCTGGGCACCAATGAGCTTTTGATAAGGTGCTCAAAAACCAAACCAGATTTTTTGATCAGGTGTCTTGCCACCACTGAGTTTTGACAAGGTCTCAGAAATCAAACACAAAACTTTTGAAGAAGGTTTTGAGTAACCCTTTTACACCAAAGAAAAATAAAAGAGGTGAAGTTGTTCTTCTATGTTCAACAGTCAAAGAGAAGACTAGTGGATTGATGTTGTCAAAGCTCCCCCTGAGATTTGTAGTTATTCAGGAAGAGAAGCTTTGCACATGGTGATAGGCCTTCAGAATAATTGAGATCTCCAGCAAAGAATGATTTTAGCAAAGACTGAAATGTGTTGTGTCTGGTGTCTTGATTGATGAAGCCTTGAACAATTGAAATTAGAAACTGTAATCCTGTAGTTGTTGTGTGTCACACAGATCTCATATGTTGTTCTTGGTTTTTCTCTTGTTATCTGATATCCTGTGTTGATGATTATTGTCTGTCTCTATTTTCTGAAAAGATATATTGAAATCCAATCTTCTAGATAGCTGTTAGCCAGTCATAAATGACTTCCTTAATTGATATCTGTCTCTAGAGGAAAGTCCTAAGTGACATTCTCCTTTTGTCTCCTTGAAACTTGCTCCAGATTAATTGAAACGACTACAGAATCCTTTGCATTAATTGCTGGATATGAATAAATTTGAATTCCATAACTGACTGAATTTGAAATCCTGAAATCGTCGATCTCTCAAGAAAATCGATGATCTGAGCTCGACTACCGTCGACCTGAGCTCATGGACTTGAACTTGACTTGAAACAAGGATCATCGATCTGAGCTCAACTATCGTCGACCTGAGCTCAGAGATCTCTATTTTGGCTAGAGAAAGAAACGTCGATCTTAGCTTGAGGATCGTCGAACCGAGTTCGATGACTCGTTGAACTGAGCTCAGAGATAGTCGAACTGAGTTCGACGCCTCGTCGATCTGAGCTCGACGATACTTGTCGTAGTCTTCTGCACTTGTAAACGGAACTAGAAGGTCTTGAGGGCAGCTTTCAAACCTTAGTTCTAAGCCTTATACCTATTCTAGTTGACCTTTAAAACTATACAATGAGGTCAATACATATTCCTAAGGACATAGTGATCCTTACCCAAATCAGTAATAGGGTGTTCCAATAACCTTGCCTATGATTTCTGAAAGAAACTTAACTTGGGAATTCATCCCCTTCCTGTTAATTGATGATCCTAATTTGGTATTTGGATTCAATCCACACCAATTTAGTGCATCCTTTATCATAGATGGAAGTACATCATCATCTTCTTTAACCCGGGGAAGTTAAAGCGACTTCCTGATCGTCTTAAGTGTTAGTTTCACTCTTGAATCCTGAACAGTGGCTTTCATCTTCTTTCCTTCATAATCCACAGTTGCAGACGAGTAGAATTCAAGCACTTCCTTCTTCCAAATTCTTTAAGGTTCAGAGACCAAAAACTCCAAGCTATTTTCGGAAATTAGGGTAATCAAACCCTTGATGTCCTGTGAAGCTATCTCAAATCCCTCGCAAACTAGCTCGTATCCTTCATTCACCTTGTCGTCCTGGTGTGGCGCCATTGACGAGAGAGAGAGAAAGAAGAGAAAAGAAGTGAATATCTATGTCGACACAAGGTCTAGAGTCGAGAATTCTAAAGGCGTAGTAAACCAGATTTTGTCTCCCCGTATTTATAGTCTTCGTGTGAATGGTAGGTCAAAGGTCGCACCTTACTTAGTAATAATACTAGCCGACATAGTTTTATATGTGTCGACATAAAAGACTTAGATCTTGACAAAACTTATTTTTAGTCGACACGTCTATGTATCGACATACTTATGTCAGTGTCAACACGGGCTAGTCAAGCCTTGACAGAGTGTGTCGACACCAATTCTTGTGTCGACACAAATACTGTTTCTGTGTTGACACATCATACTGAGAGTGTCGACACAATTTGCTTGTGTCGACACAAACTTTCTTACTTACCCAAATTTCCTAAGAAATTTTGTGCTTACATATTCTACCTAGGAAAGCTTTTGCTTACCTATTCTAGGTTTAACATACCTAATTCAATTTTAAAATAATTGAATTTAATTTCATCCAGAGGTTTTGTAAAAATATCAGTAATTTGATTATTTGTGTTCACAAATTCTAGACTAATATCTTCCTTCTCCACATGTTCTCTGATTAAATGAAACTTAATTTCTATATGCTTAGTTCTACTGTGTGAAACAGGGTTTTAGCAATAAAAATAGCACTAGTAGAATCACAAAATAGTAGAATTCTACTTACCTTGATGTCATAGTCTTCAAGTTGATCTTTATCCACATCAACTGTGCACAGCAGCTTCCTGCAGCTATATATTCTGACTCAGCAGTTGAGATAGCTACACTTGTTTGCTTCTTGTTGCTCTATGACACAATCCTTCCACCTAGGAATTGACAAGTTCCTGTGGTACTCTTCCTATCTTCTTTGCACCCTTCAAAGTCTGCATCTGAGAAGCCTGTTAGTAAGAAATTTCTATTCTTAGGATACCAAAGACCTAGATTAGGTGTGCCCTTAAGATATCTCAAAATTCTCTTGACAGCAGTGTAATGAGATTCCTTTGGTCATGCTTGGTACCTAGCACAAACACATATAGCATACATGATGTCAGGTCTACTAGCAATAAAGTAGAGTAGAGAGCCAATTATCCCTCTATACAAAGACTCATCAACAAGTTTCCCTGTCTCATCTTTGCCTATAGGCATACTTGTTCCCATTGGAGTTTTCATGGTGGAGGCTGAGTCCATTCCATATCTATTAATCAACTCCTTGGTGAACTTAGACTGAGGTATGGACAATCCATCATCAGTTTGTCTAACTTAAAGTCCCAAGAAGAACTTCAGCTCACCCATACTACTCATTTCAAACTTCCCTTGCATAAGTTTGGCAAACTTTCTACAAAGGTTCTTTTCAGTAGATCCAAAGAAAATGTCATCAACATATATCTGGACTAGGATGATCTTGCCTTTAGATTACCTAAAGAATAGATTTTTGTCTATCTTTCCTCTAGAGAATTTATTCTCAATAAAAAAATCAGATAAGGTTTCATACCAAGCCCTAGGAGCTTGTTTCAAACCATATAGAGCTTTCCTAAGCCTATATAAATAGTTAGGATAGTGAGAGTCTACAAAACCTTAGGGTTGTTCAACATAGACTTCCTCTTTTAAGTCACCATTCAAAAATGCTAACTTTACATCCATCTGATATACCTTGAAACCATGATAGGCAACATAGGCAAAGAACAACCTCATAGCTTCAGGCCTTACCACTGGGGCGAAGGTTTGATCAAAGTCAATCCCTTCTTATTTCCTGTAGTCTTTTTCTACCAGCCTGGCCTTGCTCTTGATTATGGTGCAATTTGTTGGGTACACTGGAAGTATGTATCAGATTTGGAGAAGCCTCATCTTAGTCAATGATATACATCAATATGTATTTGATGGATGTTTTAAGTTTCCTTGTGCAGGTTTAAGAAGTGGAAGAAAAATATTCTAAGTACAAGTGTCGACACTAGAAGCAAAGCTGTGTCGACACCCAGGCATTGTGTCGACACCTAAAGAAGTAGATGTGTCGACACCCAGAATTGTGTCGACACCTAAGGCAGGAATTGTGTTTACACCTAAAGCAGAGACTGTGCCGACACCTAAATCAGAGGCTGTGTAGACACCCAGGAGTTATGTCGACACCAGAAGAAAGGCATGTGTCGACACTCAGTAATTGTGTCGGCACCTGAAGAAGGTATGTGTCGACAGCTAGACACACACTCAATGTCGTCTTACAGCAACAGCTAGACACACACTCAACGTCGTCTTACAGCAACAACTAGACACACACTCAACGCCATTTTATGGCAACAGTTATACTGGGTCTGAAGGCTTGTGTCGACAGCTAGACACACACTCAACGCCATTTTACGGCAACAGTTATACTGGATCTGAAGGCTTGTGTCGACAGCTGGACATACACTCAATGCCATCTGTCTGCAGCAGTTATGTCGATACCAAGAGCAGTTGTGTCGACACACTGGACTTTTGTCGACACATACAAATAGAAGATGTGTCGAGGAGCATGAAAATGACTATGTCAACACATGGAGTACTGTGTCGACATTATCAAGACTTGTGTCGACACTTAGTCTACTTATGTCGACACCTGTGGAGCAGATTACTGAGTGGATCATGCTAAGTTGTTAAGTCTCTAAGGAATCAACTGTAATGACTGGTGGGTCGACAGCTGTCATTACCAACAGGTCTGACACCTTTGTCAGAACTGTCAGAAAGTTATTACAAACCGGATCAGCCGGTAACCATGAGGAATCTCTATATAAAGGGTTGATCCTTAACAACAACAACAACAACAACAACAACACAGTGAAGGCCAGAAAATACATCAACTAAGAGAGAGAAAATTCACAACAAGAAAAGGGGAAAACCTTTAAGTAGGCAAATCCAGAATAGTCTGCAGAGAAGATTCAGATCCCATTCTGAATTCAAGGAAGGAGCTGACAGTGGATCAACTTCTACATCAAAAATAGTCCAACCTTATTTTATTCTATCAAGAAGCTTTGAAACAGCTAAGTCTGGTTGGGACTCAAGATCAAGAACTGATCAAGAAGAACATCAATAGGGGGATCTATCTGGTGATATCTTTTGTATCTCTTTTATTAGACAATTTCTTGTAGGATCTGTTGTAGATTTGAGCTGTAAGCCTATAATTATAAAGGTTGAGGTAGGGTTGTGAGCCTGAGTTGTAGGACTTGTAAAGTCTGAATTGTAAGCCTAGATATAAGGGTTGAGGTAGGGCTGAGGCCTGTGGTAGGATTCTGGGAAGGATCTGAGGTAGGACTTGCAAAAGTCTGAGGTGTAGGAACCATTTTGGTTCTGAGTTGTAGGATCTTTGGATCTGAGAAAGAGGAAAGAAGTTAGGCTGAATCCAGTACTCTACTGTATAGGCGAAGAGGGAAAGTGGACGTACCCATATCTTGGGGAACCACTATAAATCTGGTGTTGTCTGTGATGTGAATGTTCTGTGCTGTGTTTTATTTTGTTTGTGCCAAGCAAGATCTGTTAAATTGCCTAAAATATTAAAGGAAAAATTAGAACCTCTTCGCCCCCCCCCCCCTCTAGGTGTTTAGGCTCTTGAATTAAGTCTGTCAAGTGGTATCAGAGGGAGGTTACTCAAGGATTGACTTAACTGTCTGAGTAAATCTACTAGGCAATTTTCAGAATTCAAGAATGGGTTTAAGTTAGAACCAAAAAGAGTTTGGATCAATGAAACTTCCTATCTGCAAGAATGAATGTTTTTGCATATGGAAGGAGAGGGTCAGATTGTTTATGGAAGCTTCTGATCCAAGAATTTACATCACAGTACAGGAAGAACCCTTCATTCCAATGAAGGTATCAGCACTGGATGAAAATATGAAGACTCCTAAGAGTTATTCAGAAATGAAAAAGGATGAAATCATCCTAGCAACTCTAAACAAAAGGGCACAAAATATCATTGTAAGTGTCATAGATGATGCCACCTTTAAGAATCCGGTGCATTGCAAAACCTCCAAAGAAATGTGGGACACTCTTATTGTCTACATGGAGGGAACAAGAAAAGTCAGAGAAGACAAAAAATCTATGTTGAATCAGGAGTATGAAAGCATTAGGCAAGCCAAGAATGATAGCATAACTGAATGCTATAAGAAATTCTTAAGGATTATAAATGAGCTGATGACTTATGGAAGAGTCTTCAACACTTATGAACTGAATGATAAATTTCTGAGATCTCAGATAAAGGATTGGAACACCAAGATTTGTGCCATCAGAGAAGTGGCCAAGCTGACAGACACACCTCCTCCCACACTGTTTGGGAAGCTGCTTTCATATGAAATGCAGCTTACAGCCAGGAAGGAGGAAGAGAAGAGCAGCAGATCTGAACACAAGAAAAAGTCAGTTGCCTTCAAAGCTGAAGGCATAAGAAAGGGCAGGAGAAAATCTCCTTCTCCTCCCAGAAGGAGTGCTGAGGTAGAAGAAGGGATTCCTGACAATACTTCATCAGACAGCCACACCTCAGATGAGGACTTTGTAGCCTTCACAGGGCAGTTCTAAAGATTCATGAAGAAGAAGAAGAAGTGGAGAACCAGACCTTCTTCATCCTTTTCAAAGGATGAGTACTACAAGAAAAAGAAAACTCCTAAGGAAGACAGGTATGCTTCTAAACCTAGTAAACAATCTAATTCTAAGATTGTGTGCTATTATTGCAACAGTAAAGGACATGTCATAGCAGACTGTCTAGACAAGAGGGCTGAATCAAAAGACAAGAAGAAGCAACAAATGAAGGGCAAGAAAGAACAATCTTTTGTTGCCCAAAAGCAGAAAAGCTGGACAGATTCTTCATTATCTGAATCAGGAGAAGAAGAAGAGGTTGAAGCATATGTTGGGTTATTCTCAACTAAAGAGGATTCAAAGGAATCAGAAGCATCAGATGGGATGTATATAACTCTCCTACAGGAATCAGAAGCATCATCATCAGCATGGGATGGCCCTAACAGAAAATGATCAGTGTCTGGATCAAGATGGTCCTAGTAAGGTATATAACTCTCCTACAGTATTTGATTATTTTACTGGATCAGAATCAGAAGCATC
This sequence comes from Platanthera zijinensis, assembly GCA_039513925.1. NCBI lineage: Eukaryota > Viridiplantae > Streptophyta > Magnoliopsida > Asparagales > Orchidaceae > Platanthera > Platanthera zijinensis. The sequence continues at coordinate 62,932,040 of CM077098.1, read as the reverse complement.
AACATCAAGAGATGTGGATGGCCTTGAGTTTGAAGGGGATATACACCAACTCATTGATGAGTATGGTGGATTGTTACAAGCTTTAAAGAGAAGCAAACTTCTTATCAAAGAGTAGACCAAGGAGATTGAGTCTCTTAAACTGGCTGCAGCAGATTCAGCAAAGCTGTTGGATCTAAAATTCAATGAGGTTGCCAAACATAAAAACATTACTGTTATTCAGATGGGCACAATCTCTTTCAAGGAGAATCATATCAAGAAACTGGAGGCAAAACTTCAGCAAGAAAGAGAGCTAGTGGCTAAATTCTCCAAACCAAAATCAGTCTTACCCTTAATAGACAACTTCATCTCACAAAAAGGGAAGATTGGTCTAGGTTTTAAGGTAAGAACTAGGGCCACTAATTCACAAAGAAAAGGTAAGGCCCCAGTTCAGCCTCTAGCTGCAAAACCCCCTATCTTCTTTAGGAAGGTGATGAATCCTACAAACAGGTATGATCATGAAACCACTCATGGTCACTGTGAGTATGGAGTTCACCTTGGCAAGTGTGCAAATGCCAAGGGGTCACTCTATAGGCAAGCCCATCAGGTTCAAAAGGAATTCATGGGGTTTGTTGCTCCAGCACCCACACTGAAAAAGACTGTTGGCAACATGACTTTGAAGTCTGTACCTAAGAAAAGGTATAATAGATTTGAGTGTTGGTGTTGGGGAAAGGTAGGCCACTTTGCGTTGCGTTTAACACATGTGTTAAAACTAAGAGTAGTTTACTTAACAGAAAATCTGTAGGTAAACCTATTTTTTCCAAGACTAATAAGAACCTAGGACCCAAAAATAACTTGGGTTTTAAGGATAAGTAATCCTTTATTTGTTGCAGGTGAATCCAAGTGACCATACCCCTATATGGTACTTGGATAGTGGTTGTTCCAGACATATGAATGGAACAAGAGGAATGCTGAGGGACTTTGTACCCATAGAGAATGGTCCCAAAGTCATCTTTGGTGGATAAGAAAAAGGAGTCATCAAAGGATTTGGTAACATCTCTAGTGACTCAATTACTATCACTAAAATGGCTTATGTGAAGGGTCTAAAACACAACCTGATAAGCATAAGTCAGCTTAGTGATCTAGGTTATGACATCTCCTTTCACAAAGGGGAGTGCCAAATTAAAAGGTCAAGTGATCAATAGATCATTTTGATTGGCACTAGGATAGGAAATGTTTATTGTCTTAACCTAGATTGTGAGTTAAACAACTCACCTATTTGCTTAGTTGCAGATGAGACAGCCTCATTATGTGTCAAATGGCACAAGAGGCTAGCTCATCTGAACTATAAGTCCATAGGACTGCTGTTCACCATGGGGTTGGTGAGGAATGGTCCTCATGTCAAGTGAATAAAAGAGGGAGTGTGTTCAGCTTGCCAAAAGGGAAAATAGACCAAGTCCTCTTTTCCAGCACTAGATACCAAAGATTCATTGAGATGTTTATATCTCTTGCATTTGGATTTGTTTGGTCCTATGCCAGTTCAAAGTCTTGGTAGGAAAGCATACACATTAGTTGTTTGGGATGACTATTCTAGATACACATGGGTGTTCTTCTTAAGGCAGAAATCTGAAACCCCTAGTATTTTCCAGACTTTTGTTAGACAAGTTCAGAATGAATTTAACAATTCTGTGGTCAAAATCAGAAGTGACCATGGAACTGAATGTCAGCCTGAATGTATGACAAAATTCTGTGAAGAACTTGGGATTCATCAGGAGTTCTCCTCACCTAGAACACCTCAACAAAATGGAATTACTGAAAGAAAAAATAGAACTCTCATTGAGGTTGGTAGAACTCAACTCTGTGACACTACTCTCCCTGAATATTTTTGTGCTGAGGCAGTAAATACTGCTTGTCATGTTCTCAATAGAGCATACATCAATAAGAAACTTTAGTTGACTCCCTATCAGATTTTGAAAGGCAGAAAACCAAACATTTCTTATTTCAGAATCTTTGGTAGCAAGTGTTATGTCCTAGTGAATGGTAAGCACTACCAAACAAAGTTTGTTGCCAAATCCCTAGAAGGGATATTTATTGGGTACAGCAATAATAGTAGGGCTTACAGGATCTACAACTTGACTACCCAAGTAGTAGAAGAGTCAGTTCATGTTGTTTTTGATGAGTCTAGATTGATTAATAATTAATTATCTAGTGTTTCAGTTAGTTCTACAGGTCTTATAGATAGGCTGGACAAGATGACCATCAATGATGAAGCTCCTGCTAGGATGGATGATGCATGTTGTCCATGGGGAGAATAAAACACACTAGAAGCAGAAGAGAATGAGGAACATCAGGTGGAGGAAAATGAAGAAGGTCATGAGGTAGACAGGTTTCCTCCAGCAAGAAGACACCTAAAAGATAATCCAGCTCACCAGATAATTGGATATGCAAGTCAAGGTGTTCTAACAAGGAGCAAGAGCATGAACACAGTTTTGTGTTCAAGCTTTTTTTCTCAAATAGAACCCAAAAAGTTTGAAGAAGCAATGATAGATACTAACTGGGTTTATGCAATGCAAGAAGAGCTTAATCAATTCAGGAGATGCAAAGTCTGGGAACTGGTTCCTAAACCTAAGGATCACAATATCATAGGAACCAAGTGGATCTACAGAAACAAACTTTGTGAAAATGGAACAATCATCAAGAATAAGGCCAGGCTGGTAAAAAAAGGCTACAGACAAGAGGAAGGAATAGACTTTGATCAAACATTTGCCCCAGTAGCAAGACTGGAGGCTATAAGGATGTTCTTGGCCTATGCAGCCAATCAAGGGTTCAAGGTATTTTAAATGGAAGTGAAGTCAGCATTTCTAAATGGTGACTTGAAAGAGGAAGTCTATGTTGAACAACCCTTAGGTTTTGTAGATCCTCACTGTCCTAATTATGTATATAGGCTTAGGAAAGCCCTATATTGTTTGAAACAAGCCCTAGGGCTTGGTATGAAACCTTGTCAGCTTTCCTTATTGAGAATAAATTCTCAAGGAGAAAGATAGATAAAACTCTATTCTATAGGGAATCCAAAGTCAAGATAATCTTAGTCCAGATATATGTTGATGAGATTATCTTTGGATCTGCTGAGAACAACCTTTGTAGGAAGTTTGCCAAACTTATGCAAGGGAAGTTTGAAATGAGCAGTATGGGTGAACTGAAGTTCTTTTTGGGACTTCAAGTCAGACAGACTGATAATGGACTATCCATATCTTAGTCTAAGTTCACTAAGGAGTTGATTAAAAAGTATGGAATGGACTCAGCTACCACCATGAAAATTCCAATAGGAACAAGTATGCCTATTGGCAAAGATGAGGCAGGGAAACCTGTTGATGAGTCTTTGTATAGAGGGATAATTAGCTCCCTACTCTACTTGACTGCTAGTAGACCTGACATCATGTATGCAACATGTTTCTGTGCCAGGTACCAAGCATGCCCTAAGGAATCTCATTATACTGCAGTTAAAAGGATTTTGAGATATCTCAAAGGCACACCTAATCTAGGTCTTTGGTACCCTAATAGAGATTTAACACTAACTGGTTTCTCAGATGCAGATTTTGCAGGATGCAAAGAAGACAGGAAAAGTACTACAGGAACCTATCAATTCCTAGGATGAAGACTGGTGTCTTGGTGTAGCAAGAAGCAGACTAGTGTAGCTATATCAACAGCTGAGTCAGAATATGTAGCTGTAGGCAGCTGTTGTGCACAACTATTGTGGATAAAGCACCAACTAGAAGATTATGACATCAAGGTAAGTAGAATTCCACTATTCTGTGATTCTACTAGTATAATTTCTATTGCTAAGAATCCTGTATCACACAGTAGAACAAAGCATATAGAAATTAAATTCCATTTCATTAGAGAACATGTAGAAAAAGAAAATTTTAGTCTAGAGTTTGTGAATACAAATAATCAAATTGCTGTTATTTTTACAAAACCTCTAGATGAAACTAAATTCAATTATTTTAAAATTGAATTAGGTATGTTAAATTTAGATTAGGTTAGCACAAGCTACCTTTAGTAGAACATGTAAGATCATGTTTTCATTGGAAATTTGGATAAGTACCAAGTTTGTGTCGACACAAGCAGACCTTGTGTTGACACTCTCAGTATGTTGTGTCGACAAAGAAAATGGATGTGTCGATATAGAAATAAAATCTGTGTCAACTGAAGAATAGGTGTCGACATAACTCTGTCGAGACCATATAACTAAAGGACTTTTGTGTCGACACACAAGAGTTGGTGTCGACACAACTATGTCTAGACTTTCAGTTAGCTGTTTTTTTTTGTGTCGACACACAAAAATCAAAGTCAACACTCTGTTTCAAGACTTGTCGACATCTATGTCGACACTGACATAAGTATGTCGCCACATACATGTGTCGACAAAACCTCAGTATTGTCGAGACCTAGACCTATTCTGTCGACGCATATAAGATTTTGTCGACTAGCCCTAGTGCTAAGGCGCGTCTTTTGAACTCCCCTTTACACTTAGACTATAAATAGGTGAAGCCAAAATCTGGTCGACTATGCTTTCTGATATCTTGGCTTTGCACCCTCTGTCGACGAGAATCGTCTTTCCTTATCACCTCCATCTCTCTCTTTTTGTAATGGCGCCTCATCCAAAAGACAAGGTGAACGAAGGATATGAGATGGTCTGTGGTGGGTTCACGACAGCATCACCGGAGATTCAGGGAGTAATTGCCCTAATTTTAGACAACGGTTTGAAATTCTTTGTCTCAGAACCAACAAAGATATGGAAGAAAGAAGTCTTGGAATTTTATTCTTCTGCAACTACAGACGCAGACGGGAAGAAGATGAAAGCTACTGTTCAAGATACCCGAGTGAAAATTACCTTGAAAACAATCTGAAAAGCACTCTAACTCCCAAAGGTTAGGGAAGAAGAAGACGTACAGCCATTTATGATCGAGGAGGCCTTAAAATGGTGTGGGTTTAACCCAAATACTAAGATAGGATCATCTATCAACCGAAAAGGGATGAATTCACAAGGGAAGTTCCTTTCTGAGATTGTAGGAAAGGTCATACTGTGCAAAATAGGTGGATATGACAGAATCTCAGCCACCATGTTCCACCTGATGACCAGGATCATTTTCAAGCTTAAGACTGATTGGACAACCATAGTATTTGATATGTTACGTGAAGGTATCAAAAAACTGAACCTGGGGAGAATTCTGAGTCTATACCTATCATCTGTAATACCATAAGTAATGAGCCAACTTCCTGGTACAAAAATCAATCATATGAGAAAAATTGACACTAGGATTCTGTCAAGATGGGATAGGGTGTTGACTAAGGAGGTTGCTACTCCTCAAACACAGACCAAAACAATACAAAAGAAGAAGAAAGGTGTTCCACAGGAAGAATCGTCTAGTGATTCAGAAGAAGAAGTGGTCTTCAGTTCTGATGAAGATAGACAATAATAGCAAGATGCACAAGGACAAATGGATAGTAGTATGCTCCTAGAGTAACAAAGAATCTCTACTCCTGGGGTAGAATACCCTGCACCAATAGTACAAGACACAATACTTACTGATCTGCCTGGTCAAGGGGGAGTAAATGATGTTTCTACACTAAACAGTGAATTAGCAGTTTATACTGTGATGGATATAGTCTTTGATATAAATAAGGGAGCACTACTACATGTAGAGGAAGAGGCACCTGAGGTGCATATGAAGGATACTGCTCAGATTGGGCAAGAGGTAATCTTGGAGGAGTTGTTCACTGACTCACCAGCAGTAAGGACTGAGGGGGAGCAATAACCACAGGATAAAGAACTACTAGAGACTAAGGGGGAGGATTTGCTGAGGAATACTGTAAACAAAGAGACTATTGACATAGAAAGTTCACCTTCTGATGATGAAGAAGCCACTGTGGCTAAGAAAAGAAAAATTGTTGTAATTAAGAAAAGAAGCTCAGGCTACAAGAGAGCCTTGCAATCAGTCACTCCACAACTAGCTCCAAGCATGGATATCAGTGCATTACTGGTCCAATTGCAAGTTAATTTGGATGAGCAAAGGAAGTCTCTACAAACATATGTGAATGAATCAAGTAAAGAACTGCAGTTTTAGATGGCTCAGGACATTAAGTTAATCAGATTTGAAGCCAATCTGCACAAGAAAGAGATGACAGATTGTTTCCATAAGGGAGGCAATATTGTAGTGTATTTGACTGAGCAACAAAAGCTTATCAAGACTGAGATTGAGGACATTGCCACAAAGTAAGGGTATGTCTTGGAAAATCAATTCAGGTCTAATGAAAACCTCAAAGACTCCCATGAATAAATTCTCACAAAGCTGGGAAGTATCACCACTGATTTGAAATAAGAAGTTTCCAAACAAATTTAGGAAGATCTAGCTGCTGTGAAAACTGAAGTTTCCAAAAAAAATTCAGAATGATCTTCCTGCTGTAAAAACTACAATAGAGGCTACACAGAAAGCAATTACTACTTAAATTCATCAATTTGGGGTTTACTACAGAGAAGGGGTTGATCATCTGGAAGGTCAAGTAAGATTCCACAAGAATGATCTTAGAGATCATGTTGAAAGAGAAGTCATAAAGGGGGAGAGGTTGTTAGTCAAAGCTAGTTCTGACCATGCCAAATGGTTTTACAATACCATCAGAGCAACTCTTGGCTCCCTCCTTTATGTGATGATGACAATGTGGCTGAATCTTGAATACAACCTGCAAATATTGAAGGAGATCAGCCAGAAGTTGCTCAGGTTATATATCCTCCAGCTAATTTTGAGATGGTTCATGAACAAGTGCAGAAAATGTACAACCCTCCACAAGAGGCACAGAAGGTGGTTATTGAGAAAGTTGAAATGTCAGAGGCTGCCAAAGAAGCTCAAAGGGAAGAATTTCTATCTAAGAAGAGATTCAGAGAACAGGCTGAGTTAAAGCCAGACTTTAAGCAATGGAGCCCTACATCAAGGAACAGCATTCTGACTGCATGGAAGGCTGTTAAGGACAATACCCATGATAGGGGTAAGTGGTACTCAGAGCAGGAGTGGAATAAATATCAAGCTAGATAGGAAGCCATTCTTCAGCACAGGAGGAGTGCAAAAGCTGGGAAGCTACTTGCAAATGCTATAGAGCCCAGCAAGTATTTTCCTAAGCCCTTTCACTACTTTGAAAGGCAAAGAATAAAAGCTGAAAAACTAAAGAAAAAGGATCTTAAAGGAAAGAAGCCTGCTGAAGATACAGAACCAGCTGTGAAGGCAAAGATAAAGTCTGGTCAAGGCATTATAATAAGGGAGCCTAACAAATCTTAGGATAGATAGGCTTATGATAAGAAACAATGTAACTTTTTGATTTTTTTCTCTAAGAAAAAACATGTAAAACAAATATTTTCTGCTTAATAAAATAAGTTTTACTGTTTATTTTAGATTGTTTTACATTATTTGAATGTTTACTTGCACTGGAATGTATGTACATCTATGTCTTATGTGTTTTGTCATGAGAGGTGTATATCTTTGACTAAGGGTTATGACTTCTCCAAATAGGGGGAGATTGTTGGGTACACTAGAAGTATGTACCAGATTTGGAGAAGCCTCATCTTAGTCGATGATATACATTAATATGTATTTGATGGATGTTTTAAGTTTCCATGTGCAGGTTTAAGAAGTGGAAGAAAAATATTCTAAGTACAAGTGTCGACCCTAGAAGCAAAGTTGTGTCGACACCCAGGCATCGTATCGACACCTAAAGAAGTAGTTGTGTTGACACCCAGAATTGTGTCGACACCTAAGGCAGGAATTGTGTCGACACCTAAAGCAGAGGCTGTGTTGACACCTAACGCAGAGGTTGTGTCGACACCCAGGATTTATGTCGACACCAGAAGAAAGGCATGTGTCGACACTCAGGAATTGTGTTGACACCTGAATAAGGTGTGTGTCAACAGCTAGACACACACTAAATGCCGTCTTACAGCAACAGCTAGACACACACTCAACGCCATCTTACAGCAACAGCTAGACACACACTCAATGCCATTTTATGGCAACAGTTATACTAGGTCTGAAGGCCTGTTTCGACAGTTAGACACACACTCAATGCCATTTTACGGCAACAGTTATACTGGGTCTGAAGGCTTGTGTCGACAGTTGGACATATACTCAATGCCATCTGTCTGCAGCAGTTATGTCGAGACCAAGAGCAGTTGTGTCGACACACTAGACTTGTGCCGACACAAACAAATAGAAGATGTGTCGAGGAGTAGAAGAATGACTATGTCAACATATGGAGTACTGTGTCAACAATATCAAGACTTGTGTCGACATTTAGTATACTTGTGTCGACACCTATGGAGCAGATTGCTGAGTTGATCATGCTGAGTTATTAAATCTCTAAGGAATCAACTATCATGACTGGTGGGTCGACAACTGTCATTACCAACAGGTCTGACACCTTTGTCAGAACTGTCAGAAGGTTGTTACAAACCGGATTAGTCGGCAACTATGAGGAATCTTTATATAAAGGGTTGATCCTTAACAACAACAACAACACAGTGAAGGCCAGAAAAGCCATCAACTAAGAGAGAGAAAATTCACAATAAGAAAAGGGGAAACCCTTTAAGTAGGCAGATCAAGAAAAGTCTGCAGAGAAGATTCAGATCTCATTCTGAATTCAAGGAAGGAGATGACAGTGGATAAACTTATACATCAAGAACAATCCAACCTTATTTTAATCTATCAAGAAGCTTTGAAACGGCTAAGTCTGGTTGGGACTGAAGATCAAGAACTGATCAAGAAGAACATCAATAGGGGGATCTATCTGGTGATATCTTTTGTATCTCTTTTATTACATAATTTCTTGTAGGATCTTGTTGTAGATTTGAGCTGTAAACCTATAATTATAAAGGCTGTGGTAGGGCTGTGAGCCTGAGTGGTAGGGCTGTGAGCCTGAGTGGTAGGACTTATGAAGTCTGAGTTGTAAGCCTAGAGATAAGGGCTGAGGTAGGGTTGAGGCCTGAGGTAGGATTCTGGGAAGGATCTGAGGTAGGACTTGCAAAAGTCTGAGGTGTAGGAACCATTTTGGTTCTGAGTTGTAGGATCTTTGGACCTGAGAAAGAGGAAAGAAGTTAGGCTGAATCTAGTACGCTACTAGATAGGCAAAGGGGGAAAGTGGACATACCCATATCTTGGGTAAGCACTATAAATCTGGTATTCTCTGTGTTGTGAATGTTCTGTGTTGTGTTTTATTTTGTTTGTGCCAAGAAAGATCTGTTAAATTGCCTAAAATATTAAAGGAAAAATTAGAACCTATTACCCCCCCCCCTATGTGTTTAGGCTCTTGAATTAAGTCTTTCACCATTCTCATCAAGTTTATTTCTGTAGATCCACTTGGTTCCTATAACATTGTGATCCTTTGGTTTAGGAACCAGTTCCTAGACTTTACATCTTCTGAATTGATTCAGCTATTCTTGCATAGCATCAATCCAGTTTGTGTCGAGAATGGCTTCTTCAAGCTTCTTGGGTTCTATCTGTGATAAGAAGCTTGAACATAGAACAGTGTTCATGCTCTTGCTCCTAGTTAGAATACCTTGACTTGCATCACCAATGATTTGATGAGCTGGATGATCCTTCAAGTGTCTTCTTGCTGGAGGAAATCTGCCAACCTCTTGGCCTTCTTCATTTTCCTCATCCTGATGCACTTCACTGTTTTCTTCTTCATCTAGTGAATCTTGTTCTCCCCCTGGACATCATGCATCCTTTTCTTCATCTAGCCTAGCAGGTGCTTCTTCATTAATAGTCATCTTGTCTAGCATGTCCTTTAAACCTGTAGAACTACCAAATCCTTTGATGTAACGCCCCGTCTTTTCAGCGATTATTTTATTCTCGTTTGGCGTTACGATGACGCGTTTCCGTGGCTTGTGCCATGTGTGGAGTATGGTTTAGCTCCTTAGAACTGAGTGCCCTGTTTGGTAGCCTGTTGGCAAGATCTCCCTAGCAAACAGAGTCGTTTTGGTGACCGGTGTGGCCTCTCGGGGGGATGTTTGTGTTTGGCTTCGTTTGGGTGTAACTCGAGTTCTGTTCGTCGAAAGTTAATTTCGACTTCGCCGTTGTGTTCGTAGCGTGGGTATTTAGCTACGGTGCGAATTTCGTCGAATTCCGAGGTAGTTCGATTTTCGCGTCGATTTGGTGCTTTATGTAATTTTGTAATTAATAATATAATTATATAATTATATATATATATATAGTATTAGAATGAAAGCCATCATCTTCTTCACGATAGAAACCGCCGGTCCTGTACGAGAGAAACGAGTAACCGCCGAGCCTTCCCTTCGGACGCCGATTCCCGGAGCATTTGTGGACGGAATTCGATTCCGAGAGTGGATTCGGATTGCTCTCGTCGAGACCTTCATTCTTGCGGTAAGAAATTCGATTTTCGTGGAGTTTTGGAAGGATTGGAATTTTCAGTTTTGGAAGTTTTCCGCCATTAATGGCCGAGTCTTTGTTCTAGGTGTTGCGGCCGTCTTGATCCGTGCGAAGAGGAGGAGAGCAGTCCAAAGCTTCGCTGAGATTTGAGGCAAGTGGTATTCTTGCCCTTGCCAAGTGTTTTCTTTGATTTTATTTGCTGAAATTGAAATCCCGGTTAGCCCAGGTTAGAGGCCTTGTTGTTCTCATTTTCTTGCTAGCTATAGGGCTTAGTTCTTCCTACTGAAACCCCCCTATGTTGTGGTGTTTTGAATCCAAATTGTCGGCGTGAAGCCATTGTTTCCCTTGCTCTGATTGTTGCTCTGGTTCGGGCGTAGCCGAGAGGGAGTGTTAGGAGGGGGGGGGTGTGGTTGCCAATTTCCTTCGTTAAGGTATTATTCGAATGGTTAGACATAGTTTGAATGGTAGTAGCGTGCGACGTTGATAGTTGTCTACTGCTACTGCAGTGGCTGGAGTCGTGTGCGCGTTCCGGTGTCGTTCGGGAAATTCCAAACGGTACAGGTTTGCCGCGCACAGTCATCAACCTTTAGGGCGCACGACCACTGGTCGTGTGCCTCTGTTCGTGCGCGTATAAATTTCAGTTTCCAAAGTTCTGTCTCGGGCAATCGCACGAGCGCTGGCAACAGTGCGCACGACCACTGATCGTGCGACACTGATCGTGCGCAGTTGCTAGGTTTTCTGTCAGGTTTCCAGGTTCGTTTCGCACGATCATCAGCCGATGAGTGCGCACGACCACTGATCGTGCGTCACTGATCGTGCGCTTTGTATATTTTCTTTTGATAGGCGAATTTAGATGATTTCGAGTGCGGGAGTTTAGATACTCAAGTGGCAGGCAACTACTCGAGTTCTGGATCTTCTGCCTTGGTCGTTCGACTGTCGTCGAGCTCCGTTTTCTTTAGTGGGCTTGTGGGTAGTGGTATTACTTTGGCGGCAAGTGAGGCTAGCTCACTCAACGCCAAGGTTCAGGTAGGCACTGAGTGCGTTTCACTCAATGCCTAGTCGTGTTGGTTTATTTCAACACTCTTCCTTTACCTTATATTTCGTTTCCGAGTGGATTTTTTTCCAGTTGAATTTCTGGGTTTTCCTTGTCGGCCGTTTTCTTTATTTTCCTAAAGGCCGAATCGTGGGTCGTGGTTAGTAGTGGTGGTTGTAGCTCTTTATGGGGGTGGAGTTGTGTGATATAGCCAAGGCCACCCATGGATTTCTTGCTCCAGGTACGGGCTGGGCATGTCGGGTGGAAGGTCCCTTGTGTTTTCACGTGTTGACCCTCGAGCTTTTGACTTGGACATGGTGGATTGGGGGACTGCGTTTGCCTTCGATCCGGTTCCTCGTTGTTGTTTTTGCTACTATCACTTCCCATAGTTTAGGGTGTTAGAAGTTTCTTCTTTGGTAGTTTTGCAGCATTTTGGCTCTTGGCAGCCTAGTAGACCCTGCAGGATGTGGTTCCTGGGCTGGGTCGTTGCTGTTTCTTTGCACATTGTGCATTTCTTGTTGTCCTGTTTTGGACAGTTGTGACTCTTTCTACTGCATGTTTTTCAGTTACTTTGTCCTTCTGTTTGACTCTTTCATGCAGTTTTACCTTGATTTTTGCTTGCTGAGGTATTCTGTTTTCTTTTGGAATACCCCAGGTTCTGAGCTGTAGCCAGTCTGGTGGCTAGTTGGAGGTGGTGTTGTTGGTGGACTCCCGGACTTTGGAGTTTCGTTTACCTTGTTTGTGAGGTTGTTTTCAGTACTTTCTTACAGATATATATGTGTGCTGGTGGGTTCGTGTCAGGTTGTTGGCGCCCACTAGTAGTTTTTACCTTGTACTAGATATATACTATTACTGCTACCATTTATTTTTTCCTGGAGATAGTCTACTTGCTTTGGGAAGGTTTTATGCTAGGTTGCTAGTTATTTTTAAACTATAAATACTATTATAAATGAAGCTCATGATCAGCATGTTTTTTTTATAAACTTAATCACTATTTTCCAAATCACGTACGAAAACCGTTTTCTTATATATATTATATAAACTAAGTGTAGTGTCTTGCATAGCATGAGTGGTTCTCTTGGGACCCTTATGCGCTCTTTAGGGTGTAAAACCTAATTAAAGTATTTTTCCGCAGCGTTTAAATATAGTTTTCTTTTGTGGACTAGATGATCCACTGAGCCGAGGGATACGGACTCTAAACATAACTGATTTTCTATTCATTAAGCACATGATTTTCTTGCATAAAGATTGTAGTTGGATTTGCCTGAGCGTCAGCAGTTATCCCCTGCTTGACGTGGCATCATGACGCGTGTTTTCTCTTACTCTTATAATTCTTAATTCGGAGAAAATGCGGATTGTGACAGTTGGTATCAGAGGGAGGTTGCTTGATAAGTTAGTTGGGCAACCTTCCTTGGATGCTTTTAGTAGTTCAGCATCATGTCATTCACACACCGATATGTCATCAGCACGTCTTGGCAAAAGCACGAACACTACACTCATAGCATAACATGAAGTATACGGGGCATATTATGTAGTATGGGATGCATAATATGTGTTCGTATATGGATCCACCATAGGGGCTACATGTGAGGGTTATATAGTATGGGATGCATAACCTCACCACATGACTGCGACTAGCACGTTTCTTTTTTCGTTGAATGGAAATGTTATGTAGTATGGGATGCATAACATTTTCATGTGTACGCCGCTCATATCATGCATTAGGGCCTTTTTTTTTGAATGCATAGCACAATAATGCATATCATAACATTGCATAAGCACAACGCGCCGAGCTAAAGATTTGCAGGATGACATATGTACACACATAAGTTTTCAAACTAACATAAGTTCATGCATCCGATCTAGGCACAAGAGTTAGTGAGGTGGTGGTTAACCATCCTAGGTTAGGGCATATCATCTAATTATTGTGAAGAAGATAAACTCTCAGAGCAAGTTTAGCAGCTTTAAGTCTATATCTACATATGTATTGTCTGTACTGGTAGTCGGTTCTAGTCGTGGGATTTGGATCTGATTTGCGTTGTAATGATTTTTTTAGGATGGCTAGGCGTCCTGCGACTCGATCGACTCCCCTGTCTGAGGGTGAATCTTCTGGAGCTCAGAACGATGCGGTGATCGAGGGTCTGCGTCAGAGTAGCGAAGCTATGGGTAGGCAGTTGGAGGAGGTGCAAGCCCAGATTCAGTCTTTGGTGGCAGTTGTGGCAGGGCAGGCTCAGGGTGCGCAAGTCCCTGCAGGGGGGTTAGCTGTTCCTCCTCCTCCTGCACCCTTGAGACCTCCAGTGGTGGTGCCAGCAGAGATGGCCTTCATCTCGCAGTTTCAGAGGCTGAGCCCTCCCACTTATGATGGGAAGGAAAATTTCATGGTGATAGACGACTGGCTGATCTCCATGGAGGAGATGTTCTCGTACTCTGGGATTTCAGATGATCAGGGGGTGATGATAGCCGCCTATCAGCTTAAAGGTTTGGCTAAGAGTTGGTGGCTGAGAGAGAAGGAGAGCCTGGTAGCCGGATGCTCTTGGGGAGTGTTCAAGGAGATGCTGTTGAGGAAGTTCTTACCCTCTGTCGAGCGTGACCGCCTCATGAATGATTTCCTCTATCTGAAGCAAAGGCAGCTCACGGTGGGTGAGTATGAGATAGAGTTTAGTAAGTTGAGCCGTTTTGCCCCTGGATTGGTCAGCGTTGAGGCTGATCGAGTTAAGCGATTCCTCGGTGGTTTGAGGAGTGAGGTGCAGCAGTTGGCCAGTGCTTATGGGTCAGTGACTTATGCTGGAGTTGTAGAGGCTGCTCTTAAGGTTGAGGCCATTGAGACGGCGAAGAGCAGAGGCCAGTAGTTGAGGAAGGATAAGAGGAAGTTGGTAGAGGAGAAGAAACCCCTAGTACCCGATGCTGTTCCGGGAAAGAGGAGCAGGGTGGTGTGCAGTTTTTGTGGCCGGTCAGGCCATCCTGTTGAGAGGTGTTTCAAGAAGGCGGCAGCTCAGAAGAAGGAGCAGGTTCATGCTATTCAGGGTGCTCCTGGGAGAGATGTCTCCTGTTCAGTTTGCAAGCGATCCGGGCATGATGCAGCCCAGTGTTGGTCCAGGGATAGAGTCTGCTATCAGTGTGGGCAGAAGGGTCACGTTAAGTCGAGGTGTCCTCAGGTCCAGTCAGCTCTTCCTGCAGTTCCATTGCAGGCATTACCTCCACCTCAGCGTGTGGACAAGGGAAAAGGGAAGCTGAACGTGATTTCTTCCGAGGAGGCTCAGACTTCGACCCAGGTGATCTCAGGTTAGTAGTTTGTTGTTTTCTTTCTAGCCTGGTAGTTTAGTTGCTAGATTATTTGCGGTACTGTTGTGCTAGTTCCTTAGCTTTGTGCGTTCCTATAGGGAAATTTAAGGTGAAGAACCGCTGGGCGCGTGTTCTGTTTGACTCCGGCGCTACCCACTCGTTCGTGGCTAGAGCCTTTGTGGAGCGTCATCGGTTGTCTCTAGATCGTGTTCGGGATTCCTTCCGTGTCAAGTTTCCCTCTGGTGAATCTGTGTTGTCAGATTTGGGTATTTTGGATTGCCCGGTTTTGTTGGGGGATTTTCTTGCGAAGGTGGATCTGAAGATGATTGATCTAGAGGAGTTCGATGTCATTTTGGGCATGGACTGGCTCTCTCGGTATGATGCGGTCATTCAGTGCAAAGGAAAGCGCTTGGACTTCATCAGGGATGACGGTCAGCCCGGCAGCGTGTATGCTGATCCGTGTCAGGATCCTCCTGTTCTCTCTGCGGTATGTGTTCAGAGATTGTTTCTTTCTGATTGTTGTGTTTGTTTAGTCTCGGCGGTTGGAACCGTTGTTAGCGTGCCACGCTTGGAGGAGATTCCTATTGTTCGTGGTTTCGCCGATGTTTTTCCTGATGATCTTCCTGGTATCCCTCCTGAGCGGGATGTGGAGTTTGTTATTTATTTGGAGCCGGGTACGCGTCCTATTACTAAGGCGCCGTACCGGATGGCCCCTCGTGAGTTAGAGGAGTTGTGAATTCAGTTAGATGAGTTGTTGGCTAAAGGTTTTATCAGGCAGAGTTCGTCGCCTTGGGGTGCTCCTGTTTTGTTCGTAAAGAAGAAAGATGGGTCGATGCGGCTTTGCATTGACTATAGAGAGTTGAACAAGGTCACTATCAAGAACAGGTACCCTCTGCCGAGGATCGATGATTTATTTGATCAGTTGCGTGATAGCACGGTGTTCTCCAAGATCGATCTTCGTTCGGGCTATCATCAGCTCAGGATCCGTGAGGCAGATATTCCACGGACTGCGTTTAGGTCGAGGCATGGGCACATTGAGTTTTTGGTGATGTCGTTTGGTCTGACCAACGCACCATCAGCCTTCATGGATATGATGAACAGGGTGTTCAAGGATTTCCTAGACAAGTTCGTGGTGGTCTTCATTGATGACGTGTTGGTTTATTCTCGCAGTGCTGAGGAGCACGAGCAGCATTTGCGTTTGGTCCTATCAGAGTTGAGGAACCACAAGTTATTCGCCAAGTTGAGCAAGTGCGAATTTTGGTTGCCTCAGGTTTCTTTTCTAGGCCATGTGGTGAACAAGGATGGGATCTCGGTTGACCCAGAAAAGATTACAGCAGTGACGGATTGGAGTAAGCCGAATACTCCTAAGGAGATCAGAAGTTTCTTAGGGTTGGCTGGCTATTACAGGAGATTCGTGGAGGGTTTCTCTTCTCTAGCCGCACCGTTGACCAAGCTGACTCAGAAGAATGTGGCTTTTGTTTGGAGCGAGAAGTGCGAAGAAGCTTTTCAGGAGTTAAAGAGGAGATTGTATACTGCTCCCGTTCTGACCCTTCCTACTGAGGGCATGGATTATGATGTATTTGTGGATGCTTCGCATATAGGTCTGGGATGCGTATTAATGCAGGATGGAAAAGTAATTGCTTATGGGTCAAGGCAGTTGAAAACTCATGAGCGGAATTATCCTACGCATGACCTTGAGTTTGCAGCGGTTATCTATGCGTTGAAGTTGTGGAGGCACTTACTTTATGGGGCCCAGTGCAAGATTTTTACTGACCATAAGAGCCTGAAGTACGTGTTCACGCAGAAGGAGTTGAATCTGCGTCAGCGGCGGTGGCTTGAGTATGTGGCGGATTATGACGTAGAAATCCAGTATCATCCGGGCAAGGCCAATGTGGTGGCCGACGCCCTGAGCCGAAAGACGGGAAAGATCTTTAACCTCTCCGCCGATCAATTAGTTGAGGAGTTCCTCCTTATGGATATTTCAGTGGGATGTTGTAGTTTGCAGAGTAGCTTATCAGTGGAAGAGCCGTCCTGGATTTCTTTGACTAGGCTGCATCAGAAGGACGATCCGGATCTGTTGCACCTTTTTACCAAGACAGAGAAGGGAGAGTTGCCAGATTTTTCTATTGATGATGCGGGTACCTTGAAGTACCGCGGCAGGATTTGCGTTCCCGCTGTTGGGGACATTAGGAGTATGATTTGCAGTGAGGCTCATGGTTCCAGCGTTGCCTACCATCCAGGATCTACGAAGATGTACCGTGACTTAAAGCAAATTGCTTGGTGGTATGGTATGAAAGGAGATATAGCCCGATATGTTGCTGAGTGTCACACTTGCAAGCGTGTGAAGGCCGATCATGGAAGGCCTGGTGGTAAGTTGACTCCGCTAGATATCCCGACTTGGAAGTGGGAGAGTATATCTATGGACTTCATTACGGGTTTGCCAAAATCCCCGAGAGGATATGATTCTGTTTGGGTTATAGTGGATAGATTGACGAAGTGTGCTCACTTCGTGCCATATAAGATTGATTACCCGATGAAGAAGATAGCACAGTTGTACTTGAATGAAGTCATCCGACTCCACGGTGTGCCGGTTAGCATCATTTCTGATCGAGACTCCCGGTTTACTTCTCGTTTTTGGCAGAGTCTGCAGGAGGGTTTGGGTACGGATCTGAGGTATTCTACTGCGTACTACCCTCAGACCAATGGGCAGACGGAGCGGGTCAATCAGATTGTTGAGGATATGATCCGGTGCTATATTTTAGACCACGGTGGAGCGTGGGATGAGCGTCTGCGACTCATGGAATTTGCTTACAATAACAGTTATCAGGAAAGCTTACAGATGGCTCCGTTCGAAGCCTTGTATGGGAGGCGCTGTAGGACTCCGTTGTTTTGGGCTGAGGCTGGTGAGAAGCCGTTGTTGGGTCTTGATGCTCTAGAAGAGATGGAAGTCGCCGTGAAGCTTATTCGGGAGAAGCTTCGTTTAGCCCAGGAGAGGTATAAAAAGAAAGCCAATCGGCGTAGGTCTTCTTTGGAGTTTTTAGTAGGGGATCATGTATACCTCAAGGTTTCTCCAATGGTTGGTGTGAGGAGATTTGGTAAAAATCGGAAATTGGACCCAAGGTATGTGGGCCCGTTCGAGGTCTTGGAGCGGATTGGTGTGTCTGCACATAGATTGGATTTGCCAGCGAACTTCCCTGGTGTTCATAATGTTTTTCATGTTAGCCAATTGCGGAAGTGTGTGCGCAGCAGTGGGCAACTCTTGGATGTTGTGCCCCAGTTAGAGCCCAACCTCTCTTTCGTTGAGGTGCCAGTTCGTATTTTGGATACTCAGGAGCGTGTGCTGCGAAAGAAGTCCATACCGATGGTTAAAATTCTATGGAAAAATCAGGATTTGGAGAGCGCGACTTGGGAACTAGAGTCGGCCATGAGGAGGGCGTACCCTCACCTGTTTCGCTGATTTGATCGGTATGTTTCCCTTTGTAACTTCTGTTTGTTACCTTTTCCTCCTTTGGTAGGAGGGTTGTGCGTAAAGTTTCGGGACGAAACTTTCTTTTAGGGGGGGTGACTGTAACGCCCCGTCTTTTCAGCGATTATTTTATTCTCGTTTGGCGTTACGATGACGCGTTTCCGTGGCTTGTGCCATGTGTGGAGTATGGTTTAGCTCTTTAGAACTGAGTGCCCTGTTAGGTAGCCTGTTGGCAAGATCTCCCTAGCAAACCGAGTCGTTTTGGTGACCGGTGTGGCCTCTCGGGGGGATGTTTGTGTTTGGCTTCGTTTGGGTGTAACTCGAGTTCTGTTCGTCGAAAGTTAATTTCGACTTCGCCGTTGTGTTCGTAGCGTGGGTATTTAGCTACGGTGCGAATTTCGTCGAATTCCGAGGTAGTTCGGTTTTCGCGTCGATTTGGTGCTTTATGTAATTTTGTAATTAATAATATAATTATATAATTATATATATATATATAGTATTAGAATGAAAGCCATCATCTTCTTCACGATAGAAACCGCCGGTCCTGTACGAGAGAAACGAGTAACCGCCGAGCCTTCCCTTCGGACGCCGATTCCCGGAGCGTTTGTGGACGGAATTCGATTCCGAGAGTGGATTCGGATTGCTCTCGTCGAGACCTTCATTCCTGCGGTAAGAAATTCGATTTTCGTGGAGTTTTGGAAGGATTGGAATTTTCAGTTTTGGAAGTTTTCTGCCATTAATGGCCGAGTCTTTGTTCTAGGTGTTGCGGCCGTCTTGATCCGTGCGAAGAGGAGGAGAGCAGTCCAAAGCTTCGCTGAGATTTGAGGCAAGTGGTATTCTTGCCCTTGCCAAGTGTTTTCTTTGATTTTATTTGCTGAAATTGAAATCCCGGTTAGCCCAGGTTAGAGGCCTTGTTGTTCTCATTTTCTTGCTAGCTATAGGGCTTAGTTCTTCCTACTGAAACCCCCCTATATTGTGGTGTTTTGAATCCAAATTGTCGGCGTGAAGCCGTTGTTTCCCTTGCTCTGATTGTTGCTCTGGTTCGGGCATAGCCGAGAGGGAGTGTTAGGAGGGGGGGGGGGTGTGGTTGCCAATTTCCTTCGTTAAGGTATTATTTGAATGGTTAGACATAGTTTGAATGGTAGTAGCGTGCGACGTTGATAGTTGTCTACTGCTACTGCAGTGGCGTGAGTCGTGTGCGCGTTCCGGTGTCGTTCGGGAAATTCCAAACGGTACAGGTTTGCCGCGCACGGTCATCAACCCTTAGGGCGCACGACCACTGGTCGTGTGCCTCTGTTCGTGCGCGTATAAATTTCAGTTTCCAAAGTTCTGTCTCGGGCAATCGCACGAGCGCTGGCAACAATGCGCACGACCACTGATCGTGCGACACTGATCGTGCGCAGTTGCTAGGTTTTCTGTCAGGTTTCCAGGTTCGTTTCGCACGATCATCAGCCGATGAGTGCGCACGACCACTGATCGTGCGTCACTGATCGTGCGCTTTGTATATTTTCTTTTGATAGGCGAATTTAGATGATTTCGAGTGCGGGAGTTTAGATACTCAAGTGGCAGGCAACTACTCGAGTTCTGGATCTTCTGCCTTGGTCGTTCGACTGTCGTCGAGCTCCGTTTTCTTTAGTGGGCTTGTGGGTAGTGGTATTACTTTGGCGGCAAGTGAGGCTAGCTCACTCAACGCCAAGGTTCAGGTAGGCACTGAGTGCGTTTCACTCAACGCCTAGTCGTGTTGGTTTATTTCAACACTCTTCCTTTACCTTGTATTTCATTTCCGAGTGGATTTTTTTCCAGTTGAATTTCTGGGTTTTCCTTGTCGGCCGTTTTCTTTATTTTCCTAAAGGCCGAATCGTGGGTCGTGGTTAGTAGTGGTGGTTGTAGCTCTTTATGGGGGTGGAGTTGTGTGATATAGCCAAGGCCACCCATGGATTTCTTGCTCCAGGTACGGGCTGGGCATGTCGGGTGGAAGGTCCCTTGTGTTTTCACGTGTTGACCCTCGAGCTTTTGACTTGGACATGGTGGATTGGGGGACTGCGTTTGCCTTCGATCCGGTTCCTCGTTGTTGTTTTTGCTACTATCACTTCCCACAGTTTAGGGTGTTAGAAGTTTCTTCTTTGGTAGTTTTGCAGCATTTTAGCTCTTAGCAGCCTAGTAGACCCTGCAGGATGTGGTTCCTGGGCTGGGTCGTTGCTGTTTCTTTGCACGTTGTGCATTTCTTGTTGTCCTGTTTTGGACAGTTGTGACTCTTTCTACTGCATGTTTTTCAGTTACTTTGTCCTTCTGGTTGACTCTTTCATGCAGTTTTACCTTGATTTTTGCTTGCTGAGGTATTCTGTTTTCTTTTGGAATACCCCAGGTTCTGAGCTGTAGCCAGTCTGGTGGCTAGTTGGAGGTGGTGTTGTTGGTGGACTCCCGGACTTTGGAGTTTCGTTTACCTTATTTGTGAGGTTGTTTTCAGTACTTTCTTACAGATATATATGTGTGCTGGTGGGTTCGTGTCAGGTTGTTGGCGCCCACTAGTAGTTTTTACCTTGTACTAGATATATACTATTACTGCTACCATTTATTTTTTTCTGGAGATAGTCTACTTGCTTTGGGAAGGTTTTATGCTAGGTTGCTAGTTATTTTTAAACTATAAATACTATTATAAATGAAGCTCATGATCAGCATGTTTTTTTTTATAAACTTAATCACTATTTTCCAAATCACGTACGAAAACCGTTTTCTTATATATATTATATAAACTAAGTGTAGTGTCTTGCATAGCATGAGTGGTTCTCTTGGGACCCTTATGCGCTCTTTAGGGTGTAAAACCTAATTAAACTATTTTTCCGCAGCGTTTAAATATAGTTTTCTTTTGTGGACTAGATGATCCACTGAGCCGAGGGATACGGTCTCTAAACATAACTGATTTTCTATTCATTAAGCACATGATTTTCTTGCATAAAGATTGTAGTTGGATTTGCCTGAGTGTCAGCAGTTATCTCCTGCTTGATGTGGCATCATGACGCGTGTTTTCTCTTACTCTGATAATTCTTAATTCGGAGAAAATGCGGGTTGTGACATTTGATGATTCCTTTTTCAGATCCACCAAAGATTACTTTGGGTCCATTCTCTGTAGGTACATAGTCCCTCGACATTCTTCTTGTTCAAGTCATGTGCCTGGAACATCCACTATCCAAGTACCATATAGGGGTATGGCCACTTGGATTTGCCTGCATCAAATAAATATTTACCTATCCTCAGAACCCAAATTGTTATTGGGTCCTAGGTTCTTGTTAGTTTGAAATCTATCATGCTTACCTATAGCTTTTCTGACAGGTAAGCTATTCTTGTTTTTAAAACTTGTGTTGAACCAACAATCCATGGCAAAGTGGCTCACCTTGCCACAACACAAACACTCAAATCTGTTGCACCTTCTCTTAGGTACAGACTTCACAACTTTATTGTCAGCAGTCCTTTTAAATATAGGTGTTGGAGCAGCAAACCCTAAGGATTCCTTAAGAACCTGATAAGTTTGCTTATAGAGTGGCATATTGGCATATACACTCTTGCCAATGAGATCTCCATACTCACAGTGACCATGATTAATATCATGATCATACTTGTTTGTAGGTTGCATCACTTTCCTAAAGAAGATAGGGGTTTTATGCCTAGTGGCTGAACTGGGGTTTTGCCTTTTCTATGAGAATTGGTGACCCTTGTTCTTCCTTTAAAGCCTAGACCTGTATTTCCTTTATGAGAAATGAAATTGTCTATTAAGGGCAAGACAGACTTTGGCTCAGAGAATTTAGCCACTAACTCCTTTTCTTTCTGAAGTTTTGCCTCCAGATTCTTGATGTGATTTCCTTGAAGGAGATTATGCCCATCTGAATAACAGTTATTTTTTCAGTTTGGCAACCTCCTTTAGTTTCAAATCAATCAACATGGCTGAATCTGATGCAGCCTGCTTAAGAGATTCAATTTCCTTGGCCTGCTTCTTGACAAGGAACTTGCTCCTCTTCAGAGCTTGCAACAAACCACCATACTCATCAATGAGTTGATGTACATCCCCCTCAGATTTAGAACCATCCAAACCTCTTGATGCAAATGCTTCTGATTCTAATCCAGTATAGTAATCAGAAGCTAAGGGAGAATTATATACCTTACTTGGACCAGGCTGATCCTGGCACTGATCATCTTCTGATAGAGCCATCAGCCCTTTACAGCAATAGTCTTCAACTCCATTTATGGAGTCCAGCATTTGTAAGAATTATGATTCCCTAGAATCCTCTTCTGTAGAGAACATCTCAACATATGCTTCTGCATCATCTTCTTCTCCAGATTCTGAGGATGAAGAGTCTGTCCAACTCTTCTGCTTCTGAGCAACAAAGGATTTCTCCTTCTTGTCTTTTACTTGAAGCTTCTTCTTGTCCTTAGACTTCTTCCTCTTGTCAGGACAGTCAGCTATGACATGTCCAGACCTGTTGCAGTAATAACAAACAATCTTAGAATTAGTTTGTTTACTAGGATTTGAGGCATACCTGTCCTCCTTGAAAGTCATCTTTTTCTTGTAATAATCATCCTTGGAAAAGGATGTTGAAGGCTTGGTTCTCCATTTCTTCTTTTTCATAAACCTCTGAAACTGCCTTATAAAGGCAGCAAAGTCCCCATCAAAGGTGTGGCTATCAGATGTACTAATGTCAGGATTTTCTACTTCTGCCTTAGCACTTATTCTGAGTGGAGAAGGAGACTTTCTCCTACCCTTTCTTGTGCCTTCAGCCTTAAAGGCTACTGACTTATCTTTATGCTCAGACCTGCTGCTTTTCTCTTCCTCCTTTCTGGCAGTGAGCTGTATTTTATAAGATAGCAGCTTTCCAAACAATGTAGGTAGAGGTGTATCAGCAAGCCTGGCCACCTCTCTAATGGCACATATCTTTGTATCATAGTCCTTGGTTAGTGACCTGAGAAACTTGTCATTCAATTCAAATGTGTTGAAGACTCTTCCATAGGTCATCAGCTCATTTACTATTTGTTGGGTATTGTATCCACAATGGACCTGATTTGAAGAAGCCCCATAACAAGCTAAGCTGAATTGACAATGTATTTGACGATCTTCTATCAAGTTGTGCTTGCAGCTATTCTATGCTAAGTACACACCAATGTCAGGGTGCAGTGGGTCAATATACACGGGTCTGCGCAACGTAATCCCTCATTGAGTAGATTAGTGTGTTGATTCACGTGTGCTCTCTCTATTGGAGTGTACTTATTTTCAAGTACAGGGTTAAGGTAGATCAAGAGCAGAAGAAGGAGCAAAGATGAGTGAAAGACCAAGTCATCAAAGGAAGGAAGAGAAAATTTTTCTAAGTCAAAATTGACGGGAATCACTAAGTGATTCTCGCCGACTTCGACGGGAATCGTTAGTGATTCCCGTCGATTCGATGAGAATCAGTTTGCATTCCCGTCGAACTTCTTCCGACTGACAGTTTTCCAACAGGAATTCTGCCAAGGCAGAATCGACGGGAATCGCGAGTGATTCCCGCCGACTTCGATGGGAATCACAAATGATTCCCGCCGATTTTGCCTTAGGCAATTTTTCTCTCTCGCTGGACCGAACCAAGGTGTCGTGCGCTGTTTCGGCCGGGGCTAGGTTTTCTCCTTATGGGTCTCACAACGGTCTTTAGGGTTGGCCTCTGGTATATATATACCCGTATTTTGAACCTCTACAGCAACTATTCACGAAAATCGAAAGCAGCCGACGTCGTGCCCTAGCCGATCGCGGAAACCGCCGATCGCCTGTAACCGCTCGCAAGTTCGTCGCCACCGTTGATCTCAGTGATTCTTTTATCTTCCAACGACAGTACCGAGGCAAGCCGAGCATCTCACACATTTCTCTTGAGATCTTTTGTCTCTCGATTCATTGAACGAGACAAGTTCTCCATTCTGAATCAGTGGAGATGATTGATCCGACTGAGATCGTTGGTAGACCTTGCTTGCTTCGTCATGAAGTTTGGATCTACAAAGTATCGCCGCCGCAATCACTTGCCACCGCCGATCTTGACAAGATCCTCTCCAAGAGAGAAATCCGGTTGTGGACTCTTCGTAACTTTCAAGAAAGCTTCAACGAACGAAGAAGGACATCGGAATCTCCAAAAACTTTGTTTGTATTTTCTTTTACATTCAATTTTGATTTGTTGTAAAGGAATTTTTATTCCTAGTTGTAAGGGTTGGGTGCAACCCATGGTGGTGAAGTTGTGAATCCTTTATTGGAAGGGTTCCTTCCGTAGTGTGAGGATTGGATTTCAATCCGTTTGGAGAAGTGACCGAGTCGTCCCTTGGTGGGAGATAGGTCGAAGGGGGAAAGTGGGCGTACCCAAATCGGGGAACCACTATAACTCTTTGTGTGTTTTTTGTGCTGTGTTTGTTAATTTGTGCAGGTAAATTTAATTCCGCAAAAGACTGCACGACACCTATTCCCCCCCCCCCATAGGTGGATTTAGTCGACACTAGAGACTTTCAAGTGGTATCAGAGAGAGGTTACTCATCAGTAATGTTAACACCTTGAGTAAGATCCTGTGTATAGTGTCAAGAGGAAAGAAGATCTCAGGAATGGACGGACTCAAGTATTCAGGAAAGATCCCAGTATGCACCAAGCTGAACTTTCCCATCTGGAAGGAAAGGATCAGGTTCTTCATGGAAATAGTCGACCCCCGACTCTTTATGAGAGTGGAGGAGGGCCCTTATATCCCGACTAAGCCCGCCACCATTAATCCTACCAAGATGGTGCCCAAGAAGCTCTCCGAAATGGATAAGGATGAGATGGTGCTTGTCGGACTAGACAAGAAAGCTCAAAATATCTTAGTAAGCGCCGTCAATGATTCCATGATGCAGAATTTCAGCAACTGCAGGACTGCCAAGGACATATGGCACTGCCTGATCATTCTGATGGAAGGCACAGATGAAGTAAGGGATGATCGAAGATCCCTTCTGAACCAGAAGTATGAGGCCTTCAGGAAAGGTCCCAAGGAATAAATCGGAGTGACATTCGAGAACTTCCTGAAGATCGTCAATGCCCTGAAGGGTTATGGCAGAGTGTTCACCGATGGTGAACTAAATGACAAATTCCTTAGATCCCTTACTAAGGAATGGGATACAAAGATCTGCGTCATCAGAGAATTTGGCAAGCTGGCAAAAACTGATCCCCAGATTATATTTGGAAATCTAATGTCCTACGAGCTTCAGTTGAACACCAGAAAAGTTGAATAAGAAGCCGATAAGGCCGCAACCAAAGAAAAGACTGTGGCCCTGAAAGCTAATCACTCAAGGAAAGGCAAGGGTGCAGCCTCATCCCTCTCTTGGAGAAAGGTTGAGGAAGAAGACTCTGAGCAATGCTCATCCGGCTCAGAGCTACCTGAAGAAGAATTCTCCTTCGCCACTCGAGAGTTCAAGAAGTTCCTCAAGATGAGGAATCAAAGAAAGAGAGACGGCTCCTCCTCCAGACATCAGAAGAAGAATTACTCTTCTGACAGGTATGAGTCTAAACAGAACAAACATCGCTCTGCTGACATTATCTGCTTTGGATGCAATAAGCCAGGCCACGTCGTTGTTGACTGCCACCAAAGCAAGAGAGATAAGGGGAAAGGAGAGGAGCACAAGTCCTCTAGAGATAAGAAGAAGGAGAGGAGCTACATTTCTAAAAAGCCAAAGACACTTAGTGAATCTGACTCTTCAGACTCCAGTGATGATGAGGAAGCCTACTTCGGGCTAATGGGTCGCTCCGACTCAGATAGAGACTGTCCCACATTTACTGGGAAGGTAAAAGATCGCACCCCCCTCTCTGACTCTGACTCTAACTCTGAGTCTCCTGAAGATGATCACGATGATAGTCCATCTGCCCGTGAAGCTTAACTCCTCGAAAAGTATGAGCTTATGCTCAATACTTTCGAAGAGTGCCAAAAGAGGTTGAGCGCTCAGAAAAAGGAAGTCAAGTTCCTTAAGGCTGAGGGTGTGTCCCTAAGAGAAAAGATCACTAGCTTGATTTCTCTCCGACAGGAACATCTTGATAGTTTAACTTTCAAGGCAGCCTAAACACCTAGAGGGGGGGGTGAATAGGTTCTGCTTCTCTTTCTAAAACTTCTAGACAGAATTCAATTTATTAATTAATATGAAAACACAGCAATCACAGAAAACAAAACATCACAGATTGCACTATGATTTATAGTGGTTCCCCAAGGTCTGGGTACATCCACTTTCCCCCTTCACCTATCTAGCTGTATGCTAGATTCGGCCAAACTTCCACTTATCTCAGATCAATAGATCTTACAACTCAGAACCCAACAGGTTCCTACAACTCAGGCACAACTGCCCTACCTCAGCCTTGCCCCAAGGCCTACTACTCAGAGAATATCCTTCTCCTACACTCAGGCAATCAGCCCTACCACTCAGAGTTCAACACTCCTACACTCAGCCTTTATAACATAGGCTTACAACTCAGATCTGTATAAACAGATCCTACAGAAATATAGAAAAGATTGTTTAACTTGTCTTGCCAAGTTGAGAGAGAAAAGGCAATGACAATTCTTAATCAGCTGATGCAATCAACTATTTCTTAGCCTTCTTCAAAGCTTCTTGAAAATGTACTTAGCTGAGTTGATTCCAAACAGCTTCTTGAGAATCCACTGGTGGATTCTTTCTTCTTCTTCAAATTCTGACTTGATCTCTCTCTATCCAGAACTTTGAATGATTCTTCTGAATTCTGATTAGAACTCTTCTTAGATCTACCCTTAGATATTCTTCTTAGATCTCCCGGAGAAGATCTTCTTAAGTGCCTAGCACTTTCTTGAAATGAGTAGAATGTAATCCTTCTCCACTTTTTGATCCAATGTATTTCAAAGGGTCAGTTCTATATGTTGTTGATTGATTTTCTTCTTCTGAATCTGTCTATTTATAGACATTCTTCATGGTAACCGGCTGATCCGGTTTCTAACCGTTTTCTGACAAGTCTGACAACTTCAGTTAACTGGTGATAACCCACAGCTGTCAAGTCTTCAAACAAGTCCTGTGCCTTAGTGTTGAAACAGTCTGTCTGAAAGTGTCGAGACCATCTGTCTATTTGTGTCGACACAATTGACTTTGGTGTCGACACTGCCTTCAGTGATGTCGACTAAATTGCCTTTGTGTCGACATATCTTCTTCTGAAAACAACTTGATCTTTGACTCTGCAGTGTGTCGACACAAGTCCTGTGTGTCGACACAGTTGTTGTAGAATCATAACTTTAGTAAGTGTTGACTTAGCCTTCTGGTGTCGACACATTCATTTTTTAGCTTTGCTATAATGTGTCGACTTACTCACTATGTGTCGACACATTCTGCTGGTGACGACAAACTTGTGGTCGACTATTTTCTTCTGTGTCGACACAATTTCCCAGTGTTGTGTCGACTTACTTCTTCTGTGTCGACACAATTTCCCAGTGTTGTGTCGACTTACTTCTTCTGTGTCGACACTTTTTCCCAGTGTTGTTGTAGACTATGTTATGTGTCGACACTTTTTCCCAGAGTAGTGTCGACTTACACCTTCTGTGTCGACACACTTTCTTCTATGTGACGACACATGTTCCTTTGTGTCGACACTTGGACTTAGAATTTTTTTTTTGTAAACTTTAACAATTCTTTACCTGCACATGTCAACTCAAAACAACATCAAATACAACATGATGTATATCATTGAGCTAGGTTGGGCTTCTTCAAATCAGGTACACATTTTCCAATGTACCCAACAATCTCCCCCTATTTGGAGAAGTCATAACCCTTATAGCCAATGATATACACCATTTATAAATAGTATAAAATGATGATATATGACAATACACAGGGATACTTAATTATAAACAAAATAATAATAACATCATGGATAAAACAATCTATCACAGATTTAACAATATTTTGTTTATTACTGGGTAATGTTTGATTACATGGTTTTTCTTTGACTGATCACATTACATCATTACAAAACATTATGAAAGACTAAAACATTATCAGGATTGATCAGGCTCTCTAATAACAATCCCTTGGCCAGATTTAATTTTAGCTGTCACAGGAGCTTCTGATTCTTCAGCCATCTTTTTTCCTTTAAGATCAGCTTTCTTCTTAGCTTCTTCCTTGAGCCTTTGCCTTTCAAAATAATGAAAAGGCTTTGGGAAGTATTTGCTTGGCTCCATAGCATCAGTTGGAAGTCTTCCCAGCTTAGCTTTCCTTCTGAATTGTACAATGGCTTCTTGTCTTGCCTCATACTTCTGCCATTCCTGCTCATTGTACCACTTGCCCCTTTCATGAACTTGATCTTTGACAGCTTTCCATGCAGTGAGTATTATATTTCTGGAAGTAGGACTCCACTGCTCAAAATCTGGCTTCAGCTCAGCCTGCTCTCTAAATCTTTTCTTTGACAGTAGAGCATCTTGCTGTTCTTGCAAATTTACCTCAGGCTTATCAACCTTTCCAAAGATAACATTTACAACCTCCTTTGAAGGACTATACATATATTGCACTTGCTGATCCAATATATCAAAATCTGGAGGGGGGTATATGACTTGGGCAACCTCAGGTTGGTCACCTTCAAGTAGTCCTGTTTGTAGACCTGACTCAGCCACCATGTTATCATCACACAATGGTGGATATCCCAATGTGGCTCTTATACTATTGGTCACCCACTTGGCATGCTCAGAGCCTGCATGAATGAGCATCCTCTCCCCCTTTATGGCTTCTCTTGATACATGATCTCTAAGATCATCTTTATGAAATCGAATTTGGCCATCCAAATAATTCACTCCCTCCTTGAAAAATGGTCTTAACTTTTGAAGCTTTTCAGATATTTCCTGTTGAGAGGTTGTGATGGCAGTCTTAACAGATGCAATAGCAGCCTGAAAATTCTTATCAAATTCTTCCATCTCTTTGGCTCTATCTGCCGGCATCCCTGGAACAATCTTCTTCACCTCTTGAATGATCTCATTATGAGATTCAGTTAAATTGTCATTCATTCTTATTTGATTTTCCAGAACATAACCTTGCTTCAAAGCAATATCATCCACCTTTGTAGAGATAGCCTGCTGTTGTTTGGCCAGATAAACTACAGCATTGCCACCCTTGTGGAAGCAATCTGTCATTTCAGTTTTATTCAAGTTGACCTGAAATTGGATAGATTTGATATCTTGGGCTAAGTCAAACTGCAGAGTTTTGTTGCTTTCATCAACATATTTCTCAATGGCCACCCTGTGGTCATCCAATTTCACCTGTAAATCCACCAAGAACTTGTTATAATCAACTTCAGGAGGTGGTGGTGGAGGTGTTGTTTGTAAAGCCTGCTTATAAGTCTTGCTTCTTCTTTTAAATACAACCAGTTTTCTTTTCTTAGCCAACCTCGCTTCTTCAGTTTCAGATTCAGAAGTACTCTCAATGTGAACTCTATCTGCTTCAGTGCCATGTTGCTCAGTTTCAACATGTACTGGCTCCCCCTCAAATCTTTGCTCCTCCTCTACTTCTTGTACTTTTTCAATCTCTTGAACTTTCTCCACTCCTTGTTCTAGCTCTATGTCAAGAGGCTGCTCAACATCTTGGTCCTCTTCTATTCTATCAGTAGCTATGTCATCATTAGGAAATAACTCATCCAGAGTGTATTCTTTTTGAACTGGAGCACCTGAAGATAAGTCATTAGGTGCATCCTTGTGCACATTCTCAGGCAGCTGCATATCTGGAGTAGGAGAAGACACATGCTCCCCCTGAACCTGTGCAGAAAAAAAAACTTTTAGAAAGTCTTTTATAGTAAAATACAGTTGCTCCCCCTACACCTGTACCACTTGTACCTGAGCAGGGGTAGATACATTTTGAGCAGGAGATTGAACTGGCTCCCCCTGCATCTGTGCAGATGTATCTACTTGATGAACTATAGTGGAGGCAGGTTGTTCTTCACTCTGTATCCTAAGTGGGTCCTCTTGTTGTTGCTCAGTCTCGTGAGCTGGAGAAGGGGATTGCACAGGGGTGTCTGGCCTGCTCTCTTCAGGCACATCCTTAGACAGCACCCTTTCCCACCTGGAGAATAGTCTCATGTCCATCCTTCTCATATGATTGATTTTAGATCCTGGCAGTTGCTGCATCACTTCAGGAATTGCTCCATTGAGATATAGACTTATGATCCTAGCCATGTTAGGCTTCTTGATCCCTTCTTTAATCTTGTCAAATAGGATTACTGACCAATCAGTAGGAATTGTAAAGGCAATCCTGGTCATAAGGTTGAACATATAGGCAGAAATCCTATCATGTCCACCTGTCTTGCAGAGAATTACTTTCCCAACTATTTCAGACAAGAACTTTCCTTGCTGATTCATACCCTTCCTATTGAATGCAGCTCCAATCTTCATGTTTGAATCCAAACCACACCATTGAAGGGCTTCCCTTGTCTTAGAACTAGGAACCTCTTCTTCATTTTCAACTACTTGTAATTGCAAAAACTTTCTCAAACCTCTTTGGGTAATCTTAATCTTAGTCCCGTGAACAATGGACTTGATCTTGAGTTCAGTAGAATGGACTGATGCTGAGATAAAGAACTCGTGCACCTCCTTCTTCCAGATCTTGGATGGTTCTGAGATAAGAAATTCTAACCCTGAGTCGGAGAGGAGGGTTATAACCCTTGAACATCGGGCTGCGCATCTGCAAACGCCTGGCGCACCAACTCATACCCTTCATTAACATTGTCTTCAATCCTTGGCGCCATCGAGTCGTCGAGAAGGCTTGAGAGAGGAGAGAAAGAAAGACTGTCGACACAGGGTTTGAGTCTCGAAAACCTTGAAAGCGTGTCGACAATAAGAGCTTTTGACCTATTTATAGCTTCTGTTGAAAGAAGTTCAAAAGGCGCCAAAAACAGTCTAAATGTGTCGACACAGACGGAATGTGTCGACACAAGCTTCTATTAACTCGACATTTCTTCAGCCTACTATGTGTCGACACCAATTTGTGGTTATGTCGACACTTGGATACATAGTAGAAAGACAGAAATTCTGTGTCGACACTAAGGACAAGTGTCGACACATATTTTGTAAGTGTCGACACCATAATTCTGGTTGAGTCGACATTACATTTCTGGTTAAGTCGACAATAAAACTCTTAAGTGTCGACACATATTCTCTGTGTCGACACAATATTTCTGACTTGTCGACATAATTTCTCTGAGTCGACACATTATTACTGAATGTGTCGACACATTCTTACTTAGCCAATTTCTGTAACTTCAATGTGTCCTTTTTAACACTTGATTATGTTGTTACTACTTTTACTTACTTATAAACCATTTCAATAGCATTGTTAATGATTTTGTTTAATACATTAATCAATGGTTAACATACCTAATTCAATTTTGAATTTATTGAATTTGGTTTCATCTAAAGGCTTAGTAAATACATCTGCTATTTGATAATCTGTTTTTACAAATTCCAATGAGATGTCACCTTTTTCTACATGTTCTCTAAGAAAATGATATTTGATTTCTATATGCTTAGTTCTACTATGAGAAACTGGATTATTAGCAATAGAAATAGCACTCTTAGAATCACATAAAAGGGGTGTTCTACTTACCTGAATACCATAATCTTTAAGCTGATGCTGCATCCATAATAGCTGTGCACAGCAGCTTCCTGCAGCAATATACTCTGACTCAGCTGTGGAAATTGCCACACTAGTCTGTTTTTTACTACTCCAAGATATTAGTCTTCCTCCCAGGAATTGACAAGTACCTGTAGTACTCTTTCTATCCTCTCTACATCCTGCAAAATCTGCATCTGAATAGCCTGTTAGTTGAAAATCTCTATTCCTAGGGTACCAAAGACCTAGAGTAGGAGTGCCCTTTAGATATCTCAGAATCCTTTTTACTGCAGTATAATGAGATTCTTTAGGGCAGGCTTGGTACCTAGCACAGACACATGTTGCATACATAATGTCAGGTCTACTAGCAGTGAGATATAGTAGTGACCCAACTATTCCTCTATACAATGATTCATCAACAGGTTTACCTGCCTCATCTTTGCATATTGGCATACTTGTGCCCATAGGAGTTCTCATGGAGGAGGATGACTCCATACCATATTTTTTAATTAATTCCTTGGTGAACTTAGACTGGGATATGGACAATCCATCATCAGTCTGTCTTACTTGGAGTCCCAAGAAGAACTTAAGTTCTCCCATACTGCTCATCTCAAACTTCCCTTGCATAAGTTTGGCAAACTTTTTACAAAGGTTGTTTTCAGTAGATCCAAAGATTATGTCATCAACATAGATCTGGACTAAGATGATCTTTCCTTTGGATTCCCTAAGGAATAGAGTTTTGTCTATCTTTCCTCTTGAGAATTTATTCTCAATGAGGAAGGTAGACAGGGTTTCATACCAAGCCCTTGGAGCTTGTTTTAACCCATACAAAGCTTTCCTAAGCTTATACACAGAATCAGGTTTAAGAGGATCTACAAAACCTGATGGCTGCTCTACATATACTTCTTCTTTAAGATCACCATTCAGAAATGCTGACTTTACATCCATCTGGTATACTTTGAAGTCTTGGTAGGCTGCATAGGCAAGGAACATTCTGATTGCCTCCAGCCTTGCTACTGGAGCAAAGGTTTGATCAAAGTCAATCCCTTCTTCCTGCCTGTATCCTTTTGCAACCAATCTTGCTTTATTCTTTATTATTATTCCACTTTCATCTAGCTTGTTCCTATAGATCCACTTAGTCCCAATTATGTTGTGGCCTCTTGGTTTAGGAACAAGCTCCCAGACCTTGCACCTTCTGAACTGATTCAGCTCCTCTTGCATAGCATCAATCCAGTGCTGGTCTTGGATAGCTTCTTCAAACTTTTTAGGTTCCATTTGAGACAAGAAACTAGAATGCAAAACTGTGCTTTGATTTCTGCTTCTAGTTTGCACTCCTTGTCTTGGATCACCAATTATCTGATCAGTAGGATGATCTCTTAGATATCTTATAGCTGGAGGTAGATTCCCTTCAGGTTGAGCATCTCCAGCTTCTTCATTCTGCTGTTCCTCTTGGTTTTCATCAGCTTCCATTATCTCTTGTACTCCCCCTGGACAGCAGCCTTCATTTTCCAATGCTCCCTCTTCCTTTGAAGCTTCAGCAATGGAGAGCTTGTCCATCTTCTTGCTTATACCTGTTGAGTCATTTGATCTACAAGACAATTCACAATTGATTAATCTTGTTTCATCAAATACAACATGCACAGATTCTTCAACAACTTGAGTAGTTAAGTTGAAGACTCTATAGGCCTTACTATTTGTGCTGTACCCAACAAATATCCCATCCTGGGATTTGGCAGCAAACTTAGTCAAATAAGACTTACCATTGTTAAGTATATAGCACTTGCAGCCAAAGATCCTAAAATAGGATAGATTTGGTTTTCTGCCTTTCACAATCTCATAGGGAGTCTTCCTGTGGCTTTTGGTGATAGAAGCCCTATTGATGACATGACAAGCAGTGTTAACTGCCTCAGCCCAAAAATATTCTGGGAGAGAGGTGTCACTCAATAGAGTTCTACCAGCTTCAATTAATGATCTATTCTTTCTTTCAGCAATTCCATTTTGCTGAGGTGTTCTAGGTGAGGAGAACTCTTGGAAAATCCCAAAGTCTATACACAAGTTTGTTATGCTTTCAGATTGAAACTCAGTACCATGGTCACTTCTGATTTTGACCACTGTACTGTTCAGTTCATTCTGAATTTGCTTTACAAACTTAAATAATACACTTGGGGTTTCAGATTTTTGTCTCAGAAAGAACACCCATGTAAATCTAGAATAGTCATCTACAACCACTAGTGTGTAGACCTTCCTACCTAGACTGTGAACTGGCATAGGACCAAAAAGATCCATATGCAAGAGGTATAAGCACCTCACAGAATCCTTGTTTTCAAGGCTTTGAAATGAGGTTTTTGTCTGCTTGCCCTTTTGACAAGCTGAGCATACCCCTTCCTTTATACACTTAACTTGAGGCCCATTCCTCACTAGTTCTTTACTAAAGAGTTGGCCAATTGTCTTGTAGTTTAGATGAGCCAATCTCTTGTGCCACTTAACACAATGAGAAGCATTGTCATCAGCTACAAGACAAATGGGGGATGCCTTATTCTCACATTCAAAATTAAGGCAATACACATTTCTCTTCCTATACCCAGTCAATATGATCTCTTGATCACTTGACCTTTTGATATGACATCCATCCTTACCAAATGAAATGTCATATCCTAGATCACTCAGCTGGCTTATGCTTATTAGATTATGTTTCAAACCTTTTACATAGGCCACTTGGGTGATAGTAATTAGGTTTGAAGAGATGTTACCAAATCCTTTGATGACTCCTTTTTCAGATCCACCAAAGATCACTTTATGTCCATCTTTGACAGATGAATACTCCTTCAGCAGCCCCTTTGTTCCAGTCATGTGCCTGGAACAACCACTATCCAAGTACCATATAGGGGCATGGTAACTTGGATTCACCTGCAATACAGAATTACTTACCCTTAGAACCCAAGTAAGTCTTGGGTCCTTGGTTCAGGTTAGCCTTAATAAAGTTATCATAACCTCTTCTAACAGGTAGACTCTTATTCTTTATAACACTTGTGTTATACCAGCAGTCCAATGCAAAATGACCCCTCTTGCCACAGCACCAACATTCAAACTTATTGTATCTAGATCTAGATACATCCTTGTCAGAAGCATTTCTGTTCATTGCTGGTGCTGTTGCAACTTCTCCTACTGGTTTCTTAAAACCATAGGGCTTATGACCATAGGTAGGCCTGCTTGCCTTAACACCCTTGTTCTTCAGAACATTTGTCTTGATATGATCCTGAATGTCTTCATGATCATATATGTTAGAAGGCACTTTCTCCTTACCAAACTTTATGGGGACTGAAAGGTTTAGTGGCTGAATAGGGGCTTTGCCTTTCCTCTTGAATCTGCCAGCCCTGGAGTTACCCTTAAATCCTAATCCAGCCTTACCCTTCTGAGTGACAAATTCATCTATCAAGGGTAAGACAGATTTAGGCTTAGAGTAACTAGCCACTAAATCCCTTTCAATTCTAAGTCTGTCCTCCAGACTCTTTACTTGATCATTAGTATAATTAATTGTGCCCATCTGAATAATAGTTATATTCTTCAGCTTGGCAATTTCAGCTAACTTTTGATCAAGGACTTTTTCTAACTCAGTTGTTGCAACCCTTAGATCAGCAATTTCCTGAGCCTGAGATTTAACCAGGTTCTTGCTTTTCTTAAGGGCCTGCAACAAGTCCCCATACTTGTCTATCAATTGATAGACATCTCCTTCAGATCCAGATGCATCTTCATCACTTGATGCAGATGTAGCTGATTCTTCACTTGTACTACAAACATATGTACTGGAAGGACAGTTTACCTCATTAGGACCAGACTGATTCTGGCATAGGTCCTCTTCTGATCTAGTCATCAAACCCAAGCATTGATGTTCATTGATGGAGTCTAGCAACTGCATAAACTCCTCTTCCTCAGATGCAGCATATAATCCAATATATGCTTCAGCTTCAGATCCTGATTCTGAAGTTGACTGGTCTGACAGACTTTTATCTTTCTTTGCTACAAAGGATTTCTCCTTCTTGCCTTTCTGATAAGTCTTCTTCTTTTCTGAAGATTCCTTCCTTTTGTCAGGACAATCAGCCACTACATGTCCAGGCCTATTGCAACAATAGCAGACAATCTTTGAAGTAGTGGCTTTGCTGGGCTTTGACCTGCTTTTCTCTTTCCTAGATGACCTTCTTTTCTGATAATAGTCATCTACTTGCTGTGATGAGGAAGGCCTAGACTTCCATTGCTTCTTTTTCAAGAACCTTTGAAATTGTCTAGTGAATGCAGCAAAGTCTGCATCTGAATCACTGCTGACTGAACCCTTATCTGAATTTTCAGAACTACCTTCTTCAACTTCCTTAGGAGGAGATGGTGATTTCCTCCTATTCTTTCTGGTGGCTTCAGCATTAAATGCCACAGTCTTTTCTCTATGCTCTCCTCTTGAGTTTCTTTCCTCCTCCTTCCTTACCATAAGTTGCATTTCATAGGATAGCAACTTTCCAAACAGAGTTGGAGGAGATATCTCTGCCAATTTTGCCACTTCTCTTATGGCACAGATCTTTGTATCCCAATCCTTTGATAAGGATCTTAAGAATTTGTCATTCAGTTCATAGGTACTGAAGACTCTTCCATAGGAAATTAGCTCATTCACAATTCTATAGAATTTCTTATAGCACTCAGTTATGCTATCAGATTTTCCTTGTCTAAAACTTTCATACTCCTGATTTAGCATAGATTTTCTGTCCAGCCTTACTTCTTCTGATCCCTCCATGTAGACAATTAATGTGTCCCACATCTCCTTGGAGGTCTTGCAGTGAATCAGATTCTGAAATGTTGAATCATCTATGGCACTGACAATGATGTTCTGTGCCCTTTTGTCCATGGTTGCCAAGATGATTTCATCCTTGGTCATTTCAGAATAAGTCTTTGGTGTTTGGATATTTGCATCAAGAACAGATATCTTCATTGGTATGAAGGGGCCTTCCTGTACTGTGATGTAAATCCTTGGGTCAGATGCTTCCATAAACAATCTGACTCTTTCTTTCCAGATCCCAAAGATTTCCTTCTTGCATATGGGTAATTTCATTGACCCTAGCTCCTTATGATTCTCTCCAGAACCCATCTTCTTGATTCTTGAATCTGCCTATCAGATCTACCTCAGACTGTTAAGTCCTTTTTGAGGAACCTCCCTCTGATACCACTTGATAGTTTAACTTTCAAGGCAGCCTAAACACCTAGAGGGGGGGGTGAATAGGTTCTGCTTCTCTTTCTAAAACTTCTAGACAGAATTCAATTTATTAATTAATATGAAAACACAGCAATCACAGAAAACAAAACATCACAGATTGCACTATGATTTATAGTGGTTCCCCAAGGTCTGGGTACATCCACTTTCCCCCTTCACCTATCTAGCTGTATGCTAGATTCGGCCAAACTTCCACTTATCTCAGATCAATAGATCTTACAACTCAGAACCCAACAGGTTCCTACAACTCAGGCACAACTGCCCTACCTCAGCCTTGCCCCAAGGCCTACTACTCAGAGAATATCCTTCTCCTACACTCAGGCAATCAGCCCTACCACTCAGAGTTCAACACTCCTACACTCAGCCTTTATAACATAGGCTTACAACTCAGATCTGTATAAACAGATCCTACAGAAATATAGAAAAGATTGTTTAACTTGTCTTGCCAAGTTGAGAGAGAAAAGGCAATGACAATTCTTAATCAGCTGATGCAATCAACTATTTCTTAGCCTTCTTCAAAGCTTCTTGAAAATGTACTTAGCTGAGTTGATTCCAAACAGCTTCTTGAGAATCCACTGGTGGATTCTTTCTTCTTCTTCAAATTCTGACTTGATCTCTCTCTATCCAGAACTTTGAATGATTCTTCTGAATTCTGATTAGAACTCTTCTTAGATCTACCCTTAGATATTCTTCTTAGATCTCCCGGAGAAGATCTTCTTAAGTGCCTAGCACTTTCTTGAAATGAGTAGAATGTAATCCTTCTCCACTTTTTGATCCAATGTATTTCAAAGGGTCAGTTCTATATGTTGTTGATTGATTTTCTTCTTCTGAATCTGTCTATTTATAGACATTCTTCATGGTAACCGGCTGATCCGGTTTCTAACCGTTTTCTGACAAGTCTGACAACTTCAGTTAACTGGTGATAACCCACAGCTGTCAAGTCTTCAAACAAGTCCTGTGCCTTAGTGTTGAAACAGTCTGTCTGAAAGTGTCGAGACCATCTGTCTATTTGTGTCGACACAATTGACTTTGGTGTCGACACTGCCTTCAGTGATGTCGACTAAATTGCCTTTGTGTCGACATATCTTCTTCTGAAAACAACTTGATCTTTGACTCTGCAGTGTGTCGACACAAGTCCTGTGTGTCGACACAGTTGTTGTAGAATCATAACTTTAGTAAGTGTTGACTTAGCCTTCTGGTGTCGACACATTCATTTTTTAGCTTTGCTATAATGTGTCGACTTACTCACTATGTGTCGACACATTCTGCTGGTGACGTCAAACTTGTGGTCGACTATTTTCTTCTGTGTCGACACAATTTCCCAGTGTTGTGTCGACTTACTTCTTCTGTGTCGACACAATTTCCCAGTGTTGTGTCGACTTACTTCTTCTGTGTCGACACTTTTTCCCAGTGTTGTTGTAGACTATGTTATGTGTCGACACTTTTTCCCAGAGTAGTGTCGACTTACACCTTCTGTGTCGACACACTTTCTTCTATGTGACGACACATGTTCCTTTGTGTCGACACTTGGACTTAGAATTTTTTTTTTGTAAACTTTAACAATTCTTTACCTGCACATGTCAACTCAAAACAACATCAAATACAACATGATGTATATCATTGAGCTAGGTTGGGCTTCTTCAAATCAGGTACACATTTTCCAATGTACCCAACACATCTGGACCTGACTTCTGAGCACTCAGATTTTCTAAGGCTCCTTGACCAAAAATAGGAAGAAATCAACAAGCTGGAAGAACAGCTTGCGGCAGAAAGGAAGATTAACAAAAGCTTCTCTATGCCTAAGACCGTTCTTCCTCTGGTTGATGTATTTTCTGCTCAGGCTAAAGGGGCTGGCTTAGGGCATGTGGGAGTGCCTGGCAAATCTTTCAGGAGAAACAGAAATCAGAGGAAAAATAAGGCTGCTAAGAAGGCCTCTGCTGCAGAAAATGGAAAGGCCCCACTCGGTCTTATTTCATTCAGAAAGCCTGGCTTTCCTTGCAATGAGCAGGACTTTGAGTCAACCTATGGCCACTTCTTCCGGCCCTCAGTTGAAAAGCCCAAGAGCCAGTATGATGGTTGGACCTTCCCCCGCAATTACGGTGAGAGTGTCTTCAAGGCACCTTATGAGGAAATCTAAGTGGAGAATTATGGGCATTTCTCTAGCGGCCATAATAGGAAGCAGGCACCAAAGGCTAAGCTTGTCATACTGAAGGAACGGGAAGTGAAGAAGTCATGTGACTGCTGTCATCATGATGCCTCCACCTCCAGATCCAAGGCCCCGGCTGGACCCACCGTTCCAAGGGTAAAGTAGGAGCCTAGGAAACGGTACAATTGGTTTGACTGTTGGTGCTGTGGCAAAGTTCGTCACTTTGTTGTGGATTGCTGGTTTAATCTAAGATACAATGAGGCTCCTTTTGTTAACAATGCGAGGCCGACCACTCGTAGGGTTAACCAACCAAGGAGGAGTGTGCTAACAAGGAATCTAGGACCCAAGTTCGATTGGGTTCCTAAGGAAAATAATTCTGTTTTGCAGGTATGTCCAAAGGCCACCAAAACGCCAATCTGGTACTTGGATAGTGGATGTTCCCAGCATATGACCGGGGCAAGAAGCCTGTTGCGTTATTACTCCCCAGTCGAAAATGGACCCAAAGTAATCTTTGAAGGATCTTATCGAGGAGTCACCAGGGATTATGGTATGATTTCCAACAGTGTATTCTCTATCACAGACGTAGCCTATGTTGAAGGGTTAAACCATAACCTGATCAGTGTAAGCCAGTTGTGTGATAAAGGATATGACGTTAAGTTCTGCAAGGAAAAGTGCTTGATAATATTGTGTACCTCTTCGGAGACGGTATTAACGGGCGTTAGAAGCAGAAATATCTTTTGCTTAGATTTTCTGATGGAGCCGTCTTCCCCTGGCATGTTGATTTGGAGCGTCCCCCTCCGGACGACGTTGGTGATCTGGTATATGTTGAAGACCCGCGTCATGTTGTTGAAGAAGATCCCCTTCCGGATGATTATGGTGACCCGGATGATGTTGGTGCCGACACACGCTTGATGTTACCTTGTCGCCTCGAGATGAAGATTTGCCATGATATGTTTGGTGTCGTTGTTCATCGCCATATGGAGTTTGTTGATTTTGATGACCGTTGCCGCAAGCTTGAAGGTTGGGACTTTGCCGCGACATCCTCCGCCATTGCCGCGTCAAAATCCTTGCCGCATCTACGCATGAGATTATAATTTTATTGCTTAATTCTAGCATTTTAATTTCAGCATTTTATTCATAATTTCATCATTTTAATTTTGTTCAATTTGGCCTATGTTTAGCCATGATTGTAGTGCATTTAGCCCCTTGATTGTAATGCCTATAAAAGGCACAACTATGATGTAATTCCAAAATGAATTGAAGAAAAAAAAAACCCCTAACCTAATCTCACGGTTTGCTCAAGCTGACCCCCTCCGTTTTTCTCTCGGCCTGGCCGAAACCCGACGCCCAGAAGCCCTCTGCCCTGCTGCTACCGCCCCCCCCCCCCCCCCCTTGGGCTGTTCCTTGCTGCTTTGGCGACTCTTACCTCCTCCGGTGTGACTCCAAAGAAGGCGGCTCGGTTCTTCCTCATCCGGTGCGACTCCGGTGACCCGTGGAAGTGTGACTCTTCCACCGCTATCTTGTTCTTCCCTCCTCACCTCCTCTCTAAATTTCTGGGTTCTTGGTAACAAATTTTTGTCCCTAAAACTTTGTGTGATATTCTTCTTCATATTGTGAGTTAGTGGAGACTTTTATTTAAAGTTTTATCCTACTAATTGATTCAAGTATTTGCATAATAAAAAAATCTGAAATTGTTATTGTTTTACATTCGATTTTCGCGAAGATTTCCGTAAGGGTAGGTCCCCTTGGACGTTTGCAAATCGGGGTTTGTTTAGCCCTTGGTTTCGAAGGGATCAATAGAATTTGGTATATCCTCGTATGGTTTTGTTTTGAGGGTTATATTTGGACTACTTTCCGAATTGAAATCTTTAGTCCGGAACGCCCTATATGTGAATGGAAATGTTTGTGATGCGATGCTAGATGTATGGTTAGGATATGATAATAGTAAATGTGTATGTTCGTGTAGGTTTGGGTGGAAATTTCCCATTGTGAGATCGCGCACTTACAAACGAAACTCTGCCGAAATTTCGAGTTTTGCACACACACCACGTGTTTGCTTAAATTCCCCTTAGGAATCCATTTGACCTTTGTGCCTTAATTACATTTAGGGAGTGGCCTACAACATTTTATTAGCTTAGACTCTTCTACTCCCGTGTGCCTAGTTACAAAAGGCAGTGCTTCTCTCTGTGAACAATGGCACAAGAGATTAGCACATATTAATTTCAAGACTATTAATATGTTGTTTTCCAAGAATTTAGTAAGGGATACCCCTACTATTAAGTGCATAAAGGATAGCCCTTGTCCTGCATGCCAGAAGGGCAAATAGACTCGGGCTACCTTTAAGGGCATTGCAGACAAAGACTCCGCCAGATGTCTTTATCTTGTGCATATGGACTTGTTCGGTCCAGTGCAAGTTCATAGCTTAGGAGGCAAATCGTATACGCTAGTGATTGTTGATGATCACTCTCGGTTTACGTGGGTGTTCTTATTGAAATGAAAGTCAGATACGTTTGACATCTTCACTAATTTTATCAAGCAGATTCAGAACGAACTTAACTTCTCCATGGTCAAAATAAGAAGTGACCATAGAACAGAATTTGAGTCTGGTGCTATGACAAAATTCTGTGAAGAACATGGTATCTTTCATGAGTTTTCCTCCCCGCGTACTACTCAGCAAAACGGAGTTGCGAAGAGGAGAAATAGAACGCTCATTGAGGCATGTACGACAATGTTGAATGACGCTTCTCTCCCAGAGTACTTCTGGGCAGAGGCTGTCAATACAGCTCGTCATGTGCAAAATCGAGCCTTGATCAACAAGAATCATCGTAAGACGCCTTATGAGCTATTGAAAGGCAGGAAACCGACCATGTCCTATCTAAGGATTTTTTGTTGCAGATGTTATGTACTAAATAATGGGAAGTACCCACATACTAATTTCGGAGAAAAATGCTTCGAAGGCATCTTCATGGGCTATAGTAGCCATAGTCGGGCATATAGGGTTTTCAATAATAAAACCCTAGTTGTAGAGGAGTCCATTAATGTTGTATTTGATGAAGGAAGCCTGCTTCATAGCAATTCTTCCAGTGGCATTCTTGAAGATGCAAGTGCAAGGCTTGAACAGCTAAGTCTAGATGAGACTGCTAAAGATGGAACTCCCAAGTACGTCAAGGTCTCCACCTCAACGCCACCTGGAGAAGATGAAGGTTAGGATAAAGAAATTCTCCCAGAAGAGGGAGGAGCCCGAGAAGCTGTTGGAGCTCCAGATGCCAGACTCTTAGAGCTCAGACACGTGAGGGATCACCCAAGAGATAAGATCATAGGAGATCCTCGGGACGGTGTCAGAACTCGTAGAGGTACAATTAACGAGATTCTGAACCTAATTTTCTGTCACAGGTTGAGCCAAATAAGTTCGACGAAGCGAACAAAGATGCGTCATGGATATTGGCCATGCAAGATGAACTGCATCAATTCGAACGATGCAACGTCTGGACGCTTGTTCCCAGACCAAAGAAATAGAATGTGATCGGCACTAAGTGGATCTTCATAAACAAATTGGATGAACACGGTGTCATCATCAAGAACAAGGCCAGACTGGTGGTTCAAGGTTACATACAGGAGGAGGGGATTAACTTCGACCAAACCTTTGCATTAGTTGCACGGCTCGAGGCGATCAGATTGTTCCTGGCATATGCCTCTCACAAAGGATTCACTGTCTATCAGATGGACGTGAAATATGCGTTCCTAAATGGAAATTTGAAAGAGGAAGTATATGTCGCGCAA
This sequence comes from Platanthera zijinensis, assembly GCA_039513925.1. Lineage (NCBI taxonomy): Eukaryota > Viridiplantae > Streptophyta > Magnoliopsida > Asparagales > Orchidaceae > Platanthera > Platanthera zijinensis. The sequence continues at coordinate 62,889,056 of CM077098.1, read as the reverse complement.
CCTCCAGGTTTTGTTAATCCAACATTCCCTAATCATATTTACTTTCTTAATAAAGCATTATATGGCTTAAAACAAGCTCCTCGAGCTTGGTATGAGACTTTGTCCAGTTTTCTTCTTGAGAACAAGTCCTCAAGAGGAAAAATAGATAAGACATTATTTCTTAGGGAAGTCAAAGACAAGATTTTGCTGGTGCAAATCTATGTCGATGACATAATATTCGGCTCAACGGAGAACAACATGTGCAAGAAGTTTTCTAAACTTATGCAAGGGAAGTTTGAAATGAGCAGCATGAGTGAGCTGAAGTACTTCTTGGGACTTTAAGTGAAACAGTCTGAGGATGGAATTTTCATTTCTCAGACGAAGTTCACAAATGAACTCCTCAAGAAATTCGGAATGGAGAATGCAACCTCTATGAGGACTCCAATGGGATCCACTATGTCTCTGGACAAGGATGAGAAAGGGAAACCTTTTGATGAAACCAAATACAGAAGCATAATTGGATCCCTGCTCTACCTTACTGCTAGTGGACCGGATATTATGTTTTCCACATGCGTTTGTGCCAGATATCAGGTGAACACCAAGGAATCTCATTATGTCGCTGCAAAGCGAATTCTTAGATACCTTAAAGGTATACCAAATCTTGGCTTGTGGTACCCAAGAAACAATGATGTCGAGCTGATAGGCTTTTAAGATGCTGACTTTGCAGGAAGCAGGGATGATAGGAAAAGCACTTCCGGGACGTGCCAATTCCTCGGAAGAAGGCTTATTTCATGGAACAGTAAAAAGCAGAACTATGTCGCAACCTCTACGGCTAAATCTGAGTACATCTCAGCAGGCAGCTGTTGCGCAAAACTTCTATGGATCAGAAATCAACTCGAAGATTATGACTTGCAATTCAGAGAAGTTCCTTTATATTGCAACTCCTCGAGCGCAATAGCAATTGCGAACAATCCAGTATCGTACAGCAGAACAAAGCATATTGAAGTGCGCTACCACTTCATTCGGGAGCATGTGGAAAACAAAGATATCTCTCTCTACTATGTCCCTACGGATAAGCAGATTGCAGATATCTTCACAAAGCCCCTAGACGAGGCAAGGTTTAGTCTCTTCAAAACTGAACTCGGCATGCTGAACTATGAAGATTGAAGACTGAAGGGCTCCAGGCTCTTGGATCAAGGGGGATCATCAGCGAGGAACTCAAGATCGAGCACGGATTCAAGAACTGAGGGGGAGCTTTGTGCTCCAAGTGAAGTCCAGATTTGCAAAAGCCGAAAAGGGGGAGATTACCCTCTCGGCTAAGGCTAAGGTGGCTGCCAATGCTAAGTATGCTCTCAGGAGAATGGTAATTGATTTCACTCTTAACTGCATTTTCATTTTATGATTTTCATTCCCATCTGTTCTATTCACCTTAGCTTGTAGGGTTAAGGCTTCTTCAAATAGGGCGAGATTGTTGGGTATTGTATCCACAATGGACGTGATTTGAAGAAGCCCCTGAACAAGCTAAGCTGAATTGACAATGTATTTGACAATCTTTTATCAAGTTGTGCTTGCAGCTATTCCATGCTAAGTACACACCAATGTCAGGGTGCAGTGGGTAAATATACACAGGTCTGCGCAACGTAATCCCTCGTTGAGTAGATCAGTGTGTTGACTCACGTGTGCTCTCTCTATTGGAGTGTACTTATTTTCAAGTACAGGGTTAAGGTAGATCAAGAGCAGAAGAAGGAGCAAAGATGAGTGAAAGACCAAGTCATCAAAGGAAGGAAGAGAAAATTTTTCTAAGTCAAAATTGACGGGAATCACTAAGTGATTCTCGCCGACTTCGACGGGAATCGTTAGTGATTCCCGTCGATTCGATGAGAATCAGTTTGCATTCCCGTCGAACTTCTTCCGACTGACAGTTTTCCAACAGGAATTCTGCCAAGGCAGAATCGACGGGAATCGTGAGTGATTTCTGCCGACTTCGACGGGAATCACCAATGATTCCCGCCGATTTTGCCTTAGGCAATTTTTCTCGCTCGCTGGACCAAACCAAGGTGTCGTGCACTGTTTCGGCCGGGGCTAGGGTTTCTCCTTGTGGGTCCCACAACGGTCTTTAGGGTTGGCCTCTGGTATATATATACCCGTATTTTTAACCTCTACAGCAACTATTCATGGAAATCAAAAGTAGCCGACGTCGTGCCCTAGCCGATCGCGAAAACCGTCGATCGCCTGTAGCCGCTCACAAGTTCGTCGCCGCCGTTGATCTCAGTGCTTCTTTGATCTTCCGACGACAGTACCGAGGCAAGCCGAGCGTCTCACGCATCTCTCTTGAGATCTTTTGTCTCTCGATTCATTGAACGAGGCAAGTTCTCCATTCCGAATCGGTGGATACGATTGATCCGACTGAGATCATTGGTAGACCTTGCTTGCTTCGTCAAGAAGTTTTGATCTACAAAGTACTGCCGCCGCAATCACTTGCCGCCGCCGATCTTGACAAGATCCTCTCCAAGAGAGAAATCCGGTTGTGGACTCTTCGTAACTTTCAAGAAAGCTTCAACGAACGAAGAAGGACATCGGAATCTCAAAAAGCTTTGTTTGTATTTTCTTTTACATTCAATTTTTATTTGTTGTAAAGGAATTTTTATTCCTAGTTGTAAGGGTTGGGTGCAACCCGTGGTAGTGGAGTTGTGACTCCTTTATTGGAAGGGTTCCTTTCGTAGTGTGAGGATTGGATTTCAATCCGTTTGGAGAAGTGACCGAGACGTCCCTTGGTGGGAGATAGGTCGAAGGGGGAAAGTGGATGTACCCAAATCGGGGAACCACTATAACTCTTTGTGTGTTTTCTGTGCTGTGTTTGTTAATTCTTGCAGGTAAATTTAATTCCTCAAAAGACTGCACGACACCTATTCCCCCCCCCCCCCATAGGTAAATTTAGTCGACACTAGAGACTTTCACTATTCTAAAGAAGTTTTTGTAACATTCTGCTATGCTGTCAGACTTGGCTTGTCTAAAGCTTTCATATTCTTGATTCAGCATAGATTTCCTATCCTCTCTAACTTCTGCAGTTCCCTCCATATAGACAATCAAGGTGTCTCACATCTCCTTAGAGGTTTGCAATGTACCAAGTTCTGAAATGTGGCATCATCTATAGCACTCACAATAATGTTGTGTGCTCTCTTGTCTAATGTTGCTAAGATGTAGATTCATATTTGCATCAAGAGCTGATACCTTCATTGGAATGAAAGGACCTTCTGGTACTGTGATGTAGATTCTTTGATCAAATGCTTCCATTAACAACCTGACCCTTTCCTTCCATATCCCAAAACTTTCTTTCCTATAGATGGGCAGTTTCATGGATCCAAATTCCTTCTAATTATCATTTGAACCCATTCTTGCTATCTGTTAATTGCCTTGGAGATTCACTCAGATTGTTAGGTCTATCTTTGAGTAACCTCCCTCTAATACCACTTGAAAGACTTGATTTCAAGAGCCTAGACAACTAGAGGGGGGGTGAATAGGTTCTAATTTTCTTTAATAAATTTAGGCAATTAACTGGATCTATCACAACATAGAATATACAATCCACAGCATAATATTAACAGCACAGCACAGTACAGTACACCAGATTTATAGTGGTTCCCCAAGTTATAGGGACATCCACTTTCCCCCTTCACCTATCCAGTAGAGAACGGGATTCAGCCCAACTTCCTTCCACTAACTCAGATCCACAGATCTTACAACTCAGAACCTGATAGGTTCCTACAGCTCAGACTTATACAAGTCCTACCTCAGATTCTTCCCAAGAACCCTACCTCAGGCAACAGCCCTACCTCATCCTTTATCACCAGGCTTACAACTCAGACTTTCACAAGTCCTACACCTCAGGCTCTCAGCCCTACCTCAGCCTTTATAAACACAGGCTTACAACTCAGATCTATAAAAGATCTTATAAGAAAAACAATATTTAATTGTACAGAAATTTCACCCAGATAGAACTCTCAATTGGTATGAGCTTCTTGATCAGTTCTTGAATAAACTGTATACTTCAGATCCAACCTAACTTAGCTTTTTCAAAGCTTCTTGATTGAATAAAATGAGGTTGATCTTGACTTGGTGTAGAAGTTGATCTTCAGACAGCTCCCTTCTTAGATTCAGAATTAGATATGAATCTTTCTTGCAGACTGTTCAGGATCTGCCTTCTTAAGGGTTCCCTCTTTCTTATTGTTGAATTCTCTCTCTGGTTCTGTGTTGGTTTGTTCCCCCTTAATTGCTTGTCTTGGTTGTTATTGATTAGTCCTTTATATAGAGTTTCTCAATGATTATCGACTGATCTGATTTGTAACAACCTTCTGGCAGTTCTGATAAAGGTGTCAGACTTGTTGTTTATGACGGCTATTAAGACTTCAGCTGTGACAGCTGATTCTGCAATGACTTTATATCTCAGCAAGAAACACTCAGCAAACTACTTCACATGTCTCTACACAAATATACTAAGTGTCGACACAAGTCTTGATGATTTCGATACAACACTCAATGTGTCGACACAGTCATTCTTCTGCATCTCGACACAGCTTCTGTTGTATGTGTCGACACAAGTCCTGTGTGTCAACACAACTGCTCCTGGTCTCGACATAGCTGATGCTGACAGATGGCATTAAGTGTATGTCTAGACGTCGTTGAGTGTGTGTCGACACAATTCCTGTGTGTCGACACAAGCCTTTCAGACTCAGTAAAACTGTTGTTGATTGATGGCATTGAGTGTGTGTCGACACAAGTCCTGTGTGTCGACACAAGCCTTTCAGACTCAATATAGTTGTTGTTTATAGATGGAGTTGAGTGTGTGTCGACACAAGTCCTGTGTGTCGACACAAGCCTTCTTCAGGTGTCAACATAATTCTTGGGTGTCGACACATACCTTTATTCTAGTGTCGACACAATTCCTGGTTGTCGACACAGCTCCTGCTTTAGGTGTCGACACAATTCCTGGGTGTCGACACAGCTCCTGCTTTAGGTGTCGACACAATTCCTGGGTGTCGACACAGCTCCTTCTTTAGGTGTCGACACAATTCCTTATAAGTGTCGACACTTGAACTTAGAAATTTTCCTGCATTTCTTAAACCTGCACAATGGAACTCAAACATCCCATCAAATACAAATTGATGTATATCATTGAGTAAGGGGAGGCTTCTCCAAATCTGGTACATTGTTTCTAGTGTACCCAACAGAATCGATTTCTAAAGGGTAGAATCATCAATTGCACTGACAATGATATTATGAGCCCTCTTGTCCATGGCGGCAAGAATGACTTCATCCTTTTTCATCTCAGTATAAGTCTTGGGTGTCTGGATGTTTGCATCCAGGATAGACACTTTCATGGGGATGAAAAGCCCTTCTTTAACAGTTATAAAGATTCTAGGGTCCGCTGCTTCCTTGAATAGCCCGACCCTCTCCTTCCAGATTACAAATCCCTCCTTCCTGTAGATAGGAAGCTTCATGGCACCTAGCTCCTTGTAGTTCACTCCTGAACTCATAATTAATATCTATAGCTACCTTGGAGAATCACTCAGATGATTAGATCCTTTTTGAGCAACCTCCATCTGATACTACTTGAAAGTATTTATTTTCAAGGTAGCTTACAACCTAAAGGGGGGTGAATAGGTTGTCTTACTATTATTATTCTCTTTTTAGTTTTTCCTTTAGCAATAAATGTGTTGTCAGTAGTTTGCTTTCAAAAACCTTCACAAAGAAAACAATATAGAAAAGCACACACAGATTTATATTGGTTCCCTAACTTATGGGTACATCCACTCTCCTCCCACCTTGCCAACTTCCTATTAGCCAAGGCACTTCTCCAAAACACTACTCAAAGAAGCTTACAACTCAGATCCCTCGGGATATCTCAGTCTCCTCCACGACCTACAACTCAGTCACAAGGGCCTACAACTCAGTGATCAGCAGATCACCTACCTAAGGCCAAAGGCCCTACACTCAGAATGGGAGGACAGCCCTACCTCAGATCCAAAGGATCCTACCTCAAAGATTTACACTCTCCTACAGCTCAGGAAAAATGCCCTACCTCAGGCTAGTGGGCCTACAGCTCAGATCAAGTTGGATCCTACAAATCAGAGAGCTTTACTCTCCTATAACTCAGGCAATATTGCCTTACCTCAGGTCAGTGACCCTACAACTCAGATCCAGTTGGATCCTATAGGAAAATGAAGAATTGAATGTTTTGACATAGGGAAATTTTTTTGTGTCAAAAGCTAGGGCTGAGTTATCTCAGCACTATCTTGCTTCATAGCAGCAGGAAGAAATTCTCCCTCTGTTGGAAGAAACTTAGAATAAAGATTACGATCTTACTGAAGAAGAAGATGAACTTGTGTTCTTCAATAAGCAAACTGAGCCCACTAGGGAATGCTGGCTCTACTTTCTTCCTCTATCAGAAATCTTTATGATTATGTTGTAGCTGATGGAGAAGAAATAGCTCACTGTACTTTTTGTGTTCTTGCAGGAATAGTTTATGCTCTATCTCGGCAGTAATGGCGAGAGAGATGAAGTCTGGTCGCAACCCTTTTTGAAATTGATATAGTCCTAAAAGTTCTCTTGCATCTTGGCCCATCTCTTCCTTTTGTAGTTCGCCGATCAATGGATCTTAGAGATCAGTGGGGCCCACCTGCAGCATCCAGCTGCACCTTGCTTTAACGGAAGAAGACGTACAGTAGCTCCTCGGCAGACTTTGTCGTGTTTTGTAGCTTCTCCGTACTTGATTTGAAATAAGTTGACTTTGTCGATTTTGCTGACGTCAGCACCTGTAGACTTAGCAAAAATCAACCATCAGTAGAATAGGAGTTAACAGCGTTGAGTGAGCAACCCTCACTCAATGCCAAAACACTTAGGCAATCTTTCTGCTATTAGGCGTTGACAGCATTGAGTGAGCAAGCCACACTCAACGCCAAACACTTAGGCAATCTTTCTACCATTAGGCGTTGATAGAGTTAAGTGAGCAAGCTTCACTCAATGCTTTTTGCCTTAGCTTATTCTTCAGCCTATTCTGCATGCTTGGCATTGAGAGCGTTGAGTGAGCACACCTCACTCAATGCTTTTTACCTTAGTTATCCTTTATGTTACTTGGCGTTGAGGGTGTAACCTCCACTCAATGCCAAACTACTTAACATATTTTCTTCTGTTATCTGGCATTGAGTGAGTGAGCTACACTCAACGCATTTGGACTTAGCCTAATTTCTATGTCTAAAAATAATACTGGCTTTGAGAATTATTCAACGCATTATCACATGGCTTTGAGTGAGCTTGACTCACTCAACACCTGTAGACTTAGTAAATATTCACATTTCTGTTGTGGCGTTGACTGACTGTGCTATACTCAATGATTATTAAGCTATGGCGTTATGTGAGTGAGCTACACTCAACACCTATAGACTTAGCCACTTTTCTGCGCATTTCTTCTTAGGCTTTTACTGCATTATCCTGTCTCACAACTTTTTGCTATATGGCATTGAGTGAGTTAACCTCACTCAATGCCTGTGGACTTAGCCACTTTCTCAGCTTGCCACTCTTTTTTCTTTGACTGTATAGGCTCAACTCAGCGCTATAAGTCATCTAGCATTGAGTGAGTAACCTTCACTCAACGCCTGTTGACTTCGATAGATTTTTGCCTATCCACATCTTAGGTACTTTTTTACGTGACATAGCCACTTAGGCTACCTGTCTCATCAATGTTATAAGGACTAACCGGCATGTATGAACTTGAACATACATTAAATATACCATTGTGTATGCTCATTGACATATTTGACTTCTTCAAATCAAGGACATTGTGGGCAATGGACCCAACAGTCGCTATCGGGATCAAGTGGACAAAAGAGAAAGCCTGACTCCTCCATTCCTCCGCCTCCTAAGAAGAAACAAATCACGGTTCTCGCCAAGTATAAGGAGATCGCCTTGGATCTGTCGGTGAGTTCCACTGGCGAGACCGCAGAGGAGGAAGTAGAGGTGGTTGGTGGGACCTCGACAGCAAAAATTAGACCAATGCCCAAGGAGTACAGGAATTTCGGCCTAAGCGAGAAGGTGTTGGATGAAGCCGGGAGCCTTTGCTGGTATGGGATCGGGAAGCCAACAGGTATTTCTTCTCCACCGTGCTCCCCTCCTAGCAAGTGGGCGAGACGGTCTCAGGCCATGCCTATGCTCTCATATTCGACTTGTACGGCCAGGACAGCGCCGCTTACTATAACGAGGTGCTGACAAAGTAAATCGCTTATGAGAGCTCGCGAGCTCAATTTCGCGCCATCGAACTTGGCCATATGTCGGCCCACCGCGATATTCGCTTCTCACGGCAGCTAGCGGATGTGTGCGAGGCACGATCCAAGCTGAATAAAGAAGTCATGACCCTAACGTGGGATCTGGCCACTGCCAAAAAGGATCTTGCTTTGCGAGAGTTAGGGGTGGTAAGCCTTCTCTTTTTTGCCTTGGCTAGCGCACATTGTTTCTTTATTAACTTTTATCGTACCGCAGGATGCTGCGACTGTTGCCGCGAAGGACGTGCGTATTGCCCAGCTTGAGGAGGAGAATCGTAGAATAAGGGCTCAGAACAAGCAATGGGTCGACTCGTGATGCGCTCGAAGCCCGACTCTGATTTATCTAATGCGTATGCTGGGTTTGGATTTCGCACGACGAAGGAAGGCAAGTGCACCTATCGCAAGTAATACAGGATATTTTGGGGGAATATCGAGGTTGTATATTTCCCGGAGCGGGTTGATTATCACTACTCCTCTCGGAAGGACTATTATTTTATCGAAGATAACTTGTCAGGTTTTAACTAATTAAGGCGGCTATAAAAAAAACGTAGAAAAGAGACTGAAAAAGGATCGATGAAGAAATAACGCTCGGTATCGAATTATGTTAAGAATGAAATAAATTTACATAACTAGAGATCTAAAATTTCAAATAGATCAAAGGCAACTTGGTCGTGGAGGTTCCACAAGCATGAGCTCACCTATCTCTAGGGCTATCGCTCACCTGAACATTAAGACTATTCGACTGAGCTCTCATTCAGCAATGGATTCCTCTTAATGCCCGCTCTACGCTAAGCACCCCGCTATTGGCGAAGAGGGGGAACTTAATCTAAAAGAATTATACTCCTCTCTCGAGGTTTAGTGCGAGAACTCTTTTTACCCAAGGGTAATCAGTCCTTACGCACGGCCTCTCGGCTAGCTAGCGTATGGATAACGGAAATAGATCCCACACATCGATATGTGGTTCTACGCGTCGTATACCTAAAGTAAACCTTAAGTTCTTAATTAAAGTGAAAAAGAAGACCTTTAATTATTTAAAAATATTTTTATTGTCCTAATGCTCTTTGATACCGAGGGCTAAGAGCGATTAGCCACTCATCGAGATGGGGACCGCTCATGATTTTGGCGAGGCATGAGTTCAAAACTAAGCACTGAAGGGTTATAAAGAAAAAGACATAAAATAACCTAACATTAGAAAAAGAAGAGCTTACTATAAAAGGAGAACGCATGCCCTAAACCAAAGCCATAATAAAAAGATAAAGCTAAGTTACAAAAAAGAAAATTACATAATTGAATTTACAAGTCCTACTCAAACGAGTAGGCGGGAAATGACAAGTCCTACTCAAACGAGTAGCCAGGAAATGGCAAGTCCTACTTAAACGAGTAGGCGGGAAATGACAAGTTCTACTCAAACGAGTAGGCGAGAAATAAAAGCAGTAAAATGCAAGTCATACTCAAACGAGTAGGTGGGAAATGACAAGTCCTACTCAAACGAGTAGGCGGGAAATGAAAGCAGTAAATTGCGAGTTCAACTCAAACAAGTAAGCGGAAATGACAAGTCCTACTCAAATGAGTAGGCGGGAAATGACAAGTCAAGCAGTAAAATGCAAGTCCTACTCAAACAAGTAGGCGGGAAATGACAAGTCCTACTCAAACGAGTAGGCGGGAAATGAAAGGAGTAAATTGTGGGTCCTTCTCAAACGAGTAGGCGAGAAATGACAAGTCCTACTCAAATGAGTAGGCGGGAAATGACGTGTTCTACTCAAGCGAGTAGGCAGGAAATGAAAGCAGTAAATTGCTATCTTATATACGCACACACTCTACTTGAAGGGAAGAAAGTGTTGGGTATTGTATCCACAATAGACCTGATTTGAAGAAGAGCCTGAACAAGCTAAGTTGAATTGACAATGTATTTGACAATTCTATCAAGTTGTGCTTGCAGCTATTCCATGCTAAGTACACACTAATGTCAGAGTGCAGTGGGTCAATATACACGGGTCTGCGCAACGTAATCCCTCATTGTGTAGATCAGTGTGTTGATCCACGTGTGCTCTCTCTATTGGAGTGTACTTATTTTCAAGTACAGGGTCAAGGTAGATCAAGAGCAAAAGAAGGAGAAAGGATGGGTCAAAGACCAAGCTATCAACAGAAGGAAGGAGTAAAATCCTTCTAAGTAAGAATAGACGGGAATCGTTAGTGATTCCCGCCGACTTTGACGGGAGTTGTTAGTGATTCCCACCGACTTTGACGGGAATCACTAAGTGTCTCCCGTCGACTACTTCCGGCTGGAAAAAGTCTTAAATTCTGCCAAGGAAGAATTGACGGGAGTCGGGAGTGATTCCCGCTGACATCGACGGGAATCACCAACAACTCCCGCTGATTTTGCCTTAGGCATATTTCGCCGCTCGCTGGACCGGTCCAGGTCATCGTGCTCAGTTCGGCCAGATCTCGGGATTTCGAGGTGGGCCCCGCAATTGTCTTCTAGGGTTTGCCTTTGGGTATAAATACGTACTTATTCCCGTTGTCTACAGTACACACCAACACACCGAAATACGAAAGTCGGTCGTTACCTAGCCGATCGTGGGATCCGCCGCACGCTCGTCGCCGATCGCAAAGTAGTCGCCGCCGCTGATCTCAGCCAGTCTCTGATCGCTCGACTACAGCAATAAGGCAAACAGTCGATCTCACGTGTCTCTCTCGATATCTCTTGTCTTCCGATTCGTTGAACGAGACTTGTTATCCCTTCTGAATCGGTTGATACGTTTGATCGGACTGAGATTGTTCGAAGACCTAGCTTGCTTCGTCAAGAAGTTTGGATTTACAAAGCATCTCCGCCGCACTTGCTTGCTACCGCCGATCTTGACAAGATTCATTCCAAGTGAGAAATCTGGTTGTGGACTCTTCGTACTTTTCGTGCAAGCTTCAACGAACGAAGAAGGACATCGGAATCTCTATAAAGCATTGTTTGTATTTTATTTACATTCAATTTTGTTGTAAAGGAATTTTAATTCCTCTTTGTAAGGGTTGGGTGCAACCCGTTGTGGTGGAGTTGTGACTCCATTATTGGAAGGGTTCCTTCCGTGGTTAGGGGAGCGTTGCTCCTAGTGTGAGGATTGGATTTCAAACCGTTTGGAGAAGTGACCGAGTCATCCCTTGGTGGGAGATAGGTAGAAGGGGGAAAGTGGACGTACCCAAATCGGGGAACCACTATAATTCTTTGTGTGTTTTATGTGTTCTGTTTGCTTACTTGTGCATGTTAGTTTTATTCCGCAAAAGACTGCACGACACCTATTCCCCCCCCCCCTATAGATAAATTATGTTGACACTAGATACTTTCAAGTGGTATCAGAGGGAGGTTACTCATCAATAAGTTTAAACCTTAAGTAAGATCATGTGTCTAGTGTCAAGAAGAAAGAAGATCTCAGGAATGGACGGACTCAAGAATACAGGAAAGATTCCAGTATGCACCAAGCTGAATTTTCCCATCTGGAAGTTAAGGATCAGGTTCTACTGGAAGCAGTCGATCCCTGACTCTTCATGACAGTGGAGGAGGGCCCTCATATCCCCACTAAGGCCTCCACAATTGATCCGACCAAGATGGTGCCCAAGAGGCTCTCCGAAATGGATAAGGATGAGATGGTGCTTGTCGGCCTAGACAAGAAAGCTCAAAACATTTTAGTGAGCGTCGTCGATGATTCAATGATGCAGAATTTCAGCAACTGCAGGACTGCCAAGGACATCTGGCACTGCTTGGTCATTCTGATGGAGGGTGCAGATGAAGTAAGGGATGATCGAAGATACCTTTTGAATCAGAAGTATGAGGCCTTCAGGCAAGGTCCCAAGGAAGAAATCGTAGTGACATTCGAGAACTTCCTGAAGATCGTTAATGCCCTGAAGGGTTATGGCAGAGTGTTCACAAATTGTGAACTAAATGACAAATTCCTTAGATCCCTGACTAAGGAATGGGACACCAATATCTGCGCCATCAGAGAGTTTGGCAAACTGGCAGAAACTGATCCCCAGATTCTGTTTGGGAAGCTAATGTCCTATGAGCTTTAGCTGAACACCAGAAAAGCTGAAGAGGAGGCCGATAAAGCTGCAGCCAAAGAAAAGACAGTGGCCCTGAAAGCTAATAGCTCAAGGAAAGGCAAGGGTGTAGCCTCGTCCCGCTCTCGAAGAAAGGCTGAAGAAGAAGACTCTGAGCCATGCTCATCCGGCTCAGAGCTATTTGAAGAAGAATTCTCTCTCATCACTCGAGAGTTCAAGAAGTTCCTCAAGATGAGGAATCAGAGAAAAGGAGATGGCTCCTCCTCCAGACATCAGAAGAAGAATTACTCTTCTGGCAGGTATAATTCTAAACAGCACAAACATCATTCTGCTGACATTATCTGCTTTGGGTGCAATAAGCAATACCACGTCATTGCTGACTGCCACCAAAGCAAGAGAGATAAAGGGAAAGGAGAGGAGCACAAGTCCTCTCGAGACAAGAAGAAGGAGAGGAGCTACATTGCCAAGAAGCCAAAGACACTGAGTGAATCTGACTCATCAGACTCCAGTGATGATGAGGAAGCCTAATTAGGGCTAATGGGTCGCTCCGACTCAGATGGTGATTGTCCCCCATTTATTGGGAAGGTAAAAGATCGCACCCCCCCCCTCTCTCTGACTCTGACTCTGACTTTGAGTCTCCTAAAGATGATCACGAGGACAGCCCATCTTCCCGTGAAGCTGAACTCCTCGAAAAGTATGAGCTCCTGCTCAATACATTTGAAGAATTCCGAAAGAGGTTGAGCGCTCAGAAAAAGGAAGTAAAATTCCTTAAGGCTGAGGGAGTGTCCCTAAGATAAGATATCACTGGCTTGATATCTCTCTGACAAGAACACCTGGACCTGATTTCTGAGCACTCAGATTCTCTAAGGCTCCTTGACCAAAAGCAGGAAGAAATTAACAAGCTGGAAGAACAGCTTGCGGCCGAGAGGAAGATTATCAAAAGCTTCTCTATGCCCAAGACCGTTCTTCCTCTTGTTGATGAATTTTGTGCTCAGTCTAAGGGGGCTGGCTTAGGGCATGTGGCTGTGCCTGGTAGATCATCCAGGAGAAATAGAAATCAGAGGAAAAATAAGGCTACTAAGAAGGCGTCTGCTGTAGAAAAGGGAAAGGCCCCACTCGGTCTTATTTCATTCTGAAAGCCTAGCTTTCCCTGCAATGAGCATGACTTTGAGTCAACCTATGGTCACCTCTTCCGGCCCTCGGTTGAAAAGCCCAAGAGCCTGTATGATTGATGGACTTTCCCCCATAACTACGATGAGAGTGTCTTCAAGGCACCTTATGAGGAAATCCAAGTGGAGAAATTATGCCCCTTCTCTAGCGGCCATAATAGGATGCAGGCGCCAAAGGCCAAGCCTGTTATACAGAAGGAACAGGAAGTGAAGAAATCATGTGACTGCTGTCATCATGATGCCTCCACCTCCAGATCCAAGGCCCCGGCTGGACCCACCGTTCCAAGGGTGAAGCAGGAGCCTAGGAAATGGTTTAACAGGTTTGAATATTGGTGTTGTGGCAAAGTTGGTCACTTTGTCGTGGATTGCAGGTTTAATCAAAGAAATAATGAGACTCCTCATGTACGCAATGCGAGGCCGACCACTCATAGGGTTAACCACCCGAGGGGGAGTGTGCTAACAAGGAATCTAGGACCCAAGTCTGATTGGGTTCCTAAGGGAAACTAATTCTGTTTTGCAGGTATGTCCAAAGGCCACCAAAACTCCAATCCGGTACTTGGACAGTTGATGTTCCCGGCATATGACCGGGATAAGAAGCCTGTTGCGTGATTACTCCCCAGTCGAAAATGGACCCAAAGTCATCTTTGGAGGATCAGATCGAGGAGTCATCAAGGGTTATGGTATGATATCCAACGGTGTATTCTCTATTTTAGACGTGGCCTATGTTGAAGGGTTAAACCATAACCTGATCAGTGTAAGCCAGTTGTGTGTTAAAGGATACGACGTTAAGTTCTGCAAGGAAAAGTGCCTGATAATATCGTGTGCCTCTTCAGAGACGGTATTAACTGGCATTAGGAGCAGGAATATTTTCTGCTTAGATTTTCTTAGCATAGACTCTTCTACCCCCGTTTGTCTAGTAGCAAAAGACAGTGCACCTCTCTGTGAACAATGACACAAGTGATTAGCACATATTAATTTCAAAACTATTAATATGTTGTTTTCTAAGAACTTAGGAAGGGATTCCCCTACTATTATGTGCATCAAAGATAGCCCTTGTCCTTCATGCTAGAAGGGCAAACAGACTCAGGCTACCTTTAAGGGCATTGCAGACAAAGACTCTTCCAGATATCTTTATCTTCTACAAATGGACTTGTTCGGTCCAGTGCAAGTTCATTGCTTAGGAGGCAAATTGTATACGCTAGTGATTGTTGATGAACACTATCGGTTTACGTGGGTGTTCTTCTTGAAACGAAAGTAAGATACATTTGACATCTTCACTAATTTTGCAAAGTAGATTCAGAACGAACTTAACTGCTCCGTGGTCAAAATTAGAAGTGACCATGGAACAAAATTCGAGTCTGGGGCTATGACAAAATTCTGTGAAGAACATGGTATCTTTCATGAGTTTTCCTCCCCGCGTACTCCTCAGCAAAACGGAGTTGCGGAGAGGAGGAATAGAACGCTCATTGAAGTATGTACGACAATATTGAATGACGCTTCTCTACCAGAGTACTTCTGGGCAGAGGCTGTCAATACAGCTTGCCACGTGCAAAACCGTGCCTTGATCAACAAGAAATATCGTAAGACGCCTTATGAGCTATTCAAAGGCAGGAAACCGACCATGTCCTATCTAAGGATTTTTTGCTGCAGATGTTATATACTCAATAATGGGAAGTACCCACGTACTAAGTTCGGAGAAAAATGCTTCGAAGGCATCTTTGTGGGCTATAGTAGCAATAGTCGGGCATATAGGGTTTTCAATAATAAAACCCTAGTGGTAGAAGAGTCAATTAATGTTTTATTTGATGAAGGAAGCTTGCTTCACAGCAATTCTTCTAGTGGAATTCTTGAAGATGCAGGTGCAAGGCTTGAACAGCTAAGTCTAGATGAGACTGCTAAAAATGAAGCTCCCAAGTACGTCAAGGTATCCACCTCAACACCAACTAGAGAAGATGACGGTCAGGATGGGGAAATTCTCCCATAAGAGGGAGGAGCCCAAGAAGCTGTAGGAGCTCCAGATGCAAGACACTTAGAGCTCAGACACGTGAGGGATCACCCAAGAGATCAAATCATAGGAGATCCTCGGGACGGTGTCAGAACTCGCAGAGGTACAATTAACGAGATTCTGCACCTTAGTTTTCTGTCACAGGTTGAGCCAAAGAAGTTCGACGAAGCGAACAAAGATGCGTCATGGATATTGTCCATGCAAGATGAACTTCATCAATTCGAACGATACAACATTTGGACGCTAGTTCCCAGACCAAAGAAACAAATGTGATCGGCACTAAGTGGATCTTCAGAAACAAATTAGATGAACACGGTGTCATCATCAAGAACAAAGCCAGACTGGTGGCTCAGGGATACAGACAGGAGGAGGGGATTGACTTCGATCAAACCTTTGCACTAGTTGCAAGGCTGTTCCTGGCATATTCCTCTCACAAAGGATTCACCGTCTATCAGATGGACGTGAAGTCTGCTTTCGTGAATGGAGATTTAAAAGAGGAAGTATACGTCGCGCAACCCCCAGGTTTTGTTAATCCAACTCTCCCTAATCATGTTTTCTTTCTTAATAAAGCATTATATGGTTTAAAACAAGCTCCTCGAGCTTGGTATGAGACTCTGTCCAGTTTTCTTCTTGAGAACAAATTCTCGAGAGGAAAAATAGATAAGACATTGTTTCTTAGGGAAGTCAAAGGCAAGATTTTGCAGTTGCAAATCTATGTCGATGACATAATATTCGGCTCAACGGACAACAACATGTGCAAGAAGTTTTCCAAACTTATGCAAGGGAAGTTTGAAATGAGCAGTATGGGAGAGCTGAAGTATTTCTTGGGACTTCAAGTGAAATAGTCTGAGGATTGAATTTTCATCTCTCAGACAAAGTTCACAAATGAACTCCTCAAGAAATTCGGAATGGAGAGTGCAACCTCTATGAGGACTCCAATGGGATCCACTGTGTCTCTGGACAGGGATGAGAAAGGGAAACCTTTTGATGAAACCAAGTACAGAAGCATAATTGGATCCCTGCTCTACCTTACTGCTAGTAGACCGGATATTATGTTTTCCACATGCGTTTGTGCCAGATATCAGGTGAACACTAAGGAATCTCATTATGTCGCTGCAAAGCGGATTCTTAGATACCTTAAAGGTACACAAAATCTTGTCTTGTGGTACCCAAGAAACAATGATATCGAGCTGATAGGATTTTCAGATGCTGACTTTGCAGAAAGCAAGGATGATAGGAAAAGCACTTCCGGGACGTGCCAATTCCTCGGAAGAAGGCTTATATCGTTGAGCAGTAAAAAACAGAACTGTGTCGCAACCTCTACGGCTGTATCTGAGTACATCTAAGCAGGCAGCTATTGTGCACAACTTCTATGGATCAGAAATCAACTCGAAGATTATGACTTGCAGTTCAGAGAAGTTCCCATGTATTGCGACTCCTCGAGCGCAATTGCCATTGCGAACAATCCTGTGTCGCACAGCAGAACAAAGCATATTGAAGTGCGCTACCACTTCATTCAGGATCATGTGGAGAACAAAGATATATCTCTCTGCTATCTCCCCACGGATAAGCAGATTGCAGATATCTTAACAAAGCCACTAGACGAGGCCAAGTTCAATTCCTTCAAAACTGAACTCAGCATGTTGAACCTTGAAGATTGAAGACTGAAAGGCTCAAGGCTCTTGGATCAAGGGGAAGCATCTGCTAGGAACTCAAGATCGGGCACGGATGCAAGAACTGAGGTGGACCATTTAGCTCCAAGTGAAGTCCCAGGTTTGCAGAAGCTGAAAAGTGGGAGATTACCCTCTCTGCCAAGGCTAAGGTGGTTATTAATGTTAAGTAGGCCACAAAGGCTATGTTGCTCTCAGATAGGGGGAGATCAACTTGGCTAAGGCTATGTTTCTCTCAGGAATATGGTAATGAATTCCACACTCAACTGAATTTTCACTTTATGATTTTTATTTCCATCTGTTATATTCACCAAAGCTTGTAGGGTTTAGGCTTCTTCAAATAGGGGGAGATTGTTGGGTATTGCATCCACAATATACCTGATTTGAAGAAGAGTCTGAACAAGCTAAGTTGAATTGACAATGTATTTGACAATTCTATCAAGAGTTGCTTGCAGCTATTCCATGCTAAGTACACACCAATGTCAGAGTGCAGTGGGTCAATATACACGGGCCTGCGCAACGTAAACTCTCGCTGTGTAGATCAGTGTGTTAATCCACGTGTGATCTCTCTATTGGAGTGTACTTATTTTCAAGTACAGGGTCAAGGTAGATCAAGAACAGAAGAAGGAGCAATGATGGGTCAAAGACCAAGCTATCAACTGAAGGAACGAGGAAAATCCTTCCAAGTAAGAATCGACAGGAATCGTTAGTGATTCCTGCCGAATTCGAAGGGAGTCGTTAGTGATTCCCGCCGACTTCGACGGGAATCACTAAGTGTCTCCCGCCGACTACTTCCGGCTGGCAAAAGTCTGAAATTCTGCCAAGGCAGAATCGACGGAAGTCGGGAGTGATTCCTGTCGACATCGATGGGAATCACCAACGACTCCCGCCGATTTTGCCTTAGGCAGATTTCGCCGCTCGCTGGACCGGTCCAGGTGGTCGTGCTCAGTTCGGCCAGATCTCGGGATTTCCGAGGTGGGCCCCGTAATGGTCTTCTAGGGTTTACCTTTGGGTACAAATACATACTTATTCCCGTTGTATATAGTACACACCAACACACTAGAATACGAAAGTCGTCCGTGACCTAGCCGATCGCAGAATCCGCCGCACGCTCATCTCCGATCGCAAAGTAGTCATCGCTGCTGATCTCAGCCCGTCTCTGATCGCTCAACGACAGCACCGAGTCAAGCAGTCGGTCTCACGTGTCTCTCTCGAGATATCTTGTCTTCTGATTCGTTGAATGAGACTTATTCTCCCTTCCGAATCGGTTGAGACGTTTGATCCAACTGAGATCGTTCGAATACCTAGCTTGCTTCGTCAAGAAGTTTGGATTTACAAAGCATCGCCGCCGCACTTGCTTGTCGCCGCCGATCTTGACAAGATCCATTCCAAGTGAGAAATCCGGTTGTGGACTCTTCGTACTTTTCGTGCAAGCTTCAACGAACGAAGAAGGACATCGGAATCTCCATAAAACATTGTTTGTATTTTTTTTTACATTCAATTTTGTTGTAAAGGAATTTTAATTCCTATTTGTAAGGGTAGGGTGCAACCCGTTGTGGTGGTGTTGTGACTCCATTATTGGAAGGGTTCCTTCCGTGGTTAGGGGAGCGTTGCTCCTAGTGTGAGGATTGGATTTCAATCCGTTTGGAGAAGTGACCGAGTCATCCCTTGGTGGGAGATAGG
This sequence comes from Platanthera zijinensis, assembly GCA_039513925.1. NCBI lineage: Eukaryota > Viridiplantae > Streptophyta > Magnoliopsida > Asparagales > Orchidaceae > Platanthera > Platanthera zijinensis. The sequence goes on along the minus strand of CM077098.1, from coordinate 62,870,191 downwards.
TCAAAGGGGGAAAGTGGACGTATCCAAATCGAGGAACCACTATAATTCTTTGTGTATTTTCTGTGTTCTGTTTGCTTACTTGTACAGGTTAGTTTAATTCCGCAAAAGACTACACAACACATATCCCCCCTATAGGTGGATTAGGTTGACACTAGATACTTTCAGAAAGTGATAAAGAAAGCTAAAACAAACTAACTCATACACTCACACACACACACACACAATAAAAAAAGAAAAACAGAGTGATCGAAAAATTAAAATGATTACATTTATACCATTAGAACTTGCTAAAAATGCATAAAAAGAAGAAATAAAATTAAAGGAGCAAAAAGGTTTTCAAATAAATGCAAAAATCAAAGTGTTTCAAAAATTAAAACAACAACTTTTTAATTCTTATAACTTTGTAAATACTTAAAAAGTGGAAGAAAGAGTAAAAGAACAAAAAGTTTTACAAAAATAAAAAAGACTGAGTTAAAAAAAATCACTTTAAAACCATTTTTATAAACTCATAAGAACGATTGAAAAGCTTAAATAATCCTAAACCTAAACAAACCTAAGGGACAAGATAAGAAAATCTATCATAACAACTAATAAGTTTGAGAAAATCTAAAACTAAACTAAAAAAATGATAATTTGAAAACATAAAAACAACATATCTAACTAATACACACACACACCCATTTTAATGTGAAAAACAAAGATACAAAAGATCACTGAAAGAGGGGAACTCAGATGCATTCCAATACAACATAAGGAGACAAAATCTACAAATTTTATTAAGCTAAAGGAGAGTTACAAAAAGCTAAAACAAACACTAAAAAGTGAGAAAATCTCCTTACATGGCTCAAAAAGCACCCAAGCAGCACACTAGTAGCAAAATGGTTCCAAATTTTTGAACCCTTAGACCTTACAGAACACTTAAATTTATAGAAAAAATTTTGAGATTACATGCCCCTGTCACGGGCGTGACAAGGGGGTATGTCGGGTCCGGCGGATGGATAAGTCGAATAGTTATTGGCGGTTGACTTCGGGGTTCTTCTGTATGTTCCACGTGGTGGTCACGGGCATGCACCGAATGACACAGGCATGTAGGATGGGCGTGATTGGCGAAAGCGTCGAGTCCTTGCCTCGCTGGCGACGTCTTATCTGGAAAAGTTGAGGCGGTCATGGGCGTGCGCCGAATGACACGCGCGTGTCAATGGACTTGAGTGTCGAGTCGCACTGGAGGCGTTGAGTGTCGAGTCAAGATTTACACAGGCATGTAAATTGGGACACGAGCGTGTAACTCTGGATACGGGCGTGTTCACTCTTTCTTTTCACGAATTCTCGGCAGGCAGCATTTTTCCAAAGGCGTCAAAGTGACACGCCCAGGTCACGGGCGTAAACAAATGGACCCGGGCGTGTACTTTGAAAATTTCGACTTTTTCTGAAATTTCTGGAAAACAAAATAAAGCTAAGTTAGAAGGGAATATATAAAAAAGGAACATTGTATTAAAGAAAAATAAATAAAAACAATGAAAATAAACTAAAAACGACCTAAATAAAGTTCTGAAAAATACAAATATTTACAACTCATCAATTCGTTGATCCCTCCTCCCCTGGGAGAAAAGAAAGATGCTTTGTTGTAATCACCACATGATATCGATCTAATAATGCAGGAGAATGCGATTGCGGCGACGAGGCTTTCGCTCAGGGTGATGAAGCAGGCTGGGTTCTTAAACAGTGATGGAGAGAAGGTGACAGCCGAGATCCTAATCACGGAGCTTTTCCTTCCCATTCCCGAGCCTGAAGACAACGCTGCACGCACCGGCGAGAGCGAGAGCTCAGTGTCATCGCTCTGAATCCCCTTATACTTCTTCTGTAATTTTCCTTTCTTTTGGGCTCTGCCCTTTATGATATGTAACTATTTATTGATAATGGAAAATTGAAGCTTTGTTGCGGAAATATTTTTACCTTTTCGTGCTTTGGTCTGCATGCTTAAATACGTCAAAATGCGTTTCTCGCACCTCTTCGCGATCATGATATCTTGCGAGAACCCATATTGAATTCTCGTTGCGCCAACCCGGCAAGCCTTTTTTAAAATTTTCAATGTATAGGGCTAGATCTCGCATCATTCTTGCCAAATAGGTCTACGCGCGCTGATAATTTTCTACCTTGAACTTGTTTCCTCAGACATATCTTGAGACATTCTCGTCCCCCAAGCTTATGCGCGAATAGGATACCTATCTCAGAACCATTCTTGGCGATATCCCAGTTCTGGCAAGATCTCGTTGAGATCTTGGACTTCTAGACTTCCCCAGGTTCCCTACCTCTCTGGCTGTCATGAAGGATGTCCACTGAGACCCCCTGCCCTGTCAACTAGATGAGAACCTATCAGCAGGGTAAAACTCGGGACTGAGCTCTAGGGCGAGAATACTTTCCAAATTCCGAGCGCTACCATCGGCCCAATCAGCTAGGTGAGAGCCTGACGGCGGGTGTTGAGCATCAACTAGACTCAGCCCTCCAAGAACATAATCATGTCACTGAGGATCCCGGCCCTGCCAGCTAGGCGGGAGCCTGGCAGCGGAAGCATCTCAGGACCTAACCCTAGAGTGAGAATACTTTCCAACTTCCGGGCGCTACCACCGTCCCAATCAGCTGGGTGAGAGCTTGATGGTGGGTGTTGAGCATCAACCAGGCTCAGCCCTCCAGGGTCATAATGACATCACTCAAGGATCCCGGCCCTACCAGCTAGGTGAGAGCCTGGCAGCGGGAGCATCTCGGGACCTAACCCTAGAGCGAGAATACTCTCCAACTTCTGAGCGCTACCACTGGCCTAATCAGCTTGGTAAGAGCCTGAGGGCGGGTGCTGAGCATCAACCAGACTTACCCCTCTAGGGTCATAATAACGTCACTCGAGGATCCTGACCCTGCCATCTAGGTGGGAGCCTGGTAGCGGGAGCATCTCGGGACCAAACCCTAGAGCAAGAATACTTTCCAACTTCCGGGCGCTACCAACGACCCAATCAGCTAGGTGAGAGCCTAATGGCGGGTGTTGAGCATCAACTGGAATCAGCTATCCAGGGTCATAATGACATCACTTGAGGATCCCAGCCCTGCCAGTTATGTGGGAGCCTGGCAGCTAGAGAATCTCGGGACCTAACCCAGAGCGAGAATACTTTCTAAATTCTGGGCACTACCACAAACCCAATCAGCTGGGTGAGATCCTGACGGCGGGTATTGATCATTAACCAGACTCAGACCTCTAGGTTCATAATGACGTCACTTGAGGATCCCGACCCTGCCAGCTAATTGGGAGCTTGGCATCGGTAGCATCTCAAGAACTAACCTCAGAGCAAGAATACTTTCTAACTTCCGTGTAATACCACCGACCCAATCAGCTGGGTGAGAGCCTGATGGAAGGTGTTGAGCATCAACCGGGCTCAGCCCTCCGGGTTCATAACGACGTCACTCGAGGATCCCGGCCCTGCCAGCTAGGTGGGAGCCTCGCAGCAGAAGCATCTCGGTACCTAACCCCAAAGTAAGAATACTTCTTTGGCCAATATTCAGCCCTGCCAGCTAGGTGGAAGCCTGGTAGAGGGAGCATTTCAGAACTTAGCTTGATAACCACTTGTAACAAACTTGATCTACAAAGAGTTGAGACATCAAAATATTTTATATTCATTGAAGGAATGGACTTACATACAATCATGGATAGAAACGCATAAAGTCATCACACTTCCAGGTGTGACTTAGGGACTTGCCCTCCACATTCCGGAGATGGTACCCTCCTGACCTTAGAGCTTCCTGGAAATGTATGGGCCTTCCCAGTTGGGGTTGAGCTTCTTTACTACGACTGATCTTCCTGCCGCATCCACCTTCTTTAGGACCAAGTCCCCTTCCGTGAACTATTTCACCCTGACATGCTTGTCAAAGTACTTGGCCATTCTCCATTTTACCTCTTCCTGTCGGACGGCGGAGAGATCGCGCAGCTCCTCCACCATGTCCAGGGAGAGTTGTAGCTCCTCCTCATTTTCATCTTGACATTCTTCCCTGCCTTCTTCCGCCTCGACCACCCGAGGAGTCCGAACCTCGAACTCTATTAGAAGCACGACATCGCATCCATCGGAGATCTTGAAGGGGGTCTCCCCCATGGACGTGTTGGGAGTGGTTCTCAGGGCCTGGAGCACCGAAAGAAGCTTCTCCGCCCAGCTACCCTTCAAATTTTCCACTTTCTTCTTGAGGAGGTTGATGATGATTTTGTTCGCCGCCTCTACCTGCCCGTCGTTTCTAGGGTGGTGAATGATGCGAACCTGAGATCGATTACGAGCTGTCCGCATAAATTGATGAACTTGATGCTGGCGAACTAAGGCCCATTGTTCGTGACAATGGCATGGGGCATACCATGTCGGCAGATGATCTCCCCCCAAATGAAGTTCCTGACTACTTGGGAGATCACCTTGGCTAGCGTCTTCACTTCCAACCACTTAGAAAAATAATCTATCGTCACTAGCAGGAATCTCCTCTGCCCGCTGGCCTGGGGGAAAGGTCCTACCAAATCCATTCCCCAAATGGAGAAGGTCCAGGGGGCTATGATACTCTTGAGTCGCTAAGCTGGTTGGAGTTGGAGGGGGCAAACATCTGTCACTTGTGGCATTTCCTTGCAAATTTTGCGATATCAAGACTTAGGGTCGGCCAGAAGTACCCCTGTCGGATTATCCTCCCCTCCAAGGTTCTGCTTCCCGAGTGACTCCCGCACTCCCCTGAGTGCACCTCCTCTAGAATCCTCAGAACCTCCCTCTCGGCCATGCAACGTGCCAACATTCCCGAGAGAGTTTTCCTATACAACTGCATATCGCGTATAAGGTAATCTGCCGACTTATGCTTGAACTTCTTCTTATCCATCCCCGCCGAAAATTCCCCTGTGGAAAGGAAAGCTGTTAAAGGGTCCATCTACGAGGGGTGTTGGTCCACCTCCATCAGCTCCCCCTCTTGGATGGATGGACGGAATAGGTCAGTGATGGTACCCCCCCCCCCCCCACCAAGGGACCATGCTTGGCTAGCTGATCAACCTACTTATTCTCTTTCCATGGCACATGTCAGATGGAGAAGGTTTGGAACGTACCGATGACCCCCTTCACCTTTGCCAAGTATAACTAGAGAGTAGGTTCCCTTACCTCAAATTCCCCATTGATCTGGGAGGCCTCCACCATGGAGTTAGTGAGGAACTCCACATCATGAACCCCCATCTCCCTTGCTAGGCGCAATACTACTAGCAAGGCCTCATACTCGGCCTGGTTGTTAGTGATGGGAAATTACACCACCACCATTTGCTCGATCCTCGTTTCCTGGGGCTCTCTAGGATCACCCCAACCCCTAAGGAATGCCTTCCTGAACCGCTGTCCACCACCACTTTCCAAGGGACAGACGAGTGAGTTTTGTCTCAGCCACCTCGACCACATAATCTGCAAGGAAGTCGGCCATCGCCAGGGCCTTGATAAAGAGGCGCAGGAGAAAAGAGATATCAAACTCACTCAGCTCCACTAACCATTTTGCCAACCTTCCTGAATGCTCCACCCCCTCAAAGATGTTGCGAAGGGGATGGTCCGTCACCACCCGGATGGAGTGTGCTTGGAAATAGGGTCGTAGTCTCCGAGCCAAAATAACCTGAGCAAAGGCCAGCTTTTCCAAGATGGGATAACAAAGCTCTTCCTTCCTTAGGACCCTGCTCACATAGTATATGGGTTGCTGCTTCTTCCCCTCTTCTCGACCAGGATGGAGCTCAAGTCCTCTGCCCCCACCCCGAGATACAAAGATAGATCCTCCCTCTTTTTCGGCCCTTAGAGTAGGGGGGCCTGAGTTAAGTTCCTCTTCAAGGCCTGAAACGCCTCCTCGTATTCCCTAGTCCATTCAAACTTCTTGCCTCCCCTCAATGCTTTGAAGAAGGGAGAACACTTCTCCCCAGCCCGGGAAAGGAACCTTCTTAGCCCTGCCAACTTTCCTGTCAGCCACTGGACCTCCTTAGCATTCCGAGGTGAACCCAACTCCATGATCGTTTTGACCTTATCAAGATTCGGCTCCACCCCTGCGGGGGCGAGAAAGGGGCCTAGGAACTTGCCCATGCTGGCTCCGAAGACACACTTCAATATGTTCAGCCTCATCTTGTACCTCTAGAGGGTGCCAAAGCTCTCCTCCTGATCCCGGAGGTTAGAGTCCACCTCTCGAATTTTGATCATCATATCATCCACATATACCTTGAGGTTCCTCTCCTTTCGCTCCTGGAAGACCCGATCCATCATCTTTTGGTATGTCTCCCCTGCATTTTTCAACCCAAAGCGCATCATATTATAGCAGTAGCACCCATCCCGAGTGATTAAGGAGACATCTTTTACATCGGGGGTGCATCCTGATCTGATGATAACCTAAAAAAGCATCTAAAAACTCATTACAGGAAAACCGACAGCTGAGTCAACCAGCACGTCGATTCGAGGCAAGGGGTAATAATCTTTAGGACACGATTTATTTAGCAAAGATAAATCAACACACATTCTCCACCGGCCATCCCCTTTTTTACCATTACAACATCAGAGACCTAGCCGGGGTATTGAATTTCAGATACAAAGCCAGCCTTAAGGATCTTGACCACCTCCTCCCTGATGGGTTCAACCAGCTTGTATGTGATGGACCTCTTCTTCTGTTGGATGGGGCGAGCTTCTGGATCCAGGTTGAGGTGGTGGCAGGAGATGTTTGCATTAATCCTCGCCATCTCTTCCGCGCTATAAGCAAAGATGTCCACATTCTTCTGGATGTATGTCAGCATCCTCTCCTGGTCCAATGTTCAGCCCCCTGCTGATGCGCACCTTCTCCACCTGCTACAAGGGTGAGAACTTCCATCTCCACCACCTCTTCTACAGCCTCCAGACGAACTGCTCCCCCATTCTCCAAA